>CM046817.1:23446725-24646725 GCA_025617385.1 Murraya koenigii
ATATCCACACGCTTTGCACTTATCTTGAATCAAGAAAACAATCGGAGTGTGCCTTTTAGGGTTTTGAATAAAATGTATTAAACCAAGCTTGTTGGTAATCCCAGAAGAAAAGGACAAGCAATGGTTTGGACTCAATTTAAAATTGGTCTGAAAAGCTCTGGTTTTATGGAGTGGAAGACCCCATTGTTTAGGAGTTAGGACTTTCAGAATTGTGGCCGTAGAATAGGCCGGCTCAGAATGAGCTTCACTGAGAAAGAAATGTTTGAATTTGACAGACTCAGTAAACTCAAGAATAGCTTGATAGTAAAGTTGGGGTTTTTGTAAATCCCATGGTTTAAAAAACCAACCTTTGGGGAAAACCTTTAAAACAGCTTGAAAAGGATCAGTATGATAAAACCCATCTTCCATAGATAAAATATTTTGATGATGGACTTTATTATACCACTCCGATTTTTGTGAAAGCTTTTCCTGGGAAACAATAATTTGAGAGGAAGAACTTCCACCAGAAACTAATTCTTTAGAAGAAGTAGGTTTTGTTATTTCTTTAGAAGTAACATTTTCTTGAGAAAGAGCTTTAGATTTTGAAATGCTTTGTAAAGCAACCATAAGTTCAGGGGATTTAAAAATGGATTGCATCCATTCTTTTACCTGTTCATCAGATGCTAAGGCTTTAGATTGAGCTTCATGCTCTTCGACCATATCAATCTAAGATTTAATTGGCATGGCAGAAGATAGTAACTTGTCTTTAGAGGGAGTATTATGGGGTTCTTTAGAGATCATTTGAGGGGTAAGGGTTACAAGAGGTGCAATGTCTTTAATAATGGCTTTACCCTTATCTTTATTCTTGGGCTGCATTATCTGTTTTGCAAAAATTCTCTTGTTAGAAAATCAGGAATAGAATTTGTATCACCTTTAATAAACTCAATATCAAAATCAAAAACACTTAAAATAGCTTGCCATCGTGCAAAAATTTGTTTGGATGTAATGTTTTGAACATCTTTTTTCTAAAACATGTTTTGCAGCTTTACAGTCGATTCTAAGTAAAACTTCTGATTTAATAAATCACTTTGGAATTTTGATATGCATAACACAATGGAAAGAATTTCTTTTTTAATAGTAGAATAGTTTCGTTGCCAATCATTCCAATGTGCAGAAACATACTGTACTATTTGTTCTTTATTATTATTAACTTGCTTTAAAATGCCACCATACCCTAAGTCGGATGCATCAGTTTCAACTATTTTCGGTAATGCAGGATTAGCAAGGAACAAGCAAGGAATTTCTTTAACTGTTTGTTTTATTAACTTAACAGCTTTGGTATGCTCATCGATCCATGCAACAAGATTTTTCTTTAATCTATCATGAAGGGTTTTGAAATCCTATTGATGTTGGGACAAAAATCAAGAACATAATTTAAACTACCAAGAAATCTTTGTAATTGTGTTTTATCAAGAATCTTATCGGAAACTTGTCCGTAAAAGCAAGAGACCTCTCAATAGGAGTAATTGTTCCTTTAGAAATATAATGTCCAAGGAATCGATTTTAGTTTGAAACAAAGAAATCTTCGAACTAGAAACAGATTAGTCCAACTTTTTGGTGGCAAAATAAAAAGTCTTTAAATGTTTGAAATGTCGATCAATTGTATTAGAAAAGATCAAAACATCATCAATGTAAACAATGCAAAATTCGAATAAGGGTTATAAATGTCATTCATGACTCTTTGAAATTCGTAAGGTGCATTTTTAAACCAAATGGCATAATAGTCCACTCATACTCGTCCGAATGGAACAAGAAAAGCGATTTTATACCGATCTTTATGATAAATTTGAATTTGCCAAAACCCGATTTCATGTCAAATTTTGAGAATATGAAAGCGAGTGGAGTTTTGCAATGAAGTCTTTTTGTTAGGTATTGGATACCTAATCCATTTTAAGACTTTATTTAACGGTTTGTAATTTATCACAAGTCTTGGAGTGCCGCGTTCAATTTCGAATTCTTGTTTACATAAAAGCAAGACAAGACCGTGGAGATCTTGACTTTACAATTAGTCCTTTAGTTTCCAAATCTTTAATTTCATTCTCGCAGTGTTTTTCTAATTCCTTATTCATTTGAATTGGGCGAGCTTTAGTAGGAATTTGTTTTTCATCAAAAGTATTTTCATATGGCAAGTCTATCATGTGTTTTTTTCTGCTCCGAAGCGCTTGGTAAATCAAGACATATTTCTTTTTCAATTAAGTCTTTAAATTCGTAAATTTTCTTCTTTATAAGACTAGTTTGTATTTGGCTTTCAATTCTTTGTAATCCTAAATCCTTTTGTAAATAAAATAAATCATTTTGTTTTGATTTGAGCAAAACGTTGATTTGGTTTTGATAGATAGAACAAGCTTTTATAATATTTAGATTTCTTGTTTTAGGCTTTTCAATAAAGGAAAATTTCAATCCTTTATCTTCAACTTTAAAAATTATACCATCATAATCAACAATATAAGGAGTAATGAGGTTTATGAATGGGGTTCCAAGTATGACAGTATGATGTATGTCATTTATCAAAAGAAAGGAAGTTCGAAATTCAAAACCATCATTTAGTATGAAGCATCAACTTTAGAGGTTATTTTTAATTTTGAATTATTAGCGATCGAAAGTCTTTCATTTGTTTTTTCTCAAATCTTTTGGGAACAATATCTTCTTTTATACAGCTTTAAGTCAAGACCGTGGTCAAAAGGGCAATGGTGTCGATTTCAAATTCTTTGGAAAGTATCAAAGTAATTTTAATCAAATATTTTCTTGTAGTGATTTGTTTCAAAACAAACAAAAAATCATTAGGTAATTTTTTTATGTTTTCAAGGTTTTGATTATCACCATTAAATTTTATTTCTTTATCTTCATCGCTATCTGAATTATCTTTTAATTGTTTTAGCAAAAATTGGATAATTCCATAATCAGTTTTTTGTTTCTCTTTTAATTCTTTTATTTCAGATTTAATTTCTTTAATCTCCTTTTGAAGATCTTGAATATTAGGAATTGTTTTATTTTCTTTCTTTTATTCAAGATTTCAGTGAGGTCATAGGCATTTTTCTTTAAAACAGGAGTTTTGGAAGATTCAGCTTTGTTGTTCTGATCAAAGGTTTTCAAAAGCTTATCAAGATATTCTTTTTGTAAAACTGGATCAGAAATATGTTTAACAACATCAAGATAAGTTTCCTGTTCTTTAGTTAAAACATCGATTTTCTTTAAAAATAGGGATTCGGAATCACTATCACTTGAATCAGAAGTATCAGAGTCAATTAACTCATCAACTTGTAAAGGTTCACCTGCCTCCGTCATGTAAGACTCAGAGTCGGAAGATTCAACTAAAAGTGGGGCTAACTTTGAAAGTGTTTCATCATCAAGACCAAGTTCATGAAGCTTTGTGTTCATTTTGCAAAATCTTGCAAGATGGCCTTTTCTTCCACACTTATAACAAGTAGCTTCTTTAGAGTTGAAAGGTGTTTTAGAAGATGATTTTAAAGGAGCTTTAAAACTTTTCTTTTTGAGAAACGAGTCTTTTATAAGGTTTCGAAGGTTTCTTATAAAAGATTCTCTTAATTCTTTTGAAGGTTGTCCAGTACTTATGACTTCTAGATTTGTAGGATTTGTAATGTTTTTGTAAGTCTTCGAGGAACACTTACCATTACAATCTTTAGATGTAGAGGCTTTGAAAGGGTCATAGTTAAACTGCTTACGTAAACTTCCTAATTCTTGCTTAGATTTTTAAGCTCCCATTTAAGACGTTTCAGTAATTTCAAATCTTGACAAATCTTTAGACCTTCTTTATTAACGAATCGACTAATTCACCATAGGTGAGTTCAGTCATAAGGGACACGATTATCATTAAGAGCTTTAATGGTATTTCTAACTTTTTCGCCTAAAAGTGTAGGTAAACCAATTAGAAATTTTTCTTTCCAAGTAATATGATTTGCATCATCCCTTAGAAAGAGTCGGGTAAAGAAAGTAGTTTTATAACTTTGAAATTCACTAAGCTTCCTACATCTTAGATTATGTAGTAACTCAACGATTTTTATCACGTGAGTGAGAAGGGTCACCTATGAAATGAAGGAAATGGTCAAAATTAAAGTTGCAACAAGATCTTGAATTGATCATTATATTCATCCGAATGGGGATTCCTTCCTCATCCGTCCGAATTGCATTCAAGATATCCGATTCGCTGTGGTTTGGTGAGGAAATGGTCCCACCATCCTTTAAGTTGACCAATGAAACCCGCAATAAGGATTTACGCAATTGTTTTGTCGAAGTTCCCGATAGGGTTTTATAGGCATTAGACTGCTATTGTCATTTGTTGTAATAGACCAAGTATATTGTACTCGGACATTCCATCTATATTCCATTCATGGACGTAAGATGCATTAAACGATGATTGGTTTATCTGCACTAGGCCTATTATCAACAGCTAAGTCGGGAGGAGAATAAGAAGCAGCGGAGTGCTAATTCCCAATGAATTTTATTTGTATTAGAGTCGGCTCAAATTCTTCTTCAAATGCTTCTGCATCTGAAGTGGCTATAGAAGATTGATCATAATCTAATACTCCAATTTTATTACTAGATTAAGGAGTGTCAGGAACAATTTCAACTTTTTAGAGGAAGAGGATGAGATTTCTATCTCATTTAATCTTTCTCTAATGGCTTTAATAAAGTCTGATTTTGATTCTTGAACAAGCTTTTGACTATCTTCCGAAACCTGAAAAGGCTCGAATATAGGTTTCTTAAGCTTTTTGTCAGACTTTATTGGCTTTAAAGTAGAAATAGGAGAAAGCAATGAATGGTTGATCGTTGGATTTGATTCTCATCCTATTCAACTGTTTTCCTATAGTATTTAGATTAGTATTACGTAAATTATTCCATTGGATAAGTACTATCTAAATCTTTATCGTAGTCATTTACCTTATGAATTTTGTAAGGTGAAGCTTTAATTTGAGTAGGAGGATCACCATGATCAATGGTTATACTCCTAAGAGGTGGATGCTCTGATTCAATGATTCTATCACTATCAGAAAGATTCCATTCAGGAGTTTTCTTTCTAGTAGTAATAGGGTTTGATTCTTTAAAGGGATAAGAAATATTATTTTCAAAAGTATACATTTCAAACCAATCAAAAAATAAAATGTGAACTTTATGTAAATTGACAAATTCATAATATTCTTCTTGGATCTGTTTTCTTTGATTTAAAAAATGATTAAAAAACCAAAGTCTTTTTTCTTTATTCAAGTCAGAATAGAAATCTTTGTGCAAAAGGGCTTTATCCACTTTGAAATCCTTTTCTAGGACACTTATTATGTTTTCCGTAACAGCAGAAAATGTAGGAGATGTTGGAGGAGAAAGTTCATTCTCTTCATTACTTTGTTCACGTTGGCTACTGGTGTAAATTGGGTGAGGAACACTAGTAGAGTAATCAACAGAACGAATTGAAGAACTAGGAATATCTGATGTGGAGAACCTAGGTTGGTCTTTACATGGTAGATTAATGATGAAGGGACTTTAGTGAATTTCACGCTTGTAGAAGGAATACTCGGAAACGAGTCTTTATCTCGAGAACCTATATGAGTTTGTCCTTCTAAAAGATAGTTTTACTTTGCCATCCGAATATTGAGTCACATTTTGCAACTCGAATTTGGCTCAAGTTGTTTTGGAATAATTGGTTCGATGGCTCCCTCGAGGATCCATTCCTCGGGAAGGTTTATGTCTTTCCATCTGGATAGGTCTAGGAATAAGCGTATTAGCTTTGGACAAGTCGATCCGCAAGAGAAGAGTTTCATCTCTTTTTGATTGAGTTTATCGTTGCGTATTAAACGCAGTAATGCATTGCTTTATAGGAGATTTTATAGATTAGAGCAGCGAGGATTGATCCTTCAATCATGTGATAATTGTGGGTCTTAATCGAAGAATCATACTTTTGAGGATATTTTTGTCTCTAAGTGAGACCGTGATGTTTGGATAACAATCAAACGAAATAGGACCTTTACGAGACTCGATTCAATCTTCGCTAAGTAAAGAATCATCAAAAGAGATGAATCGGTCATCTCTAAGAACCGCTAAGATGGAAGTGTCAAGGCCTTCTTTAGTAAGGGGCTTTATTCCAACTTGGATTAAACCAATATGCACATAATTAAATTTCTTTTCTTTTAGGTGCTTTAAAGAGTGTTCGAAAACAAATGAATTGTTTCAAAAGGCTTTGAAAGAGTGATGTCACGTTCTTCGCTTTTATAACATAATCTGTCTTTAAAAATCAAGTTTTTTGTTTTATAAATTGTGTCTTTAGAAATCTTTGGTAATTCCCAACAATCAATGGCTTTATTAAAATCTTCAATTATAAAATCTTCGAATTCACAACATTCTTTGAAACATTAGTCCTTTCGGAAGAAGAACTGAGAAAGAAGATGCTTCTGCAGTAGAGAATCCATGCAGTTTAAAACTTTTAATTGAACCTATATGGATGTCTACAGGTATGATTTTACAGCCCTTAAAACGGAAAACTCTTATCCTAGACGGAACTTACTACCAGTAAAGAATTCAACAACCACACAGAAATTAAAATAAAAGCATAAACATACACAAATTCTTTTTCTCTATAATACACCTACCCCCCTTGACTCTGATACTAGGGGTGGCAATATGGGTCAGGATTCGTTTATTCGATTCGATTCGATGCGAATTAAATGGGTTTGGGTTTGAAAAAATTAATTCGTTTAATAAATGGGTGAATTCGATTCGATTCGTTAATTAAACGAATCGAATACGGGTTTGAAAATTTTGATTCGTTTATTCGTTTAGAATTCGTTTAATAAATGAGTCATAAATGAATCGAATATGGGTCGATTCGTTTAAAATTCGTTTATTATTTATTTAATAAATTTGTATTATAAAATATATTAATTTTTAATTATATTATTAATTTAATAAATTTGTATTATAAAATATATTAATTTTTAATTATATTATTAATTTAATAAATTTGTATTAAAAAATATATAAGTTAAAATTAAAAAAAAACTTGCTTATAAAATTTATTTACTTTTCTTTTATAATATTATGTTTAATTATTTATAATTAAGATTTATTTTTATAAAATTATTGTAGAAAATTTAGATGTCACTGTGGACCAACTTACTCAAAACATTATAAACATGAGCACTAATTATGCTTCTATCTCGCATGAGTGCCAATGATCTAAATGACGATATGTGAGTGTGGTAGGTAAAATTTTTATCTTGTTTAATTATTATTTCCTTGAAAATGCTACAAATTTGCTATATATTTTGATTTTTGAAATTTTACAATGACTATTATTAATATTGCAGCATGTTAATAACATTTTATTTACTTTTTGGTGTAGAATTTTTGTTTTCAAAGTTACAAAGACAAATGAAGAGAATTAAAGAAATTACATTTCTTTATAAGTTGAATTTGAATTATTGTTATTTTTAATATTAAGGATTTGGTATTTGGTATTTGGATAACTGTATAATATGATTTGAATTATTTGTATTTTGTTGTGGGATATTAAATTTATATTTTTTTTTGCTTAATTTTGTTTATTAATTATATTTTTCTAAACGAATTGTAAATGAATCTGGATTCGATTCAATTCGTTATGAATTCGTAAAGGATAAACGAATAATAAACGAATCCGAATTCGATTCGATTCGTTTATCAATTCTATTAAACGAATTAAACGAATCAAACCGAATATTCGTTTAATAAACGAATCGAATCCGAATCCTGAAATTTCAATTCGTTTAATAAACGAATCGAATCTGAATCTATAGAATTTTGACCCAATTCGTTACGATTCGATTCAAATTCGATTCGTTTATTCTTTTTGCCACCCCTAACTGATACCAATAAGAACTATTTTAAAATGTCATTAATCTTAATTTAATTATATTATATTAATTTATATAAAAATTTATATCTACCTTATCGACGGGAGATACCTTACAACAATTGTAAAATATAATCACGTGTATAAACAGTATATAACTGTAGATTTCAAGTGAAACGCGCGGTCGAATGTAAATGTGCTGTACCTTGCCGTTGCCGTAAGGTAGGCAAACCCTATGTTATTACACTTTTTCCCAGATTCCAATAAGAAGTTAGGTTTTTCAAAAGCATTTAATTCTGAATTTCTAGAAGCTCTGACATTTACTAAGAGAGTTTTCAAAGACTACAAATTAATTAATGCCCCACGGCTTCTAGAGTTTTGAATTCCGAAGATTTTTTTTTAATAATAATAATAATAATTATTATTATTATTATACATACAACCTCCAATTTCCATTATTATTTATACTGCATATTATACTTTCAATAATCTTATAATTACAAAATGCTTTCAACCTTCCATTAATAAAAATACTTCCTTAATTTTAATAATTGCTTTTACAAGAAGTTATCAAATAAAAATGCTTAATAATGCGTTCTGATTATGGTATTAAATTAGGAACAAATTAAACAATGGGGTTGTTGTGTGTGTATATATGATTGTAGTGGCATTGCAAGTTCCAGGAGGCTGCCAAATTATGTATGAAATCAAAATTAATTGAGTGGGTGCGATGCAATATCTACAGTGCATGTTCTCATTTTTCTAACCCGTAATTAAATAATGAATGATGGCAGTGAGTGGAACAGGAATGTTCTAAAACGTTGTTTAATAGAATGGCCATTTTCTTTAATTAATTAAATAAATTATTATTATATTGGGAGGTGTGGAATTGGGCGATGGTTTGATGAGGCTCAAGGTGATAAAAGGTCAAAGAAATGGAATAAAATAACACCCAAGATGATTCCACATTTTTCAAATATTTAATGTCTGATTTTAGTTTATCTTATGTGTGTTACTTCAAGAAGGGTCAAGATTTGCTGACATTTGGTTAAGTTTCTCAATTAAACGGCAGTCTGGAAGCACTGTTAACAAACAGAATGATTAAACCAATTAATTAATTTTTATGATCTTTGGAATGCTTATAGAATAAAACTCATGCTTCTTTACACAAGTAATGTATTCTTAAAACATCACTGCATGCGCCAATTACGCACCACATGACCTTAGAAAACGGTAAATGAAAAGCATTTAAAATTGTACTAAAATGAGTCTCATCCGTCTGTATCAACTATCAACTATTTATTAAAGAGAGAGGAAAAGAAGGGAAAAAAAAAAAAAAAAAAGAGAGAGTCAAGAGATAGGGAAAGAAACAGGTCAATTTAAATCTCAATCACGGGAGGATTTTTTCTAGGCAAGCAAACAACTTGAAATAAAGATAAAAAGACCCTTTGATTGAAGGATTTGATTAAAGTCTACTTTGGATGGATTATATAATTTCAAAGAGATAGTTAAGGACATAAAGGTTCATTGAGAGATTTGAATTTGAAAACCCAATATTTTTTTTCTTATTAGAAAGGGCAAAAAAGAAGCAACGAGACCCCACCATAATTAGCCTTTGATTTTCTACCAATTTGGCTTTAGAATAGTGATTTTGTTTGAATATAACACAAGCTTGAAAGACCATGTTATTAACTTTTTATAGGGCCCATGCATATAATAAAGCTATTGCTTTTATCATCTTAGTTGAGCGTTTTTGGTTACTAAAGTGGGCATTCTTCAAAGTTCTGCACATTCTTTTCACCTTTGGCCTTTTGGTGGTCTTGATTGATTGATCGATCTAGCATCTCCAATTTTAATTACCCTTTTCATTTTTCAAGTTTCCAAGATAAATCTTGTTATCCACCACTAAAATATCATACAATTACATGTTCTTGTTACATCTATTATGAGGATAGAACTGTCTTTTTGATAACTTTGAAGATAAATTTTTACATTTTTGTGATTTTTGTTGGGGCCTTATAAGCCAAGACTTAGACAATACACATGTCAATCATATCATCAAAAATTATTTATAAATGGTATAATAGACAAGTCATCTCACAACAGTGATATCTTTGTTTACTTGTTATTATTTTTGTTCTTGCTATTATTTCCATTCAATTGGGTTTTTCCATTAGCTGGTTAAGATTTAATTATTTGTTATTTGTCTTAAAAGAAAGCTGAATTGTCTAAATCCACCTAATAATTGACTCTTTCCAGCTACACATCTCAATTATCAATTGTTTATCAGGAAATAATCGTATTTAAGAGAGACACAAAATAATCTTAATTTTAAAAGAATTTGTATGAATCAACTTGAAGGTTTAAGAATTGAAAATGACAAATGGGGTCCATCCAAATTGCAATAATATACATATTTGGCAATTTCTTGCTACATTTAAAATTCTGTTTCTACATAAACAAACAGTGAAGTTTGCCCTAAAATTATTATTGTTCTTGCCTCCTGCCTGCCGAAATTCACATGGGAAACCAGAAGTTATGGCCCAGCCATGGCTCTATCAATTTTCAACTTCCAATTCTTAGTAAACTTGGCACTGTGCACTTGCAAAGCCTGGCTGCTTCAACGTATGTAACAAGAAAGGTTTCCATAGGAGTTATGATGATTGTCTTTAGGAAATTCAAAGACCAATTATTATCAAGATAGGGATTTTTTTAAATCCTTGTTTCGTCCATACAATGATTTTATATGGTTATTATTACTATAATTTAAAAAATATGGAGATGTTTTTCTTTTGAAAAACAATTATTCATTGCCACACTTAATTATGTGGTTTTTTTTTTTTTTTAAAAGGCCTGACCTCATTCTCGAAAGTGCCCACCCAAGAATCACATTACACAGAAAAAGTACTTTTGCAAAAACAATGAAATTATCCTAGCAACCAAAACAATCCACTTTCAGCCCCTTAGTTATATAAGACAAGGGTAAAGTTTAAGCACCTCCCTGAAGTTTGGTGTATTGACACTTTAAGATAAAACAACAATGTTGTTAATTTTTTAACTTGAAGCAACTTTTAAAAAATAAAATAAAAAACGAAGCAGAGTTGAAACCAAAAGTGGGCTCTTAGCTCATTGACATCCATCCAATCGTTTCACTCCCAACTTTGTGTTACTACCCCTTGTTTTTTCTTTTTTTCTTTTTCCCATAATTATGGAATAATTAGATATGTGAAAGTTATATATACCTTCTATAAATTTATGAAAGAGAAGTTTAAATAAATCTTTGAAATTTTAATTAGACGAGTGATCTCATAGTCTATTGTATTTATATCAGCAAATATTTTATTATAATATACCTATATTTGACAAAAAAGTAATTAGACCCTACATTGAGCTCGTACCACAATTAATAATGTTTGGACTAATTTTAGATTATTTATTCATGAGTTAATTATTTTTAAATCATCTAGTTACTTTTTAAAAAGATTTATCCTTATTTTTATTAAGAAGACCAAAAAAAAAAAAAATTAACCCACCCTATATCTTTCAAACAAAAATAAGAGCACTCTTGAAGTTTTTCGAATAAAGAAAAGTTATTTAAAAATAACTAATTTACAAGGAGATAATTTATAATTTATCCATAATGTGAAAGTTTTCCCAAGATGTAATCAGCTCACTTCACTAAAATTTTAATCTGTTGTGTAAAATACATGTATCTGTAGAATTCAATACCTCTAAAATTTAATATTTGATTTGAAAAAATAAAAGTCAGTAGCTGAATTACATGAGCCATAAATACTGAGCTTGACAAAATTGACAAATGCATGTATTTGTTTGCACATAGTTGTAGGTTGAAACAAAAGCTGTAGACTTGTGTTCTTTCAGTTCCATGACGCACCTACAAAACGCACTCAACGCGTCTCTGATTGGTCCACAACGACAAAGGCGTGGGGCGGTGAACTGTAAATTGCATAGAGTCCAAGAAGACTCGATCGCTTTTGTTTTTCTGATCCCAACAAAGAGCAAATAAAAAAGAAAAAGAAAATCTGGAAAATAAGTATTATTAAAAAATCAAATACTCACAAAAAAATATCCACCATTATATTTATATACTTTGCATAATCATACAGCACTGCTATATACTTTCTCTCTCTTTCCGACAAGACTCAGCTGAATGCTCAGTACTTGTGTGATTTTCTTCTAACAGACTGTTTTTTCTCAGTTCACAGCTCGATAAGTAAGCTAAGTAACCTGGTTTAGTGAAGTGAGCTGTTGGATCTTGGATTAGAGCAAACAGTTAGCTGTTCTTTTGACTTTCGGTGACTAAAGGCAGGTGATAATAAACGATACTAGAGTAATCTCTGTTAATTGTTTCTATTGTGATGATCAATATATTTTTATTATTTTTTGCTTTGAATTTTGGTGGGTATGTTTTAGAATTGTGCGACATGATCTGGGTCACTGTGTTTTTTTTGGCTTTGACTGACTTAAGTCTTCCTTGGATTCCGGTTTCTGTGTAGTAAAAGAGATGGCTGCCATGCTTTATTGGTGTCTGGTCATTAATGGGCTTTAACTGTTTATGGGTCTTTGCTTGCTTTTAAGTTTGCGCTGTTCTGGGTTTAGGAGTAATTCATACTAGAACTAAAAAGTTGCAGTTTTCAGCGTTTTGAAGTAGTTGAGGTGAAAAGTTTGATTTTGTAGGTACTTTCTTCTTCTTGGTTTTTGAATTTCAGTTCAGGTTTAGCGAACTTTTAGATTTGGGTTTGTGTTTCAGCTCTTGATTTTGTTTAAAGGTGAAGGAATTATGTTTTGAAGTTGATCATAAAATTTCCCATGCTGTTGGTTTTTGGGTTTTCAGAGCTCATTTGAAGGGTTTTGCTTTTGTAAAATTGGCTTCTGCATGTTCAGATTTAGTGTTTGCTTTAGCTTTGGCAAGTGATTCAGTTTTTGGGAGGCAGCTTATATGTTGGTCTTACGCTTTTTAACGTTTCAGAATTTGTATTGAATTTTGGGTTCTCTGCCTCAAAGGTTTTACTGACAAAAGTGGGCTTGTAAGCTCTGAGAGCTTGTTCATAGTCTGTAAATTCCTGTTCCAAATATCAGATGTGCCGTCAATTTGCTTAAGTTTCTTAGCTTTGAACTGATTCTTTGGCTTGGCTTAAAGGGATACATGTTTCTGCTTTCTAGTTGGGAATTTCATTTTGCTTGACCTGATTTTTCAGTTATATCTTTTTTGCTCTTCCAGCTTCAAATTCTTGGTGTTTCCATGGAATCTCCACAATCTGTTGTCTCACCATTCAAGTCCTCTGTTATTGCTGATCCTGAGAAGCAGAAATCTGATTTCTTTGCTCGCTCTGGTAGCTTGACAAAGGGAACTGAAGCCAACAGAAAAGAAGCTGTTATGTCAAACTTAGAGAACTTCGTTGGTGTTCTTGAAGTTTACATACATCAAGCTAGGGACATTCATAACATCTGCATTTACCACAAGCAAGATGTTTATGCTAAGCTTTGCCTCACCAGTAATCCAGAAAGCACAGTCTCCACCAAAATCATCAATGGTGGTGGGAGGAATCCTGTCTTTAATGAAAATCTTAAGCTCAATGTCAAGACTGTTGAATCCTCCCTCAAATGTGAAATATTTATGATGAGTAGGGTGAAGAATTATCTTGAAGACCAGTTGCTGGGCTTCACTTTGGTGCCTTTATCTGAAGTACTCGTCAAGAATGGGAAGTTGGAGAAAGAGTTCTCTCTCTCTTCAACTGATCTCTTCCATTCTCCAGCTGGATTTGTTCAGTTGTCTCTTGCATATGCTGGAGCTTCACCTGATGTAATGGCAATTCCAGTGGTGCCTAAACCTTTGGCTGCTGGTGAAACTGCCCAAGAATCAGAAATATCCGAGTCCCTTGATAGGATTGAGTTCCCAGATCCGAAAATTGTGAATGAGAACCAGATGATGGTTTCAGAGTATATTGGGATCTCATGTTCCAATATGGACACTGAAACCTCTGAGAGCCTGGTGTCTTCTGATGCCCGAAATCAAGTTTGTTCAGAGATCAGAGCTCCTGTTGTTGAAAGCTTTTCGACTGCTACGGTTGAGTCTGTTCAGCTTCCAAAGCTTGATTCTCCTCCAAGTAGTATTTCAACTAATGGGGTATCTTCCCCTTCAGTTGCTGCTAGCTCTGATTCCTCTGATGCTCCGGCAGTTTCAAAGCCACAGAATAAGGAACAATTATCTGCCTCAAAAGAGAAAAAGGCTGATGTTGGAGAAGGAGAGAGCGATTCCTCTGGTAGAGTTCCAAGTGATGCAATTAATAAGCCTGTTGTCACTGTCAACATTGAGCCTGAACAGAAGGTGGTGCAGCAAGATATAGTGGACATGTACATGAAAAGTATGCAGCAATTTACTGAGTCATTGGCCAAGATGAAGCTTCCTTTGGACATCGACAGTGGACCAACTAGTTCAACCAGTTCAGGGAATTCAAGCTCTGATAAGAAATTGGAGGCATCCAAGAACACTGGTTCCCGTGTGTTTTATGGGAGTAGGGCTTTTTTCTAAGCTCATATTCCAAGTGGTTCAAGGGAAGACACAGGTGACTTTAGATTTTAGAATGGAGACTAATACTAATAGTGAAGTGTAATAATGTATCATTAGTGTGGTGTTTTCCTTTGTATGTTGAGATGTTTCAGATGACCGGAAATCATGACTCTGCCCTGTTATTAGCTTTGTTTCTGTTACAACCGGTGTTAGTAGTGTATGTGAATTGTGAACTTTTCAAGTTTCATAATTTTTCCTGTTTTCAGCTTCTGCTTTCAAAGTTCAATAATTGCGGAATCCAATACAATCTAGCAATTGGTTAATAATCTATCTAATCATATGATATATTTTGGTCCCACATACCACATGGTGATTTACTGATTTGAGACAAAGTAGGGCAAAGACTTTTAAGATTTAGCTTTTGGAACTTTTTTATCATTAGGTTCAACATCCCGCCGATTTTATTTATGCATTTTCGTACCATAATTAACAAACTAAAGCAGCTCTTTTATTTTTATTTTAGTTAAGTTGATTTTGCTATAAAATTGAGGTAAACTTGTTGAGATTCCAGGACGGCATATAGTTCTGAAATTACGACTCAAGAGCTTAGTTGTTTAACAATGGAAGTTACAACTGCACGGCAGGGTTTATAAAAAGGAAGACAAAATGCACTTATAAAAAGGAAAAAGAATATGAAGAAACCCCATTCCCCATTTATTCCACACGCTCAAGAATCAATTTCAAATGGGTACTTCAATTACTTCATGTGCTCTGACTATCATATGCCTTCTACAAATCCATGCAATATGGCCATCATCCCTGTATCTCACCCTCCACAGACCAAACTTCTCAGCAATATCCTTTCCTGTTGAGCACCTCCTCTCTCTTAAGAAATCCACCACCCATTGCTGCACTGCTATTAGCTCCTGCTGGATATCTCCAGCCCTGCTTCTACTTCTGTTTCTGCTTCCTTCCACTCGTCCCATTACTGCAGCTCCAACTGCCCCAGCAGCAACTGCGCCTGCTGCTCCATAAACAAGGGAAGAATCAGCCAGATGGGCAACTTCCTTGCTCAAATCTGGTATCAGCTGCCCCATCCCAGTTGCAAGATGAGCTCCAATCTTGAGAGCAAATGTCAACAATTTCATGAACTTAGTCATGTATGGAGCCAAACTCTTTACAGCCCTATTGTCAACCTGCATCATTTCACAGCCCATTTGGTCTTCAACAACGTGCATTTCTCGCCTGAATTCACATAACATGTGCAGCCTGAGTGCAGTCATGCCGGAAATTATGTTGGTGATTAATTTCCTCGAGTAGTTTTCTGTTCTAACAAAGTATATCATGTTGGGCACTTTCCTCTCTTCAAGCTGGACATTGAAGTTCACCATGTAGTTCACTTTGCGATGGAGCTCAATAAGAAGTCTGTGCTCATAATATCTTAGCCCCTGGATCTCTTGCTTCAGATCCTTTATTTCTTGTTCAATGATCTTCAATCTCTGCAATACTGTTTCCAGACCCTTGGCAATTCCACCAAAAGTTGGTTCGACTTTCCCATCAGGTTCATTGCTGGGATCTGGTTCTTCAGGATTGTTTTCTGTGGAGACTTGCAGCTCAACAGCAAGGTTGTGAAGGTCATGATACCTTCGGTGTAGTACTTCTCGGAAGTCATCATCTGACAGTAGGTCGCGTGCTAAGTCAAACCCAGCTCTTAGAATAGGTTTGCCAGAATCCAAGACTGGATCCCAGGTGTGCTGATAATCGTACATGCTGTCTGCAGGAATTGAAAGCAATGCCTGTTTCAAAAGTTGCACATGTACAAACTGAGTTTTCCTGTACCTTGGGGGAGTCAGATTTCTCACACATTCTGGCCGCAGGATGTTTTCAGTTAAGGTAACGCCATGGCAGAGGCTTTGGATAGCTGGGATTATGAGTTGATGAATGAGTCTAAGAGTTTCAGTCAGGCTCTTGGTAGAACAAGCAAGAACATCAATGTAGTATCCCAATTGTCCTCCAAGCTCTACTCTAATATATATGCCATTGATGATTATGGAGATTAAATATTTCTCAAGATTGTAAGTCGCTCCATGTTGGTTCTTCAAAGCCATGATCCTGTTGTGGAGATGCACCTGAATTTGCAAACAATCAAACTCTGGTAAGAATTTGAACATAGAATTTTAATTTGGTGCTTGCCACTTAAATGCTTTATAACTTTTTAAGTTAGTAATAACAAATACTATCTCCATTTGTATTTTCATGGCTTTAAGCCTAATCAGAAAATGAAGTTTAAATGTTAAGAGAAAAGGAATATAAAACTCTTGCCTGTAAACGAGGAAAGAAGCCTGGTGTGAGAAACATGTGACTTGAGTCATCACATTCAAGATGCCGCCCTGCATAGATGCAATCAGGTGAATTTATTTGCCATTTCTGTGGCTTTCCTCTGCCTTCTTCAAGAATTGATGGGATGAGTAACAAAGAATCTGGATCTGAAGGATCTTGCTCATAACATAGTTCTAGTTTCAGCATCATTCTTACAAGGTCACTGGCTTCCAAGTTCTCAAATACTTTTGAACCCATTCCAGGAATCTGGCTTTGCAAACTTCCTCTTAGAATCTTCTCCAATTCTTTTCTGCTAGTGAAGCCATTGTTCTCCCCAGAGCTTTGCTTTCTAACTTCTAATTTTATGAGTTTGCTAAGCACTTCACTGCAAAACCACTCACAATCTAGAATTAAGAAACCCAGTTCATCAAAGTAAATCACCTCACCTATATGATGAAGACAAGTAGCGATAGCACGCCTTCTCATTTCCACCTTATCCTTATTATCATGCCTCGATCGGATTCTCAAGGGTGGAACCTTAACCTGACATAGCTCGGTAAACTCTTTCCACTTCATTGCTGGCTTGTTGTAGTTCTCTAATCTCCAGTCTGATAGAATTTGTATGAGGTCATTGCAGAGCTGATAAACACGAGGGACTCTTTGGAGAATAGTCTTGCTTGTCTTTCGAATGTGATGAGTGAGTTTAGTGACAGACGCAGATGATCTAGCATCAATTGTGAGTACAGTTGGATAAAAGTCAACATACCCTTGGAATTTGTCTCTTAATCTCTGTATTAAACTCACAGTGAGCTGCATATCTTGTGAAGGTTGATTGATTTTGTCATAGTGAGTGAGGACTATAGTTACATTTGGTAGCATACATTGTTGCACAGCTCTTCTTGAGTTGGAAACTATGAATCTGAGCCAATACCGAAGATCTTCTTCTATCTCTTCTGGGGTTTTCGGTTCTCTGTTGGTGGGTTTCCTGAACAAACTGGATATGATAAGGAAGCAAGAAGCACTGCCATGCCCCGGAAACATAAGATCATGGAGAGAGTAGAACTCATGCTGACCAGCAAGATTCCACATTGAAATCTCTGTGTCCTCATCTTTGAATGTCTTTATCTTCATTCCAACTGGTCTAACTGCTTGTTCAACTGGATTTACAAGTGTTCTGACTTGTTCTATGTAGGAAAGCTTTGAAGAAGAGAATTTTTGTGAGATGGAATTACACAATGTAGTCTTACCTGCAAGTGGGAATGCATAGAATTGATCGTTTTCAACATCAACTTTCAAGTTCTACCAAAATATAGGATAATGTAAGTTCATAAACCATTTCATATTCCTGAAAAGCCTACCTGCATATTCTTGACCACAAAAGAAAACCCGGCAGCTTTTTGGTTCTGTAAGTGGCATGTCTTTCAGCAAATCTATTTCCGGTTCACTCCTCCCCTTTTGGCCCAATCTTTGATAAATTCCATCGGCTTTCCCTGAATTCTTCAATGGAGTTTTCTCAAGATCGATGTCTTCAATCCAAGGATTCACCTGCAATGTCTCTATTATAGCTTGCTGTACCAACTCTCCTCGAACCCCTTTGCAGCCTTGTAAAGACAATTGTTTTAAACTGGCATTCTTCTGTAAGCTCTTGAAGATTCTGACAAAATCATCCGGTCTCAAACTCTGATCGTCATAAATTCCTAACTGTGTCACAGTTTCATTTGTTGTCAGCATTTTTAAGATGGCTGCAATCCCATCCCTTCCGATTTTCGTTCTCCCACCTCCGAAAGTCACAGACCGCAATGTAATATTTGCTTGGCTTTGCAAGGGTGAGAATCTACTCAAAGGGCATAGTAAGTGTTCAACACCAACGCCACTAAACCAGTTTCCATGTAGATATAAATTTTCCAAACTTCTATTCTTGAATAGTCCAGCTGCAACATACACTACCCCCTTATCTTTAAGGCAAGTTTTCGATAGGATTACCTCCTTAAGGCTCTGATTCTGCTCCAGCACCCATCTGAATTCCTTAGCCCACCGGGACTTAAGCCGGACTCCGGTCATATCAAGTGACTTGACAGTTGTGTTGCATCCAAGAGAGCAAGCAACTCTGCAAGAGCCTGAAACATCAAGCCTGTAAATCCTAAGCGTGGCATTCTCAGGTAAAAACTCCACGACCTTGGAACTTTTCTCTCCATTTTCTCCACTCCAAACATGAACTTCCGTTGCTCGATTTCTGGCTAAAACAGCAGATATAAGTGGGGTTGCTGTGAGTGAGTTTGAATCAAAGATTGTCAAAGACTTAAGTGTTGAGTTCACTTCAATCATCTTTGATAACTCCTCTGCCCCTTTTGAACCAATTGAGTCTTCCCATATTTGCAACTCTTCCAAAGTATCATTCGCCTTGAGTGCAGAAGCAAGAAGTGAAGCCCCAGCATTTTTAATACCAGATTCAGTGAACATGATCTCTTTGATCACTCCATTTCTCCTCACAACATCTGAAATCTCAGCCAAGCATTCTGCATCAAACTTGTTTCTTTTGAAAACAATTTGCTTGACGTTTGAGCTGCAGTCAAGCAACAATCCAAGAATCCGCATTTGCTCGATTTCCCATTCGACATTGTGGAACTCCAAGTTCTTCAATGACGTGTGAGCCTTTTCAGCTGTAACCAATACAGTCAGCAAGTGGGAGAAGTACAAAAGGGTGTCTTTGCCAATGTCTATGTTCATGGAGTTTTCTGTTTCTTGGTGACAACCTGAAGCTGGCTGGGAAAGAAAGAATGACAGGTGGTGCAGGTCGAGGCCTTCGGATTCGATTGCTTGAAGAAGCCATTGAAGGTCCTTCAGGTTCTGGTTGTTTGGTGCCATTGTCACGGTTAGATGTTAAAAAGCACGAACTGGAATAAAAAAAAAGGATGGGGTTGTTATGGTTTCGTGATGAGTAGATATGATTTGATTTTATCTGTTCTTTTATGTTAAACAAATCTATTGGAATGGAGAGTTGCCGCATTCGAGCCTTTTTGTGTCTGATATTGAAAACGATGTCCATTACAGAAATTATGCACTGAGCTTCTTCTGCAATGATATGCTTTTTCTTATGTCATATTCTCTTCTTCTTGCTAAAGAAATTCCTTTGAGCTATTTTATTTTCAAAGGTACGTAGATACTTTACACATGCCTCCCATCAAAGGACCTCACTAGTCACTACTATATACATACATACATACATATGGGTTATAAGATAACATAATGCTTACAACATGCAACTCACACGTGGCCAAATGCGAGCCGTATGATTTGCTAGGCAAATGGACATCCAAGAATGCATCCTCACAAGTTGAAGCCATCAGCCATGCTTTGCGCTAGATGGGGTGGGGGCAAAGTGGGGACGCTGTAGGTGAAAATGGAGGTGGTCTAGCTTTTTGACCTTTTGTGCTGTTATAAAATTGAACTTCTTTATCAAAATTTTCCTACTTTTCACATTGAAAAGAATGAGGAATCCTATAAAGATAACAAAGGCACCTTGTGTGTTGGACAAATTAACCTCTTTGGGGGAACCCACCACTTGCTATTGCCTATTGCTACTAAATACTTTTTTGTAGCCTCTTGCGTTTGGTTCAACTAAAGGCGTGTTTGGGTGGGTGGTCTGTTCAATTCTATACAAATTCAAACTTTCAAATTTTTGGACAACAATGTGGGTATTGGTTAATTGTTGATAAAACTGTAAAGGGTGATTTTTAAGTTAAAGTATTATTATTATTATTATTATTATATATATATATATATATAATTTTTTTTTTAAAAAAAAGGAAAAATCGGAAAAGAAATTAAAGAAGGCAACAACCTAGCATAAGGTATGTACAAAGTAAATAATGGGAATTAATGTTGATTTGGCACCACCTCCCACATGATCATGCCTAGAGTATTGTGTAATAGACCCCACGAGCCCATTTCGGTGCGATCACGACCGTCGAAAAGATCTTGATTTGATTGATGGGGGGCCCGGTAAAACGACAAACCCATTATTCTCGTAGAAAAAACGACGATCATACGTGTAGAAATTTTAAACACCATCGTTGACTGCAGAGGAAAACAATTTAAAATTGTCTTTCCCTTTTATCCACTTATTTTCATTTGGTGACTAGATATACTAAATAGAATGGTATGGTTAAAAAATAATTAAAAAAAGAAGAAAAGAGGAATTTATATTTTGGTGAAAACATTTTACACACAGCAATTTTTGAACTAACAGTGGCTCTGAAAGCCCTAAAGCTCTTGAAACTTAAGAGGTCCAAGATAAAGATGGACTTAAAACCCGTACTAAAAAAGCATGGGCTCGTAATAGAACACTGGTACATTCAAAGGGGCTCAACTTTTTCAGAAGCAGCCTAAAAAAACTATACAATGTGTCACGTTATCAATACAATACGGTATATACATTTAACATGGAGAATGACTACGATATAACATTTTCCCTCTCACCTATACACGTCCGTTTTTCATTTATACCACCTAACTTATGATATATTATGTACACTACTATAACACATAAGGTATTAATGGTAAAAACCTTAAGTCTAATAAAAAAATTAGAAATTTTCAAAGAAAATATCAAATAGCATTGCATTTTAGGCCACCCCTTAGGAACATGTTGAAGTGAGGGTGATTTGAGAAAACAAGATTATACATCATCATCCTATCCTAGGACAAGTATGGATAAGAGCCAAAGCATAACCACAAATTACTGAAAAATAGCCTAAAACAGATCAGAAACTGAAATATTCACAAGCTTATGGAATACAATGAAAAATACAACGCAAGCTATAAACGCATTACTTGTCATTTTGAAGATAGTTGCAGATAATCCAAAATTTAATCAAACACCACATGTAGCCTAATCTGAAAATGAGAGGTAGTAATCTATCATATGAAATAATAAATGGAAACATCTATTATCTTATTTGATGGGGATCTTAAATAGGTACCCCGCTTTTGTTTCACACTAGTAAATCAAACAGAACTTCACATACAATCTGGGAAAAAAACATATCCCAGATATAAGAGGAAACATTATACGTACAAGAACCGGCAACTTCACCAGGTACTACAGCAGTTTCAAGGAAAAAAATCAGAAACTTTATACTCTACTGTTTCGTTCATTGTATTGGCATGCCTTGCCGGATATGAACAATACATTAATGGGAACCAATCATCTTGAGTATATATTCCGCAATCTGATCTTACACCTCACTTGAATAACCAATAAAGAAATCTAAGTTTTAATCACTATATGAAAAAAAAAAAAAAATTCAAATTTCAAACCTTACACAAAATCCATTGTAACTGCTTTCTCTCTGAATGTGTATACTTCAAATCAAGAGCCACTGTTAAAGCTATAAGATCAATTTCCTCAAAAGCTGAAAATTAAGAAGAGGGACCTTTGTGAAATTTTGCAATCCTTCACCCCTTTTATCTGATTCTCTTTACCTACAATTTACCTTATGATATTCCAAAGACATCTCCTAGGTAGCAATTCCTGAAATCAAATAAAAAAAAATTAGAGCAAATACGTGACAGCACTTTACTCTCAACATATCTGTAAAGATTCATACTAAAAACCAAGTACCAACTCTTTCATAATCATAATCAGAGGAAATATGGTCTTTTCATATCACATTTATACTTCAGATCAATTGGATTTATGTTTGTATAGCAATATAATAATCGCCAGTGCATTGATCTTATAGTTTAACAAAAATGTGTAGCACGTGTATATCTTTCACCCATCATCATATATTGCATAAGCATGCTTCTGAAGATTATGGGCGCTTTTCAGTCAAAAGTCAATTTAGATTTTCTATCCATAAGGAAAACTTAAGCTCCAACAAAAATTATACTAGTGACAAAGTTGCCAACAGGAATGTACTATCCAGAATAGCTCACACAAAGCAATACCATATCAAGAAAGTGAAAATAGTCGCACCTCTATTTGATTGTCTACTTGTAACATTGTAACTTCCGATAAAACCCTCAGAACTTTTGGCTGCAACATTCGTGGATATAGTCCCAAGCCCGTAACTAAATGAGCCAGAACCATCCAGCTCAGGAGTCGCAGACCGCCAAGTTGGATCACCATAGCCTGATCCACTCCGATACGAGTCCCCATAAGACCCCTCATAACCACTAGTTGACCCAGAAAATGATGATGTTGGGCCTACACCAGCGCTACTGGTTCTCCCCAAACCTACCCCTCCAAGCCCATAGTTGCCATCACCACCTGCATAACCCATGCTTCCAGTACTATAGCCAGAAGCACTTCCTCCTCCTGGAGCCGAAACAGGACCCCAATTCGCACTGTTATTTCGAAATGAAACTTCAAAGTTCCCACTTCCAGAGCCCAAGAAAGCACCGGGACTGGCAGGATTTGTGGCACTATTAAGGCCCCCATTTCCCCAGACATTCCAAGTTGTTGAGCTCAAAACAGAATCACCTCTTCCACTTCCCCCACCGAAGCCAATAGGAGTGCTAAACCTGTTTGAATTCCCACTAGCATAAGGACCCAGCATTCGCCCATATCCTAGACTATTGCTGATGTTGGCACTCCCGCCATAGCTTGGGCTCAACCCCCCATCCAGATTCATACCAA
Organism: Murraya koenigii; assembly: GCA_025617385.1. Classification (NCBI taxonomy): domain Eukaryota; kingdom Viridiplantae; phylum Streptophyta; class Magnoliopsida; order Sapindales; family Rutaceae; genus Murraya; species Murraya koenigii. The sequence continues at coordinate 23,470,096 of CM046817.1, forward strand.
TTCCATAACCAGCACCACCAAATGGAGAAATGCCACCCTGACCACTAGCAAGAGGGCTAAACCTACCATCCACCCTAACTCCAAAACCTCCAACGGGGCTCAAATTGTATCTCTGAGCAAAACTATTAAGGAAGTTGGTGGGTCTATTCAAACCAAAGTTATTATAACCTATCATTGGGCTACGGCTGGGCCCTGGGGATAACTCTTTTGGCACTGCCCTCTTGACCTCAACCATTTTACCATTGAGTTCATGAAATATTTTATGTAAAACTCTGTCCACTGCTTCCTCAGAATCATAAGTGATGAAGCCAAAACCTCTTGGCCTTTGAGTATTGTGATCATACATTACTACGACGTCAGTAATTGTACCAAATTGATCAAAGTACTTCTTAAAGTCACTCTCAGTGACTGTAGATGCCAAACCTCCAACAAAAATCTTTTTAGTGCGTCCTGGGCCGGGGGAACTATGAATACTAGAAGTGTTTCTATTTAACATGTTTTGATCATCCCTAGGAACAGCTTTCTTTGCTTCAACCTGAAAATTGTAAATTCAAAAACTCAAAATAAAAAAATCAGCTTTCATTTTAAGTTCCACGCTAACAATGGCGATCAAATACCATTCATAATAACTGATAGGTAACAAAGAACATCTCTACAGTTAAATATTTAGAAAATTTCTAGTGATTTGCATCTAAAGGTCAAATTCAATCCAAATTTTCCCAATTATACAACATCAATAGCTCAATGCTGCCCAAAAAAAAAAAAAAGGAAAAATTGCAAATTCATTACACCAGGGAGAGTTACCGACAAATGATATCAATCCTTACCTCAATACATGAAAAGAAAAATAAATGCTAATTTAGCGTTTACATAGGAGACAAAGAGCAACCGGATGGTACAAAATTTATACATTTACAAGCACTAAGAATTCAATTCAAATAAAAGAAACGAGAAAATCTCAATTAATTGATAATGACAAAACCATATTTGCAATGAACCAAGCTACTCACCGTGCGGCCATCAATCATGTGCTTATCCATGATGACCCTCTCAGCAACAGCAGGATCTGCAAACACCACAAAGCCGAATCCTCGGGCCCTGCCCGTGGATCGATCTCTCATGATCACTGCCTCCACCACTTCTCCATACCTGCTAAAGTATTCCTTCAAGCGTTCTTCATCTGTGTCCCAAGAAATCCCACCAATGAAGAGCTTACCAAGATCTGATTCCATCTCTTCTACAGTAATCCATTACAATTCATCTCATCAATGAACAAATTCAATCTTAACAGCATAAGAAAAAAAATATATATATCCAATTGGATTCAAAGCTACTTCAGAATTGAATCAAGTCATCAACATCAATCCCATACATGCAAGTCTCATGCACAATTGGATTGATTTCATTTAATAACAAGCTATAATAGTAAAAAGTCTAACCTTTAAATAAGAAAAACAGAGCAAACAAATCAAAGTGTGAATAAAAACAATCAAATTGAAAATTAAAAAAAAAAAAAAACACACACACACACACACCTTAACTGATGAATTAGATAGAATCTGATTGGTAATCCAGTCAAACAAATAGTGGAAGTTTGTCAAATCCAATTAAAGATCATAATTCGATCACTCAAGCTCTAATCAACAGATGACCCCTGATTCCTGATAAAACATGAACCAAAAAATTGATCTTTAACAATAGCTAGATAGAGATAATAAGAGATGAAGATAAAAAACAGAAAGGATGTAAGAGAATTCACCATAATTGAGCAGAACCCAGATGAGGAAATGAGAGGAACTAAGATCTGATTAGCAGAATCAGAGTAATGAAAAACAGAGGAATTGTTCATTCATATGTGCTTTTATACATAAACATAAAATATTATTATTATTATTATAATAAAAAAGAGCTGTTTCTCTCTCTGACTGTCTCTCTCTCTCCCGTTGCCCTCTGTTTTTTCTTTTTTGGTTATTCCACTCCTCTTAATTAATTAAATCAAAAGAAATGGAATTTGTAGAGAAATGGGTAGAGAGACACAGAGAGAGTCAGAGGAATTTTATTTATTTATATATAAATAGAGAGAGAGATTTGGGATTGGCAAATGCAATCCTCTGGTGTAAGAATATTTGGAGGAGCCTAAAAGAGTGATGGCAGGAGATGATGGTCTCTTTTCTATTTTCTATTTCTCAAAATATAAAATTTGTGTGATTTCTTTGATTTTAATGTTTCTTTTTCTTTGTTTTTTTTTTATTTGATTATTCTCCTAATAATATGTCTTTAATATTTTACCCACCTGAGCATATGACATACTATTCCTTGCTTATTCAGCAACAGCATGTTGGATGTCACAACCAAACCATATGGATTTTTTTTTTTTTGTTTTCTTTTAATCACATAACAAAACCATTTATTGAAATATTTCAGATTTTAATTTGATTGCCTAAACAGAAATTTAACACTAAATAGAATGTTTTTTTTTTTATAAGGTCCAAAGGTTCTTGCTCTACTGAACCACAAGATGCAGGATCCAAATCTGGTTGTTGTTTTAAGACCACATAATGCAGTGCAGGTGGATTGTCAACTAAATTCAATGTTTATTTTATCCAAATTATTTTACTTTGTTAATTAAATTATTACTAAAGAGCTTTGTTAAACATAATTAGAGGCAATCTTAATGTACAATCAAGGAGATAACATACCCAACTTTTATTATTATATCTCAAGTAGGTATTTTGGTAAGATTATGTGAGTGTTCAGTCTATTGAAATTGTAGGAATTTTTAATGCTACTTGATTGGTTGAACAACTATTTATATTTACACCTAAACTGACTTCAACTGATTAGAGGCATTATTTTGTCTAGTTTAAACTTCACTTCACATTTTTCTTGAACTGGTTTGAGTAAAAAATGGGAGTATTTGTATCTGGGTCGCCTTAAGGGCTGTGGTTAAACAGTTGAAGCATCATTTCAACATTGTCTAAAGAAAAGCATCTTTCAAATTACATGCTACAACTTTTCTTTACATAATTAATGACACGGGTTAAAATAGCACCACCATAAGATTAATAAATTATTAATACTGAGAAAGCAATTTCCATCCTAATGGTTGTGTTGAAAATAAAGCTGAAAGAAAATCTGAATCACTATTGATGTAATTTCTTGATGTTGGCACTAAAATTAGTAAACTTGTTAAGTCACCAGTCACTTGAGATAGGTGACAACAATTGAAGCTAAGCAGTCAAGATCAGATAAATGAGGGAAAATCAAGCAATTTTATTTGGTTATCTTCTTCCATTTTAAGTGTAACTCTTATGACTGTTAATTTTTTTTTTTTCAATTTCCCTTTGTGTGCGATAAATATGAAAATAGCTGGCACCTTGGCTTAGTGGGTAGCCAAAGAGATATAATTTTGGAATACCTGTAATCTATTTTCTAAGCAATCTTCTAAGGTTTGTTTGGCCTTGTCAAGCATCACACTAGAAAAGAAAGTAATCATTACCTAACAGTAAATCTAGAATTTGAGTTTACATATCTAAGATAAGTGGTGGATATGTTGCATTCCACTAGAATCTGGTTATGCTTTTGGTTTTGGCTGATTGATGGCAATTTGATCAAATGAAAAATTCACATGAAATGGAGCTTAGGAAAGAATGAGAGGAAGAGAAATATAATTCAGTACTCTGCTTCATATGTACATTGGCATGTGCCTTCACTGTTAATAAAGGCCTAAAATGGATGGTTTATTATTCTGGTATGCAAATTCTTCATGCTTAAAAATATAAGAGCTACTGAGATATCCCAAAAGAAAAAGAAATGTGAAGGAGTTAACAAATGCGAAGTAACACTAATAGCTTGATCTTGGTGTATCCCAGTTCTCTTGTATGACAGTGTGCAGCAGACAGCTATCATGTGGGATGGATTCCATGGAAGAGAAAGATGAAATGGAATGATCATGATCATGTTCATCATTTCCATTCACCACTTCCTCAATCCTCTCCAAAACTTCTGCCATTGTTGGCCGACCAGCTGGGGAATTCGACACACATTTGAGGGCAACATTCAGCAAGGGAAATGCCCATTGCCTGCCGGCTTTTGCTACCTCCTTGTCGAAGACTTCTCCTGTCCATTCCTCTCTCACCATGGCCTTTACCCATTTAGGAAGGTCTATTCCTGTTTTTTCAACAGTTTTTCCGGTTAGTAATTCAAGTAGAATCACTCCAAAGCTGAAAACATCACCTTGTTCTGATACAGTTTTCTCAGGGGCAGTGTAACCACTGGAAGAGAAGAGACAAGTATTCTTGGGGTCTATAAATTTTGAGTAGCCGTATTCACTTATCAGTGGATCCTCATTTTCATCCAGCAGGATATTTGAAAGCTTGAGGTTTCCATGGGGGATCGTCTTCTCTTCATTGGACTTCTGATATATGAAGTCTAGACCTTTTGCAATGCCGGTTGCTATGGACAGCCTAAGTTTCCATGGAAAATCCCTTTTGCCCTCAATGTATGCTGCAGATTACCAATAGCAATTTGATCAAATTAAGATACCCTTTACATCGCGTGTGATACAATTTTTATGTGTGTGTATGCAAGTGTATTTGCGAATTTAAGAAATATTTCAAGATTGATTACTTACCCTCTAGGAGGCTGAGCAGGCTGCCATTACTTTGATACTTGTATACGAGAAGTTTTTCTTCACTGGTTGAATTGTAACAAACAAGAGGCAGAATGTTTGGATGCTTCAGGTTTCCTATTTTCCTCATGGTTTGGCTAAACTCATCAACGGATGCCTGTAATTTCTTCAGTCTTTTGACAGCATAAACAGAACTGTTCTTGAGTCTTACCATGAAAAGACTGCTGCAAATTGTCTGGCTTCTCAGGTCAGCTGTGGCTTCAAGAAGATCATCCAATTTGAACCTTTCGTTTTCATTAACGAAGAACACAAGCTCTGACCGCCTTACCTCTGGCCTCACTTCTTCTATGTCCATAACTCGAGGAGTACTTTGCGAAGGAGAATCCTGGATGGCCTTAAGAATCTCCCTCTCTCTTGCAATATGAGCAGCCTTTTTGCCCATACAATACGCTATCAAGACGACAAGACCAATACCAACAACTAATGGTATGATTGTCATCCAATTCCTAAACCAATATCTCTTCTCTCCATACTCAGTATTGTTATGAACACTTGGGGGTTGTGCGTCTTCCGAACCGCTTGCCTTTACCATGCTAGCCCTATTTATCTCTGATAAACTTGTTTCAACTACGTACTTATCAAAATACTTGATTTCCTGTTTGAAATTATCAGGATTAGAACCAGCAAAATGATTGTTAGAGATGTCCAAGGTCTTCAAATGCTTCAACTTGTTTAGAGCCAAAGGAACAGTCCCACTCAAAAGGTTGCTGCTAAGATTCAAATATGTCAATCTTCTGCAGTTTGATATTGAGTTGGGAATATGTCCTTGGATGAGATTTTTGGCTAAGCTAACAACTTGAAGATTTCGGAGGTTGCAGAGGGATTCTGCATCAATTTTCCCACTGAGATTCATATTTTCAAGTCTTATTCCAACTATGTTAGTAGCATGCAGATTGCACTTTATTATTCCCTTCAAATTATATGAGCAAGGATGTGGCAAATTCCCATTCAAGCCAATTCTCAAAACATTTTGTGAATCAACGGCTCTAATAAATTTGAAAAAAGATTCAGATTCTGATAACTCACCTCCCACACAACCAGTGAACATGTGAGGAAGTATTGCAATGCATATTATCCTCTCCAGAAATAGAAACAGCTTGGAACCCCTCATGCTACACAATTTAATTACAATCTTTAGGTCTTTGTTATTATTTCATCCGATAGGGGACCGAAAAATTTTTTGATCAGTTCTGTTTTTGCTAAGTTCTTAAAAGTTAATATCAAAGTGGATTTAAAATTTTATTGCCAATTCATATGATGAGGACATTTTTTCTTCATAGATTACAAAGTTTTCTGGGTATATTTTAATTATTCCTTAACAATAACATTAATTAAAGATAAACAATGCGCGAAAACACAGTAATTCGATAAGTCCTAAGCAATGTTAAATTATTATAAGAGAATATATGTTAAGGTGATTGCATGATCTTCAATAGTTTTATGACCGATCATTTTTATTTTTTATTACTGTGCTGGATTCTGATAACATACTAAACATTTTAAGTGATTTCTCGAGCAGTTAAAACATCATACTAAACATTTTAAGCTTCTTTGGTTTGATTTGTGCGAATTAGAATTTAGAAGTTAATATAAAAAGCACAGTGATCATAAGGTCTTAGTGAAAATCAATGCTTGCAATTTGGAACATGTGAGCTCAAATTTGGCATGTTCTGAAGCTGTCATTTGTGGCTTTATAATTGTTTGGTTTTATCAGTAGCAAAAATTTATGCTGGGTATCAGTATCAGTGAATCGCATTGTTGAAAACTGCAATATTAATATAAATCAAGTTTTTAATAATTAGAAAGCATACACAAACAACAAATTGATGATTATTAAATTGAACTTCTTATTGAATTTGCCGAGTGACCGTCAACCCAAAGCTGAACAAAATACAGATCCTGTTGATGCAGTTTTTCCCGTGTGCCTCAACAGTGCCTCGAACCTTCAAACAGTACCTCCAAGCGGCTCGAGCAGGACTGTCTGAACATTCTGCTCGCGGCTTCAAACAGTGCCTCGATCCTTCTGCTCGCGATAAGCTCGATCTCGAGCAGGATTACCTCCTTCGTCCTGTTCCGCTGTCTTCCTCAGAACGGAGATCTCCCGGTCCTGTACTCACGTGAAACAGGTCGGGTCGCCGGCGTGTTCGGCGAAACCCTCCGACGCTCAAGTCAGTATTCGGGTTTGTCTTTTTGGTATCTCCCTAGGTGAGGGAGACCGGAAAGATGAAAAGGGTATTATTTCGCCCCCCCTTTTTGAATGAATATGGTGTTTTTTTCAGAAAGTTCAGATAAGAGAAATTAGAAAAGAACCTGTATCAACTTACGAATTCTTTTTGAATCAGATTTTCCAACCTTTCTGAATTAGAAATGCCAACCCTTGTAACGTTCCCCTTCGTTTCTTTTTATACTCCATTTTTCCCACTCTTTCCATTTCCAGGCTGTCCACTCCCACGTTAGTGGTATCTCGAGTCCCTCCGACAGTGGATTGGCGGAATATTCCTAGGGATGAGCTGGCTGTCCCTTAACCCGATTCACGTGGCAAGATCACCATGCCGGGCAAGTGCGCTAGGAATTATGACACCTTGGAGGTATGTGCCGCACCAAGCAACAATGATCACCACCACACCATGTGGGACCCTGGTCAGATATTAAAAGGTGTGCCGGGATTCTGAGAAAACGGGTTGGGTTGCCCTGGGTCGGGTCTTGCCCAGCTGTGCTCGTGGATCTCTGCGAGCAGGAAAGATGTGCTCGATTCCTAACCTTGACCAGCTTTGACCTGAGGGACGACCTCGAGCAGGCGAAGGAGTGCTTAGCTCTCGACCTTGACCAGCTTTGACCTGAGAGACGACCATGAGCAGGCGAAGGAAGTGCTCGGGGCTCGAGCAGCTCTGAATTCCTCGACCTTGACCAGCTTTGACCAGAAGGGCTGCTCGGGCTAGGCTGTGCTCAGGGTGTTTTATCCGAGCTGGAAGGGCTTCGAGGAGCCTGTCCGATATTACCCAAACAGATCCATTTCAGCTCATGCACATCATTGTGTTTTCAGATGCTGTGTCATGCCTCATTCACAAAATCTCACAATTCTAGTTAAAAAACAGCCATGTTTTGCTGCAGCATTCAAGAATTTTTAACTAATCAGTCAAACAAACTAGTAAGATGTGTTTGTGACGAACAAATGTTAAAACAGCTGTGTTTTGTTTTGCTCCATTGGGCAAATCTAAATCTAAAGAAAAAAGGTTTGATTTATAAGTCAAAACTTTTAAAACAATTATAAAATGAAATAATGAATGCAAACACAATAATATTGCACATTTCAATTTTTTTTTATTGTAAATAATTATTTTAAATAATGTAGTATTTATTAATTAATTGTTAAAAATAAAATAAATTAATTATATCATCTTATCAATCAACTGATAAATTTTACATCATTTAAAATAATTATTTAAAATTTAAAATTTAAAATATATAATATTATTTAAACTAATAAAGTATATTGCTCTCTCCCACCAAGCTATTTGTTTACTTGAAAGGGTTTAATTAACCAATGGGCTCCGCCTTGAGCTTGAACTTGATGAGACAATATTTCGTTGGAACGTTCCAACACTTGATGACGACTTATATATTTTATCACTGATATTTGGACAACAGAGCAAACCAAGGCGACAGCACTGATATTTGTAGCACACTAATTCGTAAGAAATACTAATAATATTAAGGTCCTCAATATTTAAGTTTTTGAGTCTTAATCTTATATATCAATCATTTATTAGACAACGATTTCATAACTTATAAAATTATTTAAATATTATTTAATAGATTATGCAATACCAATTAAGATTCAAATTAAAACTTAAACTCAAATTAGATATCTTATTCTCTTGCCGTGTTTCGCTGCAACATTCAAGAAATTTTAACAAATCAATGAAAAAAACTAGTAAGTATTTTTTATTTTATGCTTATGAACGGGCGATAAACTAGCTAGTCTGCCTTCATGCTCTATAAAGAAGTATACGTCCTTATAAAGTACAGTCAGGCAGCAACGCCTTCCTCCACCTATTTTTAATCAATTTGTGGTAGAAGACTACCAGTCTCTGTCTTCGTGCTTTAGGGAAATAAAAAAATACATACCTGTAAGTCTTGATCTAGTGGATTTATCATGACCCGACCTAGTGGTAAGATATAGTTCGCTTTCAACGTAGGGCCTCAAGGATTTGTTCTTAAAATGCTTTTATATATATCTTAAAACTCATTTGTAAATTAAGATGTGGTTCATCACTAATAAGTATTAGAATTCTTTTATATTCAAATATTATTTGCTTTGGATCTAGGCTCTCACAGATTTATTCTCGTTTCTTATAAACATCAAACTTCTTTCATACCTAAAAAATGAGATATTACAATCATTCCCTTATAATTAAGCGTCCTCACAAGTATGTTCTGAATAAAAACATAAATTCGAATTCCTTAGAAAAAATCTTGCTTTGCTTGCTTTATTTTCTTTAATTGCAATATTAAGTTCGTTGTGGATATGTATTTCTTTTTTTAATTATTTATGTATATTAGAGTCTAAATATACATATTTATTGGACGAAAAATTCTATAATGCGTAATAAAAATTACGACATCAATAGTGTAATAGATATAACATTATAAATTCCACATATAACTAGTAAATGTAAAGTAAAACTAGTAAATTCATATAAGATTATTAATTATTTGAAAAATTAACATTGTTTCTACAAAATTTTAATGAAAAATATTTTATTCATTTATAAAAATATTTTATTTAATTAAAAAAAATTACTCATTAATTAGCAAAAAAATTATACTGAAAAAAGTATAATAAGTAATCATAAATTCTATATTTATTATAGGACATTTGTACATTTTTTTCCCATTTTCTATAATAATATATATTGATTACACAAGTTAATTAAACGCAATTATTTATCTTGATGTAGATCAAGCAAAAATAAAAAAAAAATATTCTTACATTACTAGACACATATATGATATATCAATAAAATTATATATAATTTTGAGTTTTATGTATGTTTCATGTAGTTTCAATCTTTTTACTTATACTTAGAAACTATTCAAGATTGTTGTTGAGAAAGTGTAGAAAGATGTAAAATAACATCATCTTATTTTATATCTTACAACAACTATGAAAGATATTAAAATTATATTCTTTAAAATTTGATTTTAGGAATCAATTCCATTCTTAATAGAACATTACACGTATTACATAAATGCAAAACTAACATCATTCAATTTAAATTAAAAAATAATAAATATATAAGGTAATAAACATTATAATGAGTTTTTATTTTACAATTGTGATTTTTTTAGTAAATTTTATATTAATTTACTTATTTTATATTTTATTCTTAAGTTTTATGTATAATCTATAAAATTTATGTTTTATTTTGTACTTACTGTTGATTTACCTTTCTTTTACAAGTCTTTTTACAAGTCTTATATTCTATTTCTAAAATTTATATTTTATTTTATAATTAGTGTTAATATACTAGTTTTATGTTATATTTGTGAGTTTTTATTTTGTTTAACGATAATACATTAATTTACTAATTTTATATTAATTTATTTATTTTACATTTTATTCTTAAGTTTTATGCATAATCTATAAAATTTATGTTTTATTTTGCATTTAATGTTGATTTACTAGTTTTATGTTATATTTATAAGTTTTTATTTTATTTACTAGTAATACATTAATTTATCAATTCTATAGTAATCTACTTGTTTTTCCTTCTATTTACAAGTCTTTTGTTTCATTTCTAATTTTTATGTTTTATTTTACAGTTAATATTGATCTACTAGTTTTAAGTTATATTTACAAGTTTTTATTTTGTTTACTAGTAATATATCAATTTACTAGTTTAATATTAATTTACCCATTTTATCTTCCATTTATAAATTTTATGTTTAATTTTTAAAATTTATGTTTTATTTTACACTTAATATTGATCTATGAATTTTATGTTATATTTATAAAATTTTATTTTATTTATCAATAATACATCAATTTACTAATTTTATATTAATTAATTAATTTTATTTTTTATATATAAGTCTTATATATATTTTTAAAATTTATATTTTATTTTATAATTAATATTAATTGATATAATTTATATTAAATTATAATATTAATATCATAATTTTAATCAAAACATAATAAAAAAAAAATAACAATAAAGCTGCCAACATCCACAAATTTTGTTGCTGAGTTATGTGAGAACCCATTTCCTTTTGGAAGACGGTTTCGATGTGATGACAGCAATAACTTTCCAACAGTATTTACTGCGACAGCCTGCAGACAACAGAGACGAGGCCTCTTTTTTCAACCCCAGCCACCTCTCCGGTGTTATTGTACATATGCTTCGTTGGATTAATTATTAATTGGCCAATTAAAAATAACATGCCGATAGCCACCTTTCATTAGGGGTCATAATCTCTTTTCTCTAAGTTTGCATGATCAGCAAATGTGCACGCCAATCCTTAAACGTCACTTTTGTTTTACTTTGACTTTACTTCAAATGAACCCCCCCCCCCCCCAAAAAAAATAAAATGGATTAATTAGTCAAGAGTTTGATTAACTTGAAAGACTGACTAGTTTTGATTAACTTAAAAGACTGACTAGTTTGCAATTGCAAGAACGGACTGGATGAGATCGAACTATTACACATCTAATATTTGAATTCACAAGAAAATTTCTTTGAATCGAATGAAACTTACATGTATGTCACATATTTATATGTACAAATTAAAAACTTGGCCCGCATATTATCCGCTTACTTTAATTTTGATCCTAAGAAATGAAAAATAAATATAAACCAATAAAAATCATAGGCTGCTTCAGCCATTCACACATCTACTTGAAAGAAAAGACAATATAATTAATTGGTCACAAATCGTTTTCGTCATCATCTTCAATCCCGTCAAAGAAAGGATCGTTAAGAAGCTCGGCCGCCGACGGCCGTGCCCTGGGCTGAGCAAGGCACCTCTCAATGAACTCCTTCACCTCTTGATCCTTAATCTTGTTCAATGCATCAGGCCTCAGCCCAGATGACACCTTCTTGTAAATTTTGGCCACATTTTCACATTCACTATAAGGTATCTCCAATGTCACCATCTCGAGCACACACATCCCAAACGAGTATATGTCCACAAGCTCCGTGTAATCCTCATCGTACAGCTCCGGCGCCATGAACTCCGGTGTCCCCAGCATCGAATGAGCCGAATGGCTCTTCCCCACTATCGCCGCCACCCCCAAATCACCAATCTTAACCTACACAAGCGCACACAAAATACACACACACACACACACACACAAACACATATATCAGCTTTGTGATGGCACGGTAACCAGGCAAGGTTAAAAAGCAAATTAATTATATGTACCTGGCCAGTGTTTCCGTTGACGAAAACGTTGCTACAATTGAGATCCCTATGAATGACACAAGGCTCGTGCGTGTGCAAATAATTCAAGCCCTTCAAGATTTGCTTTGACCATTTCTTGAGAGCTTTCACAGAAACATGGCGGTGCTTTTTCCGGTACTCTCTCAAGTTACCGGAAGTGCAGACTTCGGTGATGAAATTCAAGGTGTTGTGATCCTCGTCACGCCACACGTAGTGCAAGGAGATTATGTTCTTGTTGGCTAGGGTTTTTAGCAAACGGACTTCCGAGTAGAGCCTTTCGATCATCGCCGGATCGTCACAAAAGGTTCTTAGCTTCACTTGATTCCATGCAACTTCTATGCCCTCTTCTTGATCAAATGCTCTGTACACTTTCTTCACGGCGCCGGAGCCAAGTAGTTCATTGTATCGGCCGTATCGGCCGGTGGGGTCGATCTCTATAAACGGCTCCGAGTCTTTATCGGATGGATCCGAGTTAACAGCCGGCATCTAGACGTCAAACATTAAAATAATTAGCCAAACTTAGACATAACCCTAAAAAGAACATTACTGAAACCTGACATGAAAATTTAGACACGAACGAGACAATAAAATCAAAACATAATGACAACAATGAAACTGATACTTTAAAAAAAAAAAAAGAAAGTAATGAGATTAATATGAGGAACTCACCATGAAAAAGCAAAGAAAGAATGGAGAAGCGGAAGCTTTATTTGCGAAAAAGCAGTTCACCGGAACACGATGTATGGGAAAAGCTGAAGGGATTTGGGAGTTCGGTATTTATAGGGGAACGAATTACTAGGGTTAATTAACTAGGGTTAAGTCGAAGTGTTTCTTTTTTTTTTTTTTTAAATGGTAATTTAATTCGGATTAGGAAGTTTAAAACCTTCTTAATTAAGGGCTGTGATATCTAACAAGGTTTTTTTTCTTTCTTTTTTTTTCCTGTAACTGAAAGTTAAATGGAAAAAGAAATAAAGCAATAAATTTCTATGCAGGCTTTTGGAATACAGCCAGCTATTTATTTTATTATTATTATTATTTTTTTCCCGTGTTGTACATAACATGTTGCTGCGTGTTTTTAGGTCATTATATTTTCCATGTAGGCTGGAAAGTCAACTTTGGTAACATTGAGAGTTTAATCTTGACCGTCCATGTCAGCATCTGGGTTGTGGGGTGATGATCAACGGACGGCCCAGATACAACTCGAGGATTCCACTAATTTGGGAGAAGTCTAGGGCTTTTCGAGATGCCATTCGCCTTGGTCAATCCGACTCAGTCAACAACAACAACAACAGCTAATCAGTCTCTGTTTATGTTTGACTTACAAGAAAATACTGAAATTACGAAATCCATGGTCTTCAAGATTTAATTTTCATTTTAATATTAATTATATTACAATCACACCGGTATATATAACTCCTAAAGCTCTCCAGATCAATTCTTTAGTGTAGCATTCTGAATATTTGTGCCTAGAAATTCAAACAAAATATTAAGAACAAATTAGATCAAACTCTATACTCAGACCTACTAATTAAAACACAGAGAAAGCAAGGTATCAAATCTCTAAGGAGGTTATATTTCTTGTGATACATCCTAGGTGTTCTGCAAAAGAGAAAAGATAATGAATAATCGATGAAGAAACATGTGATTAGTTCAAGTTGGAAGAAAGAACTTTCCCCTCTTTGCAAATTCTGTTGAAGCATGTGAAAACATCTAATTAGGCTATGATATTCTTCTTTTCAAATTTCTTTAGAGCAAAGTAGGAAGGTAGCATTTTTTTTTTTTTGGTATTTCCTCGCTCGGATTAATAAATTTTTTAAATTACATATAATAAAAAAGTCTATCTTTTAGGTTTTTTTAATTAATAATTATCCACGGTTAAGATTCATTCTATAAATCTTATATCTGATCATCTTAATGTTAAGTAGCTATAATTAATAATATTTTATAAAGGTTAATTTATTCATTATGACTTTTCCAAAAAACAAATTAACTTCTTTATCTTTACAGTTTTTTTTAATAAAATCTTAATTAACACAAATAAATTTCTTGAGCTCCTCTATAAAGAAAATTATTATATTTATTGATTCACTTTTTTAAGTTCAAAAGAAAATAATTTTTTAAAATAACGATTCTAAAAGAAGTAAAAAAGATACTTAACTTCTTTTTTTTTATTTCTTAGGATCTATTTGATTTAATTCGAGAGTATTAGAGTAAGTTGCTGGAGTTAAGATAACATGCTATTGAATAATTGAATTTCAACATCTCAAAACAGTATGCGGCAGAAATGGCCAACTTGTTGTAAAAGATTAACCAGCTCATGGCTTAGCAACTAAGTGATCTGGACATTAATCATATCAATTTCTTTCTTAATTTTTTGAGTAAATAATCTTTTCTTTAAGAGAATTAAATAATCAAATTGAATAGAGTATTTTTACTGTTATCTGATTAGTTATCTAATGATCGATTTGCGAGTGTCATTAATTTATAATTTGATCATCGTGATCGAAGAATTTATTTTCTAAAGATGGAATGAATTTTGAAGTGATTAAATGTTTTTTGTTGATGATAATAATAATAATAATAATAATCTAATTAAAAAGGTTCAGAACAATTTACAATCTCAACAGTTTTGACTTGAAATATTGGGCCAATTACGTGTTTTCTTTTGTTTCAATTTATTTATACTGGTTTTGTGACTTTTGAGAAACTTTTGTAGACCCGCTTTATTTGCATAATCAAAATCGAATTGTTAACAAAAATCGAATGAGCTAATACTGTTAAATGAAGTAAAATTTGACGGGGTGTTTAGTCAAAGACTCAAAACTGAAAAAGTCCATTTTTTTTGTTTTGATAATGGTGTCTTGACCAAAATCTAGTCACGAAAACAAAATTAACCCACTTTCATTATGAAAATTGTGATCATTAACTCTTGAGTCTTGACAATCTTGGAATGATTTCTATTTGGTATACTTTTGCCTTATCTTTTTCAACGGCAACTACACAATGCTCTATGCAGGAATAATGCGACCCCATAGTGTGAGTCATTATCGATGTGCAATGATACCTCACTACCCAACCATGTTATGTTAGATTTACATATTCGTTCACAATACAAAAATATATATTTTAAAAATAATTTTGTTAATTTATTAAACTATAAATCTGATGTCCCAATCAATATCTTATACCATGAAGCTGCAAGTTGTTTTTCTGGAATGGGAAGGCATGCATCAATGTCAAAGCATTTGATAAATATATTTTTGAAAGATTATACTGTGGAGGATAATCGAGGAATATGTTATGTGGCTACCATCATATTCCACCAGCAGACACTTTATTAATATCTACCCTTTATTGATATACAAAATTGAGATATAAAATTTGTATAATAAATAATATGATATTCGACATGTCATATATTTATTTATTAATGACGTAAAATTATCTTATTAACAATATTATAAATAATTATGTTGATATTTAATACATAACAATCATTGATTGACAACATGTGCAAAAATACAAACTTTATATCCCAATTTTATAAACATGTCATTGTTCTATGTTTGGTAAAATAAGAATGAATGATGTTGTTTATTTGTTAAAATAGATATAACGAAATATATGGAACCTATATATTTTTGGGATTAAGAAACAAGAACTTAATTTTTATGAGAGATTGAAAATCAAGTTCACATTCCTTAAACTTTTTATTTTACCTCATTAAATTTTCATAATTCTTAAATTACTCTCAATCAAGTTTTGTCACTTTTGCATTTAGTTTCTATAGAAGTTTTGTAATATTTATAATTCTTCTTCTCTTTTTTCTGTTCCTTCTCCTCCTCCTTCAACTAAAATCATTTTAATAACTTATAATAATTCATTTATATTTTAAAATAAAATAAACACATCAATAATAATATAACTTATTCTGATTATGATTATTAGGTATTCTTATTACCTATTCTGATATGTTATTCTGATTTCAGTCTATTTCAATTACCAACTAATTAACATATGATATATTATTTTGATATAATATTTTAATTTTAATTTATTTTGATTATCGATTAGTTAATTTAGGATAAGAAGAGTTATGTATAAATTAGAAAAAAAGGAATTAAATCGTGGCCCATGGGCCAACTTACTTAGCCTGGATGAATGTAGGTCAATAAGAAAAGTGATTGGGCTTTTGAATCTCAAATGGCAAAACTGCAAAAATCCCTTGTACATGGAGAAAAGTAGTAGATCCTGAAGGCAAACGGCCTCCTTTGGTATGGATTAATATTTTACAGCACTTGTCAATCAGCGTAAGTAGTTGTTTATGTTCGGGCACACCAACGAATCAAACGGAAACTTGAAAAGAAAAAGAAAATATTTGTCAAGAAACAATGGCAACACTGGAAGCAATAGCAGCGGCAATAAAAGAAATAGACAGCAAAAAACTCAACCTCAAGAAAGCGTTCGATGACCTGCAATCCGACTCCTCGCTTCTCTCTTCCTTCTCTATCAATTGGTCCGATTTGGACGCCCACTACACCCAAGTCCAGAACAATCTCACTCATCGCTTCCGTCTCCTCGAATCGCTCGCCTCCACTCACTCCCAATCTCCCCCCGGCCAAGTTGACTCAGTACATGACCCTCCTCCGAGTCAGGACCGAATCGACTCGGCACTGATTCTCCCGGAGTCGCAATTACCGACCCAGTCGCAACCTCAGGCGGGCCCATTGGTTTCTGTGAACCCGCTGGGTCAGGGCTCTGTCCCTGTCGTCTCAGTTGTGGCTCGGCCGGAGTTGAAAACGCTGTGTGAGAATATGGACGGTAATAAGTTGAGAAAATACATTAACGACAACCCAAAAGAGCGAGAATTGATTCGGCTTGAGCTCCCAGATGCTATCCGGGTCGCCCCTGATCCGGGTTTGATGGTCTTGGAGGCTGTGGAAGGGTTTTATGGGGTTAATGGTCACTTGAAAGGCAATAAAGACCCGGAGTTGTGCGGGTTTAGGAGGGCTTGCGTGTTGTTATTGGAGGTTTTGATGGGAATTAATGTGGATATTGGGAGTGAAGTGAGGGAGAGAGCAAAAAAGGTGGCTTTTGAGTGGAAACAGAAGGTGAAGTTGGATGAGGAGAGTAGTTTAGAGGCATTGGGGTTGTTGCATTTGGTGGCGGCGTACGGGCTGGGATGTGAGTTTGAAAACAATGATCTTGTTGAGTACTTTGTCATTGTTTCAAAGTACCGGCAGAGTACCTTGTTGTGCAAGGTAATTGGGTTAGGGGATAAGGTTCAAGGTATGATGATTGAGAGCTTTAAAGTTAAATGCAACTCTTCTCTTCATGGCAGTTTTATGCTCATGTTTGTTCTCTTGTTTTTTTGATTGGTATTGCTGAGTGTGATTTATGGATTTAAAAAGTTAGGTTTGATTTTCAGGGACTAATCATGAATGCTTGGTTTATGGCATTTGTTGTGTAGAGTTAGGAGATAAATTTTTTCATAGAGGAGTTTTTGTGATCATATTGTTTACAAAGTTGTAGGAAAATCATTGTTTACTCAATTCATCGTTTGGTCAGATAGAAAGAGTGAATATAGGAAGGAAATTACAGATAATATTCTAGAGTTCTCAAGATCATTAAGGAATATATGTAAATAGTCTTGAATTATTGAATGAATAAAGAAATGCCACAAATGGGAGAATTTATGATAGATGATTAGGTGGGAAAATTAACTGATTTCCCCTTCTGGAAATCATCTTTACTGATTCTGTTTTTAAGTGATCACGTGCTCATCAAGCTTGTGCACATGTTCTTCCATTTTACTGTTTTTAAGTGATCTGATGCTCCTCAAGCTTGTGCGGGTGATCTTCCACTCTTGCATTTATCTGTCTTCTCCTGCTAGATACTGGAAAAAGGGGTTTTTAGTAACATCTTATAGATTAAGGACAAGTAGCACTAGGTGTGGATGGCTTCTTAGAAAGCCATCATCTACAAGACCAATCAGTGAAATTTAAGTTCCAGAAACTCAATCTGATTCCTAACTCATGGAGTAGCCTATAGTTTTTATAAGATTTTTCTATGTGAGTAATATGCTGCTAATGGTGATATTACTGATATAAATCCGTATATTCCCCCACAGCACTGCGGACCCCCCCCCAAAAAAAAAAAATTTTTTTTTTTTTTGGAAGCTGACAAATGTGAAATAATGAGGAGATATTTAGAAAAGTTAAGATGTAATTTGAAGTTGGAGGCAGGAATGGGATAACCTCTTAAAGTTTCATTTTAAAGGTATGCACACACACAGGATATGCTAGTTGCAGATTGTGTGCATAAAGTTGCATTTGTGCTAACTATTTTTTGCCTGAGTCCAACTACCATCTTCATAATTTCTTATTTCAAAGCTTGAGCCAGCCATCAAAATTTTTTATCTGGGTATTTGATGTCCAAATCTTGTGTACTTTTAATTGGATATATAATGCATATTTCTGTTTTTATGATATCCCTGAGTTCTCTTAACGGTAGCATCTGATGGAAACTGTTATATTTATCCTTTATATTGTAGATCTCATCCAAAAACTTATAGATAATGGAAAACACCTTCTGGCAGTCAAATATGTTTTTGAGTTGCAGCTGACTAGTAAATACCCACCAGTTCCCATCCTGGAAACCTACGTGAAGGAATCCTGTAAGATAGCTATGAAAGTTTGCAAGGATGGAAAAAACTCTCTTAAATCACAGGTAATTTTGCTTAGTTTTGAGTTATTTTCAGGATCCTTTTCAGAGTTCAACTTAAACTATTGGTTGTAAATGTATTCATCAATCATACTATGTAGAATGAGGCCACGGCCAAAGAAATTGGTGCATTGAAAGCGGTGATTAAAGTAATTGAAGAGCACAAACTTGAATCTGAGTATCCAAAGGGGACACTTGAGAAGCGTATTGAACAGCTAGAGAAGCAGAAAACTAATAGAAAACGCCCTGCTACTGCTCCTGCTCCTGCTGCTAAGCCTCAGCAGCGACAAAGGAACCCACAGCAGGGTGGAAAAAAGCGTTCTCGTACTGCTGCTTCTGTTGGCCCTCCACCACCAAGTATTTCTTGTGTCAATTCAACTGTTCCCCCAGTCCATCAACCTCATATACAGCCAGCAGGTTTGATGCCTGAGAATTCTGCTGCGTATTTGAACACAGCAGCTGGGCCATATGGGGTGGTGGGCTCCTCTCCTGCTGTTGCCCCTTATGCGGGCTCATCAGTTGGTCTGTATGGTTTGACAGGAGCCCCTCTGGGTTTCCCTGGCAATTCAAATCATGCTACATCACATTTTTATAATTCAGAACAGCACATGCCATCGAGCCATTATGATAGATCAACTGCTTATGGTGGATATGGTGTGCCACCTCAATACCATTCTTCTTACTATCCTCAGTAGCTATGGCACTACTGTCGATGTGTTTTTGTCATCGTGCATGGTGTGCAGTGTGACAGTATTTAGTAAACAACTTCAATATGTCTTGAAAATTTTAGGTCAATTATGAACATTTTGGGTTTATTTTATTTTGTGACAGTGTTTCAATTCTAAGTTTTTTTGTAGATCTTTGAAAATGAATACATCAATTTGAAAGTATCTTATAGTTATATCTGTTTTATTTTTTGTTCTTTTTAATGGCTGTTGAAGATTGCATTTTTCTGCCACACTCCAAGGGACCTTCCTACTATTCCTGCATTTGCTAATTTTATTAGTGACTGGAATGGGAGTACTAGTGAGCTTATTCTCACTTCCGTGTTTTTGGGTAAAGAAGCTGCCACCACAACAGTATCTTTCATTGGCATTGTTCCTTTATCTCTCAGTTGTTACTGGCTCCATGACCATCATCTTCATCCTACATCTCTTCACATTTTCAGATCGGAGATCTGATCTCTTTATTTGATTAGTTTTACATTTTCCTTGTTGAAGAGTTGAATGATTCCAGAACCTGGGTCAGATTTCTGGTACAAGTACATGGTATTTTTATCTTTCATTCAACTTCCCTTGCATCTCATGCAAGTTTGATTTTGATAATTTATCATTCTGTTCTGTTTCATTCGATGTACTTCTGAGTACTGCTGCTGATCTATCCTTGTGTTTATTTGGGGGACTCTCCAAGGCTAAGTCTGTGACCACCTTGCTACGTTAGCCTTGAGAGTTAGTGATTCCATTCCACACCAGCTGTGGATAAAAAGCCACAGTGCCTCATCTCAAGCTTCTTTGAACATGATTGAGTTGTGCTGTGTTATGATCAACACAATGAATGAAGCAAAGGGAATAACTGCAGCACAAAATGATTCAGGTTGATTTGTTATGGCTACTTATGTGGTCTATTATTATTTTTCCTACTGCTTGGCTGACGGCTTGGAGGCAGACAATCAGTTATAAGGTTTGTCCCCGTTAATGGCTGAATGTTATGCTAAAACAATGCAATGGAGGGACTCAAGCTACACGGCAGGCAGCGTGAATGCATGAAGATTTGCAAGATACAAGCTGACATTGTGTTTCAGGTCTATACCTATTATTTATGCTTAACATGGTGTTCACATTTTTACCTTGTGTATGCTTGTTTGAGATTTGCTGTCTAGAATAGGTAATTTTGTTTTGTTCTCTCTATTTCTTTTCAAATCTTTGATGTTTGCCAATGGCGCAATGTGCAAATTTATGTTTACTTATTTTGTAAGATGTAACCTTATGTGGATTGTGGGGAACAGAAATTGTATTATTATTTATTTTTAATAACGTGCAATGCTTTACTTGTTTTGAACAATATGATATTTTGTTATCTAAAAAAAAAAATATGCTACGCTTTCGATGTAATTCTTCCATGGCATGAGGCTTTATAATTCATGTATTGAATAATAGATTTTCATAATGACCCTAATGCATATAAGAAATTGTTTATTTAATTGTCTAACCATTTAAATATTATGATGTTAAACTTTTTTTTTTCAAATACTGATTTTAAGGACTATAGATATTACATCATTATTTTATTTACAATTAATTTTTACAGCTGACACGTCACTTACAATCAGTATCTAAAGTTCTGTCTAGAGTTTTGACCTTCAGAGGGTTCTACTCAATTATTTGATAATTAAGGCCTTCATGATGTACATATTGATTTTCTGAAGTTCTGTCCAGATTTTTCTCTACCATTCAACTCAATTATTTAATAATTGAGGCCCTCATGGCGTGCATGCATGTTATTTACAATTAGTTTCTACAACTGGAATATCTCATGGCGTGCATATTGATCCTCTAAAGTTCTATCTATATTTTTGACACTCAAAGTTAGAGGATTTCACTCAATTATTTGATAATCGAGGACCTCATGGTGTGCATATTTTTCTCCATGACTTCACTCAATTATTTGATAATCCAGGACCTCATAGGTGCATGCACGCCATTTACAATCAGTTTTTATAAACAAGATCCCTCATGATGTGCATATTGATTCTTTGAAGTTCTGCTCGGCCCTCATGGGTACATGCACGCCATTTACAATCAGTTTCTACAACTGGGATCCCTCATGGAGTGCATATTGATCCTCTGAAGTTCTACCCAGCTTTGATATTGATTCTCTTAAGTTACAGTATAGATTTTTGACCTTTAAAGTTGGAGGAGTTCAGTTAAATATTTGATAATAAAGGCTCTCATGGCGTGCACATTGATCCTCTGAAGTTCTACCTAGATTTTTTTTTTCCATGACTCTACTTAATTTTGATATTGATTCTCTGAAATTCTGTCTAAATTTTTGACCATCTAAGTTGAATAAGTTCACTTAATTATTAGATAATCAAGGTCCTCATGACGTGCATATTAATATCCTCTATATTTTTTACCCTCAAAGTTGGAGAAGTTCACTAATAATAATCAAAGCTCTCATGACATGCATATTGATCTCTGAAGTTCTGCTTAGATTTTTTTTTTATGACTCTACTCAATTATTTGATAATCGAAACCCTCATTACGTACGCATTATTTATAATCAGACGTCATTTATAATTCGTTTCTACATGTGTGTGTATATTGATATTTTGAAATTCTGTCTAATTTTTTTTTCTATATAAGAAGAATTAAAACTAACTCTATAAATATTCTTATAGCAGCTCAAATGTTTATTCTCGATATTATGAATATAAGGACTCTCCCACTGAACGATAAACCCATTAATCTATTCTGATATTAAATTTAAATGCCACATTATAAAGTTCATTGGAACAACAATTAATTTGATACTGTTTATGGAGAACAAATGAAGTGACAACTTCAAAATTTTTAGTAAGTTTATATTTACAAAAATTATTTATTTTTGTTAGACTATGAAATGAAATGTTGCATTTCCGTTGACCCCAATGGCCCAATGCTTCTTCAAAGCAACGTTAATTTTTAATATAAATTTTGAATTCACACTCCGGCTATTTTTCACTCTTATTTTTTTAACGAAAGCATCTCACCCATGTTTAAAATAATTAATTAATAATCTTTTTTTTTAAGATATGGAATCTTTCTAATAAAAGAAAAGAAAAATTTGTAACTTGTCTTGAAAATTTTAAAAAAATTATATATATATATAAAAAATTAGACAAAACAGAAAGCGACAAGAAGCCATTTGTTGTGACTTGTGTCTCAGTTGCTCAGATCCAATGTAATAAGTCAACTAATACACACATCGGTCTCTCCCTCCCTCTCATCTGACAATCTTTACTCTCACACACACAAACTCAAAAAATTCCAAAAACGAATTAAAAAAGGGGAAAAATTGACTGAATTGAATTACCAAATTACCCCTACATTTTCCTCACACAGTAGCTACTCCCCCCTTGATCTTCCTTTCTTTTCTCTACTCACTCAAAATTACATTCACTTGGATGGAGGACTCTGAGGTTCCAGCGGGTGACGTGGCGGATCCGACACGTGGCGTCGACGCGGCCTCCTCTAGTGGCGCCGGCGGAGGAGGAGCTAGGTACAAGTTGATGTCTCCGGCGAAGTTGCCGATCTCGCGCTCCCCGTGCATCACGATCCCTCCCGGTCTTTCTCCGTCGTCGTTTTTGGAGTCTCCGGTTCTTCTCTCTAATGTTAAGGTTAGTTATGTTTTTCGGGAGATCCTTAGCTGTTTCTGAGTTCCGTTTGGCTGCCGAGAAAATGCAGTAGTTTTTTTTTTTCTGTTTGGTTGCTGAGAAAGTGCAGGAAAGTGAAAGAAAATGGAAGAAAGTGTACGAAAATCCAATTTTTTTAAGCTTAGATGCTGTTTTGTTTTTGCTACTTTTTCTGCTGCTTTTTTTTCTTTTAAATTTAAGATCTATTTGATGTTAAAAATAAAGTTCATTGAAGGTCACTTGCTTCTTTTTTTTTTTCTGTTAGTGAAAAAGGAACATTTTGGCAAATGTGTTATTCGAAGTTTCTATTTTGAATTTTATGTACAACATAACTGTTGCTAAGATTTGATTGTAGCCAAAAAAGAACGGTCTAATGTGTAGATTAGTGGAGAATTTTGTACGGCTTGAATGACGCGAGTTGGATTTAATTGTTAGCTAAAGTGATACTCTTTGTTTCACTAGAAATTCGAAGTTCTTGATAATGTATTTTTTGTTGAATGTCTCACGCGTAATCCTTTAGATATTATATCTGGGTGTGCTAACGTTGACACCTTAATAAGATTCTGATGCTTGTTATTACAATAGTCTTGTATTGGCTCATTGACATCCAGGTGGACTGTTCTGTGGAATATGGCTTTTGTTTAAAATTCTTGAACTTTTTTTCTAATTGCTCAGTTTTGTTTTTTCACATTATGATGAGTCTTCTCTTTTGTTGGTGGAGCTTGTTGGTCTTTTTTGTTTATTTTATGTATAATGGTGTTGATGGGTACATGGAGAACCTTGCCATTTTGTGTTCAGAATATGGAATAAATGCTTGTGTGACAAGGAGTGGGTTATACTTTGTAACTATGATGTGATGGCATTAGGAAGGATAGGCTAGGCTGGGAAGGGGGAAGGATGAGGGTCAAGATGAAGAGTAGATATGTGATTGCATAAGATATAGGGAGTTCGGACCTCAGAAGGTTGATGTGGCAATCAATATTTTTGCAGTGAAGCATTAAAAGTATAAGTCTATGTTCAGAGAGCTTATAATTTTCCAGATTGAAGCATGCTTGGGTTAATGGAATAATAGGGATAATAAGCACTTGAACTTTTCTTATCTTAAATAGTCAGGTTTCTTTTAGATTCTCTGTTATCCAGGAGTCGAAGTTCTTTGGTACCATTTACACTATTTGGAGTATGGTTGTTTATCTTAGTTGAATAAATGAGTTCCGTAGTTTGTCTATTATATTGATGTCTCTGAATGTCTGCTAGCAGCAGTTTCCTCTTAATGGATGGATGCGCCATATTTTTATGTGATCATATCTGAATTGCTGGCTAATCCTGTGTCTTGGCCTTTGGGCTCGCAGGGATGATCTACTCCCATTTTGTTCCTCTCTATACTAGTCAAGATCATGAGTTTTTCATTTTGTGCTGCTTACTCACTTTTAATGAAAAGGCTTTTCAAAGCTTGATTCATTTTCCTTTCTTATATTGCAGGCAGAACCTTCCCCAACTACTGGTTCCTTTTTTAAGCCTCAGGCTGTGCATGCGTCTATTGGCTCCAGGACATATCCAGTGACTACAGTTTGCTCCAATACCTTGAATGAAAGAGAATCTAGCTGCTTTGAATTTAGACCCCATTCTAGATCTAATATGGTAATGATCTCATTATATGCTAATGCCTAGATGAGCATTCTGTTGTTTAAATTGTTCGTAATATTTCAACTCTGTTAGTTTGGCCTAGATATTCAACTAGGTGACTGGTATGTAGATTTCACGCCTTCTGCCTACAAATGCAATCTGCCTTTAAGTTCGCTATAGGTCTCTGAGATTAGGTATGTCAGTTGATCCAGTAAGCTACAACACTTTATCGGAGTTCAAATTTAGCTGTTAATATCATATGATCCATAATATTTTATTAGAAATGCTTCTTACTTATTATTGTCTAGGACCAGATTAGATAATAATTCGTGAGTTTGATTTTTATGTATGAATTACTTGGTGTATGAGTGTATCACTTGTAATATTAGCCGAAGTATGCAATAGGAAGGAGATAGATGATGCAAATTTCTGAAT
This sequence comes from Murraya koenigii, assembly GCA_025617385.1. Taxonomy (NCBI): domain Eukaryota; kingdom Viridiplantae; phylum Streptophyta; class Magnoliopsida; order Sapindales; family Rutaceae; genus Murraya; species Murraya koenigii. The sequence continues at coordinate 23,495,406 of CM046817.1, forward strand.
TGAACTGCCTTTATCTTCTCTATCCAAAATAAAATTATTGAACATTAATGTGCTCATGCCCTTCCCATGTGTAATCTACTGGTAGCGATTGGTTGGTTAAAGTCTTTCATTTATTTCAAGGTCCCTGCAGACCTGAACCTCCAAAGAAGTGAACAATTGCAAACCCAAGGTCAGTGTCAGACTCAGTCATTTGCTTCATCACCAACCATTAAAGGTGAGATGACTGTCTCCTCAAATGAGCTGAGTCTATCGGGATCCATTCAGATGTCTACTACAGGGGCAATTGTGCCTGCTGAAGTTGATTCTGATGAACCAAAGCAGATGGGGCAGCCAAGTGCTGGGATCCAAGCTTCACATTCTGATCATAAAGGAGGTGGGCCTTCAATGCCATCTGATGATGGGTATAATTGGCGAAAATATGGTCAGAAACATGTTAAAGGGAGTGAATTCCCTCGCAGCTATTACAAATGTACTCATCCTAACTGTGAAGTGAAAAAGCTATTTGAACGGTCCCATGATGGACAGATTACAGAGATAATCTACAAGGGTACTCATGATCATCCAAAACCTCAACCCAGCCGTCGTTATTCTGCTGGTAACATGATGTCCATACAAGAAGAAAGATCGGAGAAGATCTCATCCCTAACTGTTCGAGATGGTGAGAGAAAATGAGTCAAAATGATTTCTGTTTATTGGTATATTTTTAATTGTCCACTGATTTGCCTTTTCCTTCAGGCAGCTTGTATGGTCACATATCTCATGCCATGGAGCCAAATGGTACCCCTGACCTGTCTCCTGTAGCAAATGACGATAGTGTTGAAGGTGCGGAGGGTGATTATGATGATCAATATTCAAAGCGGAGGTATTGTAGTTTAATGAAATTTCCATATTTATTGCTAAGTCTATTATCTAACTATCTGCTAATCTGGACTTTTCAAATTCTGTCAAGCAGAAAGATGGACGCCCTTGTAGCTGATGTCACTCCGGTGGTCAAGCCTATTCGGGAACCACGTGTTGTTGTTCAAACTCTTAGTGAAGTTGATATACTTGATGATGGATACCGTTGGCGCAAGTATGGGCAGAAAGTGGTGAGAGGTAATCCTAATCCAAGGTATGTGTCAAATTTGATGTTTTAATTTTTGTGCTTTTTTATCTTCTACTGATCGTGATGTTTCGATAAGTAACTTCTATCCGTATAAGAAGAGTCCATGAAATATGTCAGGCTTTCTTTTCACACTGAATCAATAACAAGTATTTGTGAAAGTGGCCAGATCTGACTGCGATGGTATTTCTTGATTCTTGTGATTCAGGTGTTAGGTCTTCCTTTATGTTTCCATCCATAATGATCTTGCGACATTTTCTTCTTAGGAATCTTAATCTAGAAGTCATAACTAGGGAATTCCATTAAGTTTCCATCCGTAATGTACCTGATATGCAAGTTTTGTAGCATTTTGGTAATCATATTGAATGTGCTCTTATTGATAATGTGCATAGTTATTCTTCTGGCTGTTGTATATATTTACTGCATTATGCACGAATTGGTAAGCAGGAGTTATTACAAGTGCACAAATGCTGGATGTCCTGTTAGAAAACACGTGGAGAGAGCATCACATGATCCAAAAGCAGTTATAACCACATATGAGGGCAAGCATAACCATGATGTACCTACTGCAAGGACTAATAGCCATGATGCAGCTGGACCACCAGCGGGGAATGGGCCATCAAGGATTATATTAGAAGAAAGCGAGGCAATTAGCCTAGATCTAGGCGTTGGAATTAGTTCTGCCTCTGAAAATAGATCAAATGAGCAGCCGCAGGCACTGCATTCTGAACTTGCCCGAAGCCATCCCCATGCTAGCAGTTCCAGTTATAAAATCATTCAAGCAAACACAGTGGCAGGTTATTATGGTGTTGTAAATGGTGGCATGAATCAGTATGGATCTAGAGGGAATCCAAGTGAAGGACGTGGCATTGACTTTCCACCGTTAAATCATTCTTCTTACCCATATCCTCAAAACGTTGGAAGAATACTAACAGGTCCATGAATTTGCTTACGCAAAGCCGAAATAAAATCTTCATGCTTTATTTTGCTTTCTTCTTTTTGGCTGGTAAGGAAAAGAGAGGCTGGAATCCATATTTTGGGAAATTGTTCTATATATGATTGTTCCTTGACACTGGTAGTGGTATAATGTGTTACCACCACACGCCAATAGCCTTACTCTAATTACCGTTTATATTGATTTCTCATAGTTGAATGCTTTGTACAAATGTGAAATTGGTGCCAGTAATATTTTCTTAAAAGAAAACAATATTATTGTGTACATCAAGTTCTTGAAATGGAATTTGTAAGAAATTGTATTGCATTTGGTCATCTTGTTCGACATCTGCATCTAGTGTAGCTGTTTCGTTAGGCTCACAATATATGCATGAAAGATTACAGGTCACTTCGCAATGAGATATGAATATCCAAAGATATGATACATTTGCAATATCAATCTATCCCTTCGATTGATTGGTGTTTATTTGTTCCTCTTTTAGGAGACAGACAAATTGCAATGATTACGTCTCCTCTCGGATGCTTTTGTTCTTTTGTTGAATGTGAAGCAACTTGGTGAGCAAATACTTGCACACCTCTATTCATAATATTTACTGGAGAGTATCTTTTTTACTTGAAGAGCCAATTGCAATTGATTTTCTGTATTCTTTATAAAGAGAAACAAGAACAGAAAAATCCAGTAAAAGTCGCGTTCCTGCAGATTGAATCTTGTGTTTCTTTCCTCGCCGTTATCGTGTAGTAAAATAAAGCAAAAACGTGTAGTTTCATGATGCCTTGTTAGGGAGTGGGCTAGCGTATGTTCAGTGCACTGCAAGTTGAATACAAAAAGCACTTAAATTCACCATTTTGTCTTTGCTTCAGCATGGATTGTACATGCATGCAGCCACGTTGTGGCTCAGTTCAGCCACAGGCTAGCTAAGCTCTTCAAGCTGTAGCTCACCTGTCCTTCGCTATATTTTTCCATTTCTAATGAAGGATTAAAGGGCCTAATTCCAGAGTCAAATCATAATATTATCAGGTATTCCCTTCGCAGATTAAATTACAAAAACAAAAAATAAAATGAATGGACATTGATCATTGATACTTAATATTCTAGCAGTGCAGCGCTTTATGAAACATTCACACCTTATTCTTAATTATTAAATTATCACTCTTTTTGACTTTGACTTCGGGTATTCCAACTGTATCAAAGAAGTATGCAGGCAATTTGGGTATCCTTGAAGGAGAATGTCAACTGTAGAAGTAAGCTAACTGATGTCGCAAGCCGGCCACACAAATATAGGAAGGAAAGAAGCTTCAATTCTGGAAAAGAGAACTTGGAAGTTGAGCTTCATCAAGCAGGGAATCCTGTAAAGAAATTGCTTCTCAGGCCAAACCATCCAAGAAGAAATGAAGTCAAGCTTCAGCAAACAGGGAATCCTGTACGTGAAGTGCTTTTCACGTCAAACTTTCCAAGAGCACAGCTTTACAGTAAGTGTCTGCATTCTCCTGTTTAATTTCGTTCGCTGCTGGTTTAACATGTCAATTTTTTTTATATGTGGGATTGTACTAATCTCAAACCTTCAAGATTTACTGCCATGCACTAGTTTCATTGAAGGCAAACATTTCTTAGACATTGAAGATGATTTCATGATTATCTTAGTATTGCTCTCTTGGTCCACAGATGGGCATATATTTAGCAGCTGCATTATTTTTTCAGAATTTTATTTAATATAGGAAGTTAATTCAGGTTAGAGAATCCTATTTACTGGTGGTATACTCTATAGTTGTGCAGCAGTCATAGGAATTACAAATTAGCTAAATGATCATGTGCCTAAACGTAACAAATTAGTAACTAATTGACTTTAATTTCATACTATCAGACAAGTATATATAATGTGCAAAGCGTTGATTTTATTTTTTGAAAATAGAGACGGGTATGAATTGAATGCTAGTAGTTTAAAGTTTGCACAATGGTCCCTCTGTCAACATGTTTGATTGTATGATGATTACTATTCTGATTTCTAGACTGTTAGCTTAGTATATTTTCTTAAATAATTATCTGGTTTTAACCATCACAATTGCTGTCTTTATCCAGGGATCAGCATCGGGGATCAGTCAAGAAACATTATTGAGACTATCTTTCAGAAGGCATTAAAAGATCCGTCAAAGCCTTCCCGTGAGATCAAAAGGGTGCTCAAGGTGAAAAACTCTGTAGAAACACTTGTAAGGTTTGAAAAATACAGAGAGAAGGTGAAGAAGAAAGCCTATGATGAATGTGAGCAGTGCAAGAGACATCCAAGAAGCTCAGTAGATGGGAACGAGTTGTTGCGATTCTATGGCACAGTGATGACGTGCGGTGAAAGGCCAGCACAAGTCTCCGAGCTCTGCAGAGATCCCTTCTGTCGAGTCTGCAGAACAATTCAATCAAATTTTGACACGCAGCACCTCAAGAAGAAGGGGATCCGATTGAGTACCAATAGCGAGGAACTGTGTGACACCATGGTTGCCTTGACTAATAAGGTGAAAAGGGCTGTGATAGTTTGCAGGACAATTGCCGGCCGAGTTGGTCATATGGTTGATGATGGAGCATTCGAAGAGTGTGATTCGTTTACAAGTGGACTGCATTCCAACACAGGAGATTTAATTGTTAAAACTCCATCTGCTGTGCTTCCCTGCTTTGTCATAGTTTTTACTTGATTTGTGTGTTTGTGTGTGTGTATACACGCATATCAACCACCAGCAGTGATTAATTAAAATATTCTGAAAAAAATACTAAGCTACAATCAACATGATATGTTCAAGACTCTACCTCAGGTTGGCAGAAGATGACCAATAAATATGCATTGCTTGTATTGGTTTAGAGCTTTATTCATTCATCCAGCCATTCAAAGAACTCACTCCAATACCTTCTTAAGGCGTACATTTGTCATTGTTAGTTGCTCAGAAGAGTTTTGATACTTGCATTAAGAAAAGGGGATAACAGACAAAAGGTTTTTTAATGGAGCGAAACCACAATTCTGGCTTCACCAAGTCCAACTCACTCCAGGGTTTTCAAGTTGGAACTTCAGGGTAGCAGCATGAAACTCGAAAGGTAACTATCTCTGCATTACTTGACAGTCTTTGACCCACAATTTCAAGCATCGGCTGATACTTCAGTATTTATTCGGCAGATAGGAAGCATCAAGCATGCGAACTCACGGGAAAAACAAAGTGCCAGGCAAAGTAACATGATTAATAACGCCAGATAAAAACATCACAAACGATTTCATTCTAATATCAACAGAAACCACATCCTACGATCCAAACCCACATCAATTTTAGGTACTTTGGGTGGGTTTAGATGGATTAACAATTTATTCGGTTTGAGTTGGGTTTAATCCATTTTATTTGGTGGGTGGGGCCCAACCCATGTCAAAAGCTAATTATTTAATGACAACATTTTATAGAATATAATATCGAAAGTACCTATCATTACAGCAAATTTGTTCAAATTAAGAATTTTATAAAATTTTAAAAAATACCGGCCTATAACAGTTCCGTTCATCGTCGTCTTCAGAGACGAAGATGCAGTCTTATTTATGTTGATAAATTACATATCATGGGATTCTAATTTTTCCGATTTCTTCAAATGTGGTAATATTTTCGGAAAACGAGACCTTCCTTGCATTGGTGAAATCACCACCGAAAGAGATGGCGCCATGACTCGATCGTCTAATGGAGCTTGCATGATATATGGCCCGCCTCCCTAAATGAACCGCCGTTAAAAGGTAACTTTATGCAACCGCCACTTCTTTTGGTAAATTTCAATTGTGTACATTGATAAAATCTGAATAGCTTTGGCACACGCTTCGTCACCTCACGGCACTTTTTTGGCGCTAGTGCCATCATGGAATAATGACTAGGCTCTCAGGCATGAGTATTATAAATGAATTGAAATTAAATCATATATTTATTATTGGTTTATTTTTAGACAGGTAATTTGATCTATACTTGTAATGAATGAATTTGAATTCAGTTTTTTAATTATAATTAAAAATAAATATTTTGTTTTCTTTAATAAAACTATAAATTTTTTAATTACTGTGATTATTCTTTTGAGTAATACTATATACTCTAAATTTTTTTATCTTAAATAATTATCTCAAAAAATGTGATATTCATCAATTAATTGATAAGATATATAATTAATTCACTTTAATTTTACCAACTAATTAATGAATGCCACATCAATTGTGATAGTTATTTAGGATAAAAAATTTGATATGTGTAGTATTATTTTATTCTTTTTATAAACCTATAGATTTGATCTACTTGGATTTTTTTAATAATAATAATTGTTTGGAGAATGTCGAGCAGGCTCATTCGAGGATAATCCAGCTAGAGTTGAAGACCTGATCACCAGCACGAAGACACCAATGTTTGGTGTCAAAGATGGTCGAAGTCAAGTGTTCTAAAGCTGGTCGGGCCCTGATTTACCATCCTATTCGGATAAGGTCACAAAGACCCTCGACCACCGAGCGAGACCTGATCGCGTTGCGGGCAACACTATGAACAAGGAGAAACTAAAGCTCGAGCAAAGCAGACTCAAGTATGGCGGTCCCATCCCCCGATAACTTGTCACAACGATCGGTGACTGACAGACACCCTCACGCCGTAAGGTCTCGTCAATGTTACCGATGACCGACGCACGCCTCCACGGTGTCATCATTTTACACAAACCTACACAGCATCATCATTTGATTACGGGAACCCATAGCCGTCTGACATTCCACACCCCTAGGTTGTGCCGCAGCAACTCCTAGCTATTAGAAAGACGTAGGCGCAATTAATGCAGGGGTTGGCGTCCAAGCAAACGGGGGCGGGAAAAATAAGAGGATAAATATCAGACGAGAGACAAGGTAAAAGGATTCCACTTCCAATTCCAATCTTTCTATCCGGACTAAGAGTTTCTCTTTCTTTATTTATCCAAACCTCCTCATTTTTCTGGTCTCTCAGATTAAGAGGGATTCTAAAAAAATCAACCCGATCACTGACTTGAGCGTCGGAGAGTTTTTGCCGAAAAAATACCCAGCGTGTTCCTTATAGCACTGTGTCAAGTTATCCTTTCATTGGTCTCGGGTGAAGTATCTGTTATAAGCGAATCTTTCCTTCCTTGGCGGATGGTGGCATACTCCCTTCTGGCCTATCCACTCTTGACACTGTTTCTGTGGATACAAGTTGGAGAACATCACCGCTCCAGTGAACGGAGAAACGCAGGAATTAGCCGGAATTTCTGCTCGAGCAACTAGCGACCAGAAGACAACAGCACCACTTAGAAGCGAGTAGAAAACTATATCAACAATAATAATTATTATTATTATTATTTCAAACGTACTTTAAATCAACTCAAACTAAATTAAAATAGTTTTGGTTGATTTACTTGAGTTCAAAGTCAATCCAAACTGGGGGGGTCAGTTTGCTGTTACAAATACAAATTTTTTTGTAACAAGCGAAATAAAAAAATAGTCGTAAGATGGTTAACTCGGAGCAATTTAAATCGTAGAAAAATATATATTATTAAAGAAGGAAACTTTAGTACAATGTTACAAACCTAAAAATAATAAGTATAAAACATGTTCTCCATCATGCCATATGAGACCATATGACTCAAAAATATGAGGAATCATCCACTAGAAGTTTTTGACTAATTTAAATCCAACTGCACTTAATAATTAACAATAAATACTAGTAACAATATTTTAAAAATTTAATATGGAAAGATTGTATCATTTACGTTACTGTCCACAAAATTTTTATTAAGATAAATATTTGTTTAGTTCATATATTTTAATTTGAGTGTTCATTTAATTCTTATATTTAAAAAAAAAATATCTCAAAAAACCCCTACAGCTGAATATGTTACATTATTTATTTTACAATAATACATTTTCAATAATATTCTTGACATTAATTAATTTATTTATACAAAGGTTAATTAGAAAATTAATCAATAGATATTGGTGTGAAATAACTAGTCTTTTTTGTATCTGTTTAACAATCTTACTAATATTATAAAAAATTAATTTGCCAAATTAATCTAAAAATAATTAATAATATAAAATTGTGTAAATTTTTATGCTACTTTTAAGATTAATTTAATAAATTATCATTTTTTTCCTCTTTATTAATATCCCTAAGAATATTTTTGTAAGGGTACTATTGTAAAAAAACAATTATAATTATAGAAATTAAATGAGAATTTACTATTTCTTTTATATTTCTCTCAATTTTTGTTACATCTCTCAAGTTTTTCATTAAATTACCTAACCTATTTATCGTGGAAAAGTCAACAATATACTTCACCAAATTTTGAGAAATAAAAAAAAAAATTCATATCTTTGACAAAAATTTGATAACCGTAAGCATAGGACCCTTGTATTCTAACTTAATCCCAAATATTGAAAGTTAATTAATTCATATTACATTTTCATTTTTTTCCTTCAAATAGCTAAGGATAAAGAGAAATAACAACAATTTCCCCCTAGATTCTAAAATATTTGAATTTTTAGAGAGCCAGGTGAAGCACCTTTTATGGCAAATAGCCATAATCTAGCATAGGATTGGGGTCATAATTTCTTTGGATGCGGAAATTTTGCTCAATTTTTTTATTTTTTTCATTCTTAATTCTGTTAGGAAACGTGTTTCCCTCTTAAGATATTTTCTTATTTTGAAGAATTCTCATGTTAAAGAATCAGTAATTTTTTTTTAGGAAATAGCTTATTTAAAAAGGAATATAACTTTTATAAGAAAAAGAATTCTATTTGTAAAAGAAATAATTAATATAAATAAAAAGGTTAAGGTCACTTATTATTCACTCATATTTCTCTACGCGTAGATAATTTTTAGTGAGAGAGAACCATATGTTTATTAAGACATTGAATATCGATGGGTGTAATGAAAACACTAAAATAATTATAATTTTCTTTTACATGCTAAAGTTTTCTCTCCTATTCTTTAGAAGTCATAGTTTTTTCTTAGTACATAAGTTTTCCACATAAATTTTATTTATGTAATTATTTTTATTCTTCATCTATTTATTATTTATTATTCATTTGATATTTTTATTTATAAGATCTAGGGTGAAATTAACATTTCCTAACAAATTCTTACTCGTTCAAAAATAGTTTTTTTTTTTCATTTTTAATCCGTTTGAACAAAATTTCATGCAATACAAGTAATTTAAATTACTTTCATTTCACCTTTTTTTTCTTTCACATCGTCTAAATTTACTTAAGTAAAAAAAATGGGTAATAAAAGGCACACAGCATCGGAGGAAAAGTACATTAATTAAGCCAATAACATTGATACAAAGCGAACAAAATTATTAAAATCCATTTAGGGTTTGATACATGAACAAAAAACCAGTCACGTTCTGGGAAATTTTATGCATCTTGTTTCTGTCTTTAATCTTCTCTATCGTTCCATATTTACCGAAAACAAACCAAAAGCATTGCAAACGGTTTGGACTATTTTGATTAACCGACTAAACTCATACGTATTCAAGTTACGTCTTTTGCTTCACGAGATTATTGTTAAAAACGCGCAGCAACTTACCCGTTGTGGCTCTCAATTAAGAGATAAAATTTTTTATTTAAAAATATATTATTTAATTCGTAAGTCTTATTGGGAGATTTTTTTCTTCTCAATTCATGCTCCGCAAAGAGGCAATCTAATCTGTTTCTCAAGCTCTATAAAAAACAAACAAAAAAATTCTCTTTCTCAAGCTGCCGCTGTTTACATTTTGTGTCTTGAGACAAATCTCTCTAAAATATTATGGACTCAACAAAATAACAATGAAATAAGACTTTAAGTGTATGCATTCAAATCTTAATTATTATTTAAACTCGATTTTTCTTCTAATAAAATTGACTATGAATACATTACCTCCTTATCATTTAAGATAGAATAGAACGCAAAAGTTCGAGTTAAAGTTATGGTTATAATATAATGTGTATATATATATATATATATATATAACATGAGGCATGATCCCATTAAAGATAAATAGAAAATGTGTCTAAAAATTAATAAATCTTATTTATGGCTTGGAACCTAGCTCTAATAATTAGCGGATTGAACGCATTTGGCCGTGCTCACTAATGGTCCCAGAAAACATGATAACGGCCACAACTGGCAGCACATAAAAAACGAACATTAATTAATTGTATAAAGACATATCACCGACTCACTCTACTAAAAAAAATCTTTGAGTCCGTTTTATTTCTAAAATTTTTTACACCTCATTTTATTTTTAGTGTTCAAACATTAACCCACACCCAAAAAAAAAAAAGAAAAAAGAAGAAGAAATGAAAAGAATATATTATGGAAGGTTAAATATGAATTTCTAAAGAGATAAATTAACTATCTTCAATTTAAATAAGTCCTGAACAATTTACTTGTATGTGAAAATGTAACACATATGCATTAAATTTAAGTAGGCAAAACTAATTGTAAATGGTACCCAAAAGTAGAGATTTTATATTTTACAATTAACATTATACAGGTACATTTCTTTTTCAATTTATTTATAATTTTATGATTTTTAAATTTTTATTTCAACAAAATTGGGCTTGAAAATATGAACTTTATAAATATTTAAAATTTTAAATATATATAATAGGCGGGCCAAAAAAAAAAAACAAAAAGAAAAACAGAGTTGAACTCAGAAAAAAAACATGATACATACATTCTCAAAGATTCTACCTGATCAGGTTGCCGGCTGCAGAGCCATGGTTATGCAACGTTGTAACAGAATTTTCCAGCCCTCTCTTCACGTGTATAGTTGTCATTGTAGTTGTCCAGCAGAGTAATTTGATAGTTGTATTTATTCAGTATTTGTAGCATGTTTTGTTGATCATAGTTGATTTGATAAGAACATCTCCGAATACACGGCATCTAGTTGCAGTTTCCTTAGTCGATGGATGTGTCATATTTTTATGTGACCGCATCTGAATTGAATTGCTGGCTGATCCTCCCTATGCAAAGTCAATATCATGAATTGTTCATTTTGTGCGGCTTGCTTGTTGAGTTGTTTCAATGGACAGGCTTCTTAAAGTTCCATTCAATTTTCTTTTCGACCTTGCGGGCATTGAATTTAGACCCCAATTCTAGAAATAATATGGTAATAATCTCATTGTATGCTAATGTCTAGATGAGTATTCTGTTGTTCAAATTGTGTGTGACATTAAAGGTCAATTGACAATGAGATAAGAATCGTCAAAGATTTGATTCTTTTGTTAGCACTGATTACATTTCCTAAACAGAAGTTTAATTCCAACAAAAGTTTTGATACAAGAACAATACAAAAGCAAGTCACGTTCGTGTGGTAAAATAAAGCAAAATTGGAAAGTTTCTTGAAGCTTTTTTTTCAGGGGGTGGGGCTATCAGATACTAAATGCACTGTAGTATAATACAAAAATGCATTTAAATTCACCATTTTGTCTTTGCTTCGGCAGGGATTGTACAAACAGGCAGCCACGTTATGGCTCAGTTCTGGACCCAGAGGATAGCTAAGCTAGCTCTTCAAGCCGTCGCTTACCGCTATTTTTCATTTCTAATGAAAGATTGAATGACCTAACGTCGATTCTAATCATAATATTATCTGATATTCCCTTCGCATATTAAATTACAAAAGGAAAAAGGAAAAATGAATTGACGCTCAACCTTGATACTAAATATACTCACTCTGCATTCTTATTTCTTAAATATCTCTCTTTTTTTTACTTGAGATTTTCCAGCTATATCAAAGAAATATGCAGGCAATGTGGGTATCTTTGAAGGAGAATATCAACTGCAGACGTAAGCTAACTGATGTGGCAGGCTGGCCACATAGATATAGCAAGGAAAGAAGCTTCAATTCTGGAAAAGAGAAATTGGAAGCTGAGCTTCATCAAGCAGGGAATCCTGTAAAGAAAGTGCTTCTCAGGCCGAACCATCCAAGAAGAAACGAAGTCGAGCTTCAGCAAACAGGGAATCCTGTACGTGAAGTGCTTTTCAGGCCAAACTTTCCAAGAGCACAGCTTTACAGTAGGTGTCTGCATTCTGCTGTTTAATTTGCATGCTGCTGTCAAATTTTTAGATATGTGGGATTGCACTAATCTCAAACCTTCAAGATTTACTGCAATGCGCTAGTTTCATTGAAGACAAGCATTTCTTACACATTGAAGAAGATTTCATGATTATCTCAGTATTGCTCTCTCGGTCCACATATGGGCATATATATTAGCAGCTGCATTATTTTTTCAGAATTTTATTGAATATAGGAAGTTAATTCAGGTTAGAGAATCCTATCTACTGGTGGTATACTCTATAGTTGTGCAGCAGTCATAGGAATTATAAATTAGCTGAATCATCATGTGTATATTAGTAACTAATTGAATTTAATTTCATACTAGCAAACAATTATATAGAATGTGTAAACCGTCGGTTTTATTTTTTGAAAATAGAGACGGGTACGAATTGAATGCTAGTAATTTGAAGCTTGCACAATGGTCCCTCCGTGAACCTGTTCGATTGTCTGATGATCACTTTTCTGATTTATAGAGTACTGTTAGCTTAGTATATGTTCTTAAAATAATTATCTGGCTTTAACCATCACAAATGCTGTCTTTATCCAGGGATCAGCACTGGGGATCCGTCGAGGAACATTATTGAGACTATCTTTCAGAAGGCATTAAAAAATCCGTCAAAGCCTTCCCGTAAGATCAAGAGGGTGCTCAAGGTGAAAAACTCTGTAGAAACACTAGAAAGGTTTGAAAAATACAGAGAGGTGGTGAAGAAGAAAGCCTATGATGAGTGTGAGCAGTGCAAGAGACATCCAAGAAGCTCAGTAGATGGGAACGAGTTGTTGCGATTCTATGGCACAGTGATGACGTGCGGTGAAAGGCCAGCACAAGTCTCCGAGCTCTGCAGAGATCCCTTCTGTCGAGTCTGCAGAACAATTCAATCAAATTTTGACACGCAGCACCTCAAGAAGAATGGGATCCGATTGAGTACCAATAGCGAGGAACTGTGTGACACCATGGTTGCCTTGACTAATAAGGTGAAAAGGGCTGTGATAGTTTGCAGGACAATTGCCGGCCGAGTTGGTCATATGGTTGATGATGGAGCATTCGAAGAGTGTGATTCATTTACAAGTGGACTGCATTCCAACATTGGAGATTTGATTGTTAAAACTCCAGCTGCTGTGCTTCCTTGCTTTGTCGTAGTTTTTACTTAAAGACTGTGTGTGTATAGGGTTAATTTCGGTATATTTTCCTCTATCGTGAACTAGTAATTTTTAAATTATCTCTTTTATTATTATAAATATAAAGTTATTCTTTAAAAATCATTATCAGTTATTTTTAACGGCTAAAAAGATAAAATAATATTTATATATTTTCCTCCTAATCTATTAACAAAAAAAAAAGTCAAACTTAAGTCTAATTTTCTTAAGTTTAATTTTTTTTTAAGTTTTTCAAAACATACATAAATATTTTAAACATTTATAATATGTTCTTTATTATTTTAAAATATTTTTATTTTATCTTTATATGATTAATTTTTTTGAACGAATTAAATTTTATTTTTTTACATTTAAATAATTTATTCTAAAAATTAATTAAAAGCTACAAATGAAAAAAGAATAACATTCTACCTTTTTTTTCATATTTATTATTATTATCACTATTATTCTTTTTTAAAAAAAAAATTGCAAGGTATTTTAAGAAAATATAGATATAAAAAAAAAAATCAAAGAATAAGAGAAAAATGCTACTAGATTTTCATCAAACCACACACCTTCATCACACACCACCCTGAAATCTACAAATTCCTTGCATATTCGCCAAACGCAAAATAATAAACAGCAATAAAGTAAAGTCAATCTATTACTAATAATAACGTTAATTAAATATTACATATTATTTATAATCTACAATTTAGTAATTCCAAATGTAAAATTACAGCCGTGAGGCTCTTTACTGCCGAAGAGGAGGAACGGTGACCAAGCTCTCGGCGGTGCTATGGCACCCAGTATTTTCAATCTCCTAACAATTGATTGGTTGTTCTAGGTCTTGGATTTTATAGGTTCTAACTTCTGGATTTTGGATTTTAGTCTGTAGAAATTAAGATTTAGTTTTGATTTAATGTGAAATTAGATTTCACTAATGATTGTATGGTTGTCATGTATAAGAAAGAAAAGAAAAAAATGAAGAAAAGTACGAAGAATGAGTAAAGCAGAGGAGAAAGAAATGAAAAAGAAAGATGAAGAGGAATAAGGATGAGAAAAAAAATAAATGAAGTAAAAGGATGAAGAAGGAGCACGGATGAGGAAGAAAATGAAAGGAAAAGACAAAGAATGAGTAAGGATTAGGAAAAAAATTGAATGAAAAATGAGTAAAGAAGAGAAGAAAATGACAGAAAAAGACGAAGAAAAAGTAATGAAGAGAATAAATAAATAAAGACGAATATAACGTAGCTGGTAATTTTGAAATTTAATTATTATAACGAATATATCGTTATTTGCATATGGTAGCATGGTTTATAATTTTTTTTTAACTAATATGCCTAATTTAAGAAAGTTATCAATTTACTTAAATCCATTAAGTCATTTTCATAGTTTATTTTTTAATCTCTTATTCGCTATTTATATATTAATATTTTAATAACTAACTTTTTTTTATTTTTCAATGACTAATTATACATCATTTATTATTGTCAAACCTCACAATGCCGTTACAATAATATTTTGATAGGGTAAGAGTATTTTCATACTTTCACGAGTCAACGATGGTTAATAGTTAAAAACAACGAATTTTAGAGAATAACTTAATGTTTTTAATATTAAGTGAGGTAATTTAAAGATTATTATTTCACGAGAGAGGTAGACCGAAATTAACCCATATATATATATTAAAGTTGAGTATTAGTTAAAAAAATTATATACATAGATTTCAATATACTATAAGATAAAATATATTTTAGATTTTTTTTTTATCTTTTAAATTATCTATAATTATAATATAGTCATGGATACATTTTTATATATACATATCAACAAACAGCAGTGATCAATTAAATTATTGTAAAAAAAAATATAATTAAACTACAATCAATATGATATGTTTAAAAGTGATTACTAAATAATCTGATATTATTATTAAGTTTTGATAATCAAATTTGTTAATATAAAATACTTCAAATACCCTCACTTAAACTATTTATTGACAAAAATACCTTACAACGTAATTATATAAATAATTAATCCTTTATTTTTAAAAACTAAAAATATTCATTCATTTATTTGAAATTATAAATAAACGTTGTTAGATAAAATTTGTTCATTGATTACTAAACACATAAACTACTTACCATTTTTAATTCTAAATAAATAATAATAAATTAGTTACCATTTTGTTCGGGCAACAAATTAATCATTAGTTTATTAAACATGTAATACAAATTATTTCAAAAGCAAGCAATTCCCATATAATCTTGATTTTTTCCAACCACTTCACCAAATTATTTACAAAGTTCATTATCAAAGAATCTACATAAGAATCGATTATTCAGTGAGTCGACAGCGCCATTGGACGAAGTGCAAATCCTTTCATCTGTGGAAGAAGAATATTGTTCCATCTGTTTGGAAAAGCTTGCCGTTTGCCAATTAGTATATCTGTTGATTCAATGGGGATAAAATTAATTCGCACAAAACAAGAAATGTTTGATCTCACTAACAATTAGCATCAACATAACAACCATATGCTTAGAAACTCGTACACTTGCCCAGCTCCAATTATCATCCAAAATATTACAGGGAACCAAAGGCAGCATTTTAAGGGAAGCTAGCGACCAGACACATTATTTTGGACGGGTTTGGGGGGAGAAGAGATAACTTAGTAAAGGATTATCTATAACAGTACAACATTGTAACAGAGTTAAACTCGAAACAGCATGATACATTCTCAAAGATTCTACCTCATTTTGCCAGCTGCAGAACTATGGATATGCATCGATTGATATTGGATCTTCACCTCCATGCACAGGAAGCAATTATAGCTTGATTTTTCCAGCCCAGAAAGAGCATTCCATCCCTCTCCTCAAGTGTATAGTTGTCATTGTAGTTTTCCAGCAGAGTTTTGATCGTTGCATTCACAAAAGGGCTCAGTGGATAGGGTGTAAACCCAGCCATTATAAAACGTGATCTCCACTTGCCAAAAGGCTCATGGCGTTCCACTCTCTCAGCTCCTTCGCATGCTATAAGGTTGACAATCTCGCGTGCCAAGCAGTGCTGCTCCACATTGATTCGGTCCTTGTTATCTCTTGGCAGAGCAACATCAATTGAATCAAAGATAGCACCATAGTGATTCATTGTTTCAAGGAAACGGTGAAAAAATGGGGCAGTATTAGTGTTGGCTTCCTGCTCAACAACTGTCACCACCTTAGGAGACAAGCCTTTTACCAGCCTCAACAGTCTGTCTCGATGATTCTGGATGCTCACACTTTCATCCGGCATGTGATGGAGCATCAGGGAAAAATTCACAGCAAGGGCTTCACCGGGTCGAACTTCTAGGTTTCCAAGTTGAACCTCAGAACCAGAAATTGCAGCAGCATTGAACTCAAAAGGCACCTTATATAATTCTGCGAGCTTTGATAGTCTCTGACCCACAATTTCAAGTCCTCCTCCACGAGCATAAGCTGCTGTGGAATCATCAATGCCTGTAATTCGAATGTGTGGAGGCCCTCCAGGACGAGAAGCGAGAGCCATCATAAGTATGATCCACTGGCCGCCTTGATTGATTTGAAAATCAATTATGTGGATTTTATTTTCGTCCTTCGTGGCCTCAGCAATTGCTCCATTTGCTGACATATATCCAAACTTGAAGTATGGACAGATCTCATACAGTAAATGCATGTAAGATAGGAGGTCACTACCGGCAGGCTCTTTGCACCTCAGGGATTTGTAGATAGAACTTCCTGACGAGGCCAACCTTGCAATGAGCCCTTCCAACATGTAGGCTCCTAAACGTTGGACAGGATCACCAGAAACTGACACCATCTGTCGTGATTCTGTCATCAAACTTTCGGCTGTGTACATATCATTATTCTCTATGGCCTTTGCACAAGCACAAAGCACCTCTTTCAAGTCCCCTCTGGAGATCATCTCAACCAAGTAATTCCACCTCTCTGATTCTGATGGGATTTGGTCTTCCTTTGGGCTGGTAACATTGTACATGGCAGGGTTATCCAAATCAGGTCCCAGCATAATGGTTTCCAATTCTCGCAGTCTGTGCCTCAGATCATTCTGGTTTTCTGTTATACAAGACGCACTTACAGGTGAGCCACACGTATGATCAGGCGACTGATTCAGTTCCGAGGAATATGACTGATTGTTTGGCCAAGAAACTTGGGTTTTGCTAGGTGAGAAACTGGCAGTGGATGGAGAATTAACAGCACCGTGACCACCTGTACCAGAGGATGATTCAAGGGCTACCGACAAGTGTGCTCCTTCACTGCTGTCATCAGAGGATAGCTGGTGGTCTATGTTCTGATGGGGAGGCCATTTGTTAGAGGCCAGTTTTTGCACAGGCTGGTCATTGAACTTCTGAGTTCCATCTGACATCTTACGCATCTGATAAAATTGTGTTGGGTAAAGCTAGTTCCTTGATATGGAGCAACAAACTGTGAAGTGTGGCTCGATGCAAACCAGGAAAGTTCAGGCAAAATCGTGTTCTGAAACACAGAGATAAGACAGCTTTTGAGAATGACAAATATTGATTAGTCTAATAATGAAACTCCATCATCATCAGACACGAACGAAATGCCACCGTGGGGTCATTAATATATCAGCAAAATAACATATTCTGCAGTGAGGGTCAAAGTTATACTACAGAAGGCAAAGAGTAAAAAGTAGAGTCAAAGAATGCAAGTTACAGAAAAGGAAGCATACGAGTCAAAGGAACATGATAAGTTGATAACACGTTAGTTATGACTAACATAAACTGAAATGCGGCCATAGGCTTAAATAATTCTCTTAATTTTTCCTTTTATTTGGTGTTACCATCGAATGGATCCCGGAACTAACCCAGATGAGAAATTTATTTACTCTGAATTGCAGACGACCACTTCCATCTCAAATATCACACAATTATCATCAAAAGGCTGGAGATACAATTCAAAAGTTAATCATAAACTAGCAGAGGGATATTAGATACAAATCTTCCACGTGTCTGTCAGGTGAAAGTGTGATTGAGAAAAAGAAACATCCTCAACCAGCATCCATGCCGTCAAGAAAACCACAGTTACAAAATAACGCATCATCAGATAAATGAAAAGATCAAAAGTATATGAATAAAGAATCACCTTATGAAATGATTTTCAGCTCAAAAATAAATAAATAAATAAACAACTTTCAGCTCAAATAAAACATAGAGCTAAAAATCACATCCTCAGATTATCAAAACACACCCACATCATTATCTTCGTGATCATGCAGCAGTTGTATTCAAAAGAAAAAGAAAAGAAAAGAAAAGAAAACCAACCCAGAATAGAAAGAACATGCAGAAATTAACAGTCGTAAGCTACAAATGAAAAGAAGAAGGAAGTAAAAGGGGAATCATGAGATACTGAGCCTTGGCATACCTCTAGGCTTTGGTTTGAAAGCAGTTTCAAAGTTGAGAGCTGAGAGTTGAGAGTTGAAACACGCAAAGACGCACAAATATGTAATCTTAATCTAAATCTCAGCTCATGTTTTTGTAAGTACCCGGCTGTTAGACAGTCTTCCCCTGCTCTTGAGAATCTAATTTAATTTAGTAACTGCCACAGTTTATACAACTCCCTTATTCAAATGCCCTTCTTCATTTCCATAATTACATTACATACACCCACTCTTTTTTTTTTTTAAAAAAAAAAGAGTAAATCATCCGTCATGATTTTTTTCTTAACTTTTATAAAATATGACGCCAGTGAGTTATTGTACTCTAAAATATTATTTAATAATTACAAAACCGTAAAAATAATTTATTATTTTGATGGTGTTATTACCGTAGCCACTACTTGATAATAAATTATAAATTATAAATAGATGCATCAAAAACTTGTTTGAATTTATCTTGATATTGTCGAATTAAAGTGGATACAAAACAAATTAATTCTTCAAAGTTCAAATATGACTGGATCATTAAAAAAGAAAATATACCGAAGAGAGTAGTCAAACTTCTGATTTCCACAATCAACTAAAAAATAATTGTCAACTAGTCATTTTACTATTAAAATAATATTTCTCCCTCAATTCGTCTTCTAGATTGAAGAAGCATACGCATATATTTAAATATGAAACATCCATTTCCTCACTCACTTTAATTTATTCAAATCATCTTCTAGATTATATCCCAAAATCTCTTACTCTCTCTCTCTCTCCAATTCATTTTCTTTGAACCTCATTGTTCATTCTTATCCAATAGCATTTCATAATACGAAAATTGTAATTTAATGGTTCCTTTTGAATTTATATATTGAAAGAGCTAGAGTCTTGATCTTTATTTGTCCCATTTCTAAAAAAATACGATATAAATACAATACTCATTTATGGTGAGTAGTTGAATGAACAGCATCGAAAGCAATTAATACGACAATAACATCCTTATCTAATGCTAAGCTTAAGCTATGACTATTTTGTAGATGCTCAGATAGACTATATGTAGGATTAATAAGAATAAAAATGATATAAATATAGTCAAATGTGTAACGCGCTGGTTGTCGGCAAAGCCCCAGGGCCTAGTCTTTTATTAAGTACTTACTAAAGTACGGTTGCAATTTAGCTTAATTAAATATTGTCATTCTTCTTCGTATGTGTACAAATGGGCACCTAATTTGTCAACCATGCACGTTGAATTTCACATATTCAAAGCTAAACCCTATTTCAAAGTAAAGACATGCAATTTACAAGAAAAATATGCTTGAATATGAATAATCAAAACGTCTTTGTTGCGTCATAGCCTCCACAATATTAATTATAGAGCTACATAATCATATTGTATATGTCTCCGAGCTCCCGAAATTGAAAAAGGGAAACAAGAATCAACAAAAGGGTACTTCGGGATTAACAATGTTTTAGTAAAAAGATTGAAGATAAGCCCCTCCCCCAACGTGTGGGTATGGACCAAAGACTAAGGGGCTAAAGCTAGTCAATTAAGGACCCACGCGGTGCGTTTATTGTAACAAGCCGCAGTAACGAAAATACTTTTGAGTTTCAATTTTCATCGTCTGCTTATTTACTCCGGCATGCCTGCATCTGCATGGAAGATTGTAACTTGATTTTCAAGAATAAAAAGCCATAATGCGATGAAGACCAAGACATGTAAAAGTTAATTGAACGCGTTTGCTTTTTGTGCCAAGAATTATAGTAGGTGCTCAATGACTGTTTGACTCGGGAGACTACCGTTACTTGCACTTACAGAAATTGTAGAGGTAAAACAAAATGAATAAAACTTTGATTTAAGATGAAGTTAAATAGTTTAATGCTCATCCTCTAATCAGCAATTAATTTTCTGAAGAGATGACTAATTGTGCTCCAAAACTATCGATCCTACATTTTATAATGTTAAAAAAAACGTTTATACTAAAGTAAATTCCCCTTTAAACAGGATAATTAAGTAAGTGCCGTCATTGTCTATTGTTTTAGCGGCTATTGACTGTTGTAATAGAGAATGCAGAAAATGCAGTTATTTGTGACCCACACCCACTTGCTTTTATGATCTTCAAAGATTTTACAGTATTATTTTATAAAATATTATTTCATATGTTTAGGGAAAATGATGCTGTATTTTTAAAATTTGAGAAAATAATTATAGATCCTCAAGCTTTCAATAATAGATGTTAAGATTTATTATTTTATCATAATGTTCTTTAATTTTATTAATCTAAAAAAAATTATTCTAATATTTTATAATAAATAGAAATATAAATGTTAAAATTAATGTAATAACATATACATTTTAAAATAGTTTGAAATATATATATATAAAAAAAATCATTTACAATCTACTAGACATATTCTTATTACACTAAAGAAAAATAATAATAGAATAACTTATAAAAATTTAAATTATATTGAAAACCATATAAAATGATTTTAATATCATCAATATGTGAGATATATTAAATGAATTGTAAACTCTATTTAACCAAAAGATTTATTTAAATATTTTAATAATAAAAATATATTATTAAAATAAGTATAATACTTTATATTTTTAAATTATTTTATGTTTTACAAAAATATTTTAATATTACTAATATACTAGACAAAATTAAATTTTTATATTATATTTGTATTTACTAAAAATTTTAAAATTTAACCACTATATTCAAAAGTTATTATTGTAAAAAATAAGTGTTGATGTTTCTTATTGAAAATTTAAGAGTTTGCATAGTCATTTCTCTAAATATGAGGGTGTGACTATCTTTTTTTTGTGATTATCCTCGTTGAAACTAAAAAGAAAAAAGAAAAATTTATTTAGAGTCTGGCCTGTTAATTAATCAAAAAAAAAAAAATAATAACAACAAAATAACCCCATTATAATAAGTTCAATTTATGATAGCAAGAGTTTTAAAATTTAACATATTCAAATGTCACATTTATATATATGTTATTTAGCTATATCAAGCATATAACAATGAATTAAAGTTATGATATGATACGCTAATTGGTAGCTTGACTATTGATGTCCTCCCATGGTTTCGCCGACCGTGAAGGGCCCTTTCTAGTTGATTAACTAAACCCAGAAAAAATTATTTAACATTATCTCTACCTTTAATTTGTCTCATTCTTTTAATATAATTAAACTCCAATATCCTATTTATGAATTATTGATTAACCATTAATATATATTTGCCAGGAACAACTACATATTTAAACTTACATATAGCCTTTGATTCTAGAAGCAATTGAATGTAAACACTCAAAATCATGCACTGCCTTAAACTAGTTGTAAGGGCAGTTGACATTGTTTTTGCTTGGCTCAAAAGTGATTTCGAAAGTTAAAATTTAATTTTAATGCTTGATAAATTTTTTTAAAAATTATTTTTGGTAAAATCACTTTATCCTACGGCAGATTTTGAAAAATATGGAATAAGTAGTTTTTTAAAATTTAATTTTGAAAATCACTTTAAATTTAATACAATTCTATATATATCTTCATATATAAAATCTAAAATTATCTTTATTTATAGGAAATAGAATTATTAATTTTAAATAGATTATTATGTTTACCAATTATATTAAGATAACAAAATAAAAATAAAATTAATAATATAAAATATTTATTTTAATTTTCAATTATTATATTTACATAATAAAAAAAATATTTTATATACTTGTTTATAAATGTTTAAATAAATTTTATTTAATATTATATCCAATTTAATCATTTATATTCTTACAATAATTTAATAATAAGATTCACCGAACACATATATTTATTTTTAAAACTCATATAATTTTTAAGAATAAATTTTACTATGCATTTATTTGATTCTTTTCATAATTATTTATACAATATAATTAATAATTATTATTTTAAAAGATACAATATTATCAAATTTACCTTAAGAATTCAATGTAGTTAATAGAAAAATAAAAGAGTTAATTAATTTATAAAATACATGGGAGTTGGTATCACTTTCAACGGGTTGAAATTATACATCAACATGGAAATTTATTATAAATACAAAATCGACCTTTTTCGCAATGTCTCAAGAAACCGGTGGATACGTGAAAACAAAACATCTTTATCACGAGTATTTTTCACAAAGGAAAGCAATTTCAAGGATGACTTTTGGCATTCAAAAAAGGAAGGTCATTTAAAAGAATTCAAAAAAAAAAAAAAGGAAAAAAAGGTTGGTAGAATTAGACTGAAAGATCGATCAATGTTCATTAATTTAGAAGCGAAGTCAAGCACTGCACTAAAAACTCATAAAGGAAAGTTTGATAAAATTGAACGAAGACAAAAGAACACAAAATGATTGTGAAGCAAATTGTCAAATTGGAAGATGAAGTTCGTCAATGGTGATATTAGGGTTTCTCAATTGCACAAGGAGTGACGTTAATTTAATTTCATGATGAATCAATAAAGCCAAACGAAGTCATGATAATGGATGGTGTCAATATCACTAACATTTCATGTACCCATGGGAATTTTATTTGTGTAGCTTGGCTTTTCCATTTCATTGACTTGAGGCCGACCCTATTATTTATTTATTTACTTTTTAGAAATTTACTGAGATATTCAAAATTTGGGACCGCTATTTATAATTTTCAGTTAACGGATCATTTTCTTTACATTATGAAGTTTGTTGTACTAATCAATCATCATCTTTCGTTACAGCTTGTTTGAAAAGGATTAACAAATTAAAATGCTTATAAAACTATGGGCCCGACCCGGGCTTTTTAATCTGGGCCTAAGAGGCCCAGATTGTATGTTCTACAAATTTTTTCACTTTGTTC
Source organism: Murraya koenigii (assembly GCA_025617385.1). NCBI lineage: Eukaryota > Viridiplantae > Streptophyta > Magnoliopsida > Sapindales > Rutaceae > Murraya > Murraya koenigii. The sequence goes on from CM046817.1 coordinate 23,518,967, forward strand.
GATCGGGGAAGAACACTGGCCAATGCATTTTTAATTTTCTTCGTCTCGTGGGACCCACAAAAAAATCCGTTTCGTTCTGTTTCGATTGGGACCCCACACAATCTACATGTAATAATTACATTCACGAGGGACCCACACCGGAATTAATTTGCAGGTAAAGAAAAGAAAAATGGAAACGAAAAATTACAAATAATGTCAAACAAGTTTTTACTTTTTTTTCTTTTTTTTGAGAAACGAAAACGAAAAACGGTTAGCTAAAAACAATTCCAAACAAAATATTCACTATTTTAGATTGGGTCCTGACTAGGCTTTCAATTAAAAAATAAATATATAAATTGAAACAATCTAAAATTAAATTACATGATGGTCAATTTGTTTCACCAATTTTATAAACAATATGTCGATTGGATTTAATTTGTTAATGTGTTTTGTTCCTTTTATTTTATTTTATTTTTGACATGTTGCTCCTTTTATTGTTAATCCGTGAGAATTGAAAACTGAGAAGGAAAACAAAATATAAAATCATTTTGATTTTGTTAATTAACCCTGGTATATAATAATTAGTTCTTTAAATGGGCGGGCCAGTTTGTAAAATTAAATTTGTTGACCAAATGAACAGGATCTAGATTATAGATCATTTCCAAATATAAAAAAGTATAACATATTTCTTCATACAATAATAGTTGCAATCAATAAAGTTTTAGTTACATTTACAACTTAGATTTCCTAACCTAGAAATATATTTGATTCAGCATATTAATCAAGTTCTAAACCATTGCATTAATCTGAGTAGTATATGATGAATACTGATAATTAATTGTATTTGAATAATGTTTTATAAAAACTAGCTAAAACAGTTAGAAATATCTTCTGAATATTTGTTTTTCTTATTAGGTTATTAGTCATAATATATTGCATCATTTATTAATCTGATTTTTAAATTAAAAAAAAAATAAATCTTATATTAATCATTATTGATAAATAGTAATATTTTTAAAAAAATAAATTGGCGCCAAATTATGCATCGTCTTCCTCAGTACTTTAACGGTCACTATCTATCGAATATATTACAGTTCCATTATATATGTCATCTTAACCATAATAATCATAATATCCATCGTAACATTACTTTCTACATCTACTATTTTCCGCCCGAAAACATAAATTTTTTAAACGATTATTAAACAAGAAAATTAAAACCAAAATAATAACCTTTTTTTCTTACAAAAAAAAAAAAGTAAAAATCATCCAAACATGAAAATTTTCAGTTTTGCAAAATGAGTTGAAAATTTGAAAATGCTAACCAGCCCACTGAGAGTAAGCGTTACATGCAACAAATAGACTGCCACCAGTGCCAACCAACTGCAAGCATTTGGAGGCAGCTCCTGGAGGCAAAATATTGCTGCCCTCTTTTTATATCAACCAAGCGTTTAGTTTGCAGCAACTCACAAATCTTCAGCAGCCTCATTTCTTCTCAAAAACAAAATCAGGGTTAGGGTTTGTATAAGTTTGACAGTAGCCCTGTACTAAAACTGCTCCATCATGTCAGCAATCAAAAAGCCTCGACTCCCAGACTCATCAGTTTCTTCCTGGACTGAGCTCCCCAAAGAACTCTTGCTTCTCATTGCCCAACTCCTTGATACTGATGATGATCATCATCATCACATCAACCTTCGCCGTTTTCGAGCTGTATGCCAGCAATGGCGCTATGCAGCCTCGACTCTCCCCATCAAGTCTCCACCACTGTTGCCCATGAATTTACGATTTCCAATCACACTTTTCAGCAACACCTCCTTTTTCCCATTCACCTTGTATCAAACCACTGTCTATCGCATCGAAGAACCTGGCAGTTCTCCCAAAAACAGCTGGCTCATCAAGGTCAGCGAGCAAGTCAATGGCAGCTCCCGTCTCATGAATCCATTTTCCTCGCTTCCCATTAAATACTTACTCGACAACCTTTTACCAAAGCAAGTGAACTTGCTCAACTTCCCATTTTCGGAAGTATGCAACCGGTTTTACCTTCGCCCTAACGGCGGCACCGCCGGTATTGATGATCCCGACATCATGCCTTGTTTCAAGGCGGCGTTGCCGTCTGACTTTCGTTCAAGCGATGATCATCAGAGGTTTCTCGTGATTGATCAGGACCTGGGGTTGCGTTGTCCCAGAGACGGGGCTCATTTTTGGAGGAGGATTGAGAGAGATTCTGAATTTGTTGACGTTGATACTTACAAGAACAAGTTCTACGCCATTGAAATAAATGGCAAAGTTAGGGTTTTTGATGAGTTATCCTCTTCTTCTCTTGGTGCCACTGCATCTTCTGTCAGACTTTCTCAACCAAACGATCGGTTATGTACTTGTGGTGAGTGGTATTTTTTGCAATCTGATGGGGCTTTGTACTTGGTGGGAAAAATTATCCATACATGCGAGCAGCAAGCAGCTGCTGTAGCATTTTATCAGAATGTTGCTGCTGTTGCTGGCGATGCCACAGCTGGTGATGATGGTGATGACGACGATGAAGATGATGAAGATAGTGATGAGACTGATGGTGATGACGACGATGAAGATGATGAATATAGTGATGAGACTGATGGTGACGGTGGTGGTGATGATGATGATGATGAAGATAGTGATGAGAGTGATGATTATAGTGATGATGATGGTGAGCATAATGTTGATGATGGTGGGCATAATGTTAATGATGATGGTGACGAGGAGGAGGAGGAGGAGGAGGATAATCTCGGAGCTTTATCCGGTCTTAGTTTTGTTCCAAATGTGGAATTTAGAGTGTATAAACTGAATGATAGTCATTCAGTTGAATACACTTGGGATCCTATCACGGATTTGGGTGATGAGATTTTTTTTATCAGCCGTGATTGCTCGTTTGCTGTTTCATCTCAAGATTTTGCTGATTGTGATGGGAATTGCATAATCTTCGTAGACGACCCAATTTATCGAAATAATTATTGGCATTTCAGCATTGCTGATGAGCCTGGTGGACTAGCTGAGAGAAGAGTTGGTTTATATGATTTACATTCGGGAGCAGTGATCAGGCCTCTCAAATTGATCCCCACATATTTCAACATGTTCTGGCCACCCCCGGCTTGGTTGAGTGCCAATCATCAATTTTGCGCCATGAATGTAAGCATTTACGTACTAGCTTGCAGTATATATATATATATGTATATATGCTATTTAATTTGATGGTGTTCGGACGTCTGGATTTTACAAAATTCGGATTTGAATGTGCAACTCTAACTCTAGTTCAAATCCGAATTTTACAAATTTGGACGTTCGGACCTGAGCATGACTTGTATGAACACTTCTTCATAATTATTACCTGCAGGACTTTTGGGTAAAGAATTATATGAACGTTGTGAAGATGCAGGCATCCAAAATTTCCTACTTCAGACCAGGTAAGAAAAGCACTCATATATATGTTCTAGCTGTCATATATATTCTGATACAAATAATTAATCTTTTTTTTTTTCCAGATTTACTGTTAACTGAGATGAAACTTCCAGAAATGTAGTAATGCTGAGCACAAAGTTGATTACTTTCTGTGTGGAGCTGGAAGAATGATGGACAAATCAGGACTGCGATGTTGTGGTGGTGTTGTGTTAAGTTTTTTTTTTTTTTTTAGTTTTCTTTTTAATGCTGAATCTCATCTCCTTGTTTATCCAAAGATGAGCATTACTTTATGAAATGGAATTTTCTAATAAAGAGTAATGCTACATTTACAAGGTTGAGAGATATGAAGTTTTTATGCCAACTAATTAAAGTGACATACAAATAACCAGCTGCTACATAGCAATTTAAAATGTTGATTCTTATGTCGTACATGGTATCTTTGGGATTGAGTTGTCCTAGTTTAAAAGCTACAGTTACCGTAGAAAAAAAAAATTGTAATCATAAAATAAAAGTTATTAATATATAATAAATATAATTTTTAAATAATAATTATGACAAAATTATTAAAAAAAATTAATAGATTTTACATCATACAAGTAAAAAATTATATTAATATAACTTCTAAGCTATAGTAGTTAGTGTTTACTAAACACTTTAGTGCTGTAACTTAAAAGGTACAGTATCCAATCTTAATCTCAAACATACACTCAATTTTGCTGAGATAGCAATATATAAAAACAATGCGTTTATATTAAAAAAGAAATGAAAATCTGAGAATTTTGGTAATTGTCTTAATTGGTATTTTGGTAATATAAATGCTTACCAAACAATGAGTGTGCTGAATATTTTTATAATTGTAAATAGCCCCATCCATTTGAATAAGATCATTTCTTAGAATTAATTGAAAGAGATAATTCAAATGTCAGTAAAGTATAGTTATTAATTCTTATCTTCATTTTACTTTTTATTTTTTTATGATAACTAAAATTATATATGAAATCTTGATGTTATATTGTATATAATGGAGTAAGGATTTTTTCATTAATTGTATTTCTTTTCTTACATTTTATTTCTAAATTAATTGTTTTTGTTATAGTAATTAATTATTTACATGTGAAAATACATTTTATTTTTGCATGTGATGCAGGGCTAGCGTTTTATTTTATAATTTACATTAGTTGATAACCAGCTTCAAGGGCGAGTACTCTTTCAAACTTCATCTACTAATTAGAAACCAAACTCTTTATAAAAAGCTAGTAGATGGCCAAGTGAAATGGTCACTTCATTAGTCATTTTAATTTGCAGGCTGTGCAATTTGTAATTGTTCTGTTCATTGAATTTCAAATGATCAAAGTTCTAATCTTTCATACGTTAGAGAATCTCATTTAAAACTTTATCATAGGCATGTACTCAAATTTAAGTATGTTTCAAATCAATACATGACATTCTAAAGAGTAATAATATAATCACAAATTTTTATATAAATTTATTTTGTGTAAATTGATATTGCATGATTAAATTAGTTGGATTAAGGATTTCTTAGTCTACATGATTTATTTTTATTATTTTATATTTTCATTCAACCAATGAGTTAATATTAAATCAGTTTATACATAATAACTCTGTACAAAAGTTTTTGACTTTATCGTGACTTAATCATGAATGGATAAGGGTCTTAAGATTTTTTTAGTCCGTAATTTAAAAGATTTTTAAAAAATGACCTCTACAAGTTTGCATGTTTTTGCAGTCTAAAAGCCCATATAGAACCAAAATTATGATTTGATTATTCCAACAATTTTTTTTTCCACTGAAATTTGTTATTCCCAAACTTGAAATAAAAATTAGAGAGATTGTTAATTTCCCCCATATTATATTTGATATATATCATTTATTCCTTACTGTTTTTTTAATAACCAATAACCCCCATGACTGTATAAGTTTACAATATTACCCTTATTTTTAAATACACTTTTATTCATATTTATTATAAATTACATAAATTACATAAATAAAAATTAAAATAAAAAATTAAGATTAAAAACAAGAAATATATGTTTTGATTAAAAAAATTAACAATAAAATATAATTTACCCTTTTTTTTTAATAACCAATAACCCCCATGACCGCATAAGTTTACAATATTACCCTTATTTTCAAATACACTTTTATTCATATTTATTATAAATAACATAAATTACATGAATAAAAATTAAAATAAAAAATTAAGATTAAAAATAAGAAATATATGTTTTGATTAAAAAAATTAACAATAAAATATTTTTCTTTTTATTTTATAAATATTTTTTATAATAAATATATAAGAAAATTATTATAAAATGATAAAAAGATAAAAAATTATAAGAAACTTGAATGATAAATAAAAAATTATTATAAAACAAATAATAAATTTTTTTTATGCTTTTTACATTTAATTTTAAAATATTTTAAAATATTTATTATAAGAAAATGTTTATAAAATAAAAAATTACAAGAAAAATATTTTATATTAATTTTTTGTTCATAATGAAACATATTTTCTTATTTTTAATACTTAATTTTTTATTTTAATTTTTTTCTTGTAATTTATTTAATTTATAATAAATAGAATAAAAGTACATTTAAAAATAAGCATAATATTGTAAACTTATGCTATCAATGAAGTTTTTGGCTATTAAAATAGTATAAGGTAGATAGTATATATTGAATATAATAAAAGAGAAATTGACAATCTTCCTAAAAATTATCAACAGGCCACATATTTTTTTAACTTTATAAAAAATACAAAAGTACTTTTTTTTTTTGCAGCATTCTACCTAAAGTTTATAGGATGTAGCACTCCTCCACTTTCATGTTAAAAATTAACAGAATATTAATCAAATGATGTTTTTAACCCCAAACATAAAATAACTCTTTTACCCTAAATAAACATTAATAACCATTTTATCCTTAAATATTAAATGACAATTTTACTCTATTTCAATGCCAAAAGATCAAATTTTTTCCTGCTTCTTTTTTTAGAGAAATTTTTTAAGAAAACTCCTAAAAGAGTCTAATCATGAGATTTAGATCCGTAGTAAAATTTGAACCTCAAAGTCAGTTAAATGTCTATAATGTCCTTTTTATTGTAAGAATATATAAAAAAGAATTTTCTTACAATTTTTTTAATCGTATTCACTCTCAATTCTAAAAACTCTAACTCGACATACATAATAAAATCATATATTACACGATACTGTTATATATCATATGATAGTATCTTGTACTGTACTCTAGTGTCATGTATTGTATAAAATTGTCATGTATTGCGTTACACTATAATATAAATATAGGTATTTTAATCCTTTTAATGTGATAAAGAGTCCAATAAAAATAAAAATTAGTTAGAAGTTAAAACTTATAACCAAAGTCAAATGGAGTCTTTGATTTTATAATTTCACCTTCTTTTCTTCTTTGCTGCTGGTTCTTGAATGCTTCTTTCTTCTTCTTCCTCTTCATTTTTATTCTTTATTGTTGGTTCTTAAAAGTAAAAGCAGCAACAACTGCTTTAGTAGGCAACAAGTGGCAGTAGCATCAGCCCGACACTGCCGCATTTAACCATTGCATCTGCCCCTACTTTTATTTTTTAAGGGCTTAGTCTTCTTCTTTTAAATTTTCATTGATTATTTGAGTATTTTGTGTTTTTAAGTTTGATTGTTATAAACTTTAAAAGAAATGATTTTGTTTAATTAAATTTGTGTTAATGTTTAATGCTTGTGATCTTATGGCCAAAAGCTAAACTTTGTTAAGAAGTTCAAAACTTAATTAGGATATAGGAGCAGAGATTGGATCTTAGAAATTAGGAATTTTGATAGTAAGAGTAGAAATTGGGTCTTTGAAATGGGGATTGGATTTCTTACTTTCTCAGTACAAGGTTGTCTGTGATGATTATATATCAATGTTTGGGGAGTTTTGTATTCTGAAGGTGGGAATAAAAATTTTTAAAGAGAAAAATAAAAATAAAATTATTTTAGAGTCAATGACATTCATGCCCTTTTCATTGTTAACTTAATTGAGTGAAACAATATAGTTTTAGTTGTGTAGGTAAATTGATAATTTTAACCCTATGACAATGCAAAACAAAAGTGAATGTCAAACAACAGTGAATGTCAGACAACATGTGATAAAAGCAAACCAAAAGTGAAATCAAGAGAGAGGAACTATTCTATATTGTTGAAAAGAATTTTCCTTAAGAATATCACCGGTGTTGCTTCATTTACTCATCTCAACCTTTCCTCTCCTTTACTTACTCAGCCTCACGAACTCAAGATTCTTCCATGACCAACATCACACTTAATGCAAACACTAAAGCACATTTTACACATAAACTCCTCGAAGCAATTCTACATAAAGGAGAGGTAGAGCCTGATCTAGATTTATAAAGCTGGTAATTACTTGATTATAAAGAGTAGATTTTTATTTTGAATATTATTTTTTATTATATCAGTAATAATAGATAAATGTATTAAGCAAATACTTAATTATAAAGAGTGATTTTTAATACTCTTAGAAGCAATTTACTAGTTAAATGATGATAATAAATATTAATGAAATTTTATTTAATTTAAAAAATTTTTAAGTTTAAATTTTTAAAAACTTAATTACTCATATTTTTGCTAGACTAAAATTTTGTAATATTTATAATAATTTTTTTTGTTTAATACAAATGTTAATTATTTTGTAGAAATGGAAAATTTAGAAAATGATGTCGGAGTAAAAGATACGCAATTGGAAAAATATGAGCCAACTCTTAGACTGTCATTTGATAATCATGAGGAAATGTCGGCATTTTACAAAACCTATGGTAAATAAAAAGGGTTTCTTGTAAAGAAGTTAACTAGCAAGAAGGGGAGTGATGGGAATATAAAATAGACGACATTTTCATGTGGTCGTAGCGAAAGTTGGAAAGTAAATATACCAATGTGTTGAAGCTGAAACCAATTGTGAAAACTGAATGTGATGTAAGAATTAGAGGTTGTGTAAATGAAGATGAAAAATGGATTTTTCGAACTTTAAACCTTCAACACAATCATGGATTGAGTTCGAATAAAGTTAGGTATTTCCTTGTAACCATAACATTAGTGTAGTTGTAAAAAAGCGTATTGAAATGAATGATATTACGAGAATTAACATTGCCAAAAATTTTAATTTTATTGTTATCGAAGCTGGTGGATATGGAAATGTCTCATTTCTAGTAAAAAAAATGTAGAAATCTTATTGACAAAGCTAAGTAATTACAGTTTAGAGAAGAAGATATTATGGCAATTCTAAAGTACTTCCAGAAAAAGCAAGCAAAATGTAATGATGTTTTTTTTTCAGCATTGATTTGGATGAGCACGATTGATTAAAGAATGTATTTTAGGCAGATTGGAGGAGTAGAGCAACTTGTAAATATTTTGGAGATGTCGTCACATTTGATACCATATATCTCACTAACAAGTATGACATGCAATTCACTTCTTTTGTCGTAGTGAATCACTATGGACAATCTATTCTGTTAGGATGCAGATTGATTTCATACAATGATACAGAGATATTTACATTTTAGGTATGGCTATCATGCATGTCTAGTTCTCCTCTCATTGGTATCATTATAGACCAATACAAAGTAATGCAAAAAGCAATTGATATTGTGTTTCATACAGCTAGATATCGATGGTATTTGTAGCATATATTGAAAAAAGTACCTGAAAAGTTAAGGGCTTTTACAGAATGTGAATGTATTATTTCTTCGTTGCTTGTTGTTGTTTATGATTCATTAAGCCCTATTATATTTGATGAAGCTTGACATAACATGATTAAGATATATGATTTATGAGATAATGATTGGTCAAATATTTTATATAAGAAGTGACATCGTTGGGTTCCATGCTAACAACTCAGTAAAGTGAAAGTATGAATGCATTTTTTGATGGATTTGTTAACTAAAAAAAAAATGAAGCAGTTTGTAAAACAGTATGAAAATGCGTTGGAAGGAAAGATGAAATAAAATGGCAAGCAGATGCCATGTATTTCAGCAAAAGAATTCATGTGTAACAAGATATAAGATGGAAAAGCAAATTGAAGAGGTGTACGCTATTTTTAAGTTTAAAGAATTCAAACAAGAATTAACTGTACTGATGTATTATGTTATAGTTAATTTTGTAGGATCAGTATATGAAATCAGTGAATCATATGAGCAAGGTAAGAAAAGAAATTTCGAGGTTGTTTTTTGAAGAAGATGCGTGCGAAGTTAACTGTATTTATTCAAAGTTTCAATTTAGGGGGATTCTTTGTAAACATGCCCTTGCAGTGTTGATACGTAACAATGTTGAATTATTTTCAGAAATGTACATTTTATTAAGGTAAAGGAAAGATATAAAGAGATATTATAGCAAAGTGAAAGTTAGTTATGGTGTGCAACATTTATCCATTCAGTAGGAAAGATACGATAAAATATGCACTGCTTTTAGTGAGGTTGCAGATATAGTTGCTGATGATGAAAGTAATTACAAATTTGCATTGAATTAGATTAATAAAGCACTGAAAGATCTATCCAACCAAATTCAGTGTGCAAGTATGAAAACAACAGTTTCACCAATAATTATTACAAGTGAAGTAAGTTGTTGAACACGTAATCAATTATCCAATAGCCACATGTCATAAAGACTGTCCTCCTTGTTTAAGGAAAAATCTGTAATTCAGAAGAAACTGGTTAAAAAAAATATACCACAAAAAAAAACTTTGATGAAATACATATATATGTTTTTTAATTTTATTCTATCTTCATTTAATTGTCTGTCATAATTTTATAAAATTTACAAGAAGATGCATCATCATCTTATGAAGTGCTTAATGAAATCTCCATGCAGTAGAGCAATGTGGCCATGGTAAGTTTGTGAATTTTTATGCTAAACTTATCTTTTATTTTGGAGATACGTAATTAAATATATTGTTGAGCACATATGAATGTTACTAGAAAGAAGTTTAAGCTACTATAATGTAAGAATTAAATTTGTGAAGAAATTTTAATTTTTAATTTTTAATATGGATTTTAGTATATTTTTTGTATTTGCCTAGGTACTTATGTACCCAACCAAGGTGGTGTACATAATATTTATCGGTCTTTTTCTTATAATTAACACACAGTAAGTTGTCATCTTAATATCATAATTTTTTTATTTATTTTTATATTTTTATATTTCTAAAAGGTAATACGATGCTTTAATTGTTTTTGTGTACTATAGCATGCCCCTCCGCCGTATGCCCACCAGCCGTATACTTTGCAATCACATTACTCTTCTTATTCAATGATGTACGAAGGATCTGGAAGTGAGAATTTCGAACAATTGCTATATCAATAATATAATGAAGATAACAATTGATGCTATTAATGTTTGACTTATATTTTGTTCAAATTACTTTTTTTATTATTTCGCATGGATTTAGCTTAAATCTACTATCATTTCCTTATATTTGGAGGGAAAATACCATTAGATACATCTACAAGTTTTTTTTTCAGTAGATAATAGAAACTGAGACAACTTAAAAATAAAACTTAAATATAAAGCATACTACAAATTTTTATGAAATCGTATCCTAGTGTATGTGTCTTTTGAAGTTCATCTTCAAACAATTGTTTCTACAATCGCTTAATCTCTAATGTCAACTTCTTAACTTCCTTAACTAACAAGTCAATTTTCTCTTTAATAGTTTTATAGTCTTTTGCTCATTGAAAGTTTTTACATTCTCTATATTTTCAAAATTTTTTATCTAAATTCTTTGTAGTCCGTGATGTTAACAACTCTATTTTATCACCACATTTATTACATATTTGCCATGAATTTCGACTTTCATTTGTGCTAGATGACATTGTCATTATTACACTACTTTAACTACAAAAAAAAAAAAAAAAAAATTCTATTAACAGAGCAATGACCAAAAATTCTATTAATAGAGCAATTTCCAAATTCTAACAGAGTAACGATAAAAAAATTCTAGTAACAGAGTAATTTCTAAATTCTATTAACAGAGCAATGACTAAAATTCTATTAATAGAACAATTTCTAAAATTGTATTAACAGAGATATTGTATTGCAAAAGTGAGTTATTATCTAATTCTAATAACAGAGCAATTACCCAACTTTGAATTAGACATTTTATTAACAAAGCAATTTCCACACAATTAAGACTCTAAACAAAAAATCCAGCTATTTTCACAGCAATTCTCACACAATTAATATTTCTTTTCTTTAATCACTAACAATAAACGGCCGACGGGTGACGAAGAATGAAGCCAGAGGGAGTGAGGAAGACCGGAGAGAGTAAGGATGATTGGAGAGAGTGAGCGATCTAAGGGTAAGGAGAGAGAGCAGCATCGACGATCCAGAGCGTGAAAGAGTAAGGGAGAGAGTGTTGTGTTGAGAGCAGGGAGGGAGAGAGTGATGTGCTGAGAGCAGTGAGTATTCGAGAGTGCTGAGAGAGAGAAGCTACGGAGCAGTGAGTGCTGAGGCAGCGACAGAGACAGGAGAAGAGAAATACGGGATTCAGATCTATTTGTCATTTTTTAAAAAAAAATTAATGTGGCCTTTTTATTATTATTATTACTTAATCATGAGGGAATGAGATGAGCAAAACGGCAACACTTTATATACAAGTTGCCGTTTCCCTTACCCTTAGCATTGTCTCAGTGTTCTAACCGTTGGGCAATGGGCAGCACTCTACATACATAGCAAAGGAACTTCGACTGATTCAACCAGTAAAGAATCGCTTCCATGATTGCCAAGGGAGAAATCCACCTACAATTAATAAATTAATAGCAAATGATTTAATTATGAGACAAATACTTAATCAATTATAAAGTAACACAACTTTGTTAGCATAATTAAACTGAATTTTGCACTAAAAATTAAGGGTGTGCGTGCGTAGAAATATGATTACGTGCAGGACTGCGCCCGCGTCAGGTTTCCACTTGGGGGGTTTGTGATATAGGCCCCATAGCTTAGCATTGGGAGCATGACATGTGTGTGTGTGTGTGTATGTATGTACATACCACATTCTGGACATTTAAAATAATTCTTCTCTCTTAATACGAGTCCTGATCCTCCACAAACCCCACATCTTCTCTGTGCTCTCTGCGGCCGCAAGCCCACAACAATGCAATCATTATGTATGTAATTAAAAAAATAAGATAGCTAATTTCGTCTCTAATCTAGCATTCATACGGTGATAGAAAAACTATATTGTTGAGGGTTAAATATGATATTTTCACATACAAATTGATTACACAAGAGACCAAGGTTTTTAAAATCAAAACTAGTTTTTTTTTTTTTTTCTATTTATTAAAAGGTCACATATGCCCTTCATCTGTGTGCTTTCTTTGTTATTAATTTCTTAGATACCCAAATATTAAGAATATATTAGACATTATTGTAAGTAATTGTATAGATAAAAATACAAACACATACAATTAGTTGAAGACATATATAAATATTTCTAATGTATATGTACTTACAATTCTTTTGCTGAACTCAATTCCTGCAACTACAAAGGGAGTAACACCAGCTGCATGCATGCACACATGACAAACAAAATTAAATCAAGAAAATACATGTACAATTATAAGAATGAAATATTATCATTTTTTTTTTCAATTTTTCAGCGACGTAATATATACCAATAGCACCGATAATAATCTGCCATGTGACCTCGGCCGTGACAGGATCAGCTACACTATAAACATCGTTACTAGCTGCACTTGGAGCTGCCAACCGTCGATTTCCAATCAGATTGTAGCAGCATCTTCTTCTGTTGCAACATGCAAATTTGACCGTTGATTCAGAATACTTTGTGATTCTGTTTACTGATGGAGTGTTTGAGATTGGAGCTGCAATTGAAGAAGAAAAGATTGAAGCCGCTTCCATGGCATAGAGATGAAACTGTGTTGAGTCAATCACAGTTGTTTTAGCATTGGGGATAATGACCCGTTTAAAATGGGCCACGTTGGCCTTTTTCTGGGTCGGGTTGGCGCCAACCACATATAAATCATGTGGTTTTAATCGTGTGTACGTACGTGTCTACACAAGTTGCTGACCGACGCCCCGTTTTGCCCAATCTGACATCAAAACCGTTTCTCTAATCACAATAATCCAATAATTAAAACCGAATGATCCCATATGACCTATTTTAAATTTGGCAAAGCTAATTTTACAAACACTGTAACAAACAGCCGATAGATATGGATTGGATTCATTAAATTCTAAGGCAATTGTTATTTGTTAATTTACGTAGGCCGTACGTTACAGCTATACATTTTGAAGTTCTTGGGAAAGATATTAATTATAAAAAGAATAAAAAGGTTTTATTTTAAACCCCCTTCAGAATAATAAGCACTTTTCTAGATAATTGATAAAATCGAAGCTAAGCTCAGCAACATGGTATCAAACCTAATATTAGATCATATTCTGTAATCTGTATCACTTATTAAATGAACAAATGTTTCTATTTTTATTTTTTATTTTGAAATAATTTAAAACATATGTGGAATAAATAGTAGGAGTCAAGATCGTTCATAAAGATAATAATAATAATAATATAAATTTTTTGATTCGGGATGTTGAATTTATATTACAAAATCTATATGAAAGCATTGATAATATATATCTTAGAAAAGAAAAATAAAATCAATGTATATGTGGATTTGTTAGAAGGAAAAAATATGACCTATGCCTGTAATATATATATATATATATATATATATATATAATCTAATTATATGTTTATTTTGTTTGGATTTAGAGTAAATGATTTCAAATTTAAGTTTTATCTTTATTTAAAGAATTGTGATTTTTAATTATAAAATTAATAGAAAAATTTATTTGAAATTTTTTGTATTTATAAATTAATAATAATTAAATATTTATGAAAATATAATAAAATTTAAAAAATAAATGTAGAAGATATGGACAACAAAACCATCCAGTACAAAATTAATAAGTATTTATTTGAAAAGAAATAACTAAATATTTAATTAAAAAATGTAATTTTTTATAAGTTGTCATTACACTCGTACTTCATTTCATGTTAAAAATTATTTATCTATTGGCTGCTTTTTACAATATTTGTAACATTAGCTTTGCGTTTGCCCTATCCAATCATTTACCATGTTATTGCTGTACAACAACTATGCTTTCTAATATTATTAAACAGTGACTAATTTTGTACTTGTCAAAAGAAATTTTTAGGGCCCAATTAAAAAAATTAATCAAAACAACTTAGAAAATAAATGCAATATAAAAAAATCATATAATTCTTAGATATCTCTAATAAAAAACCTAATACAATAATGAAATATCAAAAATCGAAACTAAAGCTACCACCGATGAAAACCCTAAACCCTAATTCTAAAATTTGATATTTTCATGGAGGATTTAGGACGTGCTACAAATTATTCTCTTAGTAAGTTGATAATATGTATCCAATTATGTTACGAAGTGATAAAATAAAATAAAAATAAAGGGGCTTAGAAGATAATGTGGATTTTTTTTTTTTCCACAAAAGGCGCCCAAATATCAAGTTCTGTAAGTTTTCTACCCAGAAAAACATGACAAGATAACGAAAATGACAGTTATCGCAGATACAGTAAGCAAAGCAAAGCAAAGAAAGGTTTAAGCGTTACAGACTCTCTCACTATTAGGGTTTTTGGGTATATTTTCTTTTTCTTCTTCTCTCTCTATTTTATCCCCAAAAACCATGTCGGTTCTGTGTCTCCACTCGGTGTTCAGTTCCCCAGCGACGACTCTTCACTCTCACTCTTTGGCTCAGACAAGACCCAATACGCGCCGTTTTGTGGTCTTATCCACTCATTCTAATGCTAAGATTCTTAAGACTAATAGGAAGTCAAGGTACGGACAGACACTGTCTTTGTATGATGATGACAGTGAAGAGGAAGGAGAAGAAGGCAATGATGATGATGAGGGGAAGATGATTGGTTAGCTGATGATGATGTGAGTTCTTAGCCACAAAAAAAAAAGAAACAATGTTTCTATTTTTTCTCCTCCTGCTGTGGATAGTGTTAGAAGTTTGCGTTTTTTTATCAACATTTTGCAGTACCGTACTTCCTTTTAATTTTGCTTGCCGATGTTCTATTTGAGGTTTTTGAATGTGCTCTTTGTTTATATTGCTACTAAAATTTGACAATTAAGCACAAAGGTTTGAACTTTCTGTTTGATGTCGTTTCTCTGTCAATAGCTTGCTTGCTGCTTCAATCGAGTTAATTTGGTAAGATGCTCAGTTAAGAGCAAATTAGCATTTCATTATTTATTTTTATTATTTTAAAATTAACCAGTGAATGTTCTATTATTGGAAAAGTGAATTGCTCTTCTTTCCGTTTTGTTACATTGAGGTTCAATAGTTTAGATTTGGATTCAATTTTCCCAATGGCTAGTCATGGTGTTCTCTCTATTAATTTGTACTTAAGCTTTGTTTGATATTGCGGTATTGTGGTTTTAAGCACAACTACTGTGGAATGAAAGCTTCAGCAGTTAAGGAAGGTTGATGTTTTCAGATAGACACCAACAACTGTTAAGCAAAAGTTGTTATTAAATTTAGAGCTTATTTTTGGGTTAAAAAGCTGCCAAAAAGATGGCTTCCTATATTGCTTATGACCTTGTTTAAGATGATTGATTTGTACTAAATATGGACATATTACTCTTAAGACAAGCATTGTTGGCTTGGAAGGGTACTACATATAAGAAACCTGTGGGCACAACGCATACAAAAATGCTAACTCTTTACTTGAAGGTTGTATCATTCTCAGCCACTGGGATAATCTCCCTAACAGTACACTGCTGAAATGATTCAGCCTATGACCTACAAGCCTGATTCATTTTTATCTGTTTTAATTAAATATTTGACTGCATTTGTGTTAGTGCTTTACACCTATGTGCATAGCGATAGATAGGTTAATACTAAACAGATTACTTTTCTAGTGTCTTTAACTTACAGTTTTGCTCCAAGCTATTTTTTTTTGCAGGACTTTGCAGAAATTGAGGAATATGATGTCGATGGAAGGAAGCATAGGTCACAGAAGGGAGTCAATAAAAGTAAAGGTATGCCTTAATTTTAGAAGCATTCTCCAAAAATATTCAGAAAAGTGCAGCTGAGAGATAACTTCTTTGTGCAGGCAGTCGAAGGTCACCAGTGAAAGGCTGTGGTGTAGGATCATTCAAATCTGGACGAAGCCTTCAAGCTGCACAAGAGCAATTGGACATCAGAAACAGACGGAACACAATCAAGAAGAGTTTTGATGATACTTACTACAATAGTAACGATGTTGATCAGAGAGGAAAGGTATGAAAGCTGTCAAATGTTACTATGAATTGAGCCAATCAGGGTTTTTATAATTTCTTTTGCTGCAGATGATGACAAGGAATGCTACAGAAAACAGGTACCAACGGCTTTCAGAAGAAATTGAATTGGATAAGAAATGGCTTCCCCTTCTTGATTATTTAAGCACATTTGGGCTGAAGGAATCTCATTTTATCCAGATGTATGAGAGGCACATGCCTTCCCTTCAGATAAATGTATGTTCTGCTCAGGAAAGGTTGGAATACTTGTTGAGTATTGGTGTCAAACAGAGAGATGTCAGAAGAATACTTTTGAGGCAACCGCAAATTTTGGAATACACTGTTGAGAACAATCTGAAGTCTCATGTTGCTTTCTTGATCAGTTTGGGTATACCAAATTCAAAAATAGGGCAGATAATTGCCACTACACCGTCCCTGTTTTCTTACAGTGTTGAGAACTCATTAAAACCAAGTGTGAGATACTTGGTTGAGGAGGTCGGTATCAATGAAAAGAGTTTAGGTAAAGTTGTGCAACTGAGCCCTCAAGTCCTGGTTCAGCGGATTGACATATCATGGAATACTCGTTGTATTTTTCTCTCAAAGGAATTGGGAGCTCCAAGAGATGATGTGGTGAAGATGGTGACAAAACACCCCCAGCTTCTTCATTATAGCATTGACGATGGTTTACTGCCTAGGATAAATTTTCTAAGGAGCATTGGGATGCGTAATTCTGATATCTTAAAAGTCTTGACAAGCCTTACGCAGGTCAGTTTACTCATAGCAAATTGGGTCATGTTTTCTTTTGTCTATACCCCTATTGAACTCCTATTGCTTGTTTGTTGAAGTGGTTTAGGTTTTGCACTTTTATTTTTTTAGTGGGTACTCTTCGTTTGCTATGAGGATTTTCAAGTTAAACAGAAAGAGAGTGGTCTCTTCAACCTTGTCTTTTAATTTTAAAAGATGTTATGTTTATTGGAAATTTTTTAAATGAATGTTCTGTGAATGTATTTGCAGGTACTGTCTCTCTCACTGGAAGACAATCTAAAACCAAAGTATATGTACTTGATTAACGAGCTCCGTAATGAAGTGCAGTCCTTGACCAAATATCCCATGTACTTGAGCTTGTCTTTGGACCAGAGAATTCGACCTCGACATAGGTTCTTGGTTTCCCTTAAGAAAGCTCCAAAGGGACCATTTCCTCTGAGTTTGTTTGTTCCAACTGATGAATGCTTTTGTCAGAAGTGGGCTGGAACTACTGTTGACAAATACTTGGCATTTCGGCAAAAGTTACTACTTAAAGATTTTGCTAAAAAATATGAGAGGCGGGGATAATATGTTGCCCCAAGTATTTCCTGTGTTTTCACTATCACAGAGTTATAGAGTTGCGGAGTGATCTAATTTCAAATCGGGTTCGCTAAGTGGATTCGAGTATATTTTTGGGCTATCGAAGAAAAATATAGAATACCAGGGTGATCTCTTCATCATTTTCATTGCCCAATAAAGCTGGTTTTATGCAATTGTTAACTCAGGTGCTCAGAGTACTGTAAGCCTTTGGTAAGTACTTATGCATTTCTTTCATATTCAGTTGTGTTTTTCCTCATTTTCCTTCCTTCTATATGTAAGGTTTCACCATACTAACATTCTGTTTTTGTGTTTTGCATGGGACACTTATGCTTCTAAGTAAAAGGCATGCAGATGTGCATATCTCTAACTTCTGGTGATGAAAGACAAGAAGAATAAGTCATCAACACATAGTTTTTAACCATAAGGTTAGTTACTGAACATTTAACAAGAGATTCTGATAAGTGGGCATGGAAAATTGAAGCTGCATATTTGGCAATGGTAGTTGCCATGGAAATAGTATGGCTGCTGGTCAGGCCTATGATTTGATAGACCCCTTATATGTTCCTTACTGTAGAAACTTCATACTTGTTTATGGTTGCTACATAACACTTTTGTGCCTTTGCACCATTGGATGGCCTCGCTTCAACAATCCACATTTTTTTCTTATTAACATCCTTTTAAATATTTACCACTGTATTCTAAGAACTTGAACAAGCTATTTTCCAGTAAATTTTATTTCTGCAGATCAGTTATCTGGGTGCTGCTGGTTACAAATTCATGGTTTTTTGATTGTTACCTGACCCTTTTCAGGTTTGCATCCCTCTTCTGAATCACCAAGAAAACAATTTTGTACAAGCAAGTTGTATTTATTGCAGGTTTTCTTACCTCAAGGGCACTTTCAAATTTTCATTTTTGTGTTCTCTTATACTTTCTACACATTATGGTTAACTTTTGCTCTCTCATATATAATTGTTGCAACTTCCTATTGTATGTACCTGTGTTTGGATGAGTGTAAATATGATTTTCGCTTTGCTTAATATCATATTTTACATGTTTCTTTATTACCTGGCTGATAAAAACATGCCTTGACATAGCTTTTTATCCCTGTTCTGATTATTTTATGTCAATCATTGCCAATTTACTTGCTCCTCGGATATAAGATTGAAGCCCTTGTGATTGTACATGATAACACAAAAAGTTGCATTATCATCAGGAACAAGCACTAGAAAGATACTCAATTGCCTTATCATTGGTTTGTTACTTGCACGACCCACTACTTTCCAGATTGCTTCAGGTGCTTCTGGTTTCAGTTTCAAGTTATTGGTCTCTTCGGAATTGGCCAATCAAAAAAGGCAGTTGAGTTGGATTCTCAGCAGAAATGCTAGAAGTTATCTTCTGTGAAAATCTCTTTTATCCTACTCATGAAATCCTAACACGTCACCAATAATTGGTGAGATTTATTATAATGGACTGTTTACTTGACAAAACTGATAATTGAACATTTCAACTTCTGTTTAAATAATGATTGATGTAATGTAGGAACACACTGATTGACGGTCACTAAGTTCACTGTAGAAACGGAGATTGTGGGTCACATTCAAGTTGTGCCCTTGACTTGGTCATAATGTACATTGTTCCTCCATTTATGTTGTTTATTGATCATCTCTTTTTTATCCGTTTGTTTATGCCTTTACGGTGATGAAGAGCATTGTGAAGCTTGAAACATGAAACCATTGCAGAGGAGTAAAATAATATAAGGCTGATTTATCATTCTTCTCTCACTTCTTGTAAGTGGATGTTATTATCATACTTAAATTAGTCCTCTTTTTACGTGCCCAAAAGATAGGTTGGTAATTTACTCTCATTCATGATATTCTCCATCTTTTCAGCCAACAAATCTTTGTAGTCCGATATTTTTATTGTTTCTGCACTACCTGGATGACATTGCTTTTTTCCAAATATGTTAATGACAAGCCTTGGAAAACCTTTCTAGTTTTAGTTGATGCATTGGTCGGCAGGGTCTCTCTCAGCTGCTCTTTTAACAGTCCGTCATTATCTGAAAATCGTGATTTTAGTTGTTGGTGTTGTCAAATCAGCCCACCGGTTGCAGTTTTGGCAAGGTGATGTCAATTTTACGGGTCCACTTATAAGTGTAATCCAACAGTAAGAGATAATGAAAGAGACAAACTTCAACAATGCAGGTTATTTTTTTCTCCCAAGATGTTGATTTGATTAGTTCAAAACTCACTGCGATAATGACCTTATCTTTTTGACACTTGTGGAATCACAATTGCACTTCGCTCATGTTCTGTAGCAAGTTTGATTTTGATGAGATATTGAACTGATAACAGTTCTGTGCATTTGTTGACTGCCTCAACAAGCATTAGAACCAAAAAATGAAGGTACAAGCTTGAGTCATCATTAGTCTTCAATCTTTCTATATATTCATATTCTGAATCAGGATTAGGATCTTCATCTGAATTTCTTAGTAGTTTTAAAAATTCTCTGTTATGTATATGTTTTTGGTAGTGTTTGGATAAAATTAACTTCCTTTTTTATTTTTAATTTTTATCGACCACCAATCATCATTTAAATTTTTCTTAGCATAAAATCAGATTACAAGAAAATCATAATCTTTTTCAGATCCAAAGTTTCATGTCTTTGGTTCTCATACTCAACAAATGTATAAAACTCAATGCCCCATTGACCCATATCACAGAAGATCACAACTTCAATCTCATTGTTCCCTTTAATCTCAACACTGTCATGTGTAAGAGAGTGAAAATTTACAGAAACTAACAACAATTTTATAAACTGAATAAACTGCTACCTACCCTTTGGTTAAAAGTTACTTGCATCTATTATTCAGTGTTAACAGAGATTGTAAACATTTGAACTCATCTGAACACTACTCATAACCTAGTTCTTTAGTTCTAGTAAAGACTATATTATCAAATCCTCTCTTCTAAACATTCCATAGCCTTCTTTCTGTGATAAATTTAAAAAGGAAAAAAAAACTGTAAAAAGACCTTCATGTAATCTAAGTATCATGTTCTTCTTTGCTCATCTTTCAATGTAGAAGAGGCTTCGAGCGATTATCTTCTAGAGCCTGTATGTACTTTGGAGAACTTTCCAGGGACAAACAAAGGGAAAAAGGGGGCTGTTATGTATCAAACCGTAAGATGTTGCATTTAAGCTGTAACTCTATTCTTCTGTGTTTCTGAACCTATGTGACAGTAGAAATGCCGCTAGCTATTGGATTAGCAAATGCCGCTAGCTATTGGATTAGCAAATGGGCTATCAGGGAGATTAAGACCTTCACTGCTAGGAAAAATTGAAAAAGTCAGAATGTAAGGAAAAATTTAGAAGGAAAATTTGACATTTGGAACAAGGATTGTAATGTAAACACTATTTAAGTAAATCTTTACAAGAAGATGCAGTCTTCAAGTTTGAAAGTGGGATGGAGAAAATATTTCGCTAAACATAAAAATGGAAATGTTAATTACTACCATACCTTTCCTGGTCAGTGTAATTGGTCTCCACATGCTTTGCTTTATCATCAGTGGTTGAGCCGTTGTTCAAAACACCAAGCAGATAATCGATACGCTCTGCTGATGGAAAATTGAGATGGTCTGCATTGAGAACTAAAAAGATATTAAAGGAGAATAATGTATAAAGCAAAAGAAAACAAGAAAAATGTTTAAAGACTATTCAAATAAGCATTCAGAACGGTTGAAGACCTTCTGAGACTTTCAAGCCATCCATGTAGCCACCGAAATATGGCGAATGGGGCATAGGTTTTCGGACTAATTGAAGCTCTGCAAGACGCCTCCTCTCAAGTTCACAGGCTTGTTCCTGCTCTTCCAAAAGCTGCTTCCTGATAAACCTAGAGGTTTCACATCCCCGTGAAACTGAGAGAAGAGATAGATGGTGTAAGTGTGATTTCTGTAAAAACACGATTCATTCAAGAAACCAGTTGAATGACCAAAGAGGTTAACACCAAATGATTAATCCACTTTTTTCAAATCACAAAAGTGGGGCGAAAACAATATTTCTATTAGTCATAAAAATAAATTATTCTGTCCATGCCATTCAGAATGATAAAAATCCAATCCTAAAATAAAAATTCAAGTGACATATGAAGAGAAGTGAGGTGCATCAGTTCAATTTCAATATAAGACCGCCAAATAGTAGAAATTTGCTAAAGTTCCATTTCCAATCATCAAATTCTAAAAGAACCTACTCACATGAGTGAAGCTCAGAATCCATATCTAAAAAGTGTGGAGAAAAATACAGTGGTGACTCCATTCTCTCTTGGTACTTCCTGCATTAACATAAAACTCCATATGAGAGAAACAAGAGTTGTAGTAATAAACATTAGTGAACAGCGAGCTACAATAAAAAAATCCATGAAGCCGTAGGTGGTAATTGCATACATGTAATGTTTGTAGCTTATAATGTCAGATGCGCACACAATTTTTCCAGATGGTTCAAAAATGCAGGAAATGAATTAAAAAAAATTAAAAATGCTGAGATAAACACTTCAAGTATGGGAGAAATATTTCCACAGAATGATCAATAGATAGTTATACCTAACGCATCACCAGTAGATAACTTGAGAACTATATAAATTTCACTTGGTTCTAAACTTTTTTTTCCACATTTTATAAATTGCTAAAAGTTAAGATCAGACATTATATTTACCTATCAACAAGCTTGGATTTCTCCCGGTAAGGTTTCACGAGAACACGGGCCCCACAAACAAAATGAGGATTTCCCTTTGCCAAAATCATTTTCACAGTTTCTGCACTGGCAAAGGTTACAAATCCAAACATCCGTTTCTGTTGGCATGGAATTCTTACATCTTCAACAGGTCCATAGGTGCTGCAGAGCAACCACATCACAATAAGAGAAGAAAAAATTCTAAATGAAAATTAGATGTAAAGAATTGCAAGAAACCTGAAGTAGTTGGAGACATCGTCTTCTGTAAAAGTGCTCTCAGCTGGAAAGGTTAGATATATCTGCCGAGATCCAGTAACAATTGGACCAGGGTCACATCGCTCATTCCGATTCTCCAAGTATTTTGGTGCGTCTTCAGCCAAAATCACTGCATGCTGCCCATGTGGTCTGAAATTCATTTATCAAAAATGCATTTTAGAATCTGATACATAAAAGAGTCATCAGACACAAATCACTAGATAGAATACAACACAATATGCACCTGTCGATCAACCGGATACTGTTCTTCAGTCTAGCTAGAAGCTTGGTCAAACTGTAACCAGCTTTACCATGCCTCTGGCTTTCAGTAAGATAGCCGTCTGCTTGAAGAACTTTCCCATACTTCTCATAATACAACATTGGCAGAGAAGCAATTGAAATAGGATTTCCTCTTCTTGCTTTCAGAAGCTCAATGATTTCCAACTCTAACTTCTCAAGTGACCCAGGTGAGAAAAGATGGTCATCATTAAAACCATCCGGTGAAGTTTGACCAAACATTTGAGTGAAGCTCTCAGAGACTAGTCCATGATAGTACCTACAGTTACTTCCATGCTTACAGAAACCCTTATTGAAGTAGTGACAAGTCTTCATAGGAAGTTCAGCAGTCAGGCTTTGATATCGACGGCCAGCTCTTGCGCCTAAATTACTCAAAGCAGCATCAGAGTAGTAACAATCGCTCGAAAATCCTGTATTCCCCAAGTTGACATGCTCCATCTGATCCTCTAAACTCAAGAACTGAGTTTGACCTTGAAGTTCATTGATAGAATCCGAATATCCTAATGCCACGAAATCTGAATTGCTCTTGTTAGTGACTTGGTGATCCCAGTAAGATGGGACTCTCCGGACTGCTGGTGACACCGGAGGCCTAGATGAAAAGGGATTGAACTGAAAGGGAACCTCATTCACAGGCGAGTTCATGGAAGGCGAAATTGGGGATGAAGCTGATTTCATAGCAAATTGCTGAAGTTCGGCTTTGGCCTTGTAAACAACTTCCTGAATCACCACATCAGGACTCATAGCCAAATGAATCATTTCTTGCTCTTGCAAGAGAAGGTACCCAATAATCTTTGTAACATTCTCAGGGTCCAATTTCTTGATTCTATTGAACACAATTCTTGTTGACTCTGAAAAATCCATGTTGCATTTACAGTATATGTCTAATCAACCAAAATAAAATTATTAGATTATTATACTACCATCGACAAGCAAAGATTTTAACAAAAGTGCTACATATTAACCTATCTTAGAAATCACAACCAAAAAGTTGCAGAATCTAAGGCCTAAAAAGCTGCAGACGTTCATACATAACTCAACCAAACAAAAAGAGAAAAAAAATAGGGTTATGTTTCTTAAGAATGAGTAAACTATTACAGGAATCTACAATATATGATACCAACAAAAGTGGAAAAAATTGCCACAAAATTTTCTCTAATATTTATTTCCATTTTCTTCTTATCTATAAAAGGATACATGTAAAGGAAAAGCTGCAATCATTACAAGAAGACCGCCTGTCTGGCAGAGCCTGAAATGAACTTTATCCTAAATCTGGAAAAATAATTACAAATAGATACTGAACTTCGAATCACTTGCTGCAGAAATAGAAAAGAAATCTTTTGTTTCCAAACAAATACACAACTAAAGATAAAAAAAATAAAAAACACAATAATTTTTTTTTCCTCGCATGGTGGGTTCAGTTTATACAGAGAAGAACAAAAAGCAAGCAACAAAGAAAACAAAAAAGCACTTCCCAAGAAACTCTATACAGACAAGAAAAAGCATTTATGCTAGTGAACAAAACCCTTTGTAAGTTTTTGAACTCCAACTCAAGCGTCGAAGAGTTCTAATTTCTCACAAACTCAACAACCCTTTTCCTCTCATAGTTAAAATACTGCAATAGTTATTAAAGACTCTGAAAAAAAATTCATATCTTGAGTCTTATTTGCAGAAACCTGCATGAATAATATCTTTTTGAACAAAAAGAAGTGCCTCTGAACAAGTCTCATCATACATGAAAATATAAACACCTCACTCTCCAAAAAGAAAAAGATAAACCATCATTAACTGACAAGAAAACAGAAGCATAGGCAACAGAGAGATCCTACATACCCACCAAATCTTTCTGTCTCAAGTTGCAGTTGCAAAAGCACTTAAGTCAGAAGTACTTGTAACAAGGAAACACCATGTTTATTAAATCTATATCTATGTAGGTGTTTGCTTTTTCTCTCTCGTGCATCCAATTATCTGAAGAGGAAACATCATGTTAATTTCAGAAAGCAAACTAACAAGATCATGTTGCTTTTTAAAAGCACACACTGCCCTTCACTTCGCTTGTAAAATAACTATTCAGTTTTTTATATAATCATTGAACGGGAAACCCAATCTACTTTTTCTTTTTTAAATTAAAAAAAAAAAGTAAAATATTTTCAAGGAGTTTAAATAATTGTATTTACTGCTGTCACTAAACACACCTGTGGAGTTCATATTTTTGCAATTTTCTTTTAACTATTTTCAAAATATTACAGCTAGATTTTCCAATAATATTAAGAGATAATTAATTAAGGCAATATATTTTGCTTAATTTTCGAGTTTAGTGATAACTGTTTAAGAATGAAATGACATCATTAACCTTTTGTCCAAGTACAGAAGTAACCTACAACGCCGCATATTTTTTATTTTCTAAAAATATAATCCGGAAAAAACAACGTTCTAAATTTGAAACTTCGCACTACACATTTTAGTAGATTTTTTTTTGTTCTTTTTTTGGTTATTTAAGGAGATAATCCAGCTAAAATGTGCACCGTTTGATCATCCTCGATGTTGACAATGAACAAGATCTAAAGGGGTGAGGAGGACATACACATTGAAAGCATGCGAAAGCTGTGTCAAAGCATCCAACTTATTTTGTTTTGTATACAAAGCTCAAATAAAGACAACTAAAAAAGACACTAATTTCATTTTGTTTTTATTGGAAGGTCACCGATTTGATTAATATCATGGAAAAGCACCATTAGAGGACAAGCCCACTGGCATCATGTGGCCCCATTTCTTCTCTTTTTTTTTTAAATTTTTTTCTATTTGTAGTGGGACCATTCTTTTTTTTTAGGTTCATTTTTGTTGCCTTTTAAAATACAAGTATTTCTGAAAATAATTATAACTTATTAATAATAAAATATTATATTCTACACACATTATAATATTTAATGTAATTCAACTTGTAATGACATATTATTTACTCGAAGAGTAATGATTTGCTTATAAATTGTACGTAAATTTTGTATCTTAATTTTGTAAGCATATCAATTATTATTCTTAATTTAGATATTATTAAAAAAATTTGTATTATTGACTCATTGATTTTATTTATTTTTTAACTCGTTATTGTTATTAAAAAAAAATTGAACGGTTAGATTCACAATCTAGTGATTTAGTTAGACCTCTTTAAATAAAATTTTTTTAAAAATTTGAAATATTATTAGATATTTCAATATTCTAACATTTTCCAGAAATAAAGTAATTTGTGAATCATTTTTGTAATTATCAATATTTAAAAATGTAGTGCACGAGAGGAGGGTAAATTGGTAATTAGAATAAAGGGTGTGGTCAACTATGGTAAATGAGAAGCTTACGTGGGAAGGAGGTGACCGGATCAACCGGCTAAATAGGTGGAGTTTCGCCGGTCAAAGGATCTAAGGAGGGAGAGATTAAAGGGTAAATTACGATATTTTAATTAATTAGATTTATGGATATGATTAGAGAGAATTAAGCGGGGAATTCTGTTATGATTATCATTATCTCCGCCTCCTTTGTTAGGGCTTTTCTCTTTTGACTTCATTGTTTAACTCTTCTCTACTAAATTTAATTTTACTTAAAATAAGTACTCCCTTTAAATTTTTATTAAAAATCATAGCTAATCATAAACTTAGCTATGATCATGATTATTTTACTTAATTTGCACATGTTATAGTCCTATATAAGTATAGAATTTGATAAACTATAATTGAATATTAGTTTTAAAATATGTACTCCAATTAAAAGAAATTTACTCTCACGACATACATTGAGAAATAAATTTAAATTCTTGATTATCCCTTAGGAATAATAAGAAGATAGTATGCAGTACACCTCGATTAAATAATCAATTTTGATAGTCGGAGTTAAATAATTCGATTAATTAAATTTAAATTAATGTTTTCGTTTATTCTAAGGTGGGTCTTCTTCAACTTTCTTTCAACTTTATAATGATTATCCCACCATACCTTTTGTCCATCTAGCTATGAAAACTATGACCATCATTGCATGAGGCAAAGGTAGATTCAAAATAATTTTAATTGAAGTTTGTGGATGGTACAAATTATTAATTTCAAAATTGCTGCCATTTTTAAGCTTTGTCTAGCAAACTTTATTGAAAGTAAAGCTTAATTACCATGGCAATGTCATGATTGTGATCGGTGTCATCTAAAAATCAAAATAAGAAGCTTATAATTAAATAATTTTTCACTATAAAGATAAGAGTATAATGTAGTTATAGTTGTCATGTCATTATCTCCATAATTTAAAGAAAAAAGAAAAAAAACTGATGGTGGGTCATAATGCAGTCCACAGCCACCAAACTAAACTAATCCACGTTTCTTTCTTTCTTGTCTCTTTCATTATAATATCTCAATTGTTTTGAGAAGGTCTATTTTTTTATATTATTTTCATGCATTTAAACTAATTTTTAATTATAAAATAAAATATATTGATTAAAAATCTATAAAACTGAATGTATGTTTTTTTTTTTGGTTTGGTGAAAGTGATCAAATTGTATTAAATCAAAAAGAGAATGGTACATGTGAGAGTGATAAAAAAAAAATAGCCGATATCAAATAGACAATAAAAACGGTGCTTTAAAATTGGTTTAGATATACTCAATAAAGTTAGTTTTGGGTTTTATTTAATATTAAGGTATTGCTTTTAAGTTACTATTATAGTAAAAAAATATTATATTTATAAAGTAAAAGTTAGTATTTTTAAATAATAATTTTGATAAAAATATTATAAGTTTTTTTCATCATATAAGTGTTGAATAAATATAACTTTAGTTTTATATTGTAGTTGCTAATGTTTACTAATGTCTAGTTTAGAATATTATAATTTTTAAAATAATTATTATTAGAGTATCACTAAAAGACTCTTCAAATAAGATTTTGCAACTAATTTGAAGAGCTATATTAATATTTAAGACTATAAAAGATATTTTAAATAAGATTATTCAAATATAAAATGTTTCTCTCTCCTCAATTTTGTAGATTAGCTTTCTCCTTCTTCAATTTATATTTTATTATTTTTTATTAGAGAGAAAAAGTGAAGTACTTTATTTATTATTTATTTTTTTAAAAAATAGTTATTTAAAATAATATTTAATTTATTTATATTTGAAGAGCCTTTTAGAGGATAACATATTTTTTCACTCTCTTATTTATCTCATAGATAAGTAAATAAATATTTGAAGAGTAAAATTAATAGAGCTTTTTGGAGATGTTCGTAGATATACTATAGAAATAATATTCTACGAAGAGAATCAGTTAAATATTTGATAAAATTTATTCTTTTATAATTTAAAAAAAATAGTCGTATGTATTTAATAAATTTCTTTATTTTTTTTATAAATAATTATATAAAATATTTTTTTATTATGTATATAAAATTAATAACTAAAATAAATATTTTATATTATTAATTTTTTTTGTTATCAAAATATATTTGATGATAATAATAATAATTTATTTGAAGTTGATGATTTTATTTCTTAATTAATAAGGATATTTTTAGATTTTTTAATATATATATATATATATATATATACACACACAGAATTGTATTAAGTATAAAATTAATTCTCAAAATTAAATTTTAAAAAATTATTTCTTTTCTATTTTTCAAGATTTGTATGATGGGCTGATTTTGCCAAAAGTTATTTATAAAAAAATTTACCAAATATCAAAGTTAACTTTAAACTTTTTAAAATTATTTTTAAACTTCGCAAAAACATTTATAAGTGAGCGCTAAATACTTTAATGTTGCAACTTAAGTTACAACAATCCAATCTCAATATTAAATTAGATCTTAATTAAACTTAATTGAGAATTTCAGCACATTAAAAAATTAAAATTAAGTTTTTGCATGGTTATTTTAAATATTTTATAATTTCATTATTTGGTAGGTATGACTCACGAGGAAGCCTTAAATTGCATATTTTAGCATTATTTCGCCTCCATAAGTCTTATTTAAAAGAGTGTGAATATTTTGAATTTTGTAAAAAGAGTAATTCAAATGGATGAAGATGTTTTCAAAATAAAATAATGTGATTAAGCCTACTTTTGTTGTTTTTTTTTATCCAAAATAATGAATAATTAAAAAAAAAAGAGCCATCAACAACTAAAAATACTTTAATGGCTGTCATTGTTGTAGATTATATACTATGCGGCATAATCAGTCTCTTTCAATAGGTTGTATATAAATCCATCCAAATTAAAAAAAAAAAAATCATTTTTTAATTTAAAGAATTAATTGTGACAGCGAAGTCGCCATTTATTCTAACTTAGAAACTTACCGTCTCAATCAAGTTACTAAGCAACCATTTTTCCTCTCTCGACCACATTCTTTATTGACAAGTCATTATATAATTATGGGAAAAAAATTATTTTCATTTATATAATTTGATGCAATAATTAATTTCATCATTTTTATTTAAATAATAATTTATTTTATACTTATTTTTTAAATAATAGTTAAAAATAATATTTTATAAATTTACCTTTAATTTACTGAATAATTTTTTTAGAGTAAAATAAGATTTTAAATTAAATAAATATAAAATATTTAAAAATATAAATCTCAAGAATAATTAAATAACACTGAATTTTTGAATAAATTTAAATTTAAAAAAACTTAACAAAACAAAAATAACACTAAAGATTTAGTATGTGTGTATGCTAATTAATTTTTTTTATCAAGTCAACTAAATTTTTATATAATAATAATAATTTTTTAATCATAGATCACTGTTTATATTAAAATAAGGAATAAACTAAAAGATAAATAATTATATACTTTAACATTGTGTTTTTTATTCTGTAGTATTTTAAATATGTATTTTTATATTTTCAGTATGTATTTTTTGTTTTAAAGTAAATGAAAGAGTTTGCATTTACATTTGGTAAAATGACAATATAGATTGACTATTTATTTATTTATAATGATTATATGAAAGTATGAGACAAGTTAAATGATGAAAAAAAAAATTACTCTATGTGAAATATTTTTTTAAAAAATTCATAAATATATATTTTAAATATTATTTAGTGTTATTATTGTTTATTCATTAAGTTATCTTTATATTTTAAATTTTTACAGAAAATTAGAAATTATTTAATTGTGTTTGAGAGTTTTATTTTAAAATAGTTTATGTATTCTTAATTGAAAATCTTATTTTTCCATCAAAAAATTGTTTAGGAAATTAAAAATAAATTTACAGAAAGGTATTTTAAGCTATTGATTTCAAAGTATGGATAAAAATAACTATTATTTAAATAACAATGATAAAATGAAGTATTGCATTGCCCCCCTAATTTATTTTCATCATGTTTGATCCATTGAGTTTAAATTTCAAAGATATGTTCGGTATACATCATATTATATTATGATATAATTGTATAAATTTAAGCTGAAGAAATATATATTGTAATAGTATTTGTATGAATTTAGACTCTTCATCAATTCAAATTATGTTATAATTATATAGTTTTATATTTTCAATAGTTACCCTTCTATATTATAGTTGTATGAAGTGACTTTCGGAAAGATTCTTGATTGTAAATTTGTAATATATATGATAGTAAATTGTACTATAACAATTTAAAAAAGTTAAACAAAAAAAAAGGTACTTTTCTCTTTATATGAGTAAATAATATGTATTCTATATTATTGTTGTTGTATTTACTTTTTTTTTTAGTAACGTCATACTTCATTAAAATTGAAAATAATGTGACATTTATCTGTTGAATTGAATGATAAAATAGTTTAATAATTTTTTTTCAATTTTTCGTAGGTTATAAAATTTCACCATCTAATCAATCTCTAGAATACACAATAACAAATCTATAGAATATATAATAACAGATTACAATATACAATAATAAATCCATAGAATATATTAAGATTAATTTTTAATTAATATATTAATCAAGATTTTGTTAAGTTACAACTTTAGCAATTTACAATCTTTAAAAAATATATAAAAATTCTCATTGTCATGTTACAGGGATCGTAAATTATTAGCCTGAAAATTAATCTGAGCACAAGGGAAGAAGCATGTATGCATGCATGGTCCTATTCTGAAAATTGTCAAGATCGATCCTTTTTGTGCTTAGGTGATGAATGGCTAGCATTTGCTTCAGATTTTGCACCTCATCATTGTTGCCTTTCCAGGCAACGTATGGTGCATGTTCAAAATATAACCCAAAAAGTTGGCACAAAAAAAAGTTGATATCAAATTAATCTCTCACATCTCTGATGTCACAGAGTTTTTTCATGTCGCGATTAACCCACGTAAGAATTTCTTCAACACTTGCACAATAAAATTTGTTGATAATATATATGTTATTTTTAAACACTCGACCCTTTTTTCGTTGTTTGTTGTCTATGTGATTATTGTCTCGCAAAATGAAAAAAAAATAATTATCTCAAAAATCATAGTACACTAATCTTATCCTTAAAGCATTGCATTTATATTATATAACATCCATATTTATTATTTCTTATAAATGTCACGTTCGATATTAAATATCTATAAAGTTATCAATAAAATTCAATAACAACTTTACATAGCCTTTTTGTTAGTTATAGTATCTGGTTGGGTTCGCACCCAGGGATCTGGTAAATGGTTGATGCCAAATTGAATGAATTAAATGAATAGTTATGCTTAAGACCACAAATTGATAGCAAATGAATTGTCATTTGTGAAAGTAAAGAAAGAAAGAGAGTCATATACATTTGGCTAGACACGAGCCTAATCTTATCATAAGACCTCAATGTTGTGGCGGCATGCATAATTGCCATTGCAATTAAGACTGGAGCTACTTCGTATCATAAAGTCGAATCAACAATCTCTTGTCGTACCTATTACTTGAGAAGATCGAGTTGCCTAAGATTTTATTTTCCTCTTTCTTAAAGGGGATTTATTCTTTCTTAATGATGCTTAAATTTATGTTTACTTGCTTTAAGTAGATTACAGGAACATGTGCTCTAAAGATCGTATAGCATGCCTTGATGCCTTTGATTTTAAAGTCAATTTTTGGACGGTATTAATAGCGTTGTGCTGATAAGATTGGTTCTTGCGGGCTTCTAAATATAGTATTAATAAAAGAAAAATTTTATGACGTTGTGATTAAAATTATAGCATCAACATAAATTTATAAATTATACATAAGATTAATAAATAAATAAAAATTTAATTAATATAAAAGTAATAAATTAATATTTTAAAATTATAAATAAAACAAGCATCTACTAAAATAACTTAAAACTTATAAATCTCACATTAAAATTTAATTTAAAAAATAGTTTATTTATTTAAGCAAAAAAAAAAATACTCATAAATTGAAAACAATTGAAATAAGTTTTATTAAATTGGTTTAAAAATAAATTATACATACATACTATGACATTTATAATTTTTTTTTATCATAGTATTTATTTACTATACAGTTAGTTTTCTTGATGTGGATCAAGCTAAAACAAAATAAAAAAACACTTTTATATTACTAGATATATTTAAAATATCAATAAAATTATATCTAATGGTTAGTTTTATACATATTTAATGTAGTTTTAAACTTTACTTCTTACTTATACTGAAAGATCATTTGAGGTTGCTCTCAAGGAGATTTAGAATGATACAAAATCATTTATCTTACAAATAATTTTGACAAATATAAAAAAGTTTCTCAAAATTTAACTTTGAGAATACCATCATATGTATTATATAAATTCAAAATTACCATTATTCAATTTAGAAATAAAGACAATAAATATATAAGACAATCATTATTATAATAAGTTTTTATTTTTTTTTTCAAAAACTCTTACAATATTTACTTGTTTTACTTTTATATTTAATTTACATAACTTATATGTTATTTTATACTTAATATTGATTTACAAGTTTTATATTACATTTGTAAGTTTATATTTTGTTTACTAATAATACATTATTTTACTATTTTGTATTAATTTACTTATTTTATCTTTTATTTACAGATCTTATATTTTATTTATTTAATTTATATCTCATTTTACACTTACTATGATTTGGAACATGGATTTTGTGAGGAAACCTGCATTGAATTTTTTAAGAAACTCCACTCAATTCTATCATAGGTTTTATGTACAAAATTTAAGTTAGAATAGCCTAACTCATTTTTCAAATCCAAACGTTTTAAGAATAATGTTATAGATACAAGGTCCTTGCACAAAAATTTTGATATAAATTTTGAGTCATCAACTTCAAGCAATCTAATGATAAATATTGAAAGTTAAAGTAGTAGTTAATGATGATTATTCATCTATCATTGTATTTCTTGAAATAAATGATTTAAGATTTATATACAAAATTTAATTTAGAATAACCTAACCCATTTTTCAAACCAAAATGTTTTAAGAATAATGTTATAAATACATTGTCCTTGTATAAACTATTTTGTACTACAATTATCTATAACCATAATATTTTATGCAATCATGAGAGAAATGTGTGTGTATATATATTATCTTTCCCCTAAGGATAGATATTAAACTTTTCCTCTTATTTGATTGAACTCAGTTATTTAAAAATGATTTGACACAATTCAAACAAACTCTTTTAAGGCAAAAAAGAGAATAATATTCTCCATTAACAGAAATAGCAGTTTTCAGTTACATTTTCCTAACACATTGTGGTATCTTGTTTTTGACAAAATACATTAAAAAAGAGACAATTATATTATTGTACAATAGTAACCGATTTTAATTAGAACTAGTGGAAAAAATAATTTAAAAAAAGGCTACAAAACAAAATGGGCCGGATCCAGTACGAATCCGATTCGGGCTTCATGCCTTCATCATTGTTCGTCACTTTTAATTTTTTTTAATTCATCGTCTACTTAGTTTCTGTGTCCTTGTTTGGATCTAAAGTTCTCAAATAAAGACTAGGAATCCTTGCAATAACAATACTCCTTCGAGCCAATCACCGGCTTCTCTCTTAATCAACGCTTAAATAGGAGATTTTTCACTCATTCTTCATCTGGGTCCTCTGTCCAATTTTCGTCACATGAATTAATTTCTGATCAGGTAAATGTTGAAAGATTTAGCGCTTCTTCTATGCCTCAGCTTGTTTGATCTCTGTGTATGGTGATTTTTGTGATTGTTTATTTTTTTTTATTTATTGTTAAATTTGCTTTGTTGAATTTGTGTTACTAAGAGAAACTTGCATCTGGGTAAATTATTTTCGTCACTATTGTGATTGAATTTGTGTTGGTGAGAGCAACTGGCGACTGGGATCCGTTAGTTTATGTTGAGTGAACTCATGTATTTGAGAGAATTTAGGCAACTGGTTGCTGATGATTAGGCATTTAGCAAGTAGGTTTTATGTTTTGTTCATTCAAATAAGTTTGCGTTGAGGTACTGGTTTCGAATCAGTAGGTATAGTTTAGCTGCTATCAAATTCTTGAAACATTACCTGGTCATTGTTTCTGATCGAATGGTATTGCCCCTTGTTAGAATTAGATATTAGGACTTTTGCTACTGGCTTTTTCTGGATCTTTTCTTTGTAAAGTTGTCATTGTGGCACAAGCTTCATTGTAAATAATGCTCAGCTATGTTTATCCCCCTTTTCTATTGACTATTTAATAAATATATTGTTCAAGCTTTTCATCTTTTATTTTCTTGGTTAATAACTGTGATCCATGAGTGGTATGCAGCATTTAGTATTTGATTGGGGTTCAGCTTTACTTGTACTCCCTCATTGTACAATTTTTTTTGTGTTATGTTTTAATACTGTTATTTTAGTGTGGATACGATTATTGTATTGCTTATTTTGGCAGGTCTAGATCATGGAAATTTAATTTCGTGGCAATTAGGTCAAGTTATTTCAATCAACGATGGGGACAGAAAATCCGAGTCGTCCAAGTTTTCCTGCTAGATCTTCTACTTCGCCTTTTGCCTCTGTTCCTCCGACTGTGACACCATTCTCATCAGCTGCTTCTTTGGTTGTATCTGAAGCCTCTAGTTTTAGACCTGCTCCACCAGCTGCTCCGCAGACTGCTGCACCTTTTATGTCGGCTGCAGCTGGGGTTGGGTCAGATAATGCTGGTTTTAGACCTACACCACAAAGAAGGTTTAACGATCCATCTATCTCTTCTTCACCAACTACATATGTCCCACCTACTAGTGGGCCTTTTCAACGATTTCCAACACCACAATTTCCCCCAATGGCCCAAGCTTCTCCAGCTCGTGCTCCGCCTGTGGGACCTCCACCAGTTTCCCCTCCTATAGGTCAAGTTCCAAACCCTCCAGTTCCCATTCGTGCGCAGCCACCTCCGGTGCCGATGGGATCTCCAATTCAAAGAGCCAATTTTGCACCATCCGGTGTGAATGTTCCTCAACCTTTGTCAGATTCCTCATTCTCAGCTTCCAGGCCTAATTCTCAGCCTTTTACTCCCGCAGATTCATCTTATCCTTTTGCAAGACCCACTCCACAGCAACCTTGGCCTGGATATGTGACAGCTCAGCCAAATGCAGTTTCCCAAGGGCCAACCATGCCGTCTTCTTTTCCTTCTCATCCAGGAAGCTATGTACCTCCCCCACCAACATCAGCTTCCTCTTTTCCTGCTCATCAGGGAGGTTATGGTCCACCCGGTGTTCAGTCTCAACATTCAGGACCTCCTGTTGGTGTAATCCAAGGTTTGGCAGAAGATTTCAGTTCTCTCTCTTTTGGGTCTATTCCAGGATCAATTGAGCCTGGGATTGATTTGAAATCACTGCCAAGGCCATTGGATGGTGATGTGGAACCAAATTCTTTAGCTGAGACGTACCCCTTGAATTGCCATTCCAGATATCTACGTCTTACGACTTCAGCAATACCAAACTCACAGTCTTTGGTTTCGAGGTGGCATTTGCCTCTTGGAGCAGTTGTTTGTCCACTTGCTGAAACTCCTGAGGGGGTTAGTGTCTCTTCAGTTGAACTAGTTTTATTGGTAGTAAATAAAATTTATTACAAAATTTATTCATGTTTCATTAATTGTGACTCTTCTCTTCAGGAGGAAGTGCCAATAGTCAATTTTGCTTCAACTGGGATTATTCGCTGCAGAAGATGTCGCACATATGTGAATCCATATGTGACGTTTACAGATGCTGGGCGAAAGTGGCGTTGCAACATCTGTGCTTTACTTAATGATGGTAAGCCTCAAAATTTTATAGAATCAAAGATCTGATCTGAAATGAAAAAAGTGGCTTTGTTAATTCTGTTAGACACTATTTTGATTTTCACTTTGCTTGACCAAAATTTCCTTTACATGTCTGGCTTTTATATACTCAGTGCTTTCTAGTTAAATATAATTGATTATTTTATCTCATATTTTTGGTTGAATATTGTAAGATGATTTTGCTCCTAATGATGAATTATGGGATAGAGTTTTGCTATTGACTTGGATTTGTTTGTCGAAATCTATTTTGTAATCTCTTCATTTGCTTTGTAGAAAATGCAACCCAACTTGTAGTGACTAATTGAGATTCTCTTTCGAGCTATATTTGATTGTGTCATATTGCAATGCATCTTTTTATTTGATGTTTGATAGTCACTCTCCCAGGTGGAACATGATTTTACTGTCTTTGCTGGTTACCTTTTGTGTTGTATTGCTTTATTTTTATAATGGGACACGGCTGACTTGCTGCATTTATCTTCATTAATTGTTTTCAGTTGCAAGTTTACTCAATTTGGCAGAAAATGATTCTTCTGTGGTATATTTTTTTACCATATCTTTTTTGGACCAGGTAGTTACCAATTGACTTCATATTTTTGTGTTCAGTTCCTGGCGATTACTTTGCTCATTTAGATGCCACTGGCAGAAGAATTGATATAGATCAGCGACCTGAGCTTTCAAAGGGTAGTGTGGAGTTTGTTGCTCCAACTGAGTATATGGTGCGGCCTCCAATGCCACCCCTATACTTTTTTCTCATTGACGTATCAATTTCTGCAATTAGAAGTGGAATGCTTGAGGTAAGGACTTGCAGCTTCGGATACCGAAATGTTACCATAAAATTTTGGGGCCCTTTATGTTGATATATGGTTGTCACAAATCGTGTCTTGCAATGTTTGTATCTATATATGACATTAGCACAGGTTATATCTCCATCAGTTTTATGCATTCAAATATGACAGCCTTAGATAAACTTAGAAATTAGGTTCTTATAGTGCTCATCCATTTGCATAATATCTAATAGATTCCTGGGCTTTGGCCAAAGATTATTTTATGGTTGTGCCCTCTGCATGTGATACAATGGATAAGATTGCGTTAATGTAAGACTTGAAAGTATGTCTTTGTGCCTTGTCTGAGGTGGTAAGTAGGTGGATGAGGTTCTGGTCAACTTTTGGTTCTATTACTGCCTGCTGGTGATGGTGGTTTTGGGGGAGAGGGTGTGGATGTTGTGGTGATAAACTGGTGGTCTAATTGAGTTCTTCATTTTGTGGTCTAATTGAGTTCTTCATTTTTTTAAGTGAAATTTATTGGACTTTTGTAATAGTTGATTGAATGTGAATTGATGTTGACTCTTGGGATTGTTATCAGGTTGTTGCTCAAACTATCAAGTCATGTTTGGACGAGCTGCCTGGCTTCCCCAGAACTCAGATTGGGTTTATAACTTTTGACAGTACAATACATTTTTATAATATGAAGGCAAGCAACTTGTTACAGTGAAATTTTTTTATTTTCTTCTTTTTGGGTAATACTTCAATTTTTTTCCTAATTACATGCTAAGAGTACTTGTGGTTTTTCCTTTGCAGTCATCTTTGACACAACCTCAAATGATGGTCGTATCTGATCTAGATGATATATTTGTTCCATTGCCAGATGATCTCCTTGTCAACTTGTCTGAATCTAGAAGTGTGGTGGACACTTTCTTAGATAGCTTACCCTCCATGTTTCAGGACAATATGAATGTAGAATCTGCTTTTGGTCCAGCTCTTAAAGCAGCATTCATGGTCATGGTTTGTATATTTCTCCCTACCTTGTGTCTTTGAATTTTTACAATTGATGAAGTAGTTTCTTTTGGGTTTCTGTCAAGATTTTACTAGTAATTTCCTTAAAAATGTGGTAGTTGATCCATTTCTTTTGGCATTTTAATCTTGTTTGGTGACTTTGGTTATCCATTTCCTTTGTATTATTTCTCTCTCCCCCCGACAGAGTCGACTAGGAGGAAAACTACTTATTTTCCAGAACTCACTGCCGTCTCTTGGTGTTGGTCATTTAAAGTTACGGGGTGATGATCTTCGTGTATATGGAACTGATAAAGAATATGTGTTAAGACTACCTGAAGATCCTTTCTATAAGCAAATGGCTGCTGATTTGACCAAGTTCCAGATAGCTGTGAATGTGTATGCATTCAGTGACAAATACACTGATATAGCCTCCCTAGGTATGTTGCTGTTGTTCTAAGTAATATGGCTTCAAATATAAAACCTGAGGTTAGTTTTTTAGTTTTTATCTCGGTAATTCTTTATGTTTGTCTTTGTTGTGCTGTGTGTTTCTCCATCTTGTACTTCTGTTTTGAAGCACGGAATTGTGCCATGATGACCTGGTTTTTTAATTGGTTATATGGAATGAAGGAAAAAGAAGAACTTTGATAACTAAATAGTAGAGACTTCTTTCCCATGTATGGATAAGGTGAAATTTTGTGCTTCTCTGTGGGCATTGATGACTATAGATTTCAGTGATGTGCTGTTCATTTTTATCCTTCACGAATGGGAAGCAGAAAACTGTATTTGTTGTTTTAACTGTTTTTCGGTGCATTCATATAATTTGTTCCGGTTTCTGTCCTTATGCTTGGGGGCATATTCGGGGGAATCTGTCGGGTGACCAGATATCTGCATATTTGATAGTTTTCTGCCTACATACTT
Source organism: Murraya koenigii (assembly GCA_025617385.1). Taxonomy (NCBI): domain Eukaryota; kingdom Viridiplantae; phylum Streptophyta; class Magnoliopsida; order Sapindales; family Rutaceae; genus Murraya; species Murraya koenigii. The sequence continues at coordinate 23,558,267 of CM046817.1, forward strand.
AGTTTAGGCAGATATTAATAACATTCTTTTGGCTTCTACTGGCAACTTGTCACCAATTTGTAAATCTTTTCCATCCAATACTAAGACCTTTTTTTTCCTTAGCCTCTGCCTTCCAAAAGAAAATTTGTTCATGGTGGATCTGTATTATTTTATCTTTTCTCTTATGATGTTTCAAAAATTTTGGAGATAATTCTGATTAGAGTCCTTATTAAGGATTTTCCATTTGGTACCTACAACTGCTACCTGAATAATGGGGCATAATGGTTTTTGGATCCTGCTAAAGAGATCTGCTTTGCAAATGTATATGTATTTGTTTTATCTTGAGCTTCTTAGTATTGATTTTAATCCATTTTTCTAAATGTTTGTGAGATTTATGAAATGTAGATTATTTTCTGCTTTCTCTGGAGTAATTTCCTTTAAACCAATTTTAGTGAAAAGCATACAAATATGAATGTCTTCTGATGCAAATGATCCAGTTTTGTAGATTAGAAGTTATATGAAAATGCAAAATTCTTATCATTGGATTATGTTGTCATTTTTTTTCTTTTGGGGAAAATAAATCACTTTAGTGATGCTTTCTCACAACCTCTTACAACTTTCTTTTTTGTTTGGATGCAGAAAAGTGTGACCTATTAAAATACAAGTGATTTTGAGAATTTGACATATTTTAGTAATCTCAATTTTATGCAGGTACTTTAGCAAAATATACTGGAGGTCAGGTTTATTATTATCCAAGCTTTCAGTCCACCACTCATGGAGAGAGGCTGAGGCATGAGTTATCACGAGATCTTACAAGAGAAACTGCTTGGGAAGCTGTCATGCGTATAAGATGTGGAAAAGGTCTGCACAGTACACAGGATGATTTCTGGTTACTATGTGGCAAAGCTGATTCTTTTTTGTCTTGGTGCTTCTAGGTGTTCGCTTTACGAGTTATCATGGAAACTTTATGCTGAGGTCCACCGATTTGTTGGCACTTCCAGCTGTGGATTGTGACAAAGCATATGCAATGCAGTTATCTCTGGAAGAGACATTGCTGACAACTCAGACTGTATATTTCCAAGTTGCTTTGCTGTATCCTTTACCAGACATTACTGACAATTATGAGTTTGCTTGTTTATTATCTTGTCATAGTCTGTTGGCAATTGACTGTATGCTTTTTAAAGCCCAAAGCATCATATGTTTCATACGCAAAAATTTGCTGGTCAATTTCTGTCATTTGCTTGTATAAATATAGTTTTTGAGGAAAATGAGAAATTAGTGTCCAACTGTTAAGATTCTTCTGCACAGGTCATTGCTGGTTTCTCCTTTATGGTTATATTCTGTTTCATACAATCCATTCCTGATATTTTTATGGGCTAGTTCTGCTAAGGTAGATAAAAACTCAATTCCCCTTTTGTTTGAACAGGCAGGAGACTACGATTTTATTATTTCATGTTCTCGCTATTTGGCATATTGATTTATCTATTTTTTGTTCATTCTGTAGGACATTTATTCTTTCCTGTGGCTACCCCTCTCATTTTCCTGTCTTCACTTCATCTAGTCAGTGATGTCAGTTTTGCTCGTTATATTTATCTTGTCTATCAATATGCGTAAGGTTATAATGTTTTGGTGATAAAATGGTGCAAGTCCTTGTGTTCTTTAACAATAAAAAGATACACTGCATCTTGTGGAGAGAGGCGTATCCGGGTACATACTTTAGCAGCTCCAGTTGTTTCAAATCTTAGTGACATGTACTGCCAGGCTGACACTGGTGCTATTGTTTCAGTGTTTAGTAGGTTAGGTATGAGATCTACACCTTTATGCTGGAATTTCATGTTTAATCAATTTGATTTTGTGATTAGTTCTTGATTTTTCGTTTCTGTTGATAAAATGATATAATTTACAGCAATTGAGAAAACCTTGTCACATAAGCTGGAAGATGCACGAAATGCTGTGCAGCTAAGGCTTGTCAAAGCTCTGAAGGAATACCGAAATCTCTATGCCGTGCAGCATCGCTTGGGGTCCAGGATGATATATCCAGAATCTCTGAAGTTCTTACCATTGTATTGTTTAGCAATTTGTAGATCAACACCCATCCGAGGAGGGTATGCTGATGTTCCACTGGATGAACGCTGTGCAGCAGGTTACACAATGATGGCATTGCCTGTTAAGAAGTTATTAAAGCTTTTATACCCCTGCTTGATTCGAGTTGATGAACATCTCTTGAAGGTAAAAATTCTTTGCAATTTGCACATTTGAACATTTTATAATAGTCATGAAGATTGTTCAAAGCTTTAATTGTTTGTCTGCATTTGATACATGCAGCCATATGCTCAACTTGATGAGTATAAAAGCATCATGAAGAGATTACCACTAGTTGCAGAAAGCTTAGATTCTAGAGGACTTTATTTATTTGATGACGGCTTCCGTTTTGTTTTGTGGTTCGGTAGAATGCTTTCTCCTGATATAGCTATGAATTTGCTTGGCCCAGAATTTGCTGCTGAGTTATCGAAGGTATGTCATGTCTTTTGGTATCTACAGATTTTTGCCAAGAATTTCAGAGTATTACATGTTCAAAAGTTCATTTTCTAGAATTATCTTCTGTTCGGAAAGGATACCAAAATGGATGTTGGTCTTCATCATAGATGGTCTGCTGTGTAGGAGGGTCTTATTATTGAAAAAACTTGACTTTGACTGTCGACGTGAAAAATAACTGAAAATTGGAGTTTTGTATGTTGGTTATGGTTATTTTTGAAAATAAAGATATAATGATATCAAAGTTGGAGAAAAGTGGGACTATACTTGTTTCTAATTCATTTATTGTGATGTTTTGTTCGTTTTCGTTATATTACTTTCTGAGGACTCAACGTTTGTGAACATTAGTCTTTAGAATACTCACTTTTTCCTGTTTCTCCTAGCTGCTACGTGATGTGGCTGTACTGAACTCACCTGGTATTGTTTCTTTGTTAATGAGAATCAGGTTACGCTTAGAGAACAAGATAATGACATGTCAAGGAAGCTATTGGGGATCCTGAAGAAACTTAGAGAGTGTGATCCTTCGTATTATCAGCTGTGCCAACTTGTAAGACAAGGTGAGCAGCCCAGAGAAGGGTTCGTTCTTCTTGCAAACCTTATTGAGGATCAGATTGGGGGTTCCAATGGTTATGCAGATTGGATTATGCAGATACACCGCCAAGTACAGCAAAACCCATAATATACGGGTAATAACCTTTAATGTTGATTTATTCATTTAGCCGAAGTTGTTGATGCTTCAAAAGCTGTTACCCTTTGGTACATGCTACATGATATTTTTCTATTGGATGAGTTACATATACAGGCTGGTATAGTTGTTAATTCAAGTTCTTATGTGAAGTAGAGGCTTTTCACTTGTATTGTTTAATGTATTGGTTCTATAATAGCTGTATACAATGATTACTTATGATAAACTTATAGTTTATGTTGAATATCAATTTTTCTTTTTTTTTTTTCAAATTCAATCAGCTTAAAGCTTTGAAGTGACCGTGCATGCAAATATTAGTATATTTTGTTCTAGAATGAGTGTGTTTTTGGAGTTTTATTTTGATGGAATTATTCGCTTAAGTCTCAGGTTTTAAGTTTTCTTTGTTGATCATCATGTAGGTGAAAAATGAGGCTAGAAGTGCTTCGTTTGCTTCATCATGCTAAATTTGAAAAATGATTTGGCAAAGTTTATGTTGTAAAAGAATTCCCACAGAACTTGCTTTAATGCTGCAGAGGATTATCAGTAGATTGTTCTGTGCTCTTCATGGACGAGTGAGCAGATGTTATGGACGAGTGAGCAGATGTTATGGTCAACGGCATAAATAAAAATTTGATTTCAGCTACTCATTCCCCACAAAATGTGGATGGTTGAGCGAATGATATTGATCACCAGACAGATTCTCAGACAACATTATGCTGGTTTACTACGAGCTTCAATAATTAGGGGAGATTTACTTTTAGTGATACATTGTTTTGAAAGCAGTTTTCATATGGAAACCCAACAGGTTACAATTTTATGCGATAGCTTAAATTATTGACAGCAAAATTTTTCATCTGTGTCATACTTGGAGAACGTTTTAGGCATTTGCTTGTTTAGTGAGGAGGTGTGTCCAATTTGCTTGGCATTGTTAATTAATACTCAATTTTGGTCTAATATCTTAAGCATGTTTTGTTTCTGCTTTTCTGGGTTTCGAATGAAGTTTTACTTTTGATAAAGAGCGAGTCCCTTTTACTATCTTACTATCTTGTGTCTGCAATTATAAGAAGGAAGTTGGCAACTGTTTAAATGGCCGGCAGTTGAAAAATGTTTGGATGTAGTAGTAGCACTTTGCATAATAGCATTCTTTTCTTGAAATGGACCACGTTTCTGCATGCTGGAGCCAATTTTTATTATAATGAGCCATTTAAAGCAAGTTCAGAACATGAAATAAAAGAACCATTTATAAAATGATTAACACTAACGTTATTAGAGGTAAAAAGATTCTTATTTACCCACCCCAAATAAGATACACGAGTAGAGCCAATTTTTAATTAAAAAAAAAAAAGATGACTCGGAATTGAGAAATCCATTGGCATCAATTGAGCGGCTATTGCATTATTTTTATTTTTTTAACCTTAAGAGGCTTCAATGATAATTAGGTTTTATTGTTTCATCTTTTTAATAATATTCTGAAGAAAATTGAAGAGGCTCAGCGAAAGTTTCTAGAAATAACTGGAGTAAATAAAATAAAGAAAAAAGAGAAATATTCCTTGGTGCTCTGCTTCAAGCCTTAAATCAAAATATTTTTGTCCCATCTCATCAAAGAGCATCACCTACCCACTTCCTTTTTCGTTCCAAATCTCGTTTGTCATCCGAAAAATCAAATATTTCTTTGTAAAAATCTTTCCTTTACGTTCATTGCTGTTGTTGTGAATTTTTGAAGCTTCACAATTGGGATTGAGAATCCCGTATCTTTACTGGACGATGGGTAACCCAGATACAAACTGGGAAGAGGCGTTTAATCATTTTGAGCAAGCCATAGTTTCTGGAAGTGAAGCTTTGCAAGAAAAGGGTATCATGAAGCTTGCCCGTGTCTCAAAATTTGCCCCACAAGACATATTAGCTGCCACTATTCCAATCCTTGCAAGGCTTCTTGGTGAAAATAACATTTCAGGTAATTTGACTTGTTCCATTCAACGAGCAGCTGCTTATTGTTTAAAACAAATTGCTTCTCAAGCTGATGGCGCGTTGGCTACTGAGATAGGCCAATCTGGTGTTATAAATTCTGTATTGAGGTTATTCCCACAATCTGATTATAGTTTTAGAACCGTTTTGGTAAAATGTTTAAGGGTTTTTGTCTCATTTGGAAATGAAAATAGGGTGATTGTAGCTAGAAATGGTGGGTTGGAGATTGTTATTGATTTGTTAAATTCATGTAATGATGGTCCTAGGAGGTATTTGTTAGAGATTTTGAGTGCATTGGCGTTGCTGAGAGAGGTTAGGAGGGTTCTTATTTGTTTAGGCGGTTTAAGATATCTTGTGGAGGCGCTTAGTTTTGGTAGTATGGTTTCTAGAGAAAGAGCGTGCCAGGCTATAGGGTTACTTGGGGTTACTAGGCGTGCTAGACATTTGCTTGTTGAGTTGAATGTGATTCCGGGTCTTGTGGAGTTGTTTCATTTTGGAGATCGTACGACAAAGTTGGTTGCTGGTAATTCTCTTGGCGTGATATCGGCTCATGTTGAGTATATCAGGCCGGTTGCTGAAGCAGGGGCGATTCCTTTATATGCTGAGCTACTTCAAGGACCTGATTCTATTGGTAAAGAAATTTCTGAGGATGTGTTTTGTATATTAGCTGTTTCTGAAGCGAATGCAAATGCAATTGCTGAACACTTGGTGAGGATTCTTAGAGAAGGTGACAATGAATCAAAAGCTGCTGCTGCTGATGTTTTGTGGGATCTTGCAGGTTACAAGCATTCAGTACCCATTATTAGAAACTCGGGTGCAATCCCAATCCTAGTTAATCTTTTGAGGGGTGAAAATGATGAGGTTAGGGAAAAGGTATCTGGAGCTATTGCCCAATTAAGTTATAATGAGTCAGACCGAGTAGCACTTGCTGATGCAGGGGCAGTGCCAATTATGATAGAGTTGTTGCATGATGAGTCAGAAGAGCTGAGGGATAATGCTGCAGAGTCACTAGTAAATTTTTCTGAAGATCCACTACAGCATGAGAGGATATCTGAAGCAATTGGCATTCCATCATTTCAGAGTATGGAGAATAGGCTTACTAGACTTCGTGTTTCTGATGACCTGATGGCTAGGTCCATGAGACGTATGAGCGTCGAGCAACTCACTTGGGACCCAGATCTTGTGTAATTGTTTTCTTGGTACCTCCTGAATATTGAATCTCTGCACTTTTTGAAATGCGTGCAGATGAAATTTTTTACCCCTTTTGGAACGAGTAATTCCTCTGCTTATTGTTATTGCCGTTTGCATCATTTGTAAATCAAAGGGTAGCATGTAAGATGGATTTAATTGTCTTATATATATCTTCCATAATGCTTCTTTCATAATTGATTTCACACACACACACACACACACATATATATATATATATATATATATAGAGAGAGAGAGAGAGAGAGAGAGAGAGAGAGAGAGAGAGAGAGAGAGAGAGAGAGAGAGTATTTCTCTAGATGTCATTAAAACACAAAAAATAAAAATAAAAATAAATTTTAATAAATTGAAAATTATATTTTTTTACCTGTTAGTGTATTAAAATATATATTTTTATTTGTTAGTGATATTTTTACTTTGTTAAATCGTAATGTTCTTACTAGATAATGAATATATATATATATATATATATATATATATATATATATTATTTTTTATAAGAAAAATATAATTATTTGTATTAATAAATAAATGATTTTATATTACACATTTACTTTATTTTTATTCAAATAGACATCTTGGGTAAGTATTTTCTCCTTGGCACTTGGCTGATCTAGGTTACGGGTACTGTATATGGCAATACTGTGTAAGGCGTTCATATGTAATGAAGTAACTCATAATATCTAGTCAGTCGATCATTTAGTGCACGTCGTTCGGGGGATGGAATTTGTGGGTTTGAAATGGACTGCACACACGCTCTCATGTGGCTGCCTCACTTCCTCTTTCTTCTCTATGATAAAATGGAAATATAGAAAGCGCTCACGACAGCGTGTTGAGAGTATGGAGATTATGAAAATCCTGAGAAAAGCAGAACGGGCTGAACATGGACTTCAAAAGTTCCATTATTGTATTTTACATGGTCGAATTATTTTTATCTGAGAAGCCTTGAACTTTCTGCTTCATTCATACCGTACATGTTTCACGATTAGGTCCTATTTTATTTTTCCACACGTGACGCAACAAGTCCACTGATGCATAATTAAACACACAAAGACAATGTTGTAGGTACTACAAGACGCTTAGAATTAACCAGAAAAGAAAAAGGAGAAGGAGCTAAAGTTTATTTCCATCCCTCTTCACATGAGGATGCAAGTACTTGGTGAAGGATCATAAACCACTGCACATAATTCACTAGGACTTTGTTGACAGCTTGAGGCACAATGTGTAACCGGACTCGGATTTAACTCTGATTCGGCGGCTTACGGACTACAGGTTTCTCCTCCATTTCTTCCACGGTTTCTAAGATTGCATGGCCAAGTTTCTTGCCCAAACGTTTGGCCAAGCAGACTGAATCAACTCCATCTCCAATCACCACAACCATGTCTTTGTATTTTCCTTGTATTGAAACTGAGATTACACCTGCACCACCGCCACAGCAGTACTTCTAAAAACATTGAAAAATGGCAACTGATGGTGTTCATATCTTTTCATGTTTGAGTTTTGATACAACGTGGCTACATCTAATTAACGTTGGAGATTTAAGTAGAGAGAATATTACAAACCGTCTGTATCAGCAGCTGTTGCCATGGCCTTGGACCGGCATTTGTGGCATCTCACTTGCACCTTTATAACTATCTTTTGCTGCACCATTACAACGCACAAGCATGAGACTTACATATTCAACAAGCTAATTAATTGTACAAGGAAAGGAGGCACGTTGTTTTACCTTCATCTTCACAAGCCGAAAATGGAAAACCAGTACTATTATTTAGAGAATGAGGATGACTGGAATAATGTGTTAGAATATGCATTAAGATTGAAGAAGAAGCCTATTTATATAATCGATTGCTGGGAATCAAATCTTTTCAGCTACAACGTTCGATGTAATAGTTTATTTCATCTTGTCATTTAAATAATATTTCATTCCATCCCTATTTTTTAAATAATAACTCAAAATATTTTTCTATAAATTTATTTTTAATTTATTGAATAATTCTTTGAGTGTAAAATAAGTTTTTTAATGAAATAAATACAAACTATTTAAAAATACAAATCTCAAGAATAATTAAATAAAATTTGACTTTTTGAATAAATTTAAAATTTAAGAAAACTTCTTAATAAAATAAAAATAATATTAAAGATTATGTTATATATATATATATATATATATATGCGTGTAAGGTTGGCAAAAGTCCAGGCTGGGTTTAGGTATGACCTGAATATTTTAATAAATTCGAGCCAGGTTAAAAAGCTTGGATTTTATATATATAAAATTTAAATTTTTATATTTATGAATATATTTTTATTTATTTTAATAAAATTAAACATAAAATATGAACTTTAAATATTTAAATTTTTAAATATATTGAATAATGTATAAAAAATATAATTATTTAAAATAAAATATTTTTTTTATAAAATCTGACTTTCGAGTTTTTCAAGTGACCCAGCTCACATCACTTTGGTCCAGGCTTGATTCGGGCTGGGCAGATATTTTTGCCACCTCTATATGCGTGTATATACATGTTAATTAAAATTTTTTAATCAAGTCAACTAAATTTTTTGTATAATACTAATAATTTTTCAATCATAGATCACTATTTATATTAAAATAAGAGATAAATTAAAATATAAATAATTCTACATTCTAACGTTGTGTCATTTATTCTATAGTATTTTAAATATATGTTTTTATATATTTAATATGTGTTTTTTTTAAAGTAAATAAAGGAGTCTATATTTACTTTTAGTAAAAATAACAGTGTAAATTTATTATTTATTTATTTATAATGACTATATGAAAGCATGTGATAAATTAAAGGATTAAAAAAAAAAACTCACTTTATGTGAAATCTAATTTTTTTTTAAAAAAAATTGTCATAAATATATATATTTCAAATATTAATTAGTATTATTATTATTTATTCATTAAGTTATTTTTAAATTTTAAATTTATACAGAAAATTAGACATTATTTAATTTTGTTTAAGAGTTTTATTTTAACATAGTTTGTTTATCCTTAATTGAAAGTCTTATTTTGTTCTCAAATAATTATTCAAAAAATTGAATATAAATTGACATAAGGATATCTTGAGTTATTGTTTAAAAAATAGAAATACAATCGGTTATTATTTAAACAATAAGAATAAAATGAATTATTGCATTAAATCTTAAGGATGAAAAATTTTTTTCCCTTGATTGTTCAAGATTATGCATGGAACTTAATTAAGGCTATGTTTGGGATTGAGATGCTGTAGTTTTTAAATTACAGGTGTTGTGGAAAAAAAAATGTAATTATAAAACAAAAGTTAATAATATGTAGTAAATATAATTTTTAAATAATAATTTTAATAAAATTATTAAAAACATAATAGACTTTACATCATATAAATAAAAAATCATAATAGCATAGTTAATATAACTTAAAATGTATAACAGCTAGTGTTTACTAAACGCTTTAATGCTAGCTTAAAAGTTACAGCTGTTAAATTTTAATCCCAAACGTAAGTCGGTGATCCGATTTTCGTAGGTTCAATGCATTTTCTTTTAGTAAACATGTGGCATTATTTTAATTAATTTTCCTTTACATGTATCTTGCTTGATTTATTAAACTTGGTCCTCTCTTTTGAGTTTTTTTTTTTTAGTCCATTGTTATTTTATTAAGTCAACTATAGATTTAGTTATCAGTCACCCGGTCTTCGCATCTTCTTTTAGAACTTCAATAATTGCATGATATCTTTCATATGGGTTGTTGATTAGCAACTTAATAACGATCGAGTTAACCATTATTATTTATTAATGAAAAATTATAGAAAGCAAAATTATATTACCAAGCAAAACCAACAACACTCTGAACAAACATATGTTTTTACCATTTTGGATGGTTTATTAAGTGCAAATTTGTTGGATGAGAGCCTTCTTCAACTAATTGAACACTAAACTAATGATTAGAATTTATTTATTTACCTTTTTTAAAAAAAAAAAAAAATAGCACTTGGACATTGATTTATATCAGCTGAGTCTGGATTCGAATTCTTGAAAGGTACATTTTCAGAACCCTTTCACTGAGTTTCATCAATTTTGATGAGAAGAGGAATTTTCAACATTCAAAATGCTTAGATCCCACGTAAACTGTGTAAGTCATAATAAATAGTGCCAAGAGACAAGAAGAGACAGCCGCCCGTGAAACAGACAAAAGAACGGACTAAAATAGTAAAATCAACCTCGACCTGCGACATCATTTCACATTTGTATTATGTTCCATGAAATTTCCAAAGCATCAATCTAATGCTAAAATTTTCAACAATCATGGAAATATGCATTTATTAGATAGCTTTATTGACCAATTGTGTATTGATTTAAAAATAATACTGAAATGACTAAAGTAGTTGAATTTTTGTCTTTGATGACGAAAATCTTTGGAGATATCTTTTAAGGAGGAAGACACGATGAAACTTAAACACATCCACATATATTATATAGTATTGATTATCATGCTATATCTTATTAGATTCCATTCACTTTATAGTTCTATCTTGCTTAATTAATTTCTACTACCAATTTATTGAGAAGAAAAATTATGTGCATTTTTTTATTAAATACTTTTTCTTAAATTAAATAATAGTTATATATCTTTTTAAGATATAATTTGAACTGTATAATTAACAGCTAGGAACATAGAAATATTGTTTAATTATTTCCTTTCGCCGGAGTAGTTTTTCAAGTTATACTCATCGCTGTTGTACAAATAAATTTAGGAGGTCTCGACAGATTTTATGATAATTTCTTATTATTGCAGTGATAATAGTTTGTAGTATTGTATTTTTAAAATTAATTTAATTTTTTTAGGCAATTTCCAAGACAATAGATTAGTTAGTAAACTATTCTAACAAATTCTTCAACTAAACACGATTTGCACGTTGTCAAGAACAATGACTAATTGAGTATATGTGCTCCTATTTATTTCTTATTTTTACTTAAATGACAGAAGAAGGGCTGGCTTTTCAAAAATTTAGCATGCCCTTTTGCTATCATTTAATATTTGGCATAAGGGCATGAAATTGAACCTTACCTTTTGCTTTTAATAAGATATTCGGATTTTTCTTGTAAATAATTGTGGAAAGGGGCATAATACTGAAATTTAGCCACTGTTGTTAATATTCAATTTCTATCAGTAATTATATATATAAAAAAAAAATAATGGAAAGGGTATGGTGTTGAACCTTACTTGATAAGTTGATTTTTGCCGTTAATGATATTTAATAATGAATTAAGGTCTTACGTATGCGTTCTCCCAAAAGCTTTCACACTTGAAAGCAAAATAAAAGTGTACACGTGGTGTGGCCTGAAATTAACCACAATTCTGATCGTCAATCCCGATTGATAATGGAAAGTTTTATTTTTCATCTTTTGTATTGCGTTTATGTCTTGTTTGTTTGGTTTTTATAACGAGAGATTCTAAAGTGCTTCTCATCACGTTTAAGTTCATATATATAGAGATTAGAGAGAGTGAGTGAGAGACAACAAATATTTTAATTAAAAATTTCTAATCATATGAAAATCAGAAATAAATTAAAATATATATAAACTCTAATGTATATATTTTATCATGTATTATATTGAGGCTGTATTTTTTTTATTTTTTAATTTATTCATAACTTTTATATAGTCAGAAATTTTTTTACTAAAGATTCACTATATATATATATATATATATATATATTCTCATATTTTCTTACTTTTGTTGTCATCCCTGTCTGTAAATGTAAAATGATCACGTTCTCTTTGCCTCCTTATAGTTTAGTTCCAATAAATATATTCCAATACTTTTCTATAATTTGTAACTAACTCACCATTGCTATAAATATGAATAATTATAGAACCACAAAATATTTGTACAAATATTAGTTAGATGGTAACACCAAATGAGCTAACGGTAGTTTTATAATTGTTGTTGCTCGTAAAATAATTTACATTACTATGCTGATGAAATAATTAATTAGATAAATTAATTAATAATTAAGTGTTTGGTAATCTGTACTACAAAATTATTACAGAATATACGTATTTAATAAATTTTATTGTTTAAACGTACTATACTTTTATGTAACCTAAATAAATATTAGTTGAAATTGACCATACACATTTTTCTTTTAATCTTTCAAACACACAAATTTACATAATGTGCAAAAAAAATAAAAAAACCAATAATAGACTAATTCAAATAAAAGCACGATAAAAATTAGATGAGCTTATTGGATGAAATATTTTGATACTGGTATTGATAGAAATTATGAAATATCTGCTCGAAAAGACATTGGCCATTGGGGCACGCACATGAAGAGAGAGCATAAATGTATATATTAAAGAGAAAGTGGGGCATGCACGCAAATGCTTTTAATTTCTGTGAAGAAAGCTCATGTTTAACGTATGTTTGTATCTATTTACTTTATGTTTTAACAGTATTTGTACTGCATGCTCTTCTTTTGCTCATGCTTTGCACACATCTGCTCACTTCTACGAAGAAGAAATTAAATAATCTTTTCAGTTTACTTTGCTTTCTGAAGGATTGTTGCTATTATGCTAAGTAAAAGACATCAACACTTCCGTAGTTTAGGAAACCTCTTATTTTACAATATATACTAATCAAGTGTAATTACTAAAACTAAAGAGCATAATTTGTTCTAATATATATATATATATACATATGTTTATGTTAAAATAAGTTCTTTTGTGATTATTTTAGTGTCACCATCATTTTCCCGCACAAATTTTTGTACAAATTAATTTAACATTAATTTATTGATTAAATAAAAATATAAAATAATAAAAATAAATAATTTAAATAAAAATTTTTTAATCTAACTAATTTAATTATACCACAATCAATTTATATAAAATAAATTTATATAATAATTTATGGCTGCATTATTACTCTTCCCGATATTATAGATGACAATTTTTTAATGCCGTAAATCTTACTTGATCTCATTGAAGTTGACATAAAAACAGAAATGGGTGACAACTTAAAAGAATTTTAAGGAAAATGGAGGAAACGATACATTCGATTCAACATCTTAGAGGATAACGTCCTTTTCATTCAATTCCCATCAAATAATTGAAAAAATAAAAATTAAAAAAAAAGACGATGAGAGAAAGCCAAGGGCTTTTGCTACTTGTACAATGATTTCAAGTGGGTTCATTCTCCATCTCTACAAAGTGACCTTATCAATTAAAAACAGTGTAATAAACTCAACAAATGATTGCTCATTCCAGTTTCCAACAATGTTCTTGCCTCCGCATATTTAGCTTTCCGGCCTGATGAGGAATATGTACTCACTGGGTTAAAATAAAAATGTGGAAAACATCTTTTCCAAAGCTACTGCAGCCGTTAAAGAAGCCAGCATCACCCGGCAATTCCAAAAACTAACTTCCAGAATTCATTTGGGCTTTAATTTCATACCCCTAACTTCCAAAGAACTTTTGCCTCACAAACATTCACAAATTCAACTCTATAATTTAGACGCATACATAATACATTTGCCTTGTTGGACTTTCGTACTCGGCTGTCGTTTCTACTTTTTCTTTAACATTCAGAATCTAATGGACGCTGTATTTAAAGAGTCAAAACCATTTTCAATCATATTCAATACCCTATAAATAAAAACAGATACAAACTCTACCATTGTTTATCTCGGATGGTTAGGCCAAGTGGTAAACCTACTGTTCACTCCATTGCCCTCCTGCAAGAGAGGTTCAGACAGCTACATAGAGCAAAGGAGATGAGACTGGAGAGAGAGCTCTTACAGCTGTTCTCTGCATCAGAGCGGCTTACTCTAACCAATGAGGCGCTGTCCAGGTTGTTGTGCTTCTGTGAACAGATCCCTCCCACTAGGCCACCTCTCCATGTTCCTTTTCACATCAACCTAAAAGAAGAGCACAAGATCTGATCTCCAGCGTAATGAGACTCCGCTTCTGTTAAACATGTATGCAGCAGATGATATTATGTAGGAAACAAACAACTATAATGATTCGGATGTCGATACCTCTCTTCATCTATAAAATTTTGTTTTAAAATTCCCTAAAAAAAAGAAGAGACAATGCTAGTTCATGCACTCGCTCTCATTTTCTTTATTATGTCCTCAATGTTTTATCTCAATTGGTGATCTAAGAATGAAGGGCAAAAAATAGAAATGCAACTAATTTTAACTGTCATGATCATCCTCATGTTCAGAAATTACAGAGGCAACATGAGTATAATCTTCTGGTTCTTTTGAGTATGCATAATCATCATCTTCAATATGATCTGACTCATCATCACTGCTCCATTTCCTCTTCACAAACTTAGGAACCATGCGGGTTACTTCTTTTGCATCCAACTTTGCTTCATCATTGTTTATACGTTCAAACCGAACAGCACTAACCTTTCTGGCATTTCCGGCTAAAATCTGCATCAAAGATCAAGTAACCATGCATCCCAATCAGTAGTTGTTAAAACGACAAATCCAAATATATACAATTATTTTGCATCTATGCCATGTTTGACTGCTGGGGAGAAATACAGTATATGAATTCAATTTAATGATAGGTTGGAGACTGACGCCAGCAAAATAAATTCAGAACCATTACTTAATCCAATGGAGTAACAGGAAGGATCCAAAAAATACCTCAAGTTTGTAAATTTGGTGCTTTTCCTTAGAATCTTGGCGGTCAGATCCATTTTCAGTATGTTCATCATTCTCTTCCTGATTTTCCTTTTCAACAACCACTTTGATGCTCTCGCCTGTCCTTGGGATGTATCCAAATGCTTCACATACGAAACCTGAAACAGTTTCATACTGGTGACCCTGTAACAATAGAGAGAAAAAGAAGGTAACTGGAACTGTGGAATTTCACAATCATGGGGACACTTAATAATGTATCAGTCACTTCATCAGCTTCTGTGGCACAATTAAACACAAAAACCAAATCCAAGACTAAAATGGCGTATTAACTAAGTGATACAGTAGTTATTTTTAGTCATTACAATGACGTCACTAGAAAAAAAGGAGGATTATTCAATGTGGGTCTCACCAAATCGAATCCTTGAAGGAGTGAACTTGATAGTCTAATACTACAAGTAATAATTTCGTATTACATCATGCTATGGCTCCTAAAACATTGCCCATACATTTTTTGAAGCTCATCCTAACCCTATGCAACATCACATAAACAACAGCTTGATTCATGATTCTCAAAGCCAATAGTATCATGCTAAAGAGGTCATATTGAATAGGACACTACTTCAACATCATTCATCTGTTGGACAGGTTGGAGCCTGTCAGAAACTTCTCCCGAATTACCATAAGACAGGTTTCTATCAGTTAAAGGGAAATGAAGTAAAATGTGGAGAACTAGCAAGAGTAATCCAGATGCAGTTACTACTCAACATATCAGAAAAATACAATAACATCGATTCCCACATCATATATTTTAAGATCAATGCTATTAGCAGGCTTAAAATTAATCTGTTAAGTGATACTTTTAGGAACAACACACCTCTGGCATTTTGATATTAAGATCTTCAGAGAGCTGATCAATAGACGTATTAGCATCCACATCATATATCCCCTCTGCTCGCATAACAATATAACCAGTTTTTTTTTGGATCTCCTCCTATTATACAAAAGGAAAAAAAATGCAGAAATAAAATAAGAAAAACTATTAACAACAGCCATTACTATTTACCAATGTTCTTTATCTAAAAGTTGACCATATTGGTCTCAAAATGAAATAAATTGACAGGCAAAAGACTGAAAAATCAGAAGCAAAATTTGGCCTCTACATTTTTCTCACTAGATCCTATGAAGAACACCTTTAGGAACACCACAAAATACCTATGGTGTTCCATGCACGAGAATAACTGTCAATCATATTTCTTATCATTACATCCTACAATTAAGCCTATTCTGAACTGGGAATAACTCGAATCAGAACAGCTACTTAAAGCATCAACAACAGATAATCCCATGATATTAAATGGCTAACAAATATCATAGGATTAAATGCTAACAAATAATCCCATGATATTAAATGCTAGCATACTTCAAGATGAACTCATATTACAGAGCAGACTCAGGGCATCAGATAGGTAGCACCTGGAATGATAATTAAACACACTCTGTGGAAACATATTAACCGAACGATCTCCAGCCTATGACCATTAATACTATTAAATCAAATTACTACATACTCTTATTAACTGTCAGTAACATGCATATCACTCAGTATTATTAAGAAGTCATAAAACTCTATAGTAAGCATTACTTTTGAGTCATTTTCGTCGAAGATTTCACCAACAATTTCCTCAACTACGTCTTCAAGAGTGACTATCTGTTTCATCCCCCAAAAAATAAAAAAAAATGATTAGCCAAAGTAGTACCAACTAAGTTTGATCCAGATTTCAGGGTGTGATCATACCCCCACTGTTCCACCATACTCATTCAGGACAACTGCTATGTGAACCTTCCTAATGCGAAACTCTCTAAGAAGATTCCAGACAGACATTGAATCTGCAAAACCAATCAGATATTCCTATTTAGTCAAATGATAGAAAGAAAACATTCTTACAAAAGATTAAAAGAGCAATAACGACTGTAAATATCATTTTGAAACACAACATTAAATGAATGGGCATTAAGGATTACCGGGCACAAAGTATGCAGGTTTGTGGGCCGTGTCTGCCACTTTTGTACTTTCTAGTAGCTCACCCTTCAAAATAAAAGATTACAATAGTTTTCCACACTATGAGATTGTCACATAAAATTAATAAACAGAGTAATATAAACTTAGGAAGGAACAGGAAAAGAAAATTCCCCGACCTTCTGAGCATAATCCAGCAGATCCATTGCATACGCGACACCCACTATATTGTCTATACGTTGCTCAAAAACAGGCACCCTAGAAACAAATTCTCGAATTTCTTAGCATGTTGCAATATAAATTCACTAACTGCAAGATGGTCTTCTATTACAGCAAAATTTCAAGTATACCTATTTCTTCCTTATTATGCTTAATTGAGAAGCGGCAATTACCTAAAGCTGTATGGTTCCTTTTTTTTTTTGGATTTCTGGATGAGCTGAGGTTCTTCATTGAAGAGTTTTGGCATTTATTTTCTGTTCCTTAGGAGGTTTTCTTGTCTTTGTGGACTTTTAGTTCTCTCACTTGTACATCTTATTGTTGACTTTATTGCTTTCTTCTGTTTCTTAGACATTAATTTACCTTGAATACTGATGAGTCACCCATAAGTTGTGGAAATCAATAAGAGTTGCACTGCCATCAATTGCAACTACATCGACAAGAGGTGTCATCACCTCTCTAACATGAGTATCCTTTATCTCTAACACATTCTCAATCATATCCTGCGAAGATAAGAGCATCTTAACCACAAAACATACGGGGGCAATTATTGGATATTTTAATATGATTGAGTAGGTCATAAAAATGTAAAATATTGAAAATGACTTGGATAGATTTTTACAGCATTTCAGCATCATATTCTGCCAAGAAATCAGCTGAGAGTCTATAAAATGGGCAATAAATTCATGGAACTTCAGTTCAACGTAAAACTTTAGTTTATACAAGCAAAGTTATACTCATGTAGTATAAATAATCTTAGTATGTTAAGAAAAGCAGGTAAAGTACAGCAAATGCGTTATAATTCTGTGCATTTTTTTTTTTTAAATTTGCCAACAATACGATTCTAAATTGCAAAATTATGCGACTGATTTGACAAAACTGACAGACGCACAGAGCTTTTCTTCTCAATAACATAGGCCAAACGAAAAACAGAACCTTAAGTGAATTTTGGAAATGTCCATGCAGTGTGCTAAAGACTCTATTATGTACAAAGTTGACAAACAAAAAGTTAATACTCAGTTGAAGGCATCATAAATTCAAACAAATCCTATTAGCCAAAAAGCTCATTAGAAGAATCTTTTGAGTCTTCCAATGTCAGTAGGTTGATTGTTTCATTCCTGTGAAAAGATCATAGAGATAAAACATATATAACGTAGGTGGATTCCTTTGACTACTATCATCCAGAAATTTTTCAAATCACTCATATTTAACATCAAAGCAAGAAGAAAATCATTAGTAGTAATTTTAATTACCTGTTCCTCCTCCTCTATTGCACCACTCAATTCTGCCCCTCGCAACATCAGCTTTAGCTCATCTTCAGTAACATATGGCTCACTAGTAAAGAAAAGACAAGGAAAGCGGAAAATTTAGTAAGAGAAAGCAATTAATACGACCACCCATGTAATGACCATGTTAATACATATTTTTCAAATGGAACAGTAAATCAGGGATCACCATCTTGATTATTTTCAGTTTATTATTCATAAATTAGTTAATAAAGATTATTGGCAACCTATTTGTGACTTTATCTCATTGCAAACAATTTACAAACTTCCTTTTACAAATACATAACCAGCATTACCCCACTCTGCTGGCCTACAATCACTAGCACTTAAATAATGCACTTGCTTAAAACATGAGATGAATCGGATTAACAAATGAACACAAAATAAGCATGAAAGAGACAGTACACATAAAACACAGGAAACTAACTATAATAACTGGCGCAATCTGTAGTTATGAGTCCATCATTATTTCCCTTGAACTCAATAAACAGTTTACGTTCAGTCACACAAGATATCTAAAATCAAAAGATTTAGGAAGGGCAACAAATTTGTTCGAAAGCATTGACAGGATAAATTAAGAATGATGAGGAACTAAGCAGGCTATGGAAGTTACAAAAAGATAAATATATAACTATAATTAACTTTTCACTGAAACAAAAATAGAAGAAGCATCATTTAACAGCACCTTCTTCCTTTCAAACCAAGAGCTTTTAGCATTCCCATTGATATAAATGTGCAAACTCTTCCCACAGGGTATAATATCAGGGATAGCCATGCTACTGGTCTGACCTAGAGCCACCGTAAAGAACATTACTTAAATAGTGCTCAAAGTATGGCATTAACATAAGCCAATTCAAATAGAGGTATGGCTCATAAAACAAAAGGGATGGGCACTTCTACCAAGCATTATTCACATGGAAGGGAAACATAATCTAATTTCTGAACTTACCACAAACCTAACAACCTCTGTAGCATGATGAACAGCAATACTTTTTGGAGTGATTTCCGTCAGAAGCAATACGGCAACCTAATATCATTCACGAAATAATGATATGTTAACAAAATTTGCAAAGAACCAATGTGCAAATGTTCATGCTTGCATAAGTTTCATCAATTGGGCATTTGAATATGTGTTCATAAAGTACGTGTGTGTTTGTGCGAAACAAAAAGGAAGAGAATGGAGATTTATACATACAGTCATTACTCCAGTTGCTGCACTGACACCAGCCTCACCAAATATTGCGGTTGCCGCCTCTGTGACTAATGCAGTTGCTCCAATATTTACCACACTGAGCGCACAAATAGAATCTAGTAAGAAATAACTTATTAACTCAATCTGAAAACCAAATCAACTACAACAAGGGCAATGAAAAGGGTAGTAGTACGTTGTTCCAATGAGAATAGTTGTCAAAAACCGAGTAACATCAGTGCGAAGCATTTTAAAGACACCACTTTCGTCCTCTTTTTCTGCCAATTCACGCACCTGAGACAGAATAATATTCAATAACAAAAAGGAAAAATTGAACACAATCTGAAGAAACACCAGTCTATCTATGCAGAAAAGTCACACACTGAGTTATTTCATATTTTAGTTTCCTACATTGAAATGGGTACTATAGTTTAGAATTCAAATTGCTTTTAACTTTTAACAGAAAATATCAGTTCAAGCATTATCGTGGTCTAAAGTTGTATGCGGCATTAATTTCTCAGTCAAATTTAACAGGGAAAGCAAATGAATAATACGTTGCTTCATTATTGAGGTCTGAAATTTTATGCAGCATGAAGTCCTCATTCAAATTTAATATATAAACCAAAAAAATCATACACTGCTTCATATACTCTAAAAGCAACAGAATCTAAGCAGCATATCACACAACACTTTTACTACACCAAGTCTAATTTTGAAACCTAAAAGTGTTATGGAACTGAGAAAAATGCAAATGGTACACACACACTAGTAAAAAAAATCAAACAGTTTGTTTCACACCAGAAAAAAAAAATGTCACAATATAAATTGTTCTAGTCGGCTCCTAAATCATCGATAACAAGTGATCCTTATACAAACATTGATAGAGGAAAAATGGGGCCAGCATTTCCTATTCCATTTACATATCTCTCTTTGTAATGCAACATTGAAATGGATGACTTTTGATGATAAAATTAAACATAAATAAATCAATAATATACCTTCCATGGCCAAAGTGTGGTGATTGAAGTCTCAGCCATCGAGAAGAATGCAGACAACCCCAAAAGCGCAGCCAAGATTAGACCTTGCTCTTTAAACACTCTTAAAACCTGGGAAAGCTTCGGCCACGAACTCTTTAACTGCAATATACTTTGCCCTATCACTCCATATCCTGCATTCACTGTACTCTCCACAGCAAACACTCTTTGGCACCCAGCAACCAATACCACACAAACCAAAGCACCCAAAACGATTCCCCGTTTCATTAAAATTTTAACTTTCTCTAGGTTAGAATCCAAAACTTCATTTTTATCACGACCCAGTTCATTATTGGCCTTGTTAAATGGTTTTGCTAGCGTTTTAATGTCAAAGTTGTTTCTTGGCAATCTTGAACTGGAAATTCTAGGATATTGATTACCTTTGGGTGAAAGCCTGACTGGAAAATTGGAACTTCGGTATTGTGGGACGAAAAATGAAGTTTTTAAGCCTGAATTGAACGTGAGTCGTTTCAAAATCGATGATTCAAGAGCAAAATCCATAAAAAAATAAACAAAAGCTATAATTTTTAATACAAAAATGATAAAACCCTGTGCAAAAAAATGAAACCCAGAATTTAGAAGAGAAGAATTACAGGGAATTTTAGCCCAAAAAAGAGATAAGAAGCAAATTAAGGACTGTACATCGGAACATGAACTGTGGGTTTTGGCAAATGGATTGTTGGGAAGTTTTAAGTTGGTGGGGGTACCGAAGGTATTTGGAGCTTTAACAGGGGTAAATGAGGAAATTGAGTTGGATTTCTCGTTGAAGTGGAAGTGAATATCAAGGAAGGTGAAATTTGGGATATCTACATTTTCAACATTGACTTGATGGCACTGAAGAATAGCTTCGAAGTGAAAAACGAAAATCGAGGGATGTGAAATTGATGTGTTGTGTTTTTTGTTGGTTATGGGGACGGCATATGGAAAGTGGCAAAGTGGCAAGTGGCAAGTGGCAAGTGGCAATTGGCAAGTGGCAACAGCCAGTGGGAGTCTAAGAGCAACATGACCAGATTTGCCCTTGCTAAGCTCTTCAATGACAACTCTATCCCACTTCTGTTTGTTTATTTTATAGTATTTTTCTAAAGGATATTCTTTTTAAGAGTCTATCTGTAAGATTTTTTTTTTTTTTTGGTCTTTTTCCTTAAAAAATTCCTAAAATTATCCAACTGTCCATAATTCCATTTGATTTAATTAGCCTTAATGTACCCGTTTGTTTTTGTTTACAAGCAAGGGTGAAATAAACGATGCCTGTAGCATTTAGACACACATATAGCTTTTGGTTTATATGCAGTTGAACCCTGCCAAAGCTAAGTATTGAGCAAAAAATAAGTTTCATATAGTTTGAGGATATTGTCTACATCTAATTCTAACCTAGCACATAGAAAGGACAATCTCACACCCACAGATGCTCATGAGATGAAGACCAAATCCAATGTGATCTACTGGCATGGCAGTTGCTGCTGTTGGATAGCCGCGACCATTCATGAGAAAACATTTTGTCCCCAAAAATCTACTGAAAATCCAAAATGTCACTAAATGCTTTTACATTTCTGTAATGACACTCATGGTGATCTAACTCTACAATCAATCCGGACCCTTTTTAATGATAATATAATCCATGATCTAGCGAATACAATCAAGATCTGTCATTCAATGTGAGAGGAGTGAACTAAGAGACAGCAAGTGATACTGTGATAGTGGCCATCATGAAAAGAAAGTAACTGGAGACACTGTGCAGCAAATATATTTTCGTATTTAGCTCACTTACAAAAGCGCTATCTTTCTTTTTTCTTTTTAGAGTTCTCATATGTTGACAAATGAAACCCTTGATATTTTTTGTACATATCATTCAATTCATCAATGCATGTTGATAGATATTAGAAAGCACTTTTTAAACGCGATCACATTCACAACCGTAAAAGCACCTTCTCAGGAGAAAAACTCACATGCTAAAATTTCAATACAGGTGTGGATACAAAGCATGCCTCCAACGAATGCGAAATAAATAAGTGGTAAAGTAAAGGATCCGTGATGCTGAGAGACTGAATTCAGAGATAAAATAGCAACAAAATTTTTCTTTTTCTTTTTTAAATAATTATCTCACAAACATGAACATTATTTTTTTTTTGGTATATTAAGTTATTTAGTATCCGAAGACCATATTAAACCTTGATTATTCGAAATTTAAACCGAGTAAAACTACTACGACGGCAAAATTTTTCTAACTTTTTCAATAAATATTTAATGTAATTGTATTCCTAAATTTTAAACTAAGGACCTGATCCTATTTGACTGCTGTACATCGCTAACATCAGGAAATAGAATAGTCGGGAATTCCAAACGTTTAGTGGTTGCTGTTGATCACCACACAAAGGAGAATATGATTTTGTCACCAAAGACCTTGGTTAAGGTAAAACAACCTTGTACTAGTTGATCTATGTGTTTGTTGGTAGAACTAAATATTGATTATTTTCGTATTTGATTTCGACGAAAGTAGCATTTGCATTTAGTCAAAATAAGATGAATATTGATTGATATAGCTTTCTGTTCTGTGTCAATGATGCTGAGCACCAAGTCATACAAGAAAGCATTAGTATTAACATCTTTTTTGTTTCTAATCTTAAAAGAATTCAACTGGTTAAAGAAACACCAAGGAAGAGCACAGCACGTTTCATAATTCTTTGCATCCATAGGATTAATATTCTTCAAAATTCGAATGACACTTCCGGGCACTTGGTCTCTAATGCTTCTCAGGGTGACAGAGAATTGCAGGTAGAAAAAATATTCTCATGAAAAAAGAAAATAAAATAAAAATAATCTTCTTGAAAAATTTCAATAAAGCGCCAATATCAAGAGACAATACCTTGTTTACTTTTTATCAACTTCACTTATATATAATTTCTCATTATTAGTCATAACACACGCAACACAACTATTAATTTCTACCCGAAAAGATCAGTTGCACTGAAACTTGCAATTCGAAAATACGAACATACTGATACATAATTTCTGATTAGCCTTCTTATCTTCTTGGATTGCTTCCTTTCAAACATACTGACAAACCAATATGGTCTTCCTGTTGTGAATACCGTGTATCCTATTGACAAGCAAATCACCAATCTTGATCCGTATCCCATCATGGCCATTTTCCAATCAAACCAGCTAGAAGCATATTTTCTTCATGGAACATTGTCGGTTCTTGAGCTTCATCGTTGTTACATTTTTCTGACACTGGGAATCAGTATAACAGTTGTTTGGGAATGTATTAAATTGCTGCCCTTGAGGTATATGTTGGAAAACGTGTATAGGTATGTAAATAAGGAAAGAATTATTAGCGGGTAGTTTATTAATATTAGGCTAAGTAGTTACTTGATTTGTTAAAATCCCATAAATTATGGGATTTATGGGATTCAGCTAGCTAGGGTTAGCTAGAGTTAACATATATATATAAGATACAATTTATACATTATTTAATAATAGAAAAAAATTTATATTTTCTGTCATGGTATTAGAGTAGTTCTTTCTTAGGACTGCCTCTGGCTTTGTTCTCTGATTGAAGTAAATAGCCTTAATCGCCTTTTTTTTTTGGGAATTGTAACCTTTGCCCTTCATCCTCTGTTTTATTTTGTTTTCTGCCATCAAAACAGAACATTTTTTCTCAAATTGGTAGCCTTTATTACTGCCTCTTTTTACTTTCGTGAAAACTTCTCAGCCATGTCTGCAACATCCGAAACTTATGCTTCCACCCAGTTAGAGGGAATTCAACCCCAACAACCAGGAGAACTGCAGTGTATTCAAGCGGCGTATAGACTCAAAGGAAAAAATTATCTCAAGTGGTCTCAATTGGTCCAAACTATTCTCAAGGGTAAAGGGAAAATCATTCATATTATGGGGACTAGACCGGATAAGAAAGATCCCACTTTTGACGCGTGGGATGAGGAAGACTATATGATCATGGCATGGCTGTGGAACTCTATGACCCCAGAAATAAGCGACACTTGCATGTTTCTATCCACTGCGAAGGAGATTTGGGATGCAATTCAGCAAATATATTCCAAGGCAAAGGACGCAGCACAAGTATATGATGTGAAGGTGAAGACAATGACTGCAAAATAGGGAAACAAGTCCATTACCGAGTATGCAAACTAGTTGAAATCCCTCTGCTAGGAGCTAGATCACTATAGGGTGATTAGGACCACATATCTGGATGATGCGGCAATTCATTGAGTAAGACCGAATTTATGATTTTTCTGGTGGGACTCAATCCCGAGTTTGATCAAGTGAGGATTCAGATCCTTGGTAAGTCAGAAATCCCATGTTTTAATGAAGTAGTGGCACCAATTCGTGGTGAGGAAAGCAGAAGAGGATTGATACTTGACACTCAAAGCAATGATGCTTCGGCTATGGTGGCGAGTGGCAAAAATAATCTTACCATGAATACTGAAAAGGCAGCAGCTATGGAGAATGAGAAAGCTGGACATTTAGAACCCTAAAACCGTGATGGTTTGTGGTGTAGTTACTGTAAAAAGCCTTGACATACTCGTGAGAAGTGCTGGAAGCTTCACAGGAAGCCACCAAGTTGAGAGTGGGGGCTAAAAAGAGAGCAATTCAAGCCTCAAGGGCAGGCTAACATGGCTGCTGATCAATAAAATGCAGTACTACCATGGGAGTCTATGAGTTTCAGTCAAGAAGAGATTGACAGATTGAAGTCCCTTAGGTAGTTGTTCTTTGGTGTATTTTGGTGAGTTTCCTTTCTCTGTTGGATTACATGTCTCGGATAATACCTTTGTCAACTCTTAGGTCTTAGACTCGGGAGTTATAGATCACATGACCAACTCACCCAACACTTTTCTTACCTACTCTCCATGCCTTAGTAATAGGAAAATTGCCACAGTCAATGGTTCTCTAATAACCGTAGCTAGTGTAGGAGATATTAAAATAAGTTCATCCCTCACCTTAAAAAATGTTCTCCATGTCCCAATCTTATTCACAAATCTAAGCTCTGTCCAAAAACTTACCCAAGACACACTGTGCAATGTAGTGTTTTACCATGATCATTGTGTCTTTTAGGACAAGGCTTCGAGAAGGATGATTGGACGTGCTAGAGAAAGGAACGGTCTCTACCATCTTGAAACACCAACTCAGTTGAGCATTCATGAGGGTAGATTACATCACTCTCTCATATCCAAACACTCTCCATCTAACAAAGACAAAATTTGGCTCCACCATCATCGCCTTGGTCATCCATCCTTTAGAGTTATTCAAGTTTTATTTCCATATCTGTTTAAGGGTTTTGATGTCAAATAGTTTTATTGCGAAGTATGTCAACTTGCTAAACACAAGCGTATATCATTTTCAATTAGTAATATAATAAATCCTTTTCCCTTTTATTTTATTCATAGTGATATTTGGGGTCCCTCTACCATTCCAAATGTGTCTGGAGTAAGATAGTTTATTTCTTTTATAGATGATTGCACTCATGTTACTTGGCTTTTCCTTCATAAACATAAATTTGATATTAGTACCGTCCTTCGTAATTTTTTCTCCATGATAAGAAATCAATTTAAGGTTAGCATAAAAAGGTTTTGATTAGATAATGCGAGGGATTATTTCAATCAGATACTTAGCCTTTATTTTGAAAAAGAAGGGATAGTACATGAATCATCTTGTGTTAATACCCCACAACAGAATGGGGTAGCAGAGAGAAAAATGAGCTATCTCCTTGAGTCCACTCGAGCACTATTGTTAAAAAAAAATGTGCCAAAGTCCTTTTGGGGGGAAGCTGTCCTTACCTCTACTTACCTTATAAACTGGTTGCCTACCAGAGTTTTGGGATTCAAGAGTCCGATGGATAAATTTTCCACCTTTTATCTCCACATACAAACCACAAATAACCTTGTCCCTCTAGTATTTGGGTGTGTGTCCTATATTCACATTCACGATCATAATAGGGGAAAGTTAAATCCAAGGGCCCTGAAAACAGTTTTTGTTGGCTATAGCTGCATAAGAAAGGGTACAAGTGTTACCACCCCCCCTCAAAAAGGTTTTACGTCTCTATTGATGTAATATTTCATGAACATGAGTCATACTTTACTATTCCTTATCTTCAAAGGGAGAGTTCAGTAAGGGAAGATAAGGATGATTGGGGTTTTGGTGAATTTTTTCCTCTTACCGTTTCTAAACAAATCGCTCCTATCATCATACCTAAACCTATGCCTGAAAACCCTACATTTCTTGAACCCGAGTCTGGCCAAGATAAATCTGTTCATGAAAATGCAAGATTTGGGAAGGTGTTTACAAGGCGGAAGATGGTTGCTCCTACATCTAGACATGCTCAAGAATCTAATCCGAACTTGATCATGAGGTAGCATTTTCTGACCCTGCCTTGCAAACTGAAACTGAACCTAATGAGGATGACTTGAACATACCCATTGCTATTACGAAAGGAACAAAAAAATGCACTAAATGCGCACTATACCCTCTTGCAAATTATCTCTCATTCAAACATTTTTCACTCTCACATAGAGCCTTCCTCGTCAGCCTAAACACCATTGCCATCCTTACCACTCTATCTGAGGCATTAACCATTAGAATATGGAAGCAAGCAATTTATGAGGAGATGGAGGTCTTAGAGAAGAATAAGACTTGGGATGTATTACAGTTGCCGAAGGGAAAAAAACTTATGGGATGTAAATGGGTATATACAGTTAAGTATAAAGTAGATGGGTCAATTGAGAGATACAATGCTAGATTGGTTGCTAAAGGGTACACTCAGACCTATGGTATCGATTATCTTGAGACATTTGTCCCGGTTGCGAAAATGAACAACGTAAGGATTTTGTTGTCCTTAGCAACTAACTATAGCTGAGAGTTAGAGCAATTTGATGTAAAAAATACATTTCTATATGGGGACTTAAATGAAGAGATTTATATGGACATTCCATCAGGATATGAGAATAACTTATCTGGGCATAAAGTGTGTAAGTTGAAGAAAGCATTGTATGGGCTTAAACAATCACCACAGGCATGGTTTGGGAGATTTGCTAGAGCTATGATTACTATGAGATACAGACAAAGCCAAGGGGACCATACATTGTTCATCAAACACTCGATTTCAAGGGGAGTTACGGCTCTTATTGTCTATGTGGATGATATAATTGTGACAGGTGATGATGATAGAGAAAGACAGCTACTGAGTTAAAGTTTAGCTAAAGAATTCGAGATTAAAGCCCTAGGAAGATTAAAGTATTTTATTGGAATTGAAGTAGCTCATTCCAAGAAAGGTATCTTCATCTCCCAATAGAAGTATTTGTTGGATCTGCTGAAAGAAACTGGCAAGACAGCATACAAGCCTGTTAGTACCCCTATTGACCTGAACCTCAAACTTGTACTAGGAGAAGAGGATGCTACAGTAGAAAGAGAAATATATCAATGTCTGGTAGGAAGGCTCATCTATTTATCCCATACTAGACCAGATATAATATATGCTGTTAGTGTAGTTAGTCAATTTATGCATAGTTCGAAGGAGGTTTATCTGTAAGCAACGCATAGAATTCTACAATATCTCAAAGGAACACCGGGAAAAAGAATTCTATTTAGGAGGAATGAAGGCTTAGCACTCGAAGCATATACAAATGCTGATTATGCTGGATCAATTGTTGATAGAAGGTCAAACTCTGGGTATTGTACCTTTCTTGGAGGGAATCTCGTGACTTGGAGAAGTAAGAAACAAAACATAATAGCAAGTTCGAGTGCAGAAGCAGAATTTCGAGCGATGGCTCAAGGCGTGTGTGAATTGCTTTGGGTAAAGATTATTTTGGAGAATTTGAAAGTTGAGTGGGATGCCCCTATGAGATTATACTGTGATAACAAGTCAGCTATTAGCTTTACTCACAACCCAGTACAGCATGACTGAACCAAGCATATTGAAATTGACAGGCACTTCATAAAAGAGAAACTGGATAGTGGTTTAATTTGTACACCCTATGTGTCTATACAAGGGCAGCTTGCGGATGTACTTACAAAAAGGGTTGGGTAGTTCAGTATTTGAGAGTATTGTATCCAAGGTGGGAATGGAGAATGCCTATTCACCAGCTTGAGGGGGAGTGTTGGAAAACCGTGTATAGGTATGTAAATAAGGAAAGAATTATTAGTGAGTAGTTTCCTAATATTAGGCTAAGTAGTTACTTGATTTGTTAAAATTCCATAAATTGTGGGATTCGGCCAACTGAGGTTAGCTAGGGTTAACATGTATATAAGATACAGTTTATACATTATTCAATAACAGAAAAAAGATTTATGTTTTCTATCAGTATAGGTCCCAGACGTTGGTTGTGTGAAAGGTTTAACACCGCAAGAGATGTCAAGCTTCTCAGTTGAGTTGGAATCTGGCCAATTAGCCTGTCTGAAGAGAGGTCTAAGATTCAAGTTCTGTCAAATCCTGAATGATGATGGAATATGGCCTGTAAGATTGTTGTGAGACAAGTTGAGCCCTTTAAGTGAACTAAGCTTTCCCACTACTGAAATTTGTCCTTCAAATTGGTTTCTTGACCATTCCATGAAGGTGAAAACGGTTAGAATTCTCGTTATAGCTCAGTCATCTCCTTTCGCAGTAAGAATTGCTGAATAATATTCAGCAAGATATACTCGCGCCATGTATTCCATTTTGTTATCTACATGCTTCATAGCTTTAAAAGTTTGAAAATAGTCTATTGGTAAAAGACCAGTAAATGATAGATCAATTATTCGCAAGTTTGAAAACGGAGCTCTTGCATTGGAATTGCAAATGGGGCCATGGAATCTATTAGATCTCAGGATAAGCACTTGCAATTCTCGAAGATCAGCCAGCCAATCAGGAAAATAATCTTGTTGTTCCCAACATCTAGAACGTTCAGGTATCGACAACTGACGAAAGATGGTGGCAAACTGGCTATGGCCCTTCCAATTGATGGCCATTCAAGTAAAGATTGTTGAAATTGCAATCCTCTGGAAATGGTTGAGCGATGCTGCTGCGGAATTTGTTCATTCCATGAGCAACAATCAGTATCCTCCTTCCAGGACATCATCTTTGGTTAAGAAGGAACCTCCCATTCATTGCTAAGATAAGAAGCTTCTTTCTTGAAGGAAAAGAGTTGCTTAAACTGGAGTAATGAAGAACTCTCTTACTGAGAGCATAGCTTCGCACCACTCTGACAGTACAAGAGACGCAACTGGAGGCAGTAAAGCTGACAAGACAAAGTTAAACATCCCATGTTAGCACCAATCACAGATGCGAATGAGTAATTAATTATATCATAGTACATTTTACTATTTTAGTAAGCGGAGACTGAGCTATCTGTTTGAGTGAACCTCAAAATGTTACTTCTCTTACATGCCAAGAGAATCTAGAACGTAGTGGGCAAGTGCTCAGGCCAATCTACAAAAATTTTCAAAGCACAGAAACTTTACAGCTCATGAAACTCATGGAAGGGATTATCGCAGAAAGCGATTGCATTTAGTTCATTTAAGCAGCCACTTTAAGAATTAAATAATGAACACTTGAGCCAAGTGTACTAGTAACAGAAAATTTTTCTAATTCTTCCACGGTCATTGATGATTTGATTCGACAAAACTTTGAGAAGTAAAAGACCAATCAAACTTCTTATAATTATTCCACTACCAACTCTAAGCATTAGACACTGATTATCTCTTCTTTCTTTAACACACAAAGTAATGCACTAAACAGCAAACACCACAGCGATAATCAGCGTTAAGCATTCTTTCCAAGTGATAAAATTGTAAAAGCTATTACTTTAAGCCAAATACTTTGTTTTAATACAGGCACTTGATTATTATATATCAAGATCAGGAGTCTGCCGGAATACAAAGTCTAAACTAGAAGATCCGTAAGAAACGTTTGAATAACTTGTTCACGCAAATTTCACTGCAAGTTTATTGTACGATACAAAGTCAAAAGTCATCCTTTAAAACACGATTTTGCTCATCATTGATCAATTCCTTCTCACTATTCAGAACTCGAATTTGACCTGTGTGTGTACTCTGCAACAAGTTGTGCAAATGATGATGACTTGTTCTCTAGCAACTTCGCTGGAGAATCATATTCCTCGATAAGGCCTAGACAAAAATTTTGAAAAATCAGAAAAAAATAGTTTAAATGGAACTTATGAGAAAATTATTACTAACCATAACTGAGTAGAAGAACCAAATCACTATCAATAACAGAAGTTATTCGATGTGCAATGGTTATGACGGTGCAGTCAGAAAAGTGTTGTCCAAGAGTATGCTGAATCAGATTATCAGTAGCAGTGTCAACAGATGCTGTAGCTTCATCAAGCACCAACACCTTACTTTTCTTGAGTAGCACGCGCGCAAGACATACCAGCTGCCTCTGGCCCATACTCCAATTCTCTCCATTCTCCGTAACTGCATCATCCATTTGCATACAGACAATTAAACATCAATGCCATAACTAAGTACAAAATTTTACTAGAGGATATTCAAATGAATAAAGAAAAATACAGACCTCTTGATTCTAGCTTTCCTTCTTTCTTCCTAACCTCATTGCCAAGTTGGCACTTATCCAAAGCCTAAAAGAATTTTAAATTTATGTTAGCAAACCCATCTGAATCTTCAATGATCAAGTCTAAAACTACAGTACGCTAGATTTAGGAATACACATGGCTATCATAGCTTCTTTCTGAAATCAAATTAATGTGAGCACACCTCCCAAATTTCCTCATCTGTATATTCTTCAAGAGGATCCAGATTGTTACGTACTGATCCTTCAAACATGGTTGGATCCTGAGGAATGATGCTTAGTCTTGATCGCAAATCATGCAATCCAATTGATGAGATATCATTGCCATCTATCGCAATCAGACCAGCTGTAGGTTCAACAATCCGGAAGACAGTCTGAATGAGAGTTGATTTACCGCTGCCTGTTCTCCCAATAATGCCAGTTTTCATTCCTCCCGGAAAAGTGCACGTGAGACCCCGCAAAACAAGTGGCAAGTGTGGGGCATAACGGACCTACGCCAAAACAATGATAATTGAAATCGTAAAAGAATAAGAGATGTAATCATATAAAACAAGTAACCCTACTTGAAGACCACGAATGTCTACTTCTCCACGTGATGGCCAGGAACAGTCAGGTCGACTAGCTTCTATCACAAGAGGTGGCTCACTGGGAATACACATGTACTGAAGTATTCTCTCAACTGATATAATCTTGTTCTCCAGATTGCAAAGTTTCGATATAAGTGAAGCTTGTAACAAATTTAGATTGAGTCCATACGTCACAGCCAAGCCCGCAATTGCTGTAGAAATGGGAACAAAATAAATAAATAAATCTCTTTCAAAAATTTACTATGAGTAGGGACAAGGATAACGAATAATACACAGGTTAACCACTTACCTGGATCAATAACTCCCTTTGGCATAGAGATTATGAAAAACACAGAGAAGACAAGTATGATAGAAGACAACATATCCATGCGGAAGCACAGCCATTGCATTGCAGCAGCAATATAGAATTTGGGCTGAGAGTATCCATCTACTAGTTTCATATTTGTGTCTTGAAACCTCGACACTTGATCAAAACTCCTGATAGTTGTTGAACCCGAAATGGTTTCAGCAAAATGCTGTATCACTGGTGCTTTGCATACTCCAACCAACCGTGAAAGTTCTCGTGCGGGAGGTAAATAATATTGCTGATACCAGACACTGAAAGCAATCACAGGAATAAAAACAATAAAAACCTGCCATCCAGCCTGAGATATCATTACAATGACTCCCAGAATCTGTATAACTGAGAAGGCCACACCCCCAACATTCGATGCAATGCTCAAGTCCACTGTACTTTGGTCAGAAGAAGCCTACGAGAGAAAGAAAATTAAAAAAGAAATTACCATTACTTGGTATTGTTTCGTTCTCTGAAAAATTAAGTTAAAAAAGTAAAAGAATGTTGATTTATACGAAATACATAAACCTGAAAAAAAAAAAAAAGAAGCAAATAAATAGTATTTCAAACCCATGAATTAAGCTAATGTTTGAAAACCCTGGAGTCAATTAAATAGAAGCATATGCTAACTTACTCTGTTTAGAACTCGTCCACTAGGCGTTGCATCAAAGAAGGTCATAGGAGCGCGGAATAAGTACAGATGCATTTCATTAAAGAGCAAAGTAGCTGTTTTGAATCCAGCTGCTACAAGAAGGGTGGATCTGGCAAGGATGCAGAAAGAACTTCCGAAGGCCAAACATACATAGACAATTATCAGAGTGCGGCCGCCAACCGCAGGTTTTCCCTCCTCTGACACAGGAGTTGCCCAAGTCATCCAATAATTGCTACCAATTTGAAGGACCTGAGAGAGAATCTGAGCCAGCAATATAAAGGGCACAAGAGCTCCTCCATACGCTGTTGTTATATATTTCCAGTACACTGAGAAACTAACTCTCCCCTGCTCTCTCTCTTCTTCTCGAACAAGCTGCCCTTTTGGTCCTGCTACTTCGTCTACTTTATAAGTTTGAATATCTTTATTTCCTTCTTTCCTGGTAACCCCATTATTAGTACCCATACCACCATTCTCTTTACTCATACTATCAGTATCAGAAATAGGCACTCTCTCCATGGAATCAAGTGCTGATAAGGCTTGCTGATGTGCATCAACAAGATCCATAAAGTCAGTTCCGGAATTTAAGATGTCACTGTACTTTCCTGCTTGCATGATCTTTCCATGTTTCATGACCTAAAAACAAGGTCTAGCTTGTTATGATGGATTTAAAAACGAGGATAATGCAATCCAACAGGGAAAGATATGTTAATGTAGTTGCTCACCAAGATTAGATCGGCGGCAGGTAGGAACTCCACTTGATGAGTAACATATATCACTGTTTTGGATCTCAAAAGGCCCAACAAAATTTCCTGGCAAGCAAATAGCATACAAAGTAAGTCCAAAATCTTTACGTTATCCCAACAAGAACCCATCCTCATGAGTAATAGCGCTAGAGAGAGGAATAGATTTCACCTTAAAGAGGTGAGATCCAGTATGAGCATCTACAGCGCTAAAAGGATCATCAAAGAGATAGATATCAGCATCGTGGTAGAGAGCGCGGGCAATCTGTATTCTTTGCTTCTGTCCTCCGCTCAAATTGATTCCCCTCTCACCTATCACTGTCTTATCACCAAAAGGGAGGATTTCCAGATCCTTATTCAGGGTGCATGCTTCAAGCACTTGGTCGTACTTTTCTCTGTTCATCTGCTTACCGAACAATATGTTCTCTTCAATATTGCCACTCTGTATCCAAGGTGACTGAGCAACATAGGCCTTTGTACCGCACAACTTCAGGGTACCAGATATCTTGGGCACTTCTCCCAAAATACAAGAAAGTAAGCTTGATTTCCCAGAGCCAACAGTACCACAAACTGCAACCCTCATTCCATGAAACACTTTCAAATTAATGTCTTTCAATGTTGGAATATTGGAAGAAATATCCCAGGCAAAATTCCCGTCAACTATCTCAATTGCTGTTTCAGAACTACCACTGGGATGCGTCTCTACAACATCAGACTCCAAGTCATCAAGACACAGGAAAGAAGTAATTCTGTCAATGGAAACCTTAGTCTGAATTATCATTGAAATTGTTTCAGGAAGATTATTTATAGCCTGTTGAAGAATCCGGAATGTTGCAAGGGCAGATAAGATCTTCCCTGACTCTAGTGGGATTCCCAGAAGCATACAAGCGCCAAAGGTGGCAGCAGACACAAAAATGGGGGCACTCCGAATGACAAAACTGGTCACTGACCCAGTGTAAACAAACTTTTTTAGCCATTCAGCCTCAATCTTTCTGAGATCAATAATCTTAAACAAAAACTTCATTTCCCAGCCATGGAGCTTGAGAATTCTCATGTTCCTTAAAATCTCAGAAGTTGCCTTCATTCTTTTACCTTTCGATTTCATCAACTTGTCCTGAAATTTCACTTGCAATCTACCCAAAGGAAAGTTCACTAACATAACTAATACCGTAGCAGAGAATGTCGCAATCGATGCTAGCCCAAGATTTTTATACAAGATCAACATGGCCAAAGAAACTTGCAAGAGGACCAGCCATGAATCGTGCATACGCCAACTGAAATCACCAACCCTCTGAGCGTCAATGGTCATGAAATTAATTACTTCCCCGCTAGTGTAGCTCTGCTTTCCTTGACATGAAAGGGTCAAACACTTATTGTAGACCATCGCAACAAGTACTGAGCGCATCTTAATTCCTGCTACCTGCAGCCGAAATATCCACTGCGTGAAGGAGAGGCTCTCCACAAGCTTTGCTACAAAGAAGGTAGAAACCATAACATATCCCTCATGTTTGAACCCTCGCCTCCCATTGAGGTATTGAACGAATGAATCGATTAGATATGGGCCAACATAACTGGCAAATGTGTATATGAGAGCTAGTATTGCTGTAAAGACAATATCTTTCCAAACAGTGAAGAACAATGCTTTCACCAGCTTGAGTGTAGTCACTCTATACCCCACACCAGAATATGCCTCGAGCTTATTCCTAAACTTTGGAAAGACCCCCCTTACACTATCACCACTGTCCAGTTGAGGAACATCCTCAAAGTCTAAAATTTTCTTATTCCCAACAGCAATTAGAGAACCCGTCCAAGAGAAAGTAAGAATACTAAATAGACCAGCATTTGAATAAGGAGCCACAATATTAGCCTTGTTGGACTTGATTGATGACACTTCGCCATTATTTATACTGGAATCAACATTCAAAAGGGTTTCTTGAAGGAGAAGAGTATCTTCACCCTTAATTTTCTT
Source organism: Murraya koenigii (assembly GCA_025617385.1). Classification (NCBI taxonomy): domain Eukaryota; kingdom Viridiplantae; phylum Streptophyta; class Magnoliopsida; order Sapindales; family Rutaceae; genus Murraya; species Murraya koenigii. The sequence continues at coordinate 23,593,864 of CM046817.1, forward strand.
CAAAAATCCTATATAACAGAAAAACAATCCACTAACAACCGAGACAACATCAGACACTACATAATCAACTGGTAAAGACACATGCTTTGTACGAAGAACAATGTCAATGACAAGACAATAACTAGATAAACACAAATAAAATCCCCACCAAAGTCCCAATAGAAATGGGAACTTCTGTTCACCAGAATTAAAGAACTGGGTCTGCAAATAAACACAAATTGATCCCCAACCAACTGTTCTAAGCACTAAATCAGCAAAAGTAACCAGTGTATATCCGGGCAATCCATTTTTAAACCAAAAAGAGTACTTGAACAAACACAACACAAGATTGAATGCTGAAACACCTAAACAACAAAACAGAATCAGTTTATAACCCGAAACCCATTTGTTCCTAAAACTCTCCTTAGACCCTTCACATAGACTAACACCAACTTTCAGCTTCTTCCAAACCCACGAAACAAACAACCCAAGAATCAAAAGTAAGTGCAAAGAACCAGAAATACCACGAAGGAAAGCTGGTTTAAGAAGAAAATCAGTAGCTGAATACATAAGCGAAGATGAGTTTGCAAAGATAGTTAGCAATAGTTCCATTGCAGAATCAAATAGTTCCATTTTTTGAAGAGCTTATTTGAAAAAATGAATGTCCTTTGAAGTATACAAGTTATATGTGCCCAGTTAAAGGAAACTTGTCATTGTACACACAGATTTATAGATACATGAAGGCACAAAATGCAAAAGACAAAGGTATACTTGTTGAGGAAGAGTTGACGTGGAGACTAAGAATGTACTGGCAAAAATGAAAAATACAAATATGGATTTGTTGGGGAATATAAAAAAGGAAATCATGGCATATCTCTTAAAGTCCTACTGTAAGAAAGACAAAGAGAGAGGTCACCGACTGACTCCAGCTTCAGTCAATGACAAATATTTTCTTTATTTTTATGGTGCGTTGGGTGGTAAGGATGTTTCCTTTTTTATTCGAAATCCCACCAAAGAATAAAACAAAATTCGTGACAAACAGATTGCCCACGTTTGAGTTTCATGTGTGTGCTGAGCATCAAACCAATAGCACTATATTAATATTGTTTTTTTTTTCCTTTCTTGGGAGCCAAGCATGGAAGAAAAGTTATGGCCTTGGAATTCCAGTACTTTATGAATTTCTATTCGAATTTGCAAAGAAAATTTAAGAAGGATATGTATATATAAACAGTAAAAAAATAATAAACTATTACTAGATGAAAAAAAAACTAGAGAAGTTCGAGCCTCAACAGTGCTTCGAACCTTCCAACAGTACCTCCAAACAGCTCGCTAAGGAACGTCTGAACCTTCTGCTCGCGGTTTTAAACAATACCCGATCCTTCTGCTCGCGATAAGTTCGAGCAGGATTGCCTCCTTTGCCCGGTCCACTGCCTTCTTCGAATGCAGTGATTTCCTGACCGCACTCACGTAAAACCGGGTCGGGTCGCGGCGCTTCCTACGAAACCTTCCGACGCTCAAGTCAAGAATCGGGTTCTCTTTTAGGTATCTCCTTAGTGAGGAGACCGGAAAGATGAAAGGGTATTATTTCGCCCCTTTTGGATGTAAATGGTGTTTTTGAGAAAGTCGATGAGAGAAATTTGGAAAGGAAGAACTGCAGTCGAGTTACGGAGAATCCAACTTCTCTTCTCGTATCAAAAATCCAACCCTTGTGCCGCTTCTCCTTCGCTTCCTTTTATATTCTTCTTTTCCCGCTCTTTTCCTTTCCAGTCGTCCACTCCCACGCTAATGGTATCCGGGTCCCTCCGACAATCGAGTTTGGCGGAATATTCCCTAGGGATGAGTGGCTGCTCCCTTAATCCGATTCACGTGGCTGGATCACCATGCTCGGCAAGCGTGCAGGGAATGATGACACCTGGAGGCACGTGCCAGCCACCGCAACGATGATCACCACTCCACCATGTGGGACCCCGGTCGACATCAAAAGGTGTGCCGAGATTCCGAAAAAATGGGCCGGTTGCCTGGCTCGGTCTTGTCCAGCTGTGCTCTGGAATCATGCGGCGAGGAGACACACGCCTGGTTCTCGACCTTGACCAGCTTTGACCTGACGGACGACCTCGAGCAGGGAATGAGCTCTCGACCTTGACTAGCTTTGACCTGAGGGACGACCTCGAGCAGGGAATGAGCTCTCGACTTTGACCAGCTTTAACCTGACGGACGACCTCGAGCAGGGAATGAGCTCTCGACTTTGACCAGCTTTGACCTGAGGGACGACCTCGAGCAGGGAATGAGCTCTCGACCTTGACCAGCTTTGACCAGAAGGACTGCTCGGGCTAGGTTCCCCTCGGGGCGTCTTGCTTGAGCCGGAAGGGCTTCGAGGGGTTTGTCTGATATTTACCCCATACACCTGGAAGGGCTTTTAGGGGCCTGTCTAATATTTTACCCAAACAAGTACCAATTCTTGTGTTTTATTATTACTTGAATATGGATCACTACAGACACAAAATGCATTTATATTCCGTAGGACTTATGCCCATGACCAAGTGAACTATGAACCTCAAAGTGTAACGTCTCTTCCATACCAAGACAATGTAGAATGTAGTCGGTTAGTACGAAACTCGTATGAAACTCATGCAATGGAATTGAAAAATAAAAACAAAATAAAAGTTTAAAGCTGCGTTATCGCAGGAAGTGATTGCATTTCAGCTTACTTAAGCAGCCATTAAGAATTGAATCAATAATGAGCACTTGAGCCTAATGTGTGGCTACATCCGAGGCTGCAAAATAAGCGGTATGACTCGCAAGTTCCTTCGAGATCTTGAGGTGGTATCTGCTGCAAGTGCACCATTTAAATTATTTTTCGATAATAATGGTGCAGTGGCTCAATCAAAAGAACCAAAAAACAAAAACACATTGAAAGGAAGTATCATCTCATATGAAAATAGTGTAGAAAGGTTATAACCTACACTTAGAGTCCTACAAGCATGTGCAATTTGCCAGATATGTTTTGAGAACTGGTGGAAGATTGTTAGGATTATGTGCTCTTTAAAGCATATTGATTTTTTTATTAATAAAATATTTCAAGAATTTATTCAGATATTTTGAATTGCATTAATATTTTGAGTAAAGTCCATTTAATCATATTATATGTATTTATGAGATCACCATGTTGATTCGCAGAAGACATAAATACAAGTTATCTTATGATTAAATAAATTAAGTTCGCAGTTGATAAATAAAGTTGGGCACTTTATTTAGGTATAGGCTGTAATAAATTCATTGAGTGATTTGTCTTAATCATGTATGAATTTATTGATATATTATGTCTACATTGAACTGGATCACATATGAGATTTAATTAACCTAGTAATAACTGTCAGACTTATTAAATCTCATAGGCATTGATTTACTGTAATCTTAATCTTGAGTTAGTTATGATTTCGTGATTGTAGTTGTTATTTCATTTGAGTTACCAATGGGCATGACATACACATGTAGTCAAGATTACCCAGTATCTTGGTGAGAGAAATTACAAGTATTGAAATTGTAGATTAACAATATAGAATTTGTACGACACATCTCTTGATGAGTTTTCAGTACTTGATCATAGAATTCTCTGGCTAGAGTGTCTCAACATAAATAAGTATATTGAAAATGATTATTAGAGAAAACCAGTAAGTATCAAGGAACAAGATGTAATTAAATTGATTGGACAGTTGAGATATCAATTTAAATTAATGATGTGGTACAAAGGATTGTGCAGTAAAGAAATCAAAGTGGCTTGGGCCAATTATATTCGAGCATACAATTATGGAGATCAGTTCCAATCTTATAGTGGAGTAGAATTGGAATTAAATAATTATATTTGTTTAATTACAAATTTAATTATTGTAGCCACTATTGTATGTTCCCAAATGATCCATGGGTTAGCTCATTTAATTGACAACACCATCACTGGACCCAAAAGCAAGAAAAACTGGCATATTAGATGAAAATCATAATTATATTATTTGTTAAGGCCTAGAGTGTTATATTTAAGTGTAAATGGGGGCTTGTAATATTTTACAAGGTGGTCTCTTAGTTAGTTATACATTCCTTCCACTTTTAAATAAGTGGAGAGATAGTTAAAAGAGGAATTCTATTTTAAATAGAAATCCTAATCCTAACATACTAGGGTTTTTTATAAGATATTATAAAAGAGGCATTATTCTCTTAAATAAAAAGATGAGAACTCTAGAGATTTTATGAAAAATAAAGAAGGCATCTAAGAGGAGCCAATTACAATTGGGGAGTGGTGAAACAGACGCCCACACGTCCAGTGTTGATCAAACTTGAGTCATAGCCTAGAAGATCATTTGGAGGCGGATCTACAACTCTCAATTGTTCATCTTCTCAAAACATCAAGGTATGAATTTCTAGATTAATTAATTCTTATATGTTGTATGAGATCGGTCCTAAAAGATTTTAATTAAAAAATTGAAAATCCTAGTTTTATTCCCTTCAATTGGTATCAGAGCCATCTCATAATAATATATAAGAATTTCGTAAGAAATCTATCTTGTTAATTATGTATTAGATTGGCACAATTTATTTAGATATATATTATTTGTTAATATATGAATAAAGCATGCTTGGATTGTCTCAATTCATAGTTAGAAATTTGTTTGTATTTTTGTTTTGGATTTGTAACAAAAGGGGTGGTCTACTATCACCATGTTTCCCTTTTGATTTAATTTTATGTTTTAAAATTTTTTTGTAAATCATCAAGGGTTGTAATCTGTAACAATTAAAAAAAAAAGGGATTTTCCGGTGCAAGAACCACAGCGGACGAGCCAGTAGCACCTGGACAGCAGGATGCGCGCGCTGCCCGCGCTCGCAACACGCCCGCGTGCATTGTTCGCGCAGCAGGACGCACACTGCCCGCGCTCAGCAGCAAGACCTGCAGGCTTGCGCGGATGGCACCAGGCAAAGCACTATCCATGTGGCTGAAAGTCCTCACAGCCCAAGCACAATGACGCAAATATCAGGGGCGCGCTCTACTACTGAGCTAATAGCCCGTCGTGCGGGCCTTCTGCTAGGGGCCCACTATACCAAAAGCGAGAGAAACTCCATCCCTCTCTTTCCCTTTTACGCCCCCAGATCCCTCCCGTGTGGCGACATGGGGGCGTAAAAGGGGGATCCTATCAACTTGTTCCGACCTAGGATAATAAGCTCATGGGCTTAGTTTTACTTCACCGTCGAAAAACAAAAGAAGACTTCCATCTCCAAGTTTAACTCAGGCGTAGCTCGCTCCTTTTTGGGTGTGAAGCGATGCTCACGCGGCAGCAAAAGGCAGCACGCGGCAGAAGGCAACAACAGCAGGCTCGTGCGTAGAGTGGCCAAAACTCGTCGGAGAAGAGAGACGACCGGAAGATCTGGGTTTTTGCTGATGGCGGAGGAAAAGAAAAATGCAGGATTAGGCTTTTGAGTGGTAAATATCACTCGGGTCGTTATAGTTCTGTATGTTTTCACTTGGGTAAATTTAGTATACTATTATATATTTAAGTCCAGAAACGGTTTTTGGGCTTGGTAAATCCTAGTTTTAAGTCCAATAAAATTTGGGGTTAATGGATTAAAATGCATAGATATAATTTAAACAAATTAAGTTTATTTTTTATCTAAATGTTTTATTTAAAATTTTATTTTATTTTCTTTAAAATTAAAAATTTGGACCAATAATAAATTTAAAGCCCATATTAGCCAAGGCCATCAACAAAGATAATCCATGAGAAAAAGATATTGACATGAAGCCCAATAAAGATTAGGCTTAGGGATAATATATTTTATAAGGAAAACCATGAATTGAGATTATTTAATTTTTTCTATATGTTGTATTTTGGATGTGAACATGCCATGATAACATGTCATATAAAATAGGTAGTGCCACTCTATGCATAATAATATATGTCATTCATGTAACATGAATTCATGCATATTGTTTGAAATTTGCAAATGCTTAATAATATAATATATCACTTAGATAATATTATAGGAAGCATGCAATTAACAATATATGTATGTTTTAAAAGGAAAAACCAACTTTAAAATATTGAGTGGGAGAGGGAAAATTCAAGATAATTTTCCCACGGGCTCCATTGTTAGTTCAATAATAAAATTATATATATACCTCAACTTCATGATACGGTCATACTCCATACGGAAGATATATATATATTAGACATTTTATTTGATGAACTTCTTTAAAGATAAAATCGAAATATTTTTTCAATCTGTTGATCACCCTAACGGTGGTTACATGATATGAAAAATACGTATATTGAAACAATGGTTATACACTCAACAAAAATTTGTTATTAACCTTCCCAACGAAGCTCTGTTAACAGAATTTTGGCCCTAAAAGATAACGATAGTTATTTATCATGTTACGACATGAAAGTAAATAATCTAATGGTTAATTGAGTCTGGTAAGTGGCGGCATGACTTCCCCAACGGATAGCTTGCAAAAACGGTACTAGAATATCGTTACAATAAAATAAAATGCATTTATGATTTTTTGCATTTTAGAATTTTATTGTGAATGTTATATTAATGTATTTATGCATGTATGTTTTATTTTTCAGAAAATGTCTTCCATCAACCCACTGTTAATCATCCTGGTTAAAAATGAATTCACTGGTAAAAATTACTTTTATTGGAAACACAATCTATTTAATATTCTTACTGCTAAAGACTACAAATATGTTCTGACCCAGCAATGCCCTCCAGTACCAACGTTATACGATTATAGAAATCAGAAGGAGTCATATGAGAAATGGTACGAGGCTAACAAAATGGCTAACCGCTATATATTGGCTTCGATTTCTATGGAACTGCAGAACAAACTTCAGAGCATGGAAACAGCCACTGAAATATTGGCTAGTCTCCATCAAATGTTTGGGCAAAATACTGATTCTGCCAGAGAAGCAGCGTTAAAACGTGTCACTCACACCAAGATGGAAGAGGGTACAAGAGTTCGTGATCATGTCCTCAAATTGACGGACTATTTGAATGAATTTGAGATTCATGGTGTTGAGATCGATGATAAAACAAAGATCAACATGGTGATTGAATCTTTACTAGATACATTCAGAGAGTGTAAGGTCAGCTATATCTTAAGCAATAGAGATATGACCTTAGTTCAATTGATGTATGAACTACATGCTATAGAAGAATATTATCATAGTGAAGAACTTCCTAAACAAGAATTCTCTTTAAAGCCTAAGTCGAAAGAAAAAAGTAGGCAAAAGAGAATTGACACAAGGAACCTGTCTACTAGAAAAGATGGCAAGTCGAAAGACAAGTGCTTCAAGTGTGGACAGAAGGGTTATCGGAAGAAAGATTGTCATAAGATTATTAAAATCAGGTATAGGAAATTTTTAAGCTTCCTAATTAGTTCAGTTTTCTATTGATTAATGCAATAGTGAATTCTGAGATAACTAATTTTATTTGTAAATTCATTTATTTGGTTTTCAGGAAACCAAGAGATTAAGTGAGGAAAGCTTTAAGCAGCAGTAGAGAAAAATACTAGTTTATATCAACTAAGAAGACTAGATCAATTTTATGAGACTTTAAGTTTTGATATTTGTTTTTGTATTCCAAACATTAGAGGAATTTAATTTCGGTGGCTTGTTTTTAATAAACAGAAGCACACTGTTATTTTTTGATCCTCTGTTAATAACTCATTTTAGTACCTTACAAAGACAATTAATATCATATAAATCCATTGATCTGTTTAAAGTAAGATATAATGATAAAAAGTATATATTTATCTAAGAAAAGAAATTTTTTTCCAAAACTAATGGCACCTTTAATATTTATGCTTAAATCATATAAACTATAATAAGATTTCATGAGAATGATTAATAATAGGTCTTTCCTGACCTATTGAGTTTGATCATTGGTACTCTACAAATCTTATTTAGAAGAGTAATATTACAAGGTAGCTCCTTTTGAGCTAAAAGAAAGCGTAATATTGTATTGCATGGAATTAGTGCATACAAATGTATGCGAACTAATTAGTTTACATGTAAGTAGAGATTATGAGTATTTTATTAAATTAATAAATATTCATCGTATTTATGTTTGTTTAAATGCGTCATGATTCTTTGGCTTTTAAAATTCAAAAGAGTATATGGATAAGACAAAGAAGCAATTAGACAAGAACATAAAAGAGCTTCGATCTCATTGAAGTAAAGAATATCTCTCTAGAGAATTCAAAGTCCATTTGGTTGTAAAATGAGATAAACTCCCATTTATAATGAACATTGTGACATAATAGTGTCATTATATGGACAAACAAGATTCTTTTGGATAAAATAAGATATATATTTAGTGATTTATCATTCACTTTTTTTATTCTAGATACCAGTATTTAAAACTGGATAGACTATTGAACTTAGTTTTATCTATATCAGTACCTATTACTCCATGGAATTATGGATATGTCACAAGCTTAATTTGTGACGCATCTATAGTTGAAGATTCACTAGTATTTATATTTAAATTATAGGCAGAAAAAATGGATTCATGTTCAAAAGTATGCATGTTTTAGGTATTCTAAAGGAATAAAGGAAAGTCTAATTTATAGACCTTAAGATAGGAATGTATTTGTAAATATACACTATACTTTCCTTGAGGAAGACTATATAAATGACTTATAACCTATGAATAAGGTAAAACTAGAGAAATCATAAGTAAGGAGATCATATTGATGCTCAATTTTCTATTTATAGAAAAGAGCAAGAATGATTAACAAAATGATTATCCCTGAATAAATTATCATTTTTAGAACCTCATCGTAGTGGGAGGGTAACTAGATTACCAAACAAGATACATATTATTAAGAGAAACCTATATGGCTATCTCATATGAAAATGTATAAAATCCCACTGGATACAATGAAGCTCTAATAGATAGTGATGTTGAATATTGGAAAAGGGCTATGAATCAAGAAATGGAATATATGTATTCTAATAAAATCTGAGAATTTGTAGAGACACAAAATGGGGTAAAACCCATTGGATACAAGTGTATCTATAAGAGGAAAAGAGGAGTAAATAGAAGGATGGAAACTTTTAAAGTAAGATTAATAGCCAAAGAGTTCACTCAAAAATAGGGAATTGATTATGAGGAAACGTTTTCTCTGGTTGCTATGCTTAAATCTATCAGAATTCTGCTCTCTATTGCTGCATTGCTAAATTATAAAATTTGACAAATGGATGTCAAGACTATCTTTCTTAATGGGCATATTGAAGAAGACATCTTTATGCAGGAACCAGATGGATTTATACAAAAGTGCCAAGAATACTTGGTATGCAAGTTGCAAAGATCCATCTATGGATTGAAGCAACCATCCCAGTCGTGGAACATTAGATTTGATTAAGCGATGAAATCGTTTGGATTCATTCAGAATATTGATGAACCATGTGTGTACAAGAAAATTTAAGAAAAAATCTGTAACCTTCCTGATTTTTTATGTAGATGATATTCTCCTTATCGGAAATGATGTAAGAGTATTGACTACTAGAAAGAGTTGGCTAGCAAAATAATTTGATATGAAAGATCTGTGAGAAGCTAGTTATATTCTTAGTATTAAGTTGCTACGAGACCGGAAGAATAAAACGATAGCTTTGTCTCAAGTGGTCTACATCAATAAGATATTGGTTAGATTTAGCATGGTAAATTCCAAGATTGGTTTGTTACCATTCAGACATGGAATTTTATCTTCTAAGGTTCAATCACCTAAAATTTCTGAGGAGATAGAGAAAATGAGACGAGTTCCCTACGCGGAAGCTGTGGGGCATGCTTTACACTAGACCAGACATATGTTTTGCGATTGGGATGGTTAGCAGATATCAATCTAATCCTGGACCTAAACACTGGACTACTGTCAAGCATATAATGAAGTATCTGAAAAGAAGCTAAGGATTATATGCTTGTATATTCTGGTGATGAACTTACTCCAATGGGTTATACTGATTTTGACTTTATGTCAGATAAGGATTCTGGAAAGTCTACTTCTGGCTATATGTTTACATTAGGAAGTGGAGCTATTAGTTGAAGGAGTATGAAACAATCCTGTATCGCAGACTCCACAACAAAAGCTTGATGTGTGGCTACATCTGAGGCTGCAAAAAAGCGGTATGGCTCCGCAAGTTCCTTCGAGATCTTGAGGTGGTATCTGCTGCAAGTGCACCAATTAAATTATTTTTCGATAATAATGGTGCAGTGGCTCAATCAAAAGAACCAAGAAACAAAAACACATTGAAATGAAGTATCATCTCATATGAAAATAGTGTAGAAAGGTTATAACCTACACTTAGAGTCCTACAAGCATGTGCAATTTGCCAGATATGTTTTGAGAACTGGTGGAAGATTGTTAGGATTATGTGCTCTTTAAAGCATATTGATTTTTTTATTAATAAAATATTTCAAGAATTTATTCAGATATTTTGAATTGCATTAATATTTTGAGTAAAGTCCATTTAATCATATTATATGTATTTATGAGATCACCATGTTGATTCGCAGAAGACATAAATACAAGTTATCTTATGATTAAATAAATTAAGTTCGCAGTTGATAAATAAAGTTGGGCACTTTATTTAGGTATAGGCTGTAATAAATTCATTGAGTGATTTGTCTTAATCATGTATGAATTTATTGATGTATTATGTCTACATTGAACTGGATCACATATGAGATTTAATTAACCTAGTAATAACTGTCAGACTTATTAAATCTCATAGACATTGATTTACTGTAATCTTAATCTTGAGTTAGTTATGATTTCGTGATTGTAGTTGTTATTTCATTTGAGTTACCAATGGGCATGACATACACATGTAGTCAAGATTACCCAGTATCTTGGTGAGAGAAATTACAAGTATTGAAATTGTAGATTAACAATATAGAATTTGTACGACACATCTCTTGATGAGTTTTCAGTACTTGATCATAGAATTCTCTGGCTAGAGTGTCTCAACATAAATAAGTATATTGAAAATGATTATTAGAGAAAACCAGTAAGTATCAAGGAACAAGATGTAATTAAATTGATTGGACAGTTGAGATATCAATTTAAATTAATGATGTGGTACAAAGGATTGTGCAGTAAAGAAATCAAAGTGGCTTGGGCCAATTATATTCGAGCATATAATTATGGAGGTCAGTTCCAATCTTATAGTGGAGTAGAATTGGAATTAAATAATTATATTTGTTTAATTATAAATTTAATTATTGTAGCCACCATTGTATGTTCCCAAATGATCCCTGAGTTAGCTCATTTAATTGACAACACCATCACTGAACCCAAAAGCAAGAAAAACTGGAATATTAGATGAAAATCATAATTATAATATTTGTTAAGGCCTAGAGTGTTATATTTAAGTGTAAATGGGGGCTTGTAATATTTTACAAGGTGGTCTCCTAGTTAGTTACACATTCCTTCCACTTTTACGTAAGTTGAGAGATAGTTAAAAGAGAAATTCTATTTTAAATAGAAATTTTAATCCTAACATACTAGGATTTTTCATAAGATATTATAAAAAGGGCATTATTCTCTTAAATAAAAAGAGGAGAACCCCAGGGATTTTATGAAAAATAAAGAAGGCATCTAATAGGAGGCAGTTACAATTAGGGAGTGGTGAAACAGACGCCCACACGTCCAGTGTTGATCAAAATTGAGTCATAGCCTGAAAGATCGTTTGGAGGCGGATCTACAACTCTCAATTGTTCATCTTCTCAAAACATTAAGGTATGAATTTCTAGATTACTTAATTATTATATGTTGTATGAGATCTGTCCTAAAAGGTTTTAATTGAAAATTTGAAAAACCTAGTTTTATTCCCTTCATTATGCCCATGACCAAGTGAACTATGAACCTCAAAGTGTAACGTCTCTTCCATACCAAGACAATGTAGAGTGTAGTCGTTTAGTGCCAAACTCGTATGAAACTCATGTAATGGAATTGAAAAATAAAAACAAAATAAAAGTTTAAACATCCATTATCGCAAGGAGTGATTGCATTTCAGCTTACTTAAGTAGGCATTAAGAATTAAATCAATAATGAGCACGTGAGCCTAGTGTTCGAGTGCTAGAAAATTTTTCTGATTCTTCCAGTCACACCATTTACTATTATGTGTTGGTTAGGTGGATGACTATATAGTACACTAAGTTAATTTTTTTTTTTCAATTTATATTGTAAAGTGAATATTAATTTTTCTACATAGAAAAAGTAAAATACACCTAATAAGGAGATATTGAGTCTTACCCTTAAATATATTTACTCCAAACAAAATAATTATATTTAAACTAGTAAAATATATATATATACAAATCATGTACAAGCTATATATTCTATGCGAGAATAAATTTTAGAATTTTTAACATACTAAAATAGCTTCATGTACTTAATTAGTATGCTTAAATAAATTAAAATTAAAAATTTGTTAAACTTTTTAATTTTAAAAAGTACTATTAGTAAAAAATAACTACAATAAGTTAAGCTCATTAGAAACTTAATAGCACTACTTTGAGCTAACTTCAATTTGTAGAGGACAACTTAAAGTTCACAATCAGTTGCTTCTTTAAATTTCTCAAACAATACTTCAGGATTTTATTCTCTTTCCCAAACAAACCCAAACTAACTATGAAAATGTTAAAAAAAATAAATAAGATAAGTAATAATCAATTAGGTTTGATAATTTAATAATAAAATACAAGTTTATTATCTTCATTGGCAGAATAACTTGAAAAAATTAACTCTACAAATAGGGTGAAAGCAGCAGGACAGTGGAGTGACCACCAATATTTAGTTTTTGTTGGTTGGATTTTTGTAGATTTTAATAAAAATATTTTTTTTCTGGTCTATAGGTTGGTATCCGCCTCTACAAGTTAAACCAAATTATTTCTAAGAAGAAGCTTGCATGCACTAATGAAATTTCTTTTTGTAAGCATATAAAAATCCTTATTCCAATTTCAAAGACAAGCATTAGAGTGATTGTTCTCTAAAGAAGATTTTGGGAACAGGTGTTCGAATGTAAATTTAAGCTAGGGGATAAGACTCGAATCAAAATACATAAAGACTCTTAAATCAACCAATCAAGATCTAAACAAGAAATTGATCAAAGTAAACTAGACAAAATCAAGAAAAATGAACGAAGGACATAGACCAATTAGGTCGTTTCGTCACTAACGACCTACATCAACTTAAGAATAGGCAATGAGCTTTTACTTCCCAGTGGTGCCCATTCATTATTCAGCATTCGTTGATAATTGATTGATATGCTTGGAGATTAGAGTACTACCGAAACAACTTCGTGGGAGGCGGGTTGATCTTGGTTTACAATCATCTTAAGGAGCATTCAAAGGTCTGTATATCCCTTACATTATGTCATTTCAAGGTGGAGCACCCAAGTGATAGAGAATCTGGGAATAAAGAGGACACACCGATAGCAAAAGTGGTGTTGCTTGAAACCGTGCTGAACAAGTGCCATTATTGAGCCAATCGATTATGATCGACTTCGTTTGTAAATGAAAAGTCAGAAACTATTCTGATTTATGTGAAAAATAATCTGAAATATCTAGATTCTTTTGAAATAGCACCGAAGCACGAGGAACAAATTGAGTCTAAGGTTCTAAAAATTCATCGACCAACTCGTGAGGGATGATCGCTAGTTTTGAATTCGAAGTATGTTACAAAAATCAATATTGCATATTGTCTTCTAACAGAGGATGGAGAGCTATTAATTTTCAATGAAGTTTTAAATAACTCAAATGTTACTTTGTGGATAACAAAAATGCATGAAAAAATTGAAGCTCTGCACAAGAATAGTATATGAGAACTTATATCACTACCATATGAAAGAAAACACTACCATATGAAAGAAAAACCATTGGAGGCAAGTAGGTCTACAAGATCAAATATGATGGGAATGACTAGATGGAGCTGTATAGTGTAAGATTGATGGTAAATTAATAAGCTAAAAAAAAGATTGGCTTCAATGAGATATTTTCTCTGATGGTTTGACTTACAACTATTAGAGTTGTCTTGGTGATGTGTGCTACATTTAACTTAATTTAGAGCAATTAGTTATAAAAAGTGCATTTCTTCATGGAGAGCTTAAAGAAGAAATTTATATACTTCAACTAAAAGGTTTTGTTGAAACACCGAAGGAGAACTTAGTTTGTAGGTTGAACAAATCTCTATACGGTCTCAAACAGATGTCGATGTGTTGGTATAAGAGATTTGATTCCTTCATCATAAGCTTTGGATACAACATACTCAGTTCAGACTATTGTATATATTACAAGAGGATTGAAGATAATGATTTTATTATTCTATTATTATATGTGGATGATATGTTGGTAGTAAACCTCAACAAAGATCGAGTCCAAGAATCAAATGAACATTTTGTTAGGAAGTTTGAAATGAAGGACTTAGGGTCCTGCAAACAAGATTCTAAGGATGCAAATTCACCGAAACAGAAATAATAAGAAGATTTTGCTTTCTTAAAATAATTACTGAAAGAAAATTTTGCATTACTTCAACATGCAAGATTGTAAACTAATTTCTACCTTACTTTCTGTTAATTTCAAGTTATCTTTAAGTATGTGTTCTAGTAATGAAGCAGAGAGGTAAGAGATGTCCCAAATATCGTATGCATCATCAGTGAGAAGTTTGATGTTCGTTATGATTTAGATATTTCACAAGTAGTGGGAGCAATTAATCATTATATATAAATCTTGATGGAGCGCATTGGAAAATTGTTAAGGAGATTATGAGATATATCAAAAGAATCTCAGGTGTTGTAGTATATTATGAAGGGTTATAATTTAGAGTTAGGAGCTATGTGGATTTAGATTTTGCAAGAGACATTGATAAAAAAAGAAAAAAAAAACAATTATTAGCTATGTATTTACAATTACGGGAGGAGTTGTAAGGTTGGTTTAAAAAATACAGACCATCATGGCTTTATATATGACAGAAGCAGAATACATGGCAGATACATAAGCTTGTAAGAAAGTTATTTAGATACAAAGATTGTTAGAGGAACTAGGGTATAAACAAAAGAAAATTCATGTATTTGGTGACTGTTAGAGTGCCTTGCACATTATAAGGAATTTAACATTTCATTCTAGGACAAAACACATAGAAGTTTAATATCACTTTATTTGAAAAGTAATAGTAGATGAAAATATGGATTTACAAAAGATCCATAACAAGAAGAACTTAGTAAATGTTTTGACCAAGCCAATCAATGTTGACAAGTTTGTATGAAGTGTATTCTCTTGTGGCTTAGTAGAAACGTAAATAACATGACAATAATGAAGTAGAAATGCTGCTGTAGAGATTAATTTACTTTTAATTAAATCTTTAAGTGGAAGAATGTCAAACTGTGGTAGGTGGGCACCGCTCTCCTAGAAGAGCAGTGCCTAACCTTTTTGAAACTAAAAAAAAAAAAAAAAAGGAAGAGCTGGAATGTTTGAAAAAGAAGGAAACAAAGAAATGCATAGTAGCCAAATTTTGGCTATAACTAGAGGGGTTCATCTCTTATTTCAAGCATCCGAAAATTCCTCTTCTGCTTCCACTTTCTTAAGTTCTCCTCCTTTATTTTGGAGTTTATGTGAGAGTTTAAGAGTTTTTAATATTTTTGTATAATTAATGATTGAGAGATTATGTGTATTTATATTTTAGATAGTGAGCCAAAATATTACAATACTTGTAATATTTATTTTACTAGTAAAATATTTTCCTTCAATCTTCACCAACAAACGTAGGTTTTAGTGTCCTTTTTGTGTTCTTATTTTTTATTTTCTCTATAATTTTATTTTAGTTGTAACTTTGCTACTCATTAATTTCTTAACATGAAGGAATCTTTTATGTGTGCTTGCTCACCAGCTCTAGAAAATCAAGCTTCTAACTACCTTTGATCGCCTTGGTTGTGCATCTCACATATGAGCTTAGCCGATCTAATGCCTACCGTCAGTACCGTGGATCACTTCTGTGCATGTGTACTTTACGAGTTATTCAAGAAGCTCCAGAGGGACGATAGCTCTTTATGTCAGTTTTGCTTAGAGATGACACCGTATTCGTTGTCAAACGACTTATTTTGTAAAATTGTTTCATAAAGAAGATTTCGACTAGTACTGTAATTTGATCATTGTGTTGTAAATCACTAATCCTAAACCATATATGATGATCGTAGCAACTTTCCAATCAAACCAGCTCAAAGTATCGTCCTTTTCATGGAATACTAGTAGTGCTTGTTTTGGTGCATTATGATTTTTACATTTTTCCAACAATAGGAATCCACATAACCCCAAGTTCCGGTTGTACGAATCATTTGAGAAGGTATTAAAATGAATATCTTAAGGTATAGGTCATATAAGTTGGTTTTCTGAAAGATTGAGAACTTGAAGAAAATTCAAATTTCCCAACTAGTTGAGAATCTGCCCAACAAGCCTGTTTGAAATTTGAAGAGATGTCTAAGGATTTAAGTGCTATCAAATTTCCCAATGTTGATGGAATATGACCTGTAAGGCTGTTGTGAGAAAAATTGAGCACTTTGACGGAATTAAGCTTTTCGACTACTCCTGGAATTTGTCCTTGAAATTAGTTGTTGGATAAATTAATAGTTGTGAAAACAGTTAAAATTCTCTCCATTTCTATGTCAAATCTTTTAATTGTTAAAAATACTGAATAATATCCATCATAATCCTACTTTAGATATCCTACTTTCTTTCTAATGTCATCGAGATTATGCATCATAGCTTGAAAGTTATTAAGATAGCTTGTTAGTAAAAATACCAGAGAATTTATAGTGAGAGGGATCAAGTATTTGCAACTTGGAGATGGGACATCTTGTATTGGAATTGCCAACTAGACTACAAAAATGGTTAGATCTTAAGATAAGTAGTTGCAATTCAGAAAGAACTGTTAACCAATTGGGAATTTATAGTTATTATTAATCTTGTTATTCCCAACATCAAGAACATGCAAGTAATGATAATTAACCAAACTCGGGGTTAACGGTCCCTTCAATTAACTACTGTCAAGGGTAAGAGTAGTCAAATTGTAGTCCTTAAAGTTTTGAGGGATTCTACCATGGATGTGATTCATTCACAGATCCAAGAACTTCTGTGTGAACAAGTCAAGATCAACAAAGGCCAAATTACAAAAGGATGAAGGTAACCCTCTAGTTAATTTATTGTTGCCATCCAATGCAAAGAGAAGAATGATTCTTAAAGGAAAAGAATTGTTTGAACTGGAGCAATGAGGAACTCTGGTTGCAGGAGCACAACTTTAGTGAACTCTGAGATAACACTAATTTAACCAACCAATTTTCCTTTTTGAAATTGTGATAACATATTCATTGAATATCAGAATATAGGTTAATGCGACTAACTGTCAAAGTGGAACATATTCATTCATGTTAACATGCATTTGTGATTTTGTGTGCATTCAGAACCACTCTAGTCTTGGTCATTGTTTGGAAAATCAAGAGTACGCCTACTTGAGCTCGAGATAGCCAAGAGCAAGAACATTCATCATTAGCAAAATAAGCTCCCGTCGAGTTATAGGCGACATCTGGAGCTAATACAAGCCAATCCTTGAGCATAATTTAAATATGGTAACCCCGAGCCCATAATGGAAATTGGTTAAACGACATTCTCAAAAGATTAAGAGCGTAATCCCCACATAAGATTAAATCTTATAATGACAACCCAATAACTGCATCAAAATGGACGTATTAATGGGAAGTTAAGGACACACGTTGTGGAGAGTAATGGTTACTAGCGGCGACAAATATGAGAAATATGGAACTCTATTAAATAACTCTAAAATTCTAGGAATGAGGAGGATTTTAAGAGAATTTACACACTAAGGAGGCTAGAGGAGTGAGAACACTTTTTTTTTTTTCTAAATTCTTAAAAAGAAACTTGACTACTAATTTGAGCGTCAAAGGGTATTCATCGAAGAAAAATTCGACGACCTCTGATAGTGCTTTGTGAGTGCAGTTTGGAAGAAAGTACATATTTCTTAAATAAAAAAATTCAAGTGTTGGCGAGGAGTTCTGCTTTAAGGAAAGATGACTAGATTTCAATATCAACATTTTTCTGTCGTCTGTGAGGAATTAAGCAAAAAGTCAATTATATCAAAGCAACGTATAGAAATGAATACAAAGGGTAACAATTCACTAGAGTTAGGCCTTAAAGAGCCAATGATGTTGAGGGAAATGGTTAACGAAGCTCGTAATAGAGCAACGTACGACAGAATAGATTGAGTGTAAAAACAGATGGAGACGTTGATGACCATCCTTCATGAACTCAGGGACAGGCAGAAAAGAGTGAGTCACAATGTTCCTGAATCTAGTCAGAGCGCTGTACCTACTGGACAAGATATGGGAGTCGAATCTTAGGTGCCTAGGGGGCAAAATATAACAAACATACAGGATATAAGCCTGGATGAGAGGAAGTAAAGACAATACTTAGGAGATAAAAAATAGGAATGTGTGCAAGTTGCAACACATAATCATTTTCTTGTCGAGAAATTAGAAGAAGAGATATGATAATTAGCCTATGCTATTGACGAGATACGAGGGCATGCGAAAGCCCTAAATCGAAAGATAATGTTAGATAATAAGTCCCCATTTTCAGTAGGGATTACGAACATTACAATCTCGAGAGATTTTTGTTTTTCTGAACTTGTATTCTTAAGAAAAAATGATCTATTAGTGCACATTGAATGTTTCAATGATATAATTGGGGTACAAGGCTTAGCGGAGGTGCAAAGATGTAGGGCTTTCCTACTGACCTTAGATATGTAAGCACATGAGAGATATCGCAGGTTGCCACGAGAAAATATCTGGAGTTTTGAATAAATGTGCACATAATTTGCAGAGCAGTTTCGTAGGGTAATAATCCTTAAAGATGATATGATAAAGCTTATAGAGATCAAGAAGTAAAGAATAAGTCTCTTCAGGAATTTGTTAAAAGATATTATCAGGCGGTTCTTGATCTCGGTGCATTCAATCACCCATAGGCATTGAGATAGCTTAAGAAAGGTGTGAAAATAGGGAGACCATGGTATAATTTATGGATCCCTATAATTCACTCATATTTTGGTGCATATGAACATGTGAAGAGAGATATTAAGATTGAGGAGAAAAAAGCGCAAGGGTGAAAAGCGAGCATATGGAAGGTATGAGGTACAAAGAAAGAAGGAGTATCAATTACATAAGCTCAAGGGTCATAATCAGTTCCGTACCAATTTTTTCAAAGGCCACTTCAACCTCGGGCTATTCGCACTTCATTCTATAAGTCCCCAAGTAGAGATCTACAATAACCAATATTATAACATCCCGATAAACAATTTTATAGAGTTGCTTGTCTAACGCCCCCACTAGTAAACAATTTTCCTAGGGAAAAGGCCATGTAAATAATCGACTAGAATTATGCTTACAGGCAGTATACCCTTTTAAAGATTCCACTTGAAGAGTTATTTCCTATCGTAGGAGAGTGAGGTTTGTTGTACCCCCACTAGCAATGTCTAAATCAATAAATAAGAGGAATAGGAGTAGGTCCTATAAATTCCATAACGATCATGGCCAGGTAATATCTCATTGTCGTGTTCCCAAAAATTAGGTAGAGGATCTGGTGAGAAATCGATTCCTAGACGAGTTTATTGACAAGGGCACTCGATGATAGATCAGTAATATACTGAAGAAGAGCAAGTTAAGGGGGTGGATTGGGAAGGGTCCATTGTAAGAGTAATAGCTGGAGACCCAACGATGACGGGAGATTCGAATAGAGCTAAAAAGAATTATAGTAGATGTGCGTTAGCTAGTCGAGAGGTTTTGTTTAATTATGTGGACGGAGGGGGATGAAAAAAGAATTATATATCTTTTGTTATAAAGGCTAATGTTGCAAACAACGATTTCAATAGAATTCTAGTGGATTTAGGAAGCTTAATGGATTTTATTGTCAAGCCCACTCTAAACGAGATAAGAATTACAGATGCGGGGCTCTAGCACACAAATACTTTCTTAAAAGGATTTGGTGAAGGAAGGTTGATGTCCTTAGGGATTATAAATCTGCCGATTAATATAGGTACGAGACCTTCTCAGAAGAATATTATACTAGATTTTATAGTGATGGAAGAAACTAGTCCGTAGGAGATAATTTTGAGAAGGCCATTATTAAGAATCAGTCAATCAGTAATGTCATCATATTGCTTAGTACTCAAATATTGAGTGAATGGCACTGTAGGAGTTGTAAAAGAAGACCAGAGAGTAGCAAGGAACGGCTATGCAATGACAGCTAAAAAAGCTATATAGATGACATCATTGGATGCTATGGGAGATTCGAAGAAAGGGAGGTAGGAACCTATTGAAGAATTGGAAGAAGTTTGGATAAGACTAGATGTCCACGAAAAGAAAATGAGAATTGGGTCAAATATAGGTGAAGATTTAAGGAGAAATCTGGTCAGGTGTTTACTAGCACATGCAGATGTGTTCGCCTAGTCCCATGATGATATATTAGGGATTGATCCGAAAGTGGCATATCACAGGTTGGCAATTAGTAAGGAAGTAAAGTCAATAAAACAGAAGAGGAAATGTTTTAACCACGAGAGATATGACGTCATAAATAGCGAAGTGGAAAAGTTATTGCAGACAGGATTCATAAAGGAAGTCGATTATTCTGAACGAATTTCAAATGTGGTCTTGGTTAAAAAGACAAATGGGAAATAGGGGATGTCGATGGATTTTACAGACTTGAACAAAGCTTGTCCTAAAAAGCATGAGATAATGATGATATTGGATCTAAAGTAGATCGGTTGTACTACTGAAGAAGAAGAAGTTGGTGAAGCTGAGTTCACGAACAACACAGCTGGCGAGACAGAAGGAACAAATGGAAATGGCTATGGTTTTGTGTCGTATTTGTAAGTAAAATTTTGTTAATTTTTTAAAATTACTTAGACTAATGATTGATTGGATGCATTTCGTTAGTGGAATATGTGTAAATGCTCGTTTATTTAAAAGTTGTTATAAATTAAGTAAAATACTTTTTGTGTCATAATTAGGGATGATAATGGTACTCACAAGTTTTTTCAAACCGGCCTATCAAAATCATATTGCTGTTAGTAATTTTATGAGTTATGGATAGGTTTGGTATTATAAATTGAAATTTACATTAAATTGCAGATAGATTGAGTATTAATTAAATATTTGACCACTATTCACATGAATATTTGTCAAAGCCGTAAATTATTTTCAAATACTTTTAATTGAAAATGTATTTAAATTTAAAAAATATATAAAGTAAATAAATATAAAGTATAAACATATGTGCAAATTGCAGTATGCATAAGTCATAATTAAAATCATAACCTAAACTAAAGAGAAATATATAATAATGTATGGATTATTATATATTTATTATAATTTTGTATGAACTATTATTTTTTAACTTAATCATATTTTATTTTACAAGATTGCATATTAGCTTGTTTTGTTTTAAATAAAAATAATAATAATGTCTTTATTGAATAAAAGTTTTAATCATGTGTTTCATTTATCAAAAGGGTATTTTAGTCATTATAACATGTATGATTGCATGAAACATATATACATGCATTTTATTTTTAGGGTTTTTCATGATTTAGGGTATAATTATTTCATTATTATAATTTTATTATTTAAATTAGTATTTAAAAAGTATTATTCTTTAAAAAATATTAATCTTAATAATTATCGTAAGAATCACTTTAGATGAATGTTAATGGTGGTAAATGAAATGAAAATCTAAATTCTTAAGAGTTGTGTTGAATGAGAATATGAAATGATAATTGTTGTTAGTGCAGTGGTGTTGCTTTTACATAATTGTACTGTTACTTTTGGATACTAATTTGTGGTTTTTTCTTTTATAGATTTGTGTATTTCATACTTAATTTTAAAAATTTGTGATGGACTGATGTTGAAATTTTAATTTTTTATTTACATTGATTAAATTTTAAATTGAGTATGTTATGTAAAACTTTAATTATTATTATAATTTTAAATGTTGAATATTTATCATTTTAAATATGGGAAGCCACAAAAAAATTTTTAAGTACTATTACAGATTTGATAATTGTCAAAACTCATAACAGACTGATTTTCTTAAAAAAAAAATATTAAAACTCACAGTGGGTTACAGATAGACTTAGTAATTTAAATTTTATGTACGTACAGATTTCGTAACGATAAATCCACTCTAAATAGTAGATATTGTCATCCCCATCTTGTATTTTAAGTAAAATTATTATTATTATTATTATTTTGTCAAACGACGTTGATAGAGATGGAAACCCGTCGCTTACGTTTTTGGATCTTTAAATTCATTTTTCTTATTTTATCAGCCAAATGATACCGTTATCCAAAATGAAAATACAATTGTAATTTCTTTCAAAACAAGGCACATCATCCTAATTTGTTTTAAAACAAAGGCCACCCTCCAAATTCAATGATTGGTAAACGGTCAGCAATCGTTAAGGTTTCCTTTTGTGATTGGGCGCAAACCGGAATGTTAGGTTCTCACCCATTTCTTCAACCGTCCACATGCCACGCATCCGAAAATTAGCTTGTCAACCTTTGGTCACAGAAGCTGTAACATAGCAAAGTCCCGTAGTACGTTTCCTTTGTAATTCGAAAATCAAAATGCTCCCACCAATAAATAAAACAAAATTGGTAACATGCAGATTGCCCACGTTTGTGTTTCATGTGTGTGCCGAGCAAGAAATCAGTAGACGTTATATTAATCTTGGGAGCCAAGCAAGGAAAAAAGTTATGGCCTTATGGCGGGAATTCCAGTACTTCGGTCCCACCAATTAATCCTGCAAACAGTTGGAGCCCCTGTTATAAGAAAATGTTTTGTCATTTTTTTTAATTCTTAAATTTATTAATTAACTACTTTAAGTTACATTATATTTCATATACTATATGATTGTTTCTATTTTTAGTTATTTTCAACATTTGATGTTAAAAGCTATAATTTTAATGAGTTAAACGAAAATAGTAAAAAGCTTAAAGCAACGAGCAAACTTATTTTTTAATTTCTGTTGTGACAATTAATTTAAGACAAGTTTAATGTATAAAATAAATTAGTTACTGGCCAACCTTATTTTAATTTACATAATAAACAGTAAACAGGCCCCTGATCCATAAAACATAAATATTGGACAATTTGATGCAATTTTCCATTTTTCTAAACCGGTGTTTGACCACTTTTGAGAAATTGGTACATAATTTCAACCGTCATTTTCAATGCATTTGCTCTGTTCCACTTGGCCGCATCCTTTTCACGTATTACTTTTTTCTTCTTTACTCCCATTCTTTGATTTACTATTAAATTTTTGTCTTTTGTGTTGACCTTTTGTTTTATTTTTATTTTTTTTAATCAAAATCCTTTTTCCGGATCATGGAAAAGGTAATATTTGTTTTTCATAATATCTTTAAGTTTGTATTTTAATTGTGGTTAATAATGTAGTATTAATCAGTCTTATTATTTTTTATTTTAACAATAAATTTATATTAATATCATATCAATTAAGATACAAAAATGTGTCATTACTCTATTTATTTTTTTGTGATTCAAATGTAAAATTTTACTTTAAAATAAGGAAAATGAAACTAACCTCCTACGGTTTTTAGATTTCCAACTTATCTACTACAATTATTATAATACTCCGTTAAATGTTGAAAAATACTAAAATTGTTTGCCATCTGTTACCGTTAGGCGGTCGAGTGAGATGGAGTCTATGGTGGTTCAAAAATCAGTTATGGTAGTTGTAAGTTGGGTCCCACTTGACGGCCGTTAAAGTTTATTAAAACTGTAACATTTTGCTGGAAATACATGGGAATGCATAAACTGTAACATTTTGCTATACGATCCTTTGCTGTATAGAACAGTTGCTTCGAAATTCAGACTCATTTACAACTCTCCAACTTTTAACATTGCAAAATACACGAAACACCAAAGCCATCAATGCATTATTCATTCTTTCAAAACTGAAAATCAACATATAGAAACTATTTTTTGACAGGAAACAGAGAAACTTTTATTACTTCCAGCAAACAAAAATACTTATTTTATTACAAGCACTACATTTGAATCACTTAGCAGCCACGCAAATTTCACTACGTGTTTGTAGTGCGAAATGGTCGAAGTCTTCCGGAAAAACTCAATTTTCATCATCATCAAGAAACTAAGCAAAATTGTGTTTTGCAATGGTATGGCTTCAATTTCTGCCCGCTACTCTAAACTCTAGCCAGACCTCTGTGTGTACTCTGCAACAAGTTGTGCAAAAGATGATGACTTGTTCTCTAGCAACTTTGTTGGAGAATCGTATTCCTCGATGAGCCCTAAACCAAAATAATTAAAAATCAGGAAAAATAAACGATGGAATTTATTCAGAACATATTATAGATACTAACCATGACTCAGAAGCAGAACCATATCACTATCAATAACAGATGTTATCCGATGTGCAATGGTTATGACCGTGCAGTCAGAAAAGTGCTGTCGAAGCGTTTGCTGAATCAGATTATCAGTAGCAGTGTCAACAGATGCTGTAGCTTCATCAAGCACCAACACCTTACTTTTCTTGAGTAGCACACGCCCAAGACATACCAGCTGCCTCTGGCCCATACTCCAATTCTCTCCATTCTCCGTAACTGTGTATCCATTTGAATATAGCCAACTAAATTTCTACCATAACTAATTTTTACTCGGGAACATTCAAATGGAATAGATGAAAAGACAGACCTCTTGAATCTAGCTTTCCTTCTTTCTTTCTAACTTCATTCCCAAGTTGGCACTTATCCAAAGCCTAAAAGAATTTATAGTTTTGTTAGCAATTAGTAAACCCATCCCAATCTTCAATGATCAAGTCTAAAAACACAGCAAAGCCACCAGGCCTTAGCCTGGTGGTGAGGGCTGCTGCCCTCCAAATTGGAGGGCAGCAGTTCGAGCCCCCACAATTACATTGTGGGGGTAAAATCCTTCCTCATAGTCTGAGTGAAGGTCAGTCTGATTCCTCGCCCCTGCCGTGAGGACAGACATCCTCGAATATTTGTGAAGGCTTAAATCTGGGCAGTGCTCCATAAGAATTAATGTATACTAGTCCCAGGCATAGTCTGATTTGTAAATATCAGTATAGTCTCATAATATATGAGTTATAATCTTGAGCAATAGTCTCATGTTTCAAAAAAAAAAAAAAAAAAGTCTAAAAACACAGCACAGTAGATTTAGGAATAAACATGATTATCATAGCTTCTTTCTGAAATAAAATTAATATGAACCCACCTCCCAAATTTCCTCATCTGTGTATTCTTCAAGAGGGTCCAGATTGTTACGTACTGTCCCTTCAAACATGGTTGGATCCTGAGGAATGATACTCAGTCTTGAACGCAAATCATACAGTCCAATTGATGAGATATTGATGCCATCTATCACAATTTCACCATATGTCGGTTCAACAATCCGGAACAGTGTCTGAATGAGAGTTGATTTACCACTGCCAGTTCTCCCTACAATACCAGTTTTCATCCCTCCTGGGAAAGTGCACGTGAGACCTCGCAACACAAGTGGCAAGTGTGGGGCATAACGGACCTACACCACAACCATAATCATTGTTTATGAAAACATCATAAAAGAATAAGAGATACAATCATATAGAACAAGCAAATATACCTGCAGATTACGAATGTCAACTTCTCCATGTGTTGGCCAGGAACAGTCAGGCCGACTTGCTTCTATCACAAGCGGGGGCTCACTGGAAATACATGTATACTGAAGTATTCTCTCAACTGATATAATCTTGTTCTCTAAATTGCAAAGGTTCCATATAACCCAAGCTTGTAACATATTTAGATTGAGTCCATATGTCACAGCCAAACCGGCAATTGCTGTAGGGGGAAAAGACCCACAACTTTTAACTCTTTCATTATTTACTCTCAGTAGCGATGCGGATAAGGAATAGTAAATGGGTAACCACTTACCTGGTTCAATTACTCCCTCTGGGATAGAGATTAGTAGAACCAAAGAGAAGGCAAATGTGAGAGAAGACAACATATCCAGGCGGAAGCAAAGCCATTCCATTGCACCAGCAATATGGAATTTCGGCCGAGAATATCCATCTACCAGCTTCATATTTGTGTCTCGAAACCTTGATTCTTGATCAAAGCTCCTGATAGTTGTTGAACCCGAAATTGTTTCAGAAAAATGTTGTATCACTGGTGCTTTGCATACTCCAACCAACCTTGAAAGTTCTCGTGCTGAAGGTATGTAATATTGCTGGATAATTATAAAAAAATGAGAAATTAACATTTCTAGAAGAAGTATACTAAAATCAAGATATTGAATATTGGAATGAGTGTGAGACATAACATAATACAAGAAATTAACATTTCTTGCTGAGTTCTATGAAAATTCAGAACGCTGATAATTATGGAATCCAGAAACGGGGAGCTCACCTTGCATTTATAAAAACTTATAGGTAGAGAAAACACAATTTGTAACCAGATACACAATCCCCCAATTGGTGAAAAACTAAAACAGCAATTTTAATTCTTGACTGCTATATAATTTAAAATCTTTATTTAAATATGCTATGAATACTGCTGCAGTCCTATGGTATAAGCTATATAGTTAGAGAGAGAAGTTCAGAATTCATTTATACTGATATCTCAGAGTTATTCATTGCTTAAGTCATGCATCATATTTAGTTATCCAAAATATGCAAATAAAGCATGTTTAATAGAAGCCTTGAGGTGATTTGGTTAAACAAAATATCTTGCAAAGAACAATAATCGGCAAAATTTTTATGAAATATGGAGTAAGCTCACTTGCAATGCAAAAAAGTTTAGGTTTTCCAACTACTGGTCATCTTGAGCAATCAGCATTTGATGCATAACCTAGAACATCTAACATTTGCAAAATTTGAAAATAAAAATTAGAAAAACAAAGAGATAGAGATGAAAGAGCACAAAGATTACCTGATACCAGATGCTGATAGCAATCACAGGGATGAAAACTATAAAAACCTGCCATGCAGCCTGAGACATCACTGCAATGATTCCCAGAAGCTGGATCATTGAGAAGGCAAAAGCCGCAACTTGAGATGCAATGTTCAAGTCCACAGCACTTTGGTCAGTAGAAGCCTACGAAAGAAAGTGGATTAAATAAGCAATTACTTTTACTTGGTCCTATTTTGGTTCTCAGAAAAACTAAGCGACCAAAATGAAGTGCATTAGATATGAACATATGCTAACTTACCCTGTTTAGAACTCGTCCACTAGGTGTTGCATCAAAGAAGGACATAGGAGCGCGGAATAAACAGAAGTGCATTTTATTAAAAAGCAGAGTAGCTGTTTTGAATCCGGCCGTTGCAAGAAGTGTAGATCTTGCAAGGATGCAAAAAGAACTTCCAAGGGCCAAAGCTACATAGACAATTATCAGTGTGGAGCTCCCGACCGCAGGTTTTACATCCTCTGACACTGGAGTTGCCCAAGCCATCCAATAATTACTGCCAATTTGAAGGATCTGAAAGAGAATCTGAGCCAGCAATATAAAGGGCACAAGTGCTCCTCCATATGCTGTTGTGATATATTGCCAGTACACTGAGAAACCAACTCTCCCCTTCTCTCTCTCTTCTTCCTGAACAAGCTGCCCTTTTGGTACTGTTTCTTCATCCACTTTACCAGTCTGACCATCTTCATTTCCTTCTTTCATGGTAACCCCATTAGTAGTATCCATACTACTATTTTCAAAAACAGGCCCTCCCTCTATGGAATCAAGTGCTGATAAAGCTTGCTGATGTGCACCCACAAGATCCATAAAATCAGTACCTGAGTTTAGGATGTCATTGTACTTTCCAGCTTGCGTAATCTTTCCATCTTTCATAACCTAAAAACAAGGTTTAATTTATTTTTAAGGGATCTATAAACCAGGGATATGCAATCCAACAGGTAGAAATGCACTGTAATTGCTCACCAAGATAAGGTCTGCAGCAGGCAAGAACTCCACTTGATGAGTAACATAGATCACCGTTTTGGATCTTAAGAGGCCCAACAAAACTTCCTACCAAACAAATAATATTAAAAAATAAGTCTCAACAACAGAGTGCAGTGGTGGTACTTGAATAACCAAATACAGTTATCCAGGAAAGAGTCCACCCTCATGAGTAACATATCTGTATTTCCAAATATACTAGGAAAAGAAAAAGAAAAATGTCCAAAAGTAAAAGCACTAGAGAGAGGAATAGATTTCACCTTAAAGAGATGAGAACCAGTATGAGCATCAACAGCACTAAAAGGATCGTCAAACAGATAGATATCAGCATCTTGGTAGAGAGCGCGAGCAATCTGTATTCTTTGCTTCTGTCCTCCACTTAAATTAATTCCCCTCTCACCTATAACTGTCTGATCACCAAATGAGAGGATTTCCAGATCTTTTTTCAGGGAACATGCTTCAAGCACTCTGTCATACTTTTCTCTGTCCATCAGCTTA
Organism: Murraya koenigii; assembly: GCA_025617385.1. Lineage (NCBI taxonomy): Eukaryota > Viridiplantae > Streptophyta > Magnoliopsida > Sapindales > Rutaceae > Murraya > Murraya koenigii. Next base: position 23,622,430 of record CM046817.1, read on the forward strand.
CCGAACAAAATGTTATCTTCAATCCTGCCACTCTGTATCCAAGGTGACTGAGCAACATAGGCCTTTGCACCACACAACTTCAGGGTACCAGATATCTTGGGTACTTCTCCCAAAATACAAGAAAGTAAGCTTGATTTCCCAGAGCCAACAGTACCACAAACTGCAACCCTCATGCCATGAAACACTTTCAAGTTTATGTCTTTCAATGTTGGATTGTTGAAAGAAATATCCCAGGAAAAATTCCCATCAACTATCTCAATAGCTGTTTCAGAACTTCCTTTGGGATGCTTCTCTATAATATCAGACTGCAAGTCATCAAGACATAGGAAAGATGCAATTCTGTCGAGTGAAACCTTGGTCTGAATTATCATTGAAATTGTGTCTGGAAGATTATATATGGGCTCTTGAAGAATCCTGAATGTTGCGAGAGCAGATAAGATCTTCCCTGACTCAAGTGGGATTCCCAAAAGCATACAAGCACCAAAGGTGGCAACAGACACAAAAGTAGGGGCACCCCAAAAGACAAAACTGGTCATCGCCCCAGTGTAAAGAAAATTTTTCAACCATCCAGCCTCAATCTTTCTGAGCTCAATAATCTTGGACAAAAACTTCATTTCCCAGCCCTGAAGCTTGAGAATTCTCATGTTCCTTAAAATCTCAGAAGTGACCTTCATTCTTTTATCTTTTGATTTCATCAACTTATCTTGAAACTTCTCTTGCAGTCTACTCAAAGGAAAGTTCGCTAACATAATTAATACTGTAGCAAAAAGTGCCGCAATTGATGCTAGCCCAAGATTTTTATACAAGATCAACAGGGCCAAGGAAACCTGCAAGATGACCAACCACGGATCATGCATATACCAACTGAAGTCACCAACCCTTTCGGCATCAACGGTCATGAAATTAATGATTTCCCCACTAGTGTATCTTTGCTTCGCTTGGCATGAAAGGGTCAAACCCTTATTGTAGACCATTGAAACAAGGACCGAGCGCATCTTAATTCCAGCCACCTGCAGCTGAAACATCCAGTGCCTCTGGCAGAGGCACTCCACAATCTTTGCTACAAAGAAGGTGGAAACCAGAACATATCCCTCATTTTTGAAATCCCGCTTCCCATTGAGATATTGAACGAATGTGTCAATTAGATATGGGCCAACATAATTGGCCAATGTGTATAAAAGAGCTAAGATTGCTGTAAATACAATCTCTTTCCAAGCAGAGAAGAACAATGCCTTTGTCAGCTTGAATGCAGTCACTTTATTCCCCTCACCACTATTTGCCTCAAGCTTATTCCTAAAAATTGGAAAGCCCCCAACTACACTATCACCACTATCTAATTGAGGAACATCCTCAAGGTCCAAAGTTTTCTTATTCCCATTGGAAATTAGAGAACCCATCCAAGAGAAGGTAAGAATACTAAATAAACTAGCATTTGAATAAGGAGTGACGTTATCAGTCCCTTTAGACTTGATTGATGACACTCCACCATTACTTATACTAGAATCACCATCCAAAAGGGGTTCTTGAAGAAGAAGGGTATCTTCACCCTCATCTTTCTTCAAAAACCCCACATAACAGAAAAGCAATCCACTAATAACAGAGACTACATCAGATACTAAATAATGAACGGGTAAAGACACAAGCTTTGTGTACAGAACAATATCAGTGACAAGACAGTAACAAGAAATACATAAATAAAAACCCCACCAAAGTCTCAATAAAAGTGGGAATCTTTGCTGATCTGAATTAAAGAACTGGGTGTGCAAATAAACACAAATTGCTCCCCAACCAAGTGTTCTAAGCATTAAATCAGCTAAAGTAACTAGTTTATCATCAGACCAGTCATTTTTAAACCAAAAAAAGTAACCTAACAAACACAAAACAAGGTTGAACACTGAAACACCTAAACAACAAAACAGAATCAGCTTATGCCACAAAACCGATTTGTTCTTAAACCTCTCCTTAGACCCTTCACTATCACTAACCCAAACTCTCAGCTTCTTCCAAACCCAGGAGACAAACAACCCAAGTAACAAAACCAAGTGCAAAGAACCAGAAATCCCACGAAGGAAAGCTGGTTTAACAAGAAACTCAGTACCTCGAAACATTTTTTGGAGAGCTTATTTCAGTAGTCGAGTGTTTGTGTGTTATTGTGAAGGTGGAGTTAATGGAACCCGGTTTTGTGTGTGTTTTTCTCTCTCTCTCTGTCTATATACATATATAAGAATAAAAGGCAAAATGGCAAATGAGAAAGTCAAAGATTGATTTCTTGGGGAAGAGTTAACGTGGAGAGTAAGATTGGAGAGGATAAGAGAACAAAGGAAACCAGTCTTGGGTCAAATACAGCTAAAACCTAAAAGATTAAAAAAAAAAAATGAATGGCTGTGTCTCTGAGAAAAACAGAGACCACCAAGTGAAAGGACACAGAAAGATTTCAATTTACTAAAATTATATTTCTTTATCTTGACCCATGACTTAATCAGGTCAATGCTTGGTAGAGTAATTTTTTAGTTTTTATTATTATTATTATTTTTATTGATCATATGTGCTTAAACTCTGATTGAACTGTATTATTATTATTATTATTATTATTATTATAGTAATAATAATAATTATGGGCATCTTTATTTTAACAGTAAAAATATTATTAATAAATAAAAAATATAAATTTTTATATATTAATTTTTATCTCACTTTATTTAAGTGAGGATGTTTCAAAGACAAAGGACTGTAGTAAGAAGTAATCACAAAACAAAATAAGAAGGCCTTTTTATTTCTTAAAATGAGCTTTCTATTAAGTTAAAAGTAGAAAGTGGAAACAGAAGTCAGTTTAATATTGGGAAATTTATACAAATAACCAGTCTCATTTTGTATTTTTTACAAATAACCTTTTTATATTTTTCCTATCATAATTAGCCAATCTCAAATTTTTCAGACCAAAATACCCCTGTTTCGTCACTGGCCAAAATTTTCGCAACAGTTCCTCGAGTTCTGAGACGACGATCAGAGACACCGGATGACAAGAGACACCGGAAGATAAATAAACTTTCTGTAAGTTTTTTTTTTAGGAAATTGGCGACCATCGGTAGCAGATCTTGCCAAAGACCACGCCGATGGTAGCTTGCCATCGCACCAGAATCAGTGCGATAGCCGGCCATGGCACCAGAATCGGTGCGATGGCCGGCCATCGCACCAAATCTAGTGCGACGGGCTGGTGCCGTCGCACCAGATCTGGTGAGACGAGCAGTAGCCGTCGCACCAAATCTGGTGCGACGGTACCAAATTCCAGAATCCCAGATTATGGAATTTGGTGCGACAGGCATCCGTCGCACCAGGTTTGGTGTGACGCTTCCAGTTTCAGATTGCGACGGATGCTTATCGCACCAGATTTAGTGCGACGGTACTAGTTTCAGATTCTGTAATTTGGTGCGACAGGCACCAAGCCTGGTGAGACAGGCTGCCTGTCTCACCAAGCCAGGTGAGACAGGCTGCCCGTCTCACCAAGCCAGTGAGACAGACACTCTGTCTCACCAACTGTCAGACAATCCCAAAATATAAACCCTAGCTCGTAAATGATACAGAACATAAATTCATAACACTTATATAAATATTTAATACAATTATATTACAGTTAGGTAAAGAAGCTCTGATATTCAGTTATTGAACGGTGTTTGTAGTTTGCAGGAACGGTGATTGGCTAGGGAACGGGTTGGCAGTTGCAGGAATAATGTTTTAAATTTACAGTTCTGTAATAAAAATTAAATATGGAGGGTAATTAAGGAAATGTAAGTTTTGATTGGCTATATTTGATATAATATAAAGTGAATGGTTATTTGTGAAATTTAGAAATTGAGGTCGGTTATTTGTGTAAATTTCTCTTTAACATTACGAGGCTTATCTGTTGATGCCACGTTTGACTTGAGTCCGATATGTGTGCGGAGCAAGAAATGAGGAAGCCTTAATTTGTTGGGCGTTTTCGTGGGAGACAAAAATGGAAAAGTGAGGTCCGAAAATGAAAGAAAGTAATTTTGGGGGTTTCCACTTTTTGATTTTATTTCGAATTTGCGAAGAAAATTTGTCGTAGTGATTAGTGCCATGAAATGGACTCATCTTGATGTCAATTATTTCCCTTCATACAAATTCATGTAGTTTTTCCAAACCCGTGTTTGACCAATTTGGAGAGAGTGTTACTTCATTTCTGTTGAAGATGAATCTCAATCTGAAATTTTTGGTTAAAAACGACAAGTCGGTTTAGTTCTGGAGCATTGAGTGACATGTCGTTTACGAGCTTCGGAGGTGCTCGTATAAGGTAAATGACATGTCGGTTATAACTCGCAGCAAGTCATGTGTGTTTCACGTGACTTACTTAATCGAAACGGCAACTAAAGGCTGCGTTTTGGAGAAACAGAATAAACAAACTTGGACACGTGTTTTACAGACCATTGGAGAAGGTCGTTATCCTGCTTGTTAGGCGGAAATTTCGGGTTTGTTTCCAACAAATCCCGTAAATACACTGGTCCGTAACGCTCCTTTGGGGCTGATTTCTTCGTGTATAAAAGGCCATGTAATCCAAGGTTGAGGGGATCGATTCGATGACATTCCCTTGTGAGCTTTGTATCCGTTTGAGATTGGTTTAGTGAAAGCTTGCTCTCTTTTCTCGATGGATGTAGGTTACCAGTAACCAAACCACTATAAGTTGCTCTGCTTTACGTGTGCTTGATCTTGCCGGTTTTAGCTTCATTCTTGGTAATTTGATTCCATTAAATTGCCATTAATTTGTTTCACACATCTAGTTCGAATTACGATTAAGTTGAATCTTTGATCTTGAGTAATTGGTGGCAATCTTGGGTGACAAAGATCAGCTCTGTAGCTAGTCTCTGGTTTCAACAAATTGATATCAGAGCTTACCACCAAACTTAGGATCAAAGGATGGTCGCACCAAACCGGATGTGGAGAAATTCACCGGTGAAAATGATTTCCACCGTGGAGACTCAAGATGAGAGCCCTGTTGGTACATCAAGTGTTGGATGAAGCACTTCTAAGCTTCATCCTCCAGAAGCCAAGAAAAGTTTCGATGAGGATCTTGCAGATGTTCTAGACAGAGCTCACAGTGCAATAATTCTGAGTCTTGGTGATGGTGTACTCAGAGAGGTTGGAGGGGAACAAACAGCAGCTGGGTTGTGGAAGAAACTTGAAGATTTATACACAAAGAAATCTATGGCCAAGAGATTGGCCACTAAGAAAAACTCTACACCTTCGAGATGGATGAGGGTCTTCAATATCCGATCACATTGATGCCTTCAATAAGATCATTCTTGATCCGGAAGACATAAGTGTAAAGATTGAAGATGAAGACAAAGCCATGATCCCGCTATGCTCATTACCAAACTCCTATGAACATCTGGTGGATACACTCATGTATGGAAGGCAAACTCTTACCATGACAGATGTGAAGGAAGCTCTGAGTTCTAAAGCAGCAATCAAGAAAGATTCAAGAGATGGAGAAGGTCCGAATGTCGGAGGAAGACCGGATAAAAGAGTCAAGAATGGAGAAAAGAAGAAAAGGTCCAAGTCTAAACTAAAGAATCTTAAGTGCTTCCATTGCCACGAGGAAGGACACTTTAAGAAGGATCGCCTCGAGAGGAAGACAAGAGGCAAAGATCATAAAGGAAGAAATGGTGATCGTCATGTTGCATCGAATGTCAAGATTCGGATGGTTATGACTCACCGGTGTTCTTATAGCCACAAATGACCAAAGCAAAGGTAACTGGGTTTTAGATTCGGTTGTTCCTTTCTATATGTGCCCAAATAAGCATCTGCTTACAAAATATGAAACCCGTGATGGAGGGATTGTTGTAATGGGAAATGATGCTAGTGTAAGGTGGTGGGTAGAGGCATAATTAGGTTGAAAATGTTTGATGGTATGGTTAGAGAGTTAGGGATGTGAGACATGTGCCCGAATCGAAAAGAAACCTCATTTCTCTTGGCATGCTTGATAATATGGGATGCATAATTAAGTTCGGAATCTGGAACCTTAAAAGTGCTCGAAAGGGTCTATGATATTGATGAAAGGAGATATGAAAATGGATTATATGTTCTCCAAGGAACTGCATTGTAGGTGATGTTGGAGTCTCAAATCGAATCTGGACAAGACCATGTTGTGGCACTTGAGGCTTGGTCATATGAGTGAGAGAGGGCTTAAAGAACTGTCAAAACAGGGAGTCTTAGGAGGGGATAAGATAGATACCTTGAAGTTCTGTGAAGATTGCATCCTAGGAAAGTCTTCAAGAATCAAATTCAGTACTGGTGTTCATAATTCAAAAGGTACTCTAGATTACATACATGCTCGATCCGCTGGGGCCTGCATGCATGACTTCTTCTGGGGAGCAAGGTATTTTCTATCTCTCATTGATGATTATTCAAGGTTTGTTTGGGTATATGTCTTGAAGGGTAAAGAAGATGTATTTGAACAGTTTCAAACCTGGAAAACTCTTGTGGAAAACCAGACAAACAGAAAGGTTAGAAGGCTAAGAACTGATAATGGATTAGAGTTCTGTAACAAGAGATTTGATGACTTCGGTTCTGGAAATGGAATTGTGAGACATAAAACAGTGAGATATACACCCCAACAAAATGGCTTAGCTGAAAGAATGAATAGAACCTTGATTGATAAGGTGAAATGCATGTCGATTCACTCAAAGTTGTCAAAGTCTCTATGGGTCGAGGCACTTTCAACCGCTCGCTATATAAGTGAACGTAAGCCCTCATCCGGAATTAACTTCAAGACACCAATTGAGCTTTGGTCCGCAAACCAATTGACTATTCTAATACGAGGGCTTTTGGTTGTCCCGCTTATGCACATATTAAGCAAGGCAAACTTCAACCTAAAGCTTTGAGGTGCATATTTCTTGGCTATCCCGATGGGGTTAAGGGCTATAAGCTCGGTGCATCGATCTTAAGCCACCAAGGGCCATCATAAGTGAGGATGTTGTGTTTAATGAGTCCGAATTATTGTTAAATTCAACCTGCACTAAACAAACAATTGCCGATTCCAACAATCCGTAACATAGGACTCATGTTGAGGTGGAGCTATCAAATCAGGATACAAAACAGAAACAAAGAGTTGAACCAGAAGAAATGTCAGATAAGGAAACTTCTGAGCCTGAAGAAGAAACTGATGGTGTTCAAGAAGTCAGAGACTATCAGCTGGTAAGAGATAGAGAAAGAAGAGTTATAAGACCTCCAAAGAGATATGCTTATGCAGATTTGATTGCATTTGCATTGACAGCAGCACATGAGATTGAAACTGAGGAACCAAAAACATATTCAGAAGCTGTGAACTGTGATAAGTCTAAAGAATGGAAGAAAGCTATGGATGAGGAAATGCAATCATTAATCAAGAATCAGACTTGGAAACTGATAAAAAGACCAGACAACAGGAGAGTAGTTGGCTGCAAGTGGATTTATAAGGTTAAAGAAGGATTACCAGGTGTTGAGCCACAAAGATATAAAGCTAGATTGGTAGCTAAAGGTTTTACTCAAAGGGAGGGCATTGATTTTACTGAAGTGTTCTCTCCAGTGGTTAAACACTCTTCCTTAAGAATCTTATTGGGACTTGTTGCAGTAAAAGACATGCATCTGGAACAGATGGATGTAAAGACTGCATTCCTTCATGGTGAGTTAGATGAGATGATTGTGATGGCTCAACCTGAAGGCTATGAAGATCCAGGGAAGGTCGATCATGTTTGTCATCCGAAGAAGTCTTTGTATGGACTCAAACAATCTCCAAGACAATGGTACTTGAGATTTGATAAGTTCATGACAGAACATGGTTTTCAGAGGAGTAACTTTGACTGCTGTGTGTATTTCAAAGACTTAAGAGATGAGACCAAGATTTATCTGATGCTATATGTTGATGATATGTTGATAGCATGTCGAATATGAGTCGGATAGAGTGTTAAAGCAACAATGAGTGAAGCTTTTGAAATGAAGGATCCGGGGTCGCAAAAGGATCCTTGGTGTTGAATTGATCGAGACAGTGCAGAAGGGACATTGTGCTTAACTCAACATAAATACATCGGAAAAGTACTTGAGAAGTTTGGAATGGGAAATTCAAAACCGGCTTAGACTCCACTACCATCACATTTCAAGCTTTCATGTCAAGATTGTCCCAAAACTGATGAGGAGAAAGCTGAAATGGACAAGATGCCTTACTCTAGTGCTGTAGGATGTTTAATGTATGCTATGGTTCTTACCAGGCCAGATTTAGCATATGCAGTAAGTGTGGTAAGCAGATATATGTCAAATCCAGGAAAGGAACATTGGAGAGCTGTTGTTTGGATATTGAGATATCTAAATGGTTCAGCTGACTATGGTTTGATGTATGGAGCCAAAACAGAGAATGAAGTCAGAGTTTCTGGGTTTGTAGATGCTAATTATGCAGGAGACTTGGACAAAAGGAGATCTCTGACAGGCTATCTGTTCACTCTGAATGATTGTACCATCAATTGGAAAGCCACATTACAAAGTGTTGTTGCTCTGTCAACAATCGAGCAGTAGTACATCTGCTGCAGAAGCCATTAAAGAGGCAATTTGGCTTAAAGGTCTGGTGACTGAGTTGGGGTTTGAACAGAAGCATATAACAGTTTTCTGTGACAGTCAAAGTGCAATTTGTTTAAGCAAAAATCAGATACATCATGAAAGAACTAAGCACATTGACATCAAGCTTCACTTCATCAGATTGGAGGTGTCAAAAGGGGTGGTTAAGCTGCTGAAAGTTCACACGCACCACAACCTTGCCGACATGCTAACAAAACCAAGTGCTCGGTGCAAAGTTTGAGTTCGTCTCACTCAACCGGCATCATCGAGAGTTAGTTCATGAATCGAGATGTGAAGAAGAAAAGGGGAGCGAGGAGTAGGCGATTGAGTTCAAGGTGGAGAATGTTGAAGATGAATCTCAATCTGAAATTTTTGGTTAAAAACGACAAGTCGGTTTAGTTCGGAGCATTGAGTGACATGTCGCTTACGGAGCTTCGAGAGGTCTGTATAAGGTAAATGACATGTCGGTTACAACTCGCAGCAAGTCATGTGTGTTTCACGTGACTTACTTAATCGAAACGGCAACTAAAGGTCGCGTTTTGGAGAAACAGAATAAACAAACTTGGACACGTGTTTTACAGCCATTGGAGAAGGTCGTTATCCTGCTTGTTAGGCGGAAATTTCGGGTTTGTTTCAACAAATCCCGTAAATACAACTGGTCTAGTAACGCTTCTTTGAGACTGATTTCTTCGTGTATAAAAGGCCATGTAATCCAAGGTTGAGGGGATCGATTCGAGTGACATTCCCTTGTGAGCTTTGTATCCGTTTGAGATTGGTTTAGTGAAAGCTTGCTCTCTTTTCTCAGTGGATGTAGGTTACACTGTAACCGAACCACTATAAGTTGCTCTGTTTTCTGTGTGCTTGATCTTGCTGGTTTTAGCTTCATTCTTGGTAATTTGATTCTGTTAAATTGTCATTAATTTGTTTCACATATCTAGTTCGAATTACACTTAAGTTGAATCTTTGATCTTGAGTAATTGGTGGCAATCTTGGGTGACAAAGATCAACTCTGTAGCTGGTCTCTGGTTTCAACAATTTCCATCCCCAATTTTCATTTCGACTTTTCTATAGATTTTTAATTAAAAGTTAGAAGAATGTTTTGCAAATATTATCACAAAATCTCCAACTACATATCAAAATTTCAATGATGATTTAAAAATACAACAACTTGAATGCTCTTTAATTTTTTGCTTTGTCCAGTTTTTAAACCAAAAGATCCTTTTTTTCTCAAATATTTTTGAAAAATGGGCAGTCAATCATTTTTTTTTCCCCATTTTCATTTGTTCATCTTGAATGATTGATTGTTTCCATGAACAATTCACATGGGGCATATGAACGGTTGCTATAAGTCACTAACAATGATGAACTGATTTTTTCTTTCAAATAAATATGTTCACAAGAAACTTTTTTTTTCTATTTAAAATAATTAAATAGATAGTTAAAAGATAAATAATAACAAAATATAAATTTTTATTGTAAATAGACCTGACCTGACACATTATATAAATTGTCACATGTCTCTAAATCTTTGTAAGTTTTATTTCTTTACAAAATACATTGACAATAGTATGACATTTCTCAAAATCCTCTACAGCCAGCATCCGAATAGATAACCCATGAAAAATAAATGTAATGAAATAGAGTAATGGGACACATTTTTATTTTTTATTTTTATCTAAATGATTGTTTCATTATTTTCCAAACTTTCATGCATTTACTTTTCCATTTTCCACTTGCTTTTAGCATTTTTCTTCCTTTTCTTTTACCCACTTGGTATGATTTCTTTCTTTTTCAAAAGAGAAGAAAAAAAAAATCTTATTTCATTTTAATTTTATTTTTTTAATATTGATTTTATACAATGGTCTCACGACCTCTCATTTGTTTCGACCAACTACTTTTAAGTTATAGTATGTTAACTGCCCCAATATAAACTTAAAGTTATGTAAATAAGTAAATTAGGTTTCTGGATTTTTTTTGTTTTTAAAGAAACTTACAACTACCAAGACATTTTTTGAATCAAATTGAAATTCTAGAATTTTTTCATAGTGCAGATGTGAGATGTCACGGCCCAAGATTACCAAAAAAAGAACTTTCGCACCTAAGTGAAAATTATAATTGAAATCTGATTTAATTAATTTAAGGCAATATTCACGTATGTCACTTATAAAACTATTTCTAAATATCTTAGAGTTTGCATGACACATTGGAATCTTAATTACATATCTGCAATTTATTTATATCGAACTTTCTTAAGCAACATTTACCGAGAAGAAGAAATCTGGAAAGAAATTAGAACCCTTCTTGAAATCTGCAATGCTTCTGTCACAGAATACAATATTTTGTTCAACTGTAGCAATCATGACAGCATCTATTTCTACTACAAATTTTTTGGAATCCAAACAAGATTTGTTGAGCGATGAGATTGCGATTTGCATTGCCTCCCACGTGACAAATTCTGATCGGTGAAGTCATTAATTAACAGACAGCGGCTATTGCGGTTAGTAGATTTTGTAATGTTCAAGAAGATAAACATATAAATTTATGAGATATTATTAACATTTTGTATCTCAGTTGCATTGCCACTCATTGATAATGGTAGTAAGATTAGCAATGAATAATTAATCTTCAATTACCTTGTATACGACAATGAATGATAAGAGACATATCCTTGTATATGACAATGAATGATAAATGACACATCATTTCCATATATATATATATATATATATATATATAGAGAGAGAGAGAGAGAGAGAGAGAGAGAGAGAGAGAGAGAGAGAGAGAGAGAGAGAGAGAGAGAGTATTATTGAAAATGTAAAAGGTTGACCAGTTATTTTTGTAAGTAATTTGATTAATTTTTTTTTTTAATATGATAAACAATTCCTTGGATATTAGAATAGAGTAGTGCTGAACTTTTTAACCAGTAATTCAACTTTCACAATCTTAAACAAAGTGACATTTATTTATTGGCTGAAGGGACGTAGCACTAATAAGCTCTAAACTTGAAATATTTTTTTAGGATATTACCAATAACTGCAGTAAGGTGCAAAGCAAATCTGTTCCTATCTTAAGAATGAACTAGGCAGGAGGGGTAGAGAGCCTCTGGTCATGGATTTTGAGAACCTCTTTCAGTAATATCTGGAGAATGAAATGCTTCTCCTATTGTAAACATTTGGTCTGCAGGTGAAATTAGATATCAGAATCAGAAATCAAGTAGTGCACACGATCTGTAATAACATATGCCTAGAAAGCAATAACATTATTAAAGTCAAAATGAGCTCGAAACTCAAGTTTCTTAGTCGTCAAGTAACTTAGCTCAATTTTGCTTGTTTTAGGTATGGCCTTCAATTCCCAGCTGAATTGGAACTGGACCTCTGGGTGTACTCTGCAACAAGTTGTGAAAAAGAGGATGACTTGTTCTCTAGCAACTTTGTTGGGGAATCATATTCCTCGATAAGCCCTGCAAGAAAATATTTTGAAATGTTATATACATTCGATGATAAGGAAGCTATAAAAGGAATTGGACTTACTGACCATGACTGAGAAGCAGAACCATATCACTGTCAATAACAGAAGTTATCCGATGGGCAATGGTTATGACTGTGCAGTCAGAAAAGTGTTGCCGAAGACTTTTTTGGATCAGATTATCTGTAGCGGTGTCAACAGATGCTGTAGCTTCATCAAGCATCAAGATTTTTCTCCTCTTCAGTAACACACGACCAAGACATACCAGCTGCCTCTGGCCCATGCTCCAGTTCTCTCCATTCTCAGTAACTGCAGCATCCACAAGACCATATATAATGGAAATTCTGAGTCACAACTAAAATTTGGAAACCTTCACTACAGCTCATGCAATAGAATACAAAAAAAAAAAAAAAAAAAAAAAACACAGACCTTTTGAATCTAGTTTCCCTTCCTTCTTCCTAACTTCATCTCCAAGTTGGCATTTATCCAGAGCCTAAACCATTTCAAGAAATCTTAGCATAATCCATCTTCCATTACCAATTGCAAGCCTAAAAACACTGCAAAAGCTTATTCCTACCTCCCATATTTGCTCATCCGTAGATTCTTCAAGAGGGTCTAGATTGCTTCGCACGGTCCCTTCAAACATGACAGGATCCTGGGGGATAATGCTTAGCCTTGTCCGCAAATCATGTAGTCCAATCAATGAGATATCGATGTCATCTATAAGAATCTGACCAGCAGCAGGTTCAACAATCCGGAACAGCGTCTGAATGAGAGTTGATTTACCACTGCCCGTCCTCCCTACAATGCCAGTTTTCTTCCCTCCTGGGAAAGTGCACGAGATACCTCGCAACACAAAGGGCATGTGTGGTGCATAGCGGACCTACAACATAACAGCAATCATTGTTTAGTCTAAGGGTATGTTTGGGATTTAGATCTTGGGCTTTTATTCCATAACTGTTTCAGAATGGAGAACTCATTGTCAGTGAATAGATTTTAAACAGCAGTAACTGCCAACAAAAAAGTGGGTGTTTACCAAACAAATTAGCTGGCGAGCTTTCAAAAATAAGCAAAAGCACAACAGATACAAAAGCATTAACTAAGAGTCGTTAAGCAAGTAAAATAACCTGAAGATCATGCAGGTCAATCTTCCCATGTGATGGCCAAGAATGGCTGGGTTGACTTTCTTCTATTTCGAGTGGGGGCTCACTAGGAATACAAGTATACTGAAAAATTCTCTCAACTGATATAATCTTGTTCTCCAGTTCACAAGCAAGCCATATTAAAATAGCTTGTAAGCCATTTAGGGTGAGTCCATATGTTACGGCTAAGCCAGCAATTGCTTCAGAAAAGGAAATGAGAAAAAAAGTTTGTTTCATGCTCCTTTACTAATTATTTCTAGTTGAAAGGAGGATTATCAATGATAACATATGTGAACTGCTAACCTGGATCAATAAATCCATTCGGAATAGAGATTAAGAAAACCAAAGAGAAGGCAAAGGCGATGTTAGACAACATATCCAAGCGCAGGCCTAGCCATTCCATGGCAGCAGCAATGTGGAATGTTGGCCGAGAATATCCATCCATCAGTTTCATGTTTGTGTCTCTAAACCTTGATTCTTGATCAAAGCCCCTGATAGTTGTTGACCCCGAAACAGTTTCTGCAAAATGCTGTATCAATGGAGCTTTGCATACTCCAACCAACCGAGAAAGTTCCCGTGCTGAAGATATGTAATATTGCTGCATAGACTTAAAAAAGTAAGAAAACTTCTATTCTAAAATTGGTCTGTTATTCGATGAGTGTGAGACTACAGGAAGAAAACACTTAAAGAGGGACAAGCAGTTTCTGAGAACGTAATCACAATATATTGACACTTGCTTCTTTGAAAGTTATATAAGTTAAAGAAAGGCAGTACAGCGAGGACCAAGAAGATATTAAAGCTCAAAATAACTCTGTTTGACTATCAACTAACAAATGTTGGTCTTAAATGTGAGAGTAGCAGTTGATGTAAAAAGCATCTAGTATTCGCATGGAAAACAATTAAACCTATGAAATAGAATGCAAAAAGACATCCAGTGACAATTGATATTAAATATTTAACCAGAATTTTGATGTGCCAATGTCATAATGTGGGCATAGCGTATACAGAGTTGCCAAGGGCACAAGGATTACCTGATACCAGATGCAGGTAGCAATCACAGGGATAAAAAGGATAAAAATCTGCCAAGCAACCTGAGACATCATTCCAATGACTCCTAGAACCCGGATTATTGAGAATGCAAAGGACCCAACGAGAGCAGGAATGCTCAAATCAACAGCACTTTGGTCGGTAGAAGCCTTGAAGAACAAAATCAAATTGATTAACCAAATATTCCTAGGTGTGGTTTTAGTTTTCAGAAAACTTTAAGAGATTCCAATGTTGATTCCCTAATAAAGTTTATTTGACAAGAACGTACTCTGTTTATAATTCGACCACTAGGGGTTGCATCAAAGAAGGACATAGGGGCACGAAAAATGCAATAATGCATTTGATTAAAGAGCAGTGTTGCTGTTTTGTATCCAGCCGTTGCAAGAAGTGTGGATCTAGCAAGGATGCAAAAAGAATTTCCAAAAGCGAAAGCTACATAAACAATTAATAACATAGAGCTTGTAACTGCAGGTTTTACATCCTTTGAAGCTGGAGTTGCCCAAGCAATCCAATAATTGCTTGCAATTTGAAGGATTTGAAAGAGCGACTGTGCCAACAATATGAAGGGCACAAGAACTCCTCCGTAAGCTGTAGTGATATAGTTCCAGTATACTGAAAACCCAACTTTACCTTTCTCCCTCTCTTCTTCTTGAACAAGTTGCCTTTTCGGCTCTACTACTTCATCTTTTATATCATTCTGAACTTCTTTGTTTTCTACTTCCTTGACAAACCCATCAGCAGTACTTGTAGCATCATTTGCTTCTCTGGCGGATCCTTTTTCAGAAAGAGGCCTTCCTTCAATAGAATCAAGCGTTGATAAAGCTTGCACATGTGCATCCACAAGTTCCATAAAATCAGTTCCAGAGTTTATAACATCAGTATATTTTCCAGCTTGTGTAATCTTTCCATCTTTAATTACCTAAAATATAAGGAGAGTTATGGGTCAATGAAGTGGGGAAACACATGCCAATGTGAAAAGAGATGATACTTATAATGCTCACCAAGACTAAATCAGCAGCAGGTAAGAACTCCACTTGATGAGTAACATATAATACAGTCTTATAATTCAAAAGGCCCAACAAAACTTCCTGCAAAATTATTGTATAAAGGTTAGCAATGGTGTTACATGGATGACTGATTACAACAATTAAAGTTAGCAATGGTGTTACATGGATGACTGATTACAACAATTAAAGTTAGCAATGGTGTTACATGGATGACTGATTACAACAACTAAAAACTAAGGACTCATCCTCATGAATGACAGCAAACTTTAAACATTCTACAGGGTAAAACTTCCAAGAAAGTTGATGGCATTATAAACAGAATTGATTTTACCTTAAAGAGGTGAGATCCTGTATGAGCATCCACAGCACTAAATGGATCATCAAACAGATAGATATCAGCATCTTGGTAAAGAGCACGTGCAATCTGTATTCTTTGTTTTTGTCCTCCACTCAAATTGATTCCTCTCTCGCCTATAACTGTCTGATCACCAAATGACAGGATTTCCAAGTCCTTCTTCAGGGAACACGCATCAAGCACTGCATTATACCTTTCCCTGTCCATCTCCTTTCCAAACAAAATGTTATCTTCAATCTTGCCACTCTGTATCCAAGGCGACTGTGCCACATAGGCCTTTGTGCCACACAACTTCAAGGTACCAGATATCTTGGGTACTTCTCCCAAAATACAAGAAAGCAAGCTTGATTTGCCTGAGCCAACAGTACCACAAACTGCAACCCTCATGCCATGAAACACTTTCAAGTTTATGTCTTTCAATGTTGGATTATTTGAAGAAATATCCCAGGAAAAATTCCCATCAGCTATCTCAATTGCTGTTTCAGAACTACCTCTTGGTTGCTTCTCAACAAGACCAGGCTGCAACTCATCAAGACAAAGGAAAGAAGCAATTCTTTGAAGTGAAACCTTTGTCTGAATTATCATTGAAATTATGACAGGCAGCTTATAAATTGGTATTTGAAGAAGCCTGAATGTTGCAATTGCAGATAAGACCTTTCCTGACTCAAGTGGGACTTTTAAAAGTATACATGTTCCAAATGTGACCACAGACACGAAAGTGGGAGCACACCAAAAGACAAAGGAAGTTATGGCGGAAGTGTAAAGAAATCTTTTCAGCCATCCACTCTCACTCTTTCTGAGCTCAATAATCTTAGACAGAAACTTCAATTCCCATCCCTGAAGCTTGAGAATTCTCATGTTTCTTAAAATCTCCGAAGTTGCCTTCATTCTTTCATCTTTTGATTTCATCAACCTGTTCTGAAATTTCTCTTGCACTCTTGTCAAAGGAACATTTGCCAGCATAAAAATTACTGTTCCAAAAACAGCTGCAACTGATGCTATCCCAAGATTCTTGTACAAGATTAGAAAGGACAAAGCAACTTCCAAGAGAAATAACCACGGATCATGAATATACCAACTTAATTCAGCAACCCTCTCAGCATCAACAGTCATGAAATTAATGATTTCCCCACTAGTGTTACCTTGCTTTGCCTGAGATGAAAGTTTCAGACCTTTATCATAGATCATTGCAATAAGAGCTGCCCGGAACCTAATTCCAAGCTGCTCCAACCGGAAAACAAAGAATCTCTGGCAGAGGCACTCCACAAACTTAGCAACACAAAAAGCAGAAACCAAAGCAAACCCCTCATTTTCAAAATGCCGCTTGCCAGAGAGATATTGAACTAAAGCGTCAATGAGATAAGGGCCAATATAAGTGGCCAATGTGTAGACAACAGCTACTAAAGCTGTAAGAAGAATATCTTTCCAAACTGAGCAGAACATTGCTTTGATCAGCTTTAGTGCGGTGAGTCCACTCCCCAAACCACCTTCAGTCTCAAGCTTATTTTTGAAAGTTGGAAAGATCCCAACCACACTATTACCACTATCTAATTGAGGCACATCCTCAAGGTTTAAAGTTTTCTTATTACCAAGAGCAATTAGAGAATTTATCCAGGCGTAAGTAAGAACACTAAATAGACCAGCATTTGAATAAGGAGTCACATTATCAGCTCCTCTGGACTTGATTGATGGTACTGTGCCTTCACTTTCACCAGAATCATCTTTCAAAAAGGGTTCTTGAAGGATAAGGGTATCTTTGCCCTCATTTCTACTCATAAAACCCACAAAACATAGAAACAATCCAGTGATAACAGATACAACATCTGATACTAAATAATGAATTGGTAAAGTTACTTGTTTTTGGTACAGAACAATGTCAACAATCAGACAGTAACAAGAAATAAAAACATAAAAGCCCCACCAAACTTTCAACAAGATTGGGAACTTTGGTTGTTTTAAATTAAGAAACACGGTATGCAAATAAACACAAATTGCACCCCAACCAAGCGTTCCAACCCCAAAATCGAAAAGGGTCACGAGTTGATCATAAGACCTGCCATTTCTATACCAATTGAAGTAACTCGGCAAACAGAACACAAGATTAGACAGTGAAACAAAAAAACAACAAACCAAAGTCAGCTTATACCACAAAGCCTTCTTTTTCTTAAACCGCTCCTTGGACCCTCCACTATGATCACCTTCACCAACCTTCAGCTTCTTCCAAACCCACAAGCCAAACAACCCAAGTAACAAAAATAAGTGCAAAGAACCAGAAACCCCACGAAGAAAAGCTTGCTTAAGAAGAAAATCAGTCCCTGAATACATTGGTGAAGATGAAAAATGAGTGTGCTTTGAGGTATTATAGGGAACACATTTATGAAGTTAATGGTACTTATTTTTTATTTTATACATGAAAGGATTGAAGGCACAAATGAGAAAGACAAAGATGGATTTCTTGGGGAAGAGTTTACGTGGAGACTTAGAATGGAGGAGCGGAGAGAAAAGAGGATATTAACATGTGAGCCAAATACAAGATAAAACAAAGGAAATAACGCATCTCTCTTAATGCTTACTGTGAGGAAGTCATAAGGAGAGTACACAGAAGCTTCAGTGTGTAAAATGTGTCACTACTTTATCTGTTTGAATGCAGTGGTACAGTGTGTCAAATTGTAAAGACGCATTTGATTGGATTGTAAAGGTAATTTTGGATACCTCCCTCAGGTTTACCCTTCCTACACTTAGAAAGACTGTATGCATGTATTAACATATAACCCCCTTAGAAAGACTGTATGCATGTATTAACATATAACCCCCTGGACGCCTGTGTCTGTATAACAGGTAAGAAGCCGTTTGGTTTGCCAGTGAAAGTACAATAATACCCTTCATTCCACCTGACAATAACTGACAATAGTTCTTAAAACGCAGAGTTGGCAGAATCGAATAACAAGCAAGATTTGCTTTTGCTGCACTCGTAGTGTTCATACACTCAAGTCCATAAAGTTCCAGCTTCGTCGCATCCGTTTGAGAGGCATGGGCATTTTGCTGAGACCTCCCCTTCCTGCGTGTAACTATTTTTTTTTTTCCCTCCAAAAGTCCAACTTAAATGAAGTATGCATGGACAGAGCATATTTAGCTTTACATACAAAATTCAACAAACGAAGCAAATTATTCAATTAGGTCATCCTTTAATTCCATAATGGGTTCTTTATTCTCCAATCGTGTCAAAAAAAAAAATTTAAAGGAACCATTAGCTCCTAATCAAAGCAATACAGGATGTATTGCATTAAATACGCACTAAGAAACAAAATAGAAATGAACTGCATGGGATGGAAGGCGGCAACGAGGCCGGTACTTCACCAAATTTGACATTGATTTTCTAGGAAGATATATTAACAAAAGTCTAATACAATTTGCCATGTGGTTTTTGTCACCCAAATGATGAAATAACAAATTATATTAAACTGTGCAAAAGAAAAAATCGAGCCAGCAGCAGAAACCGTTCCTCATTTCGACCTTCAATTTCCAAATTCCAACCAAAGGCGGGCCAGCCAGCCAGCCAACAACCCAACCAGAGGCTAACACAATGCTCCCTGCTCTGCTCACTCCCCAGATATTCCTTAACAAGGAATAGCAAAGAAATATCAAGAGAACTTCTCTCTTTATATCCCAATTTTTGTGCATATTTTTTCTTTTCAGGAATTAAGCTTCTTGGGTGGTATCTTGAGAGTTGAGAGGGAAACAAGTGTCCTCGCCACCACTGTTCTAAAGAAAGTGATGATAATTAGCAGCATAGCTAATAAACGTGTAGATTAATTGGCATAGGATTATTTTAATTTAATTAAGATTTTTAGTTCGAGATTTAAAAGTACAGTTACAATTAAATATTTATTAAAAAAATTATCATTTTAATGACCCAATCTAACTCAAATCTAAATTAATCGTAACTTAATATAATCTTCGGATATTAAATAATTTAATATTAAACAAAAAAAAAACAAAGAGTTTGTAAGATCAACAGAAATGACTTCTAAGAAAGTTTCTTCAGCTGCCCATAAATCATTTCTTACTCTCCATAAAAAACTCGCATACTTGCTAAACAACTCCGCGTCCGGCGGCTTCACTGCTACGCTCTCTTAAAATACTCTTCCGCTCTGCATACACAAACAAACAAATTAGTCAAATATCTTAAGGACAGTTTCAAAAAACAACAGGCAATCATCATTCTATTAGTATGAGGTACAAAGTATTACAAAAAAAAAAAAAAAAAATTGGTAAGCATTTTCTCAGCACTAACAAGTTTGCATTCTCAGCAACAAGTTTGGCTTTTTTTTTTTTTCAATGTGAAGAGCAGTTCAAGTGAATTTCTGCATGCACTCAGATACCCACTTTTGTATCTCCTCAAAAATCAAGTCTTTTTTTTTTGTATTTTACACAAATTTTCTAGTGATTATCAACTCAAAAATCAATTTATTTTCGATCACTACCTCAATTTTTTAGAATCATAAACAATCTTCTCAATCACTGAAGCTAAAACTCAAACAACTAAACTAACAGCCTTTAGAACAAAATGCAATAAAAAATTAAACCAAAATATGCATACATTGTTCGACGAAAATACACACCTAGTCCACTGTTCAATCACCGACTTTTCAGCTGCCGGCCGGCTCCAGAATTCGGTTTATAACATGTTTAAGTTCAAAGAGTATTGCCTAGCACTCATAAATTCATACAAGCTAAATCGAGTGGGTATTATGAGCTTGAAATGAAGCTGATCAAGAAAATGAAGATGGGTCACTACCCCTCAGCTTTCACCCGACTCCAAGTTTTGTTTCATGCGTACTGATACAAATCAGTCATTATCATTAAGTTTTTTTAAGATTTAAAATTTTTAAATTTCTACAATTACGTAATTACCTTCAAGTAGCATACGGCTCTCAAACGTATAAACGCGTCAATGAGATATATGTGAATATGTGCATACATTCTCTCCAAGTGTAATAAAGATAAATCTCAGGGGTATCCAAAAATTATCTGATTTGTAAATCGAAATGGTACCATATTCTACAACATAAAACAAATTTGCTGACATATTGATTGCCTCGTTTCAATATGATTTTCCATTGGAATTTGCAAGTTCTTTTTTAATTTGAGATTGAAATTAATTTACTTTATTAAAGTATTTAATAAATATTAATTATTATAATTTAAAAATTATATTAATATAATTTTTTATTTATATAATAAAAAATTTATTATAATTTTAATAATTTTATTAAAATTATTATTTAAAAATTATATTTATTACATATTATTAATTTTTATTTTATAATTATAATTTTTATTTTTAAAATAATTATAACTTAAAAAATACAATACTTTAATTCTAAATGCGAGCATTTTGATCGTGAAAGCTAGTTATTCCTTATGCACAACGCAATATTTGCCTTGAAATGATCTCCTTTCAACGTTAATGAGCACAATTGATGCAATTTTTCCAAACCCGTGTTTGACCAATTTTGAGAAAGTGATACTGCATTTCCGCCCCAATTTTCATTGGGATTTTTCAATAGATTATTTTATGCTATGGTATAAATCTGTGTAATTTTCACAGGAACTTTGTTAAATTATATTAATATTACAAAATTTCTAACCATATCAAAAACAATGGTTCTAATAAAATGTCCTTCCCTTATTTTTATAATGTTTATTTCAAATTTAAAGCATCGCATTTGTAATGCGTTGGTCATTGGTTCGATTCTGATAACTAACTTTTTTCTGTTTGTTTGATTTTTTACATAATTAATAATGTCTTTTTAAAAGAAAAAAATATTAAAAAGGGTTATTCCCCTTCTTCTAAGGATCATCGTTTAATATATTGTAGCAGCTTCTATTATGAATAAAAAGTTAGAGGAAGTTAGATATTAGAAGTTAGATGTCAATAGAATAAATCAAGAAAAAGAATCTTTTTTTTTTATTGCGATAAATATTTCACATTTATGATGAATTTTTACAATTTATGTAGATTTATTTATTCTCTTCTATGCTTTCAGACGTACTGAACTCCACATATTCTTATGCAATCATAGAGTGATTGATTTTATAAAAAAATATCAATAAATGAAATGAAAATTTACTAAATTAGAATCTTCGCGAAATTATTAATATAATACCAAAGGTATTTTTTAAAATATATATGTAGCTGTCCTTTTTCTAATGTAATTTTAATTGGTATCTAAAGACTTTGTTCAGTGTGTTGGAAAAATCGGTAGTCTATTAGTTATTTTTTTCCACATGAATTCGGTGGAATATATTGCTTTCTTTCTTTGACAAAGTTCACGAACATTTTTGTCATCTTGAATGACTGATTGATTGTTTCTAATAATAAATCACTTAAGTCGGGGCAATTGAATGGCTGTTGTAATCACTAACAGTAATGAAATAATTTTGTCTTAATTCTTAAAACAAAATATTCGCAAGATAAACAAATAATTTGTTTTAAAATTGCCATTAGTTGGATGTTAAAATTCTCCAGCCATTGTCTGAGTAGATGGCCAATGATAAATGTAAAGAAATAGAGCAATGCACTCATTTTGATCTAAATGATTGGTACAATTTTTCCACTTTCATACTTGACCCAAATGGGAAGGTGATGCCTCAAATCAATTCTATGATCATTATCTTTAGACTTTCTTGCATTTGATTTTCCACCGTCCACTTGCTTTCTCTGTCTCTACTTTTATTTATTTTCCTTCCATTTCTATTTCCTGCTTTCGTAAACTTTCTTTCATTTTCAAATGAGAAAAAAAAAATTAAAACATTCATTTCTTTATGATTATATATACACACAGAGAATATTAAAGACTTAGACCTATTTGACAGCTGATGTTGAACAAAAACTATAATTATAATTTGTCAAGGAAAAGTTTATATTGAGTGTACATTGGTTATTATTATTAAAAAATAGTTATTTTAACCCACCAAACTATTTATTGAACCCACTTTTAAAAAATAATTTCTAATTATTAAAATACCCCGAAATCAAATTACAATTATGAACACTAATAAATATAATTATAAACAAAATTTTTACTCTTTGAACCCACTTTTACATTCAATATTCTATTTTCTTTTGCAGCTAAAGTACATATGCACTTTATACGTCTGTCTTACGAATAATATTCCTTAGCGTACATCTGCTCACTTACTTAATTTCTTACACTTTGAGAAAGAAAACATAGCACGTCAAGACCGCTATTCCAACAGGAATAGAGTAAGGCCCTCTTAAACCCTGAATTGATATTTTTTATTTTTGATTAATCTTAGAACACATGTAAAATTAATTCATATTGATTTTATACTGAGAAACTAGTTACAGCACATTCAAAAAATAATTGACCTGTTCTTATCTACATAGTAAAATGCAAATATCACATTCAAATGTTAAGGAATTAGAGAGTTGCTGCTGGAGACAAAACATGTGAATTCAGCACAAAAAATAAATAAATTATGTTTATAATCTTACAAGACCAAACAATAAAAAGCATGGAAAAGAAAAACTATATAATTCTCATTTAGAAGAGGATAAAAAAAATGAAATACAATTAGAATGAGCCAGCCATCAGTCAAATTATTTTACTAGAACTAATAGAAGATAAAGCACGCGGAAGTAACGATAATTTTTTCAATAAACTAATATATATCAAAATGCAATATCGGCCCTAACAAAAAAAAAAAAAGAAAAAAATTCATTACAAATACATGTTAAAGATATCCCATGATTGAAATATTTGAGAATGAATTGGAAATAATACTCAAAATCAATTAAGAGGAATAAATGAGAAACCCTAATACCAATTAGTAAAATTACTATTATTATATAAATTGTGTTTAGTAAGGGTATATTGCTTATTAAGGTGGGTTTGTTGAGTAAAACTTAAAATTTTAAATTTTAAGAATTGGTTTATTTAGTAAAAAGGTTAAGTGAATGGTTTCGTGGGTTTAAATAACTTCACCAAAAATTTAAATATCATGTTTATTTTAATAATATATTTATATTTATTATAAATTTTATTTTCATATAATAAAATATGTCCAATAGTTTGTGAAATTTTTAAACAATGATATTATTTTAAAATGTATATATTATTATATTTATTATTTTAATATAATATTTTTATTTATTATAAAATATTATAGACAAATTTTTTGAGTTAATAGAGCAAAGAATATAATGATCAAAAGAGGTATTAATATCCCTTTTGAAAACTTAATGGCATGATAATTACTTTTTTAAATCTTGGGAGAGCAACTATCATTTAAAAAAAAAAATGTATTAGAAACAAATTAGGGCTCTTTAATAAAAATCTGGAAATCTGCAATGTTTTGTCCAGAAGAGCTGTACAATATTTTGTGCAACCATCTGCAATTAACGGGTTCATTTTTCTTGGGCAAAAGATGTTCCCAATAATTACTCTTCTGTTTCTGCCGTGGACCACATTAACACTGGTAATAATTTACTTTAATTTATTCATGATTCTTGTTGACCGATTGTAAGTCTTAAATATTAATTGTTTGACTTCATATAATTCTAAATTCTAATAGAGAAACATGACGCTATGATAATTAAGACTACAGAAACACATATGGATGATTCTCTATCTTCGCAGTAGTTGCTACAGGGTCGAAGCTAAAAATGTCCTTAAGATTAACCGGAGCCGGTTCCTTCATTCGAATACATTCTCTCGATCAACTTTAACAGTTCTTCCTTGTTTGATCCCAATGATTGCATTCTTTGTGGTACTCAACAGCCCTTAACTTGCAAAATGTTTCAGATAATTGCCACATGGTGCAAAGCCAATCATTTACGATGTTACGATGAGTCAGGATGAAGGAGGAGAGAGGATCCGAGCAAAAAATAATGTCATGATTTTTGGAACCTCTTTAAGTAATCTCTGGACTCTGGGAAGAAACTTTCTTTTGCCAATGTAAACATTTGATTCTGCAGGTGTAATACAATATCAGAATCAGAAGTCTTTAAGTCAAGTAGTGCACACAACCTGTAATAACACATTCTAAGAATACATTAACAATATTGTCAAAGCGAACCTGTAACTAAAAGTTTCTTAGTCATCAACTTAGCTCAATTATGCAATTGTATGAGGTATGGCTTCATTTCCCAGCTAAATTCTCAAAACTGGAACTGGACCTCAGAGTGTACTCTGCAACTAGTTGTGAAAAAGACGATGATTTGTTATCTAGTAACTTTGTTGGGGAATCATATTCCTCGATAAGCCCTGCAACAAGGGCTCAAAATGTTATTTATATATGATGATAAGGAAGCTACAAAAGAAAACATAAATGAATTAATTGGACATACTAACCATGATTTAGAAGCAGAACCAAATCACTGTCAATAACTGAAGTTATCCGATGAGCAATGGTTAGGACTGTGCAGTCAGAAAAGTGCTGCTGAAGAGTTTGTTGGATCAGATTATCGGTAGCAGTGTCAACGGATGCAGTAGCTTCATCAAGCATTAAGATTTTACTTCGCTTGAGTAGCACACGGCCAAGACAGACCAGTTGCCTCTGGCCCATACTCCAGTTCTCTCCATTCTCAGTAACTTCAGCATTCAAATAACAAAATGTAATGGAGACTCTAGCCACAAAAATATTTGGAAAAATTCACTACATACAACACACTAGGAAGAAAGACGGACCTTTTGAATCTAGCTTCCCCTCCTTCTTCCTAACTTCATCTCCAAGTTGGCATTTATCCAGAGCCTAAAACCATTTGAAGAAATTTTAGCACAATCCAACTTCCATTACCAATTGCATGCCTAAAAACACTGCCAAAGCTTCTTCCTACCTCCCAAATTTGCTCATCTGTGTACTCTTCAAGAGGGTCTAGATTACTTCGAACAGTCCCTTCAAACATGACAGGATCCTGAGGAATAATGCTTAATCTTGATCGCAAATCATGTAGTCCAATTAATGAGATATCAATGCCATCGATCAGAATCCGACCAGCAGCAGGTTCAACAATCCGGAACAATGTTTGAATGAGAGTTGATTTACCACTGCCTGTTCTCCCCACAATGCCAGTTTTCTTCCCTCCTGGGAAAGTGCATGAGATACCTCGTAAAACAAGGGGCATTTGTGGTGCATAGCGGACCTACATCACAATCGTGATAATTGATATGTAAAAATGATGGACTAAGGGAGTGTTGGGGATGAAGATGTTGTACCATTTTACTCCATAATTGTTGTGGAATGGAGTTACTCATGGTCAAATGTATATATTTAGTGGGTAGTTTTTATGACTAGTAGAGTGGATGTTTTCCAAACAGTTAAATTGATGTGCGTTGAAAATGAAGCAGACGTACAACAGGACCAAACATACCAAAAACTCATTAAGCAAGTAAAATTACCCTTAGATCAAGTAGGTCAATCTTTCCATGTAATGGCCAAGAATCATTTGGGCGACTTTCTTCGATTGCAAGAGGGGGCTCAATAGGAATACATGTGTACTGAAAAATTCTCTCAACTGATATAATCTTATTCTCCAGTTCACAAGCAAACCATATTAATGTAGCTAGTAAAGTATTTAGGGTGAGTCCATATGTCACAGCTAAGCCAGCAATTGCTTCAGAAAAGGAAAAGAAAAAGTAAGTGTGTTTCATGCTCAACTATTACTGCCAATTGCAATAAGAATAATCAATGGTACCATGTGAAAAACTAACCAGGATCAATAAATCCCTTTGGAATAGAGATTAAGAAGACCAAAGCGAAGGCGAATGTGATGGAAGACAACATATCCAGGCGCAAGCCTAGCCATTCCATGGCAGCAGCAATATGAAATGTTGGCCGAGAATATTCATCCATCAGTTTCATATTTCTGTCTTTAAACCTTGACTCTTGGTCAAAGCTCCGGATAGTTGTTGACCCTGAAACAGTTTCTGCAAAATGTTGTATCACTGGAGCTTTGCATACTCCAACTAATCGTGAAAGTTCTCGTGCTGAAGATATGTAATATTGCTGCATATACCTGAAATAGTTAGAAAACTTCTGTTCCGAAGTTGGTACACTGTTATTCAATGAGTGTGAGACTAAATGTAATCAGAGTGTATTAACACAAAAAGCAATACAGAAAGGACCAAGAACACATTAGAAATTAGTAGCAACTCCAGTTTACATTCAATAAGAGAAAATATGGGCCCTTTAACTGCAAGTAACATTTGATGTTTCATAAAAAACATCTATATTCAAATGGAAACAATTAAACCTTAAAATAGAATACAAAAAGCTGCAGGTGGTATCAAATATTTGGCCCAAAATTTTGATGCGTGAAAGTTATGTTGTGCGCATAGCTTATAAAGAGTAGCAAAGATTACAAGGATTACCTGATACCAGATGCAACTAGCAACTGCTGGGACAAAAACAATAAAAACCTGCCACGCAACCTGAGACATTACTGCGATGGTTCCTAGAATCCGGATTATTGAGAAGGCATAGGCCCCAACAAGAGAAGGAATGGCCAAATCAGCAGCACTTTGGTCAGTAGAAGCCTAGAAGGGAAAAGCAAATAGATTAAGCAAACACTTATTGGTATTATCTTGGTTTTCAAAAAAGAATTTAAGAGACACCAATGTTGATTTACCAAATGAAGTTCAATGGCTAAGAACTCACTCTGTTTATAATTCGTCCACTTGGGGTTGCATCAAAAAAGGACATTGGGGCACGGAAAATGCAATAATGCATTTTATTAAAGAGCAGCGTGGCTGTTTTGTACCCAGCTGTTGCAAGAAGTGTGGATCTAGCGAGGATGCAGAAAGAACTTCCAACAGCCAAAGCTACATAAACAATTAATAGTGTAGAGCCTGTAACTACAGGTTTTACATCCTTTGTACCTGGAGTTGCCCAAGCAATCCAATAATTGCTGGCAATTTGAAGGATCTGAAAAAGCGTCTGTGCTAGCAATATGAAGGGTACAAGAGCTCCTCCAAATGCCGTGGTGATATATTTCCAGTATACTGAAAACCCAACTTTACCTTTCTCTCTCTCTTCTTCTTGAACAAGCTGACCTTTTGGCCCTGCTACTTCATCAACTTTATCATTCTGCACTTTGTTATTTTCTACTTTTTTGACAGTCCTAATAGCATCACTTGTGCCACCATTTTCTCCACTTGCTTTTTCAGATGCAGGCCTTCCCTCAATGGAATTAAGTGCCAATAAAGATTGCTTATGTGCACCCACAAGTTCCATAAAATCAGTTCCTGAGTTTATTAGATCATTATACTTTCCAGCTTGTGTAACCTTTCCATCTTTCATTACCTAAACATTAAAGTAAGAGGACAGTTATGGGATATTGCAGGAAATGAAAGCCAATAGGGAAAGAAAGAATATTTAATATTTCTCACCAAGATCAGATCAGCAGCAGGTAAGAATTCCACTTGATGAGTAACATACAATACAGTTTTAAAACTCAAAAGGCCCAGCAAAACTTCCTGAAAAATATTACACAAAAGGCAAGTAAGGTGCAGTTAAAATTAAGGACTTATACTCATATGAAGAGAAACTTTCATGATTGTTAATATTAATAATATTGGATCCAGAATAGATTTTACCTGAAAGAGGTAAGACCCTGTATGAGCATCCACAGCACTAAAAGGATCATCAAACAGATAGATATCAGAATCTTGATAAAGAGCACGTGCAATTTGTATTCTTTGTTTTTGTCCTCCACTCAAGTTGATTCCTCTCTCTCCTATAACTGTCTGATCACCAAATGACAGGATATCCAAGTCTTTCTTCAGGGAGCATGCATCAAGCACTTTGTTATACCTTTCGCAGTCCATCTCCTTTCCAAACAATATGTTATCTTCAATCTTGCCACTCTGTATCCAAGGTGACTGTGCCACATAGGCCTTTGTACCACACAACTTCAGGGTACCAGATATCTTAGGTACTTCTCCCAAAATACAAGAAAGCAAGCTTGATTTGCCTGAGCCAACAGTACCACAAATTGCAACTCTCATGCCGTGAAACACTTTCAAGTTTATATCTTTCAATGTTGGATTATGTGAAGAAATATCCCAGGAAAAATTCCCACCAGCTATCTCAATTGCTGTTTCAGAACTACCTCTTGGTTGCTTCTCAACAAGACCAGGCTGCAACTCATCAAGACATAAGAACGCAGCAATTCTATGAAGTGAAACCTTTGTCTGAATTATCATTGAAATTACGTCGGGAAGATTATATATTGGCACTTGAAGAAGCCTGAATGTTGCAATTGCAGATAGCATCTTTCCAGACTCAAGTGGGATATTTAAAAGAATACAGGTTCCAAATGTGGCCACTGATACAAAAGTGGGAGCACCCCAAAAGACGAATGAACTTATGGCTGAAGTGTAAACATACTTTTTCAGCCATCCAGTCTCTCTCTTTCTGAGATCAATAACCTTAGAAAGAAACTTCATTTCCCATCCCTGAAGCTTAAGAATTCTCATGTTCCTTAAAATCTCCGAAGTTGCCTTCATTCTTTCATCTTTTGATTTCATCAACTTGCCTTGAAAGTTCTCTTGCACTCTACCCAAAGGAATATTTGCCAACATAACAATTACCGTTCCAAAAAGAGCTGCCAATGATGCCATCCCAAGATTCTTGTACAAGATTAAAATGGACAAAGCAACTTCAAAGAGGACTAACCAAGGATCATGAATATACCAACTGAAGTCAGCAACCCTCTCAGCATCAACAGTCATGAAATTAATGATTTCCCCACTAGTTTGGCCTTGCTTTGCTTGAGATGTAAGTGTTAAACCTTTATTATAGATCATTGCAATAAGTGCCGCTCGCATCCTAATTCCAAGCTGTTGCAACCGGAAAACCCAGAACCTCTGGCAGAGGCACTCCACAAGCTTAGCAACACAAAAAGCAGAAACTAAGACATACCCCGCTTTTTCAAAATCCCGCCTCCCATTGAGATATTGAATGAAAGTGTCAATGAGATAAGGGCCAACATATGAGGCCAAAGTGTACAGAACAGTTAAAAAACCTGTAACAAGAACATCTTTCCAAACTGAGCAGAACATGGCTTTGATCAGCTTCACAGTTGTGAGTCCACTCCCCGCACCACCTTCAGTCTCAAGCTTATTTTTAAAAGTTGCAAAGGCCCCAACCACGCTATCACCACTATCTAATTGAGGAACATCCTCGAGGTCTAAAGTTTTCTTATTGCCAAGAGCAATTAGAGAATTTATCCACGAGTAAGTAATAACACTAAATACACCGGCTCTTGAATAAGGAGTCACTTTATCAGCCCCTTCGGACTTGATTGATGGCATTGTACCATTACTTTCACTAGAATCAACTTTCAATAGGGGTTCTTGAAGGAGAAGGGCATCTTCACCCTCAGTTTTACTCAAAATTCCCACAAAACATAGAAACAATCCAGTCACAGCAGATGCAACATCAGATACTAAGTACTGAATTGGCAAAGATTCTTGATTTTCGTATAGAACAATGTCAACAATTAGACAGTAGCACGAGATAAACACATAAAAGGCCCACCAAATTTTCAACAAAATTGGGAGCTTTGGTTGCCTTGAATTAAGAAATACGGTATGCAAATAAACACAAATTGCACCCCAGCCAAGTGTTTTAAACCCAAAATCCAAAAGGGTCACCAGTCGATACTCAGACCAGCCGTTTATATACCAATAAAAGTAACTCATCAAAGAGAACACAAGATTAAGCAATGAAACACCAAGACAACAAACCAAAGTCAGCTTATACCAGAAAGCCTTCTTGTTCTTGAACCTATCCCTCGAACCTCTATCATGATGACCTTGACCAGCTTTTAGTTTGTTCCAAACCCACGAGACAAGCAACCCTACTAACAAAACTAAATGCAATGAACCAGAAAACCAACGTAGGAAAATTGGTTTAAGAAGAAAATCAACACCTGAAAGCATTATTAGTGAAGATGATGAGTATGTGAAGAAAGTTGACAAAACATGCTTTGATAAATCAAAATGCTCCATGATTCTGGCTGATGTCTGAGAAGTTTAAAGATCCTTTTTTTCTGTTATTTGCAATATATATATAAGAGAGGGAGTCAAAGACGCCAAGAAGGGATTGCTGGCCGGGACAGGAGTTTCGGACGACACCTAAAGGGACACAAATTAATACAATGGCGTCTTTCCAGGGAAGGCGTGGACTGTGAGAGAGATAGAGACGTAGAACAAGGAGCTTTGCTTAGGCGCCGTGCACGCATGATTATGCAATGTATGTGTGTGTATATATAGGTATGTTTGCCGCGTTGGAACAAAATATAGGAGCTTTATATACTATATTTGTTTATATATATTTAAGTTTTTTCATAAACTATGTTAATCTTTCCCAAGTTTGACATAGAACAGCTTCTTTAAGTTAAGAAAATTGAGAAGGGTTATTTATGATAAATAGAAATAATCATGATTAATTTTTTTTTTAATAATTTCATACGAATTTCGTCTGCCCTCTAATGTACTTTGATAGTTAAAAAAAAAAGAAAATCTATTATTTGTGATTATTTATCGTTTATCTTGTAGTTAGAAATGCGTGTCACCTCCTCCCTTAACCTTCTAGGGAAGCTGTGAAGGATTTTAGTCTCCCCATATAATTGTGGGGATTTATTAATCATATTTTCTGTTTTAGGCTTCTATTAGGTTTTGAATGTTCTACTTTGTGCTTTAATTGTAACTTATTTCTATTAGGCTATATATTTATTAATGGTATTATATATATATAATATTAATTAAAAATACAAAGAGAAGTGGTATTTGAACCACTCAATTTGTAACGCCCGTCATTTTATTATTATTATTATCTATCTATTTTCTAGAATATAGTACTTAGATAATGATAATTAAGGGTGTTTTAATTAATTTATTTTTTCCTATTTATCAATTTATTAAATATCTTATTAAGAGAGGAAACAAATTCCTTATTGGTAAGGGTATTAGAAAAGGCAATAGGGCGGGTATTGTGCACGGAAGCCAATACCCGTACCTATACCCGATTGATAGCAAACATCTTCGTCTCTAACCCATACCCACTCAAGGTTTGAACGGGTATGGATCAGGGATTCCCCGTTAAAAAAATATATATACCCGTCTCCTTCTACTCTTCCTTATATCTTATTTAATTTAATGATGGTAACTTTAATTAATATATCACTTAATTAAAATACTAAATTTATTTAAATAAAAAATATAAAAATTGCTAAATAATTGAAATAATAATGTGATGAGATGGCTAATATAGTTTAGAGCACAAAATCCTATTAAATTGGAAAAAAATTTCCAAGGACAAAAGTAGATTAACTATAAGAATATGGACACTATAAGAATATGGACAATCTTTAATTATTTTTTTATTCAATACTATGCCGGTCAAAATGTGCATTTTGAATAAGATCTTTTAAAGATAATTAGAATTTAAAATATTGACTTTTTTTTTTATTCCTTAGGATTTCAAAACATTTCGCAATCAAATATTTAAAGTTGCAAATATTTAATTATTCATGTTTTAGTCTTTTAGGATTTAAATATTTAAATTTAGTTGTTAATTATTAATTTTAACTTTTAAAAATTAATAAAAAATAAATAATCAAATGGATTTTTGAGCGACTATGGGTTTTAGTATTTAATAACGTGCTCGGCCTATTCAATCAACAGGTATGAATAATTATACTTGTACCTAATTTTTTATAAAATAAAAGAAAAAAATATCCTTGATATCCGACCCTAACATGACGAGCACCCTCGGGCCTTGTATCCTTGGGGAATTTTTGCCATCCCTACTTGGCTCTATAAAAACTCCTCTCACGTTATTTTATTTTTTTTTCAAAACCCTAAAGACTAACAAAGAAATAAAAAGGGCAGCAAACCTTAGATAAAATCACTTTTTTGTAGGAAGAGAAGAAGATTTTGATTGTGTTTCTATTTGCCATTAAAGAAGTTTTTAAATTTTGATTTAGTTTTGATGGTAGGTAATAATTTTTAAATTCTTGAACTTCTAGTTTTATTTGTAATTATATGTGATTGATTGAATGATTTTGTGTGTGTTATATTGATAAAGTTGTGAAAGCATGATTATGTATTGATTTATGATGTTGTTGAATGAAATTAGTGCTATTATGTTATCCTAAAAACTGTGAACAATATAGATTGAACATCATACGACTGGTCGACTACTGCTTCTGTTGAGTCTCATGCATAAAACTTTATAGATTATTAAAATAAACATCTTTATCTTTCTATCCATATGTTTATTTTTCAAGAACTCATTGTATATTAATTGTAATGATTTTTTGAAGTAGGAACACCAGTGCTGGAAATTTCTAATTTTCAGCAACAATTCTTACTTATATAATTTATTTCATAACCCAAACAAGTTTGAGTTATACAATTCTCACTTATACAATTCTCAGCCTTTGAAAATTTTGGGAATTTTTATTGTTGTACGTACATATGTCTAGTTTATGTATATTTAAATTCGTAATTTTTGGCTTTATATAAAAATCATTAAAAATCATAGTGTTGGGCTACTGTAATCCTGTAAATTGTTTTTCTAGAATTATGAGGACTGAAATTGAAGTGAGTTTGAGTTATGTTTTCATCAGTAAATGCATTATAAATTTTAATTCTTATTCTCTACTATCTCCTCTAATCATCAAAACTTGAATCCTTATTTTGAACTTGTATAACTAAATTTATGAATTTTTTAATCAGTAATCCTCTATTTATATCGTCACTGGACAGTTTTGATGTTTTGTGGAAAATTAGATTTCGGAGATACTTATAAACTCTAATTCATCTTGTTAATTTTATATTGAATGCCAACATGTTCAGAGTAGCTTTTTGTGATGTTTGTGATTTTTCCGACATATTTATAGCTTGTTAGAAATCAGCTCCTGTAAGATAGTCGAGTGTAGTATGATGAATTGATATATTTATGTTAGAGTTAATGGTTTAAGGATTTCTGAGATTTTCTACCAAGGTCAGAATTAAAAAAGATATTGGTAAGAATTTTGTCTTGATAATTGTAGGTCAACTATGAGTTTGTGTGATTGAGGCATTATTGATTACTTTGGATCAAGGTAAGTAAATTCATGCATAATGTTTATTATAATTATATATGTAAATATCTATTAAAAGAATAATGTTGTTCATGTGGATTGAAATTTTATAGTTTTGAAGTTATTTTACTATTATAATTTATGATAATAAGTTATATTATGATTAAAATGCTTTTTTCTTAATTTTTTTAAAATGACATTAAAACACTTGTTTTTCGATAAATGTTTTCCTTAAAAATATTTGGAACACCATGCCAATTCAATATTTTATAAGAGCGTTTTATCAAAATATTACTAAATGATTGATATTGAAAGACTGAAAACTATATTTAAGGTTTTGACTCATTGTCAATAATTATCGTTACTGATATAATCAAATAGCTAGCTGTATTGTAGGCACCTACTAATGATTATTACCAGAAAAAGTAACTTGACTGAACTACTGGTTGGGTCATTAGAAATATAGGTGATATATTAAATTATTAACCGGGTCATCGGGAATACAAGTGACATACTGAGCAATTAGCCGGATCACTGGGAATACAGTTGATATTATGTGGCATGAGCATATTGAACAAATGAAAGGTTTTACTGATAAATGGGTTCTTAAACATTTATTTACGGAAAATGATTATCATGTTAAGAGTTTTACCATACACATGTATTAGAATATAAAATAATTATTAGTTTATATTTTTATAGTACTTCATAATAATTAATGTGTTTTATCAATACTAGTAACTTTATGTATAAATTTACTTACCAAGTTGACAGCTCACCCATTGTTTCCAACATTTTGATAATTGATTTTAGAGATGTGGGCTTTCTGGTTAGAGAAGATGTTAGTTGAAAGCTTTGACATTATCTTGATGAATCATTTATTGCTACCTTAGTTATTGCTTAGAGTTGAATTTTATTTTGGGAGTGTTTTTGTTGTATTTATTATTTAGAGATTATGTTTCGATTATGGACAAATATTGATTTTCTTTTAGAATACTAATAAGATTAATGTTATGAGATTTAATTTTAAATTTTCCTTGGGATTCTTAGGTAAATTTGTGGTGTTAAACAATGTCTTATAAGTTCCCACCTTTTAATTAATCTCATTTATTTATACAATTATTCTTGTTAAACAAAAAAAGAAAAATTAAAAATCTACTATAGCCACTTTCTACTACTATTAGGGATGGCAGAAATACCTATGGGGATAGGGACCCTCAGGAATTTTCTCAATTCGAATAGATTATAAGGATAATTTTTTACCTAATTTCTTATTTGAAGAAGGGATGAGGATAATTTTTTATCTAGTTTCTTATTCGAGGAAGAGGCAAGGATGAGGTGGAATTCTCATCCCCTCCCCATTTCCTCATTTTAATTTAATTTTTCTTTTATTTTAGTTTTCTAAATTATTAGTAAATAAACAATGAAATGTAAATTATAAAATATTGAATATTAGTATAAATAAAAAATATCAAAATAATCATATTATTAAACTTTTAGGTCTAATTACTTATCTATCCTTAAATTTTTATGAAAAAATTTTAAAATTTGAAGGTTAATTTAGTAATTATAAATAATAATAAGACATATATAAATGAAATGAAAAATTAAGGCACCTAGTCTTAATTTTTTTTCTCTCTGAATTGCAATCTCATAAGTATCCTTTATTAGCACGAATTGGTGGAGATATTTTGGTAATTTCAATTACAAATGTTGCTTTAAATTAGCTTTTAGCACTAACAGTACAGTTGTCAGTCCATACCATAATAGACTTCATCCAAGCATATTGGAGACTTTAATGTACTGTCAAAATTGGCTACGAGCTTAAAATGCTAATATGAGTTTATTTTACCTTATAATTATATTATATAATTATTAATATTTTCACTTATAAGTTATGTCGTTTATATTATTTTTGTTGTTTTAAATTTAAAACTTGAGGCTATTTCTCAATTTACCACATTCCTCAAGGAAGGGCAAGAGGAGCAGGAAACGCAAGAGGTAATAAATACTTCTATTAGAAATATTGATTAAGTATTTATATCTATTTCATTTATTTCATTGTTGGTGTAAAAGTAATTTCTTCATTTTCTTTTATTATAGGATTATAAAGGCTGACAAAAATAATTATTATGGTGATTTGTATTTTGTAATATGACTTTTGTAATTGATTAATGTTAATGTAAAATATATTGTCATTTGTCAAATTTTATTTTTATTTAGAATTTTATTTTAATATTATTAAATTAAAATCAAAAACTAAAATATATCAGTATTCCGAGATTGGGAATCCTCTATTATTATTCAAGAAAGAGACGATGATTTTATTAAGTAATTTTGATGAGAAAAGGGACATATACAAAATATCGAGGATGGGCACAGGGAGGTCGGTCTCCTCTTCTCCCGTTGCCATCCCTAAATGCAATTATCACCACTTCAAGCCATGCACCACTAGTCTCTCGTCGTTAATTTAGTTTACTAAACCAAAACCCCTCATTTATTTTATAAACCCCTCATTTATACTATTCCAATTGAGTTTGTCAACCATAGCGTTTTAGGTCAACTATTACAACTTAACATACTATTCTGTAGTCCACTAGCAACATGCAAGTGGATCTGCTATCCAATTACTACGTGGCTAGTCCCTCCTCCAGTAGCAGAGGAGAAAGCGAGGGACAGATTGAATGGGCAGATTAACACAAGATTATTCAATGAAATATCTTATAAAATATCCACCTGTGGTATTGTCCTCCAGTATTATTAGTTTGATATTGTTTAATTTGATTATATATATCAATTGCCCTTTTTATAAAGGATGACAAGGATATCGGATTTTGTGCAGCTCATCTTCTCTCCGAACCATCATATCCAAGGAATAGGTGGAGTTCAAATAAATTCCTCAAGGTTCCCAGTCAGAACGGTACAACAGCATTGCAAGTGGAAGCTCGACAGTGGCAAGATCAAATAACATTCCAGGGCTGCATATCCTCCCACCAGCACCAAAGGGGATGTAATCAAATTTAGTCCCCTTGCAGTCAATGGAAGAATCAATGGACTCTGGGGAATATATCTCTCAGGTTCATTCCATTTGTAACACTCTAAATTTACCCAAGAAATCCAAAGAAAATTTGGAATAAAACCTCTTAACATTAATCTTATTATTATCTATAAAAGAAAATCAATATTTGTCCATTATCGAAACATAATCTTATCTCTAATATGATAAATATAATAATAATTATCTAAAATAAAATTCAACTCTAAACAATAACTAAAGTAGTAACAAATGATTCATCAAGATAACACAAAAATTTTCTGCTAACGAATCATCTTCTCTAAAACCAAAAGCCCACAATTTCTAAAATCAATCTGCAAAATGTTAGAGACGAGGGATGAGCCGTCAACTCAGTAAGTAAACTTATACATAAGGTTACTAGTAGCGATAAAATGCATATTAATCATTATAAAGTACTATAAAATAGAAACTAATAATCATTTTATATTCTAATATATATGTACAGTAAAACTCCAAACATGATAATTATTTTTAGTAAATTAATATTTTAGAGATCGTTTATCAGTAAAACCTTTTATTGTTCAATTTGCTCATGCCACATAGTGTCACTTGTATTCCTGGCGACCCGACCAATAATCGTCGGTAGGTGCACACAATACAACTAGCTGTTTGGTTATATCAGTAACGATAACTATGGACAATAAGACAAAATCTTAAATACAGTTTTCAGTCTTTCAATATTAATCATTTAGTAATATTTTGATAAAAAAATTTTGGCATGGTGTTACAAATATTTTTAAGGAAAATATTTATGGAAAAAACAAGTGTTTTAAAGTCTTTTAAAAAAAAATTAAGAAAAACATTTTAATAATCTTTTCATCATAATATAACTTATTATCATAAATTATAATAATAAAATAACTTCAAAACCATAAAATGCTAATCCAGATTAACAATATTATTCTTTTTATAGATATTTTTATATATAACTATAATAAACATTATGTATGAATTCACTTACCTTGATCCTTAGCAATCAACTATCAAATACCTCAAGAATAAACCAACGAGCTCACCCAAGTCCTATAGTTATCATAAAAATATCCTTATCAATATCATCTCTAATTTCAAACATAATCTCAATACTTGTACATATTCTAGAAATAAACACGAGTATCCTATACATGATGATTTTTAACGACCTGTACACATGTCAGAAAGCCATGAAAAATTACAGTGATACTGTAAACATACATAATATTGCATACAAAATTTCATAAAATAAGCACAAATGAAAATTAAGTTAGAATATTAACCTTTCATCAAAGTAACAAAACTGTCCAGCATTGACCGAAACGAACCTTTACAATTTAAAAAAATTTATAAAATATTCCGTTTCTTTATAAACTGTCCAGAATATTAACCTTTCATCAAAGTACTTGAAATATTCTGTTTCTTTTCCTAATTGCAATGGACACATTTAGAAAACATATAATTAAAATTCATAATTTTTGGACATCTGAAAATATTTAAAAAGTATTTTATTTCTGAGAAAATCTAACTTGTCTAGAAAGTTTCAGATTTGCAGACAGAATTTAAAAAATTCATATCTTTTGTTTCACAAGTTCAAAAATAGCAATTAAAGTTTTGATGATCAAAGGAGGCAGTAGGGAATCCGAATTAAAATTTATAAGTCATTTAATGCTGAAAAAAATACCAAACTTGTTTCAACATCAGCCCGTTGTAATTCTGGAAAATTGTTTGCAGGGTTGCGACAGCCCAACTATATGATTTTTAGTGATTTTTATATAAAGCCAAAAATAACAAAGTTAATTATACAGAAACTAGACATATGAAGTACCATAATAAAAATTATCAAAATTTTCAGAGGCGTTAAGTTACGAAATAAATTATAGAATTGAGAATTTTTTCTAAAATTCCAAAATTTCCAACACTAGTGTTCCAATTTCGAAAAATCATTACAATTAATATACAATGAGTTATTGAAAAAAAAACATATTTTTAGAAAGATAAAAATGTCTAGTTTAATAATCTATAAAGTTTTATGTATAAGACTCAACAAAACAGCAGTCGTATGACATTCAATCTATACTGTTCATAGTTTCTAGGATAACATAATGACACTAATTCCATTTTATAACATCATAAATCAATACATAATCATACTTTCACAATTTTATTAATACAATACATATAAAATCATTCAATCAATCACATAAAATCACAAATAAAACCAAAAGTTCAATTATAAATTCTTACCTATCTTCAAAATAAAATCGAAACTCAAGAACTTTTTTAATGGCAAACAAGAATACAATCAAAATGTTCTTCTCTTCCTATTAAAAATGTGACTTTACTCCTATGTTTAATGCAGTTTGTGTTTCTTTGTTAGCCTCTAGGGTTTTTAAAAAATAAAATAACGT
The DNA here is from genome assembly GCA_025617385.1 of Murraya koenigii. Classification (NCBI taxonomy): domain Eukaryota; kingdom Viridiplantae; phylum Streptophyta; class Magnoliopsida; order Sapindales; family Rutaceae; genus Murraya; species Murraya koenigii. The sequence goes on from CM046817.1 coordinate 23,661,625, forward strand.
GAGAAGAGTTTTTATAAAGCTGAGCCTTTTAATACCCTTACCCAATAACGAATTTATTTCATTCTCAATAAGGTATTTAATAAATATAAAATAATAATAATAATAATAATAATTAGCCACTAGGGTTTTTAAAAAATAAAATAACATGAGAAGAGTTTTTATAAAGCTAAGCCTTTTAATACCCTTACCCAATAACGAATTTATTTCCTTCTCAATAAGGTATTTAATAAATATAAAATAATAATAATAATTAAAAAAGTTTGCGGGTGTTACACCATTAATCATAATTGAAAAGCTTGTCCTAACTGCACAAAACAGACGACGACATTTTATACAGCAGCAATATTTAGTTATTCTTTCTTACCAAGTAAAAATCTCCTTATACTTTTTGGGAAATTAATCATGCCGCAGAAACTTTTTTGTTTACCGAAACCTTGTGTTATGTCCATATAATGATGCATACAAGTTGCACACACAGAACAAGTCAATAAAAGATTTTCTCCAACAGTTTAGGAGTTTTTTTATCAGAAACTTTCAGAACAATGACAACTTATAAGGATTTTTCTAACTTCATTTGCCGGTATGCTAACATAGGAATGCCATTATTCACTTATGATTCATGTAAATCTAGCTCAAATAAGTCAGCTTTCATCTTCTGAACCTTTGGTTTTGCTTTCTTGTTAAAATAGTACTCCAGTACCACCAGTTACAACCGGATATATTATTGGCGTTAGCATTAACAATAACACATATCAATCTAAGACGTGTTCATGAAAATAATGAGTTTTCTGTTTCTCTGTAGCATGGACACAAACGGAGGATATGATTTCTAACAGTAAAAAAGAATTAAAGATGAACTTCAACTCATTTTCTGAACGACATACTACTTCCTGCAGGAAGTTGCATAAAGTATTATTTAATTTCTGCTATAGCTCTAAATGCGTTCGCTGAAAGTTGACAAAATAAAAAAGAACTAACAAAGAGCAGAATAAGCCCAAGTTTTGACATAACAATTCCGGAAGATGATTTTAGAGATAAGCTTTCAACCTTATATAGATAAGTGTCTTCGCTGAAACTTGAGCCATAATCTTAAATAGTATTGGAACAATTTCAAAATAAATGATGTCTTATTGTAAAGACATTTCTAATTAATTATGACTTATAGAAGAGGTATATTTTCACTTAAGGATATATTCTTTCATGGTGGCATTTCATTTGGAAATGTATCCTTTTATTGTGATATTTCATTTGAAATGATAATGGTTCAATTTAGACCATTGATTAAAATTAAATCTTGATTCAGTGGACATGAATAAAGAGGTATCATAAAAGATGATAACCCAAATGGAGAAACACAGATATATTTATAAATAGAGGTTATATTTAAGCCATTTAAACATGAAAATAATGATCTACAGCACTCATTTCTCAGCCCTCTTTTCTTTTTTATCATATAACATCTATTTTTTATGCATCAAATATCCAATATGTTGTTTATTGTAAAAACAATATATTGATTCTTGTTAGGCTTACAACAATCAAGAGTATTCATGTTTGCTTTCGTCAATACACAACGCAAAAATAAACAAGTGTTTACTTGTATCTTAGAGACGTATTTGCTTAACCCAAGTACATCACTTAATTGATAGAAAAAAATATCGTATTAAGAAAGTGACATTTTAATGTGCATTGAAGTACATATTATTTTTTTGTAGTTTATCTATTAGTATTATTTTCTTTCTACATATAGAGTTGTAAACACATTATTTTATATAATAAAATTCCCCACTTATATATATCCCTAACAAATAATAACTCACCACAATAAATGATAGAAAATAAAATACCTTCCTATGGTTATGTTATGCACATGTAGCCACTCTGAAACACTCCTATTTAACAAAAGTTCTTTAGTTTCTTATGCAATAGATGAAGGATTATATGGAGTAGGAATCATGCCCAAATCTTGTTTTCTTCTTACTGTCACGCCAAAGGCCTCGGTCATGTCCAAATCTTCATGCTTCATTCCATTTGGTAGTTTCCATTCGAAATGGTATAATAACATCGCGAGTGTAATCTCCACGCTGGCCAGACCAAATGACATTCCGGGGCATATCCTCCTACCGGCACCAAATGGGATGTACTCGAAATCAGTTCCCTTGTAGTTAACAGAATGGTCAATGAATCTCTCGGGAATAAAGCTCTCAGGCTCAATCCAATACATGGGATCTCTTCCAGTTGCCCATAAATTAGCAATGACTCTGGCTTTCACCGGTATGTCAAATCCATTAATTTGACATTTTTCTACAGGCTTTCACCGGTATGTCAAATCCATTAATTTGACATTTTTCTACACATTCTCTTAGAATTAAAGGTGCAGGAGGACGTAATCTCAGAGTCTCTTTAACAACTAGCTTCAAGTACATCATTTCATTGATGCCCGTTTCATCGACTTTCCCTTTTCTATTAAACACCTCCCTCGCCTCAGCTTGTGCTTTTTTAATAACTCTTGGATTTTTCATCATTTCGCACATTGCCCAATCCACAGTGGTAGCAGATGTTTCACTCCCAGCAGCAAAAATGTCCTGAAAGGCGATTTATGCAAATGAGTTTCTGCAGATAGTTATTTGGTCTCATTCATCTTATAACATAACTCTAGGCTAACATTAAACGAAAAAAACATAATGAAAAACAAAAGTAATTGATGATATTAAATGTATAGTTAGTCACCAAGATTACTGCTTTGATGTTGTCTGTCGTCAAGGCAGAATCAAGATCTCCGTGCCCTTGAATTTTCAACAGAACATCAACAAAATCTTCATCATCACCAGTCTTGCAATTCTCCAATGTTGCCTTGCGCTTCTTATGTTCATGGATAATGTTTTCAACTATTCTGTCAGCTTCCTGATGCAGCTTCTGCACCTGAGACTTTTTTCCAGTAAGCCACTGAATCAATCCAATGGAAGGAAACATATCTGCAATATTAAAACCAAAGAGCACTTTTGTTGTTTCTTCTATAACAGAGACAAATGCTTCTTGGTCTCTGGATCTGTTTCCAAAGGCTGCCCTTGAAGTGATACCATACATTAATGAGTAAACCTTCTCTGTTAAGTTAATAACTGATCCAGCTTTTGAAGAAATGCAATTAATGAGAGCAGACACCTCTGCTTCTCTTATTGATTGGAAAGATTGTACTCTTTTGGCGCTCAAAAGCTCAGATACACAGATTTTTCGCAGTTGTTTCCAAGAATCACCATATGGTGACAAGATTATATCACGATAATTATAAGACATGATTTGTGCTGCTGGAAAATGAGGCCTGGATGCAAAGACAACATCGTTGGTTTTCATAACTTCTTTGGCAACTTCAGGGGAAGATACAATAATGGTTGGAACTTGCCCGAGTTGTAGGAGCATAAGAGGTCCATATTTCTTGGACAAGTCTCTTAGTCCATGATGGGGTAGTGAGCCAGCAAACTGGTGCAAATTTCCTATTACAGGAAATTTCCATGGCCCTGGTGGTAGATTTGAGATTCTGTTATTGGTTTCTGATCTCTTCTCTAGTTTCAGCAAAGTGAAGGCAGAGAGAAGAATAGCTAGAAGGATGAATAAGGAGGAGGACAGCCCAAGCAGCTCCATGTGAAAAGAACAGGACAATGGGGATTGAATTTTCACTAGTCTGTTGTCATATTTATTGACTTTGTGGATCTTTTGTGGTGCGTCTTTCATTCAAAATGTCTTTGATTAGTGCACACACTGAAAATGTGAAGGATGATGATTGATTACATTACCTGTGTCCTGTTTTTTGACACATCCTCAACAGTACACAAGTCTGTTGTTATATTTATTCATGTTGTGGATCTTTTGTGGTACGTCTTTCATCCAAAATTTCTTTGATTAGTGACACACTGAAAATGTAAAGGATGATGATTGATTGCATTACCTGTGTCCTGTTTTTGACACATCCTCAATGGTACGGTTAAATTAGTTGGCCGCTATAAATACATAAGTAATATATATCAACTTGCAATCCAACGGGGGATTCCATCTAACATAGAGGAAGACCAGAGACTAGTCATCGTCAGACTAAACTCAAGCTGTTTGGCTCTTTATAGATAGAGAGCAGACCGAAACAGGCATAACTGTGGTTACGTTATGTCCACTTGGCCAGTGAGAGGGCTTTATAGAATTTTTTTTTTATCATTCTACCACCAACCTGCGTTTTCTTTTTATGAGGCACGAGCTGCTACTTCTGAACTTTCTAACTTCAGCTAGCAGACTGGTTTACTACTGGCTTTCAACCTTTGGACAGCTATCCATGGCATGCGTGCTACTGGCCCGCCTACTGAACTCCTACTGTCCTGCTACTAAGCAATACATGAGTAATATATATCAACTATCACCGAATATCTGACTTTTATCAATTTAAATAATATTCATATTATGAATCTTGATAATATGGGGAGTATAAATAATTAAATGATAAAGGGGCTAAGGAAATAAGCCATGAGAATAATGCTTTTACCATTCTCATGTATTTCGGTGTGCCGAACATTTGTGCAAATCAAGCGATTATTGCACATATATACAGTGATTTGCGACTGATGAAAGTTAGCCACATGTAAAGCAAGCCACCCACATCTAATCTAATTTTTCATAGGTGATTTGGTAAAATAAATTATTATAATTGGTTAAAGTATATATTTGTATATAAAATATTATAATCGGTTGAAATATACATGTAACAATGAATAAATTGAGAAAGAAACAATAAAATTTATCCTTCACTAAATCTCTTTTTTCATTATGGGCTTTGACCATTGTTAACTGACGCCTTTAGAGTCTTATTATATATTAGGAATTAGTACGATTGTCACAACAGTAACCTTAAGAAACCCCTCGTGCTGGACCTCATAAAATAAATTTTATAAGGGTAAAGTTATTTGTACTCTTCAAAATATTTATTAGACTACTTGATTTTAGTTTTTTTGTTACTAAAACAATCCTAACATAAATTATTATTATAGCCCAAACAAAATAATTAAACAAAAAACAGTTCCTTGCTACTCCACATTTAACTCATTTTTTTTAACTTAATTAAGATTATATGACGTCATTATATATCTCGTTTTGCCTAAAAATTTCTTATTGGTGAAGCCTTCAATTCAGCCAATAATTTTTTTTTTCCTTTTCATCAAATCTTTTGTGATTGGCTAAAATTCTCTCTCTAATCGTCATTATATATCTCGTTTTGCCTAAAAATTTCTTATTGGTGAAGCCTTCAATTCAGCCAATAATTTTTTTTTTCCTTTCCATCAAATCTTCAATTCAGCCAATAATCTTTTGGGATTGGCTAAAATTCTCTCTCTAATCAAGCTTTCGTTATCTATAAGAGAAATTAGCCATGAATGAAAGTAAATGTTGATTGCAAATATTGTTTAAGTTATAATTGTTGTTTTCTCTAATATAATTGTTGACCCATAAAGTTATATGGTCTTTTGATTTTGATGATAACAAATCGCGCGTCAAGCTTAATGTCATCAAGTTATGATCAAACTTTAAATGACCTTGGAAGATTATATTGGTATTATAAAGCTCAGTGAGTTTTCATTTGATTTTGGTATTATATAGGTTTTGGGAAAAATAAAATTTCTGAAGAAATTAGCTATTAATCATTTATATCGATAACTTTACAAGTCATTCTGGAATGAAAAGGGTAAATCATTTATTACAAGTAGCTAACTGATAGTTTTGCAAATGATTCTGAAATGAAAACAATGAACCATTTATTTTAAGTGGCTATTCGATTTTTTGTAAGTCATTCTAGAATGAAAACGCTGAACCATTTATTTCAAGCTGCTAACCGATAGTTTTGAAGAAGCTGTTAGTTTAAAACGGTGAACCGTTTATGGAAAGCGGCTAGCTGATATGTGTTGCAATATATTCTGTTTAAAAACGGCTAAGCAATAATTTTGAAATGATTGACTGACTGAACAAAATTTTCAAAATTTTCGAATCCTGCAACAACAGTAACTTGCCACATAAGCAAATGACTATCTGTTTTATATGAAATGATTTACCGATAGTGCCGATATAGTGAATAGCTGCTAGTTTTCTTGTTCAAAGTATAGAAAGCCAAATCAAATACATTTCAAACAACTTTTTGCAGAAAAAAAAAAAATCTATCAAGTAAGAACTGGTTCATACAACATCATTCCTCAGCTTTTATTTGCTTATTAACATTCGTTGAGATATTTCGAGCTATTATTTGTGTATATACTCATCGAGTGATTAAATTTGTAATCTTTAGCTTCATATTTCAAGATTGAGTGATTATAAGAGTGTGAAATACTTGAAAAAGAGTGGGTTTGTAACACCCATTATTTACTTTCCTATTTTATTCTTTTTTAAGTTGATAATATTGGGTGTTTGTGTTTGAGTATAATTTATCAATTTGTTTTAAATAAGTCACGTATATTAATAGTTTCTAATTAAAAAATTATTATTATTATTATTTGATCCTATGGTTTTCCTTACTTATTAAAATTCTTTTTGAAGTATTTTTAATAAATAAAATTCTTAGTTGTCAAAGGTATTTAAGAGGAAAAGTTTTTCTATTCTCTACACTATTTTAAAACCTAAAAAATATTTATAGTCTTTGGAGAAGAAAAAGATGGTTTTAAAACTTCGTTGCTTAGTGTTTTTTTAAGGTATTATGTTCTTCTTTAAATTATATGATTGTTTATTGCCTTTAATTACTTGTAATATGATTTGGGTAAGATATATGTGTTTGTTATGCTATGATGATATGAATAGTTTGTATTCTATGCTTTAAATCATTTTCTTTATTTAGAATTAGACGAATTTGTTTTCATATTATCAAACTAGACATCCTAAGTTTTCCACAGATATGTTTTGTGTTGAAATCCTCAATATGCAAATTGTTATGATTTTTCAATTTTGGGCTACTGGTGTTAGAAAATTTTGATTTTCAGTAGCAATTCTAATTTCTACAAATTTTTCTGAAAGGGTCAACATCTTCAAAAATTATGGAGATTTTTGTATCAATAGATACATGTCTCTTATTTCTTTATATTTAATTTTAATTTTTTTTTTCATTAGATTAAACCATAAAAAAATCGTAACATGTGGCTGCAGCAGATCTGGAAACTGTTCTCCAGAATTGCAGAAGTTGAAACATGTAATAGTTTGGGCTAATTTATGAACACTAAATGCCATGTTATCATTTTATAATGAAAATTCCATCTTTTTTCTGTCTTTACAAACTGGAATGGGTATTTTGGAGCATTTAAAACAAAATATATGAATTTTTGAAGTTTTGTCTACAAATGTGAAAATATCTGGACAGGTTAAATGTTCTCTGAAATAAAATGCTTTTTAAATAGTTTCAGGCGTCCAAAAATTATGAATTTTAATTATATACTTTCTGAATGTGTCTATTGTCATTAGAAAAAAAAAAGGAAGAAGAAACATATTATTTTAAGTACTAAAGAATATTTTATGAATTTTTTAGGTGCTAAAAGTCTGTTTTGATCAATACTAGATAGTTTTGTTACTTTGGTGAAAGGTTAATATTCTGACTTGATTTTTGCTTGTACTTATTTTTATGAATTTTTGTATGCAATGCTATGTATGTTCACAGTACCTCTGTAAATTTTCATGGCTTTCCAACAAGTGTATAGGTCGTTAAAATTAACATGCATAAGATACTCATGTTTATGTCTAGAATATGTACAAGTATTGAGATACTATAAGTGCCTATGAATTAAGGATGATTGAGATTATATTTAAGGTTAGAGTTTATATTGATAAAGATATTTTTATGATGATCATAGGACGTGGATGAGCTCGTTGGTTTGTTCTTGAGGAGTTTAACAGCTGATTGCTACGGATCGAGGCAAATAGATTCATGCATGATATATTTCATGAAAAATGTTATTTATGCTATAACAATTATGTTAAATAGAATTATACAAAACTGATTTTTAAAGGTTGTTAAATGAATTTTATAAAATAAAAACACTTTTGCATGAATTTATAAAAATTTATTTAAAATGAATTTTCTTAAGAACCTAGTTTCCTTAAATAATTTTTAAAAAGAATTAAATGATCAAAGAAGAGTTCTTAAATGTTTTAAAAGTTTTTAAATGCTATTTATGAAAGAATGTAAGATGGATTCAAAAATGTTTTGGCTCATTGCCCATAGTAATGTATATGATGCTAATGTTATGATGTTGTAAAATGTTATGGTCAGTATGCTGGTATGATGATGATCTTGTGCACAATGATGTTATGAACAATACAGGGTATAATATCTTGAATGACGAACAACGCAGAGTATAGTACCCTGAATGATGAATGATGATGACTATGAGGCATGAGCTACTGTAATTTATATTTCAATGTTTTATGAATGATTTAATGTTTTTACATGAATCCATCCTTTATGCTAAATGAAGATGCTATTATATGATGATATAATAAAATGTTTAAAGGTATAAAGACAAAGGTTTTCAAATATTGTGCATAGATTTGCTTATCGAGTTGATGGTTTATCCCTCGTCTCTAATATTTTGCCAATTGATTAGAAATGTGGCATGGGTATTTAGATGTAGAGATTGCTTTTACTGGAACTTTGGAGTTGCTTTAAAGAATAATTTTTGCTAGACTTTAGAGACTTTTTTTTGGAGACCTTTTTTTTTTTTGAGATGTCTTTTGTAGAGACTTAATTGGATTATAAATCATGATTGTTTATTTTGAGGCATATTAATAAGAATAAATAATGTGAGGTTTCATTCTAATTTTACCCTTGTGTTTTCATGGATGAATTTTGGGGTGTTACAAGGTGTGTTCATCTAAAATTGTAAAAGTTTTATTAATTCGTAGGAAGTCAATTGTAAATACGTGATGATTTGATTTGAAAGGCTTTGTTAGTAAAATCCTCAAGCTCGGGTTGTTTAGAGGCATGGACATAGCCGTGGTTTGTCGTTAAAATCACGTGTTTGTTCTCTTCTTCTTTATCTTTTTATTTTTATTCATTACCTGAATTTATATTTATCATAATTGATTAAGGCATTAGTTTTAAATTGATTTGTGTTTGTATTTGCATAATTTTAAGAAAAATTAATATACCCCTTTCTTAGGTTGCTTACTTAGAATTTCAATAATATTTCATAGTCTGGCGATGTCATATAGTATCTCTACAATTTTAAAGGAGATGTGCTTATGAAATTGTGAAAAATAAAAAACTAGAGAAAGACAAGAAGAAAGATGAAGAAAATGTATTAATTTCATATAAGGGTATAATGAATATTAAAATGGATTTACAAAGTAAAGTATAAAGTTTTAAATTTTGTAAGTGATTTTATTAAGTAAATAGATTTATAAGTATTTTAATGGTTCCAATAGCCTTATCTATTTTATAATTATATTTTAATTTAAATCCTAATTTAATTCCAAAACTACCCGGATTCTTTCTTCTCCAACTAAAAAGTAAAAACTCTCTTGGGTTTATGCAACTTTATGTATTTTATATATAGAGGTAGAAATCTTAATAAAAGAAGACAAAGTCACCTTTTTTTGTCCTCTCTCTTTAATGATTTGATGATGGGAGTTTTAAAAATAAAAAATTAGAGAGAGACAAGAAGAAATATGGTATAATGAATATAGTGTACAATGAATATTAAAATGGGTTTGTAAAGTAAAACATAAATTTTTAAATTTTGTAAGTGTTTTTATTAAGTAAATGGGTTTAGTAAGTATTTTAATGGATTCAACTAGCCCCTTATATTTTATAGTCATATTTTAATTTAAATCCCAATTTAATTATGAAATTAGCCCTATTCTTTCTTTTCCAACTAAAAAGTAAAAACTCTATTCAATCTTTGCAAAGTTATGTGCTTTACATATATAACTTCAAATCCTAATAAAAGAAGACAAAGTCACTTTTTTTTTTCTCTCCCTTTGATGATTTGATGATGGGTGTGTTAAAAATAATTATTTGGTAAAAACCATCAACTAAAATCCAAGAACGATTATGTTGTATCACAAAGAATTAATAAATAAATATGTGGAAGCATACATAAATCTATGATATTTAATTACTTTTTGAGTATTGTCTTATAAATTAATATGTAATCCTAGAGAATCCTTTAATTTTCTCTTTGATGATGAGATGTCAAAAGATAATAGAATGCTACATGCGATTTAGGGATTATAACCATTTATATAAATAACTCTGTTATTATCATTAGTTATTACGTTTTAATGCCATTATAAAAATAGAAATACTTTTAAGTCTCTACACATTAATTAAAGGTCTACACCTTATTAAATACATTAAAGTCTAAATTATGGAAAATCTTAATAGATCACATTTAATTAGGCTTAACTTTATAAAATATTCTATAAAACATAATTATTCGCATATAAACCCAATGTTAAATTAAGGATCTAACAATAATGTCAATAAAATTAAATTATTAAATTTATGAAAATATTTTTGTTAATAATAAAATAAATACTTAGAATATAATAAAGATTTTAATTAATTATAAAAGAAGTTACTGCTAGTGGTTAGTACGATGACTGATGGCCAAAAGACAAGAATTGTTGGTTAGTTATGGCTAAAGTGTGGCTGCTAGGTTTTCATGTGACTAGTCTTCTTTGGTGATGAGAAGAAGGGATAAATGGGACTAACACTCTCATTTCATCCATACTTTTTAAAAAATAGTCCAAAACATCTTTTTGTAGATTTACCTTTAATTTATTAAATAATTCTCTGCGGGTAAAATATGATTTTTATTTAAATAAATATAAATTATTTAAAAATATAAATATCAATAATAATTAAATAACATCTGAATTTTTGAATAAATTTAAAATTTAAGGATAACTTAATAAAATAAAAATAACACTAATATATGTATATATATATGTTAATTAAGTTTTTTTTAATCAAGTCAACTAAATTTTTTATACAATAATAATAATTTGCCAATAAGAAATTACTATTTATATTAAAATAAAGGATAAACTGAAAAATAAATAATTATACACTTTAACATTGTGTCTTTTATTCTGTAATAATTTAAATATGTGTTTTTTTGTTATCTTTTGTATTTATATTTTTAAAATAAATGAAGGAGTGTATTTATATTTGGTAAACTAACAATATATATTGAATATTTATTTATTTATAATGACTATATGAAAGTCTGGAACAAATTAAAGAATAAAAAGAAAAAAACTCACTATATGTGAAATATTTTTTAAAAAAAATTGGTCATAAATATATATTTCAAATATTACTTAGTGCTATTATTGTTTATTCATTAATTTATTTTAAAATTTTAAATTTATACAAAAAAATTAGATATTATTTAATTATGTTTGAGATTTTTATTTTAGAATAATTTGTATATCCTTAATTATAAATCTTATTTTACCCTCAAAGAATTATTCAACAAATTAAAAGTAAATCTATAGAAAGGTGTTTTGAGCTATTGTTTAAAAAGTAATAATGAAATGAGCTATTATTTAAACAAAAAGGATCAAATGAGCTATTACATCAACCCTAAGGATGAAAATGACTTTTTTCTTTATTTTATAATACTTATTTATAAGATATTATATTTTAGATTAACAATATTTATGAGTGTTTTAAATTTTGAATTTCAAATATCTTACCCTTTTATATCATATTTACCTACGAATTTAATTTTTAAAAAATGAAAATAAATCCCTTAATGAGCAACAACGTGTAAAAGTTTGAGTTTATAATAACAACTAATATGTTATTTTTCAAAACCTTAAAAGCAAAAGAAGGCCACAATAGAATATGAAATAATAAATACATGTACATTTTAAAAAAGGAAGAGTAGAAGATTTTTATGGTATTTTTGTTTTCAACAAAAACAGTTCTTGATTTTTTGTAGTACTTTTAAAGGAAGGAAGTTAAAACAAATAGGTATTTACAACTTTTTGAACTTATGGCTTTATTTATGATTTTATATGTTAGATTGAATAACTCTGTGTTTATACCGATGAAATTGTGAAAGCATCATCATGTATTGACTTTATGTTTTTATTAAGTGAAAGTTGTGCGTTTGTGTAATTCTAAAACTATGAACAATGTTGATTGAATGCTATATAACTATTGTTTTCATTGAGTCTTATGCAAGAAAATTTATATCTTATTAAACTAGATATCATTTTTATTGATGTGTTCGTTGTTTAAAAACTTGTAGTATATTAATTGTAATGATTTTTTGAAATTGGAGCAGCGGTATCAAAAAATTCTAATTTTCAGCAACAATTCTCATTTCTATACTTTATTTCTTAATTCAAATGACTTCTGAAAAATGTAGGAATTTTTATTGTAGAACATATGTGTTTGGGCAATATCGAGCAGGTCTCCTCGAGGTCCTTCCAGCTCGAATAAAGTACTCCGGGGTCAATCTAGCTCGAGCAGAAGTCCTGACCACCGGCACGAAGACAGCTTCACTAGACGTCAAAGTTGGTCAAGGTCGAGTAATTCAGAGCAGTCCGAGCTCCGAGCTCTCTTGCCTGCTCGAGGTCGTCAGGCCCTGTCAAGGCTGGACAAGGACGAGGAGCTCGAAGGCCGATCGAGACCCGAGCTCACCTTTCTGCTCGCTGCAGTCAAGTTCTCGAGCACAACTGGGCCACGCCAATCATAGAACAAATGGAACGTGAGGCCTAGTTCAGGACAATCCGACCCGTTTTCTCAGAATCCTGGCACACCTTTCGATGTCTGATTAGGGCCCTACATGGTATGGTGGCGGTACTGTTGTCGATGGCCGGCACATGCCCCCACGGTGTCATCATTCCTTGCGCACATGCCCGACATTATGATTTGGCCATGTGAACCATGTTAACGAGACAGCCGCGCATCCCCAGAGAATATCACGCTAATCCCGACTATCAAAGGGATCTAGACACCACTGACGCGGGAACGGGTGGTTTCAGAAAGAAAGGGCGGAAAAAATGGAGGATAAAAGGAAAGGGACAGGTAAAGTGCGGGGTTTCGAAAATTCACACAGGTTCTTCTGATTCTTACTTTCCTCTACTCTGATTTTTCCGGAATTCCACTATTCAGAAAAGAAGGCAAAAATACCCCTTCCATACTTCCGGTCTCTCTAACTAAGAGGGATACAAAAAAGAACAACCCCATTACTGACTTGAGAGTCGGAGGTTTTCGCCGGAACAACATCCGGCGACCCCTGACCCTGTTTTCTGTGGGTACAGGTTCGAGAGACTCTCGTTCTGATAAAGATAGAGGAGCTGGAATTGGATGGTAGTCCTGCTCGAGCTCGAGCTAACCGCGAGCAGAAGATTTTTGACATTATTTGAAGGGACGCGGGAAAACAACATCAACAATATGTATGTCTATTTTCTGTATCTATAAATTTTACCATTATAGAAGAATCATAAAAAAATCATGGTGTTAAACTGTTGCTATTCTAGAATCTGTTCTCTAGAATTGCGAAGGCTGACATCAAGGTCAATTTAAGTTAGTTTTTATCATTAAACGTGATTAACACTATAAAATATATATTTTATAGAGACTAAAATTATCATTTTTCTCACTTATAGTATTAATTAATGTGCTCAAAACTCATATTGTTTTAATGCTCTCCAAATATAATATTATGTAAATTATATTTTATTATATTAATTTTTATCTTAATTATTATATTTTGTTATTGTAGGTATATTTGAGAATAAAGAAGAATCAGAGCTGAAAAATGAAATACAAAATAAGGGCATCTGATTTATAATAATTAATTAATTAATAAAAGATATATTATATATAATTAAAAAAACAAAAGTCAAAAGTGGCATTCCACTTTGACAAATGTTATATAAATATAAAATATAATATATTATTTTATGTGGTTCAACCCCTTAATCATAGGGTTATGTTATAATAAAATACTTTTATACTTAGGAGTAAATCAATCACTTTTAAATTGTACTAAATTTTCAGCTACGTTAATATGAAGTTTTTTACATTTGATGTCATTTTATTATTTATTATATTTTTGTTTTATTTTTATTTATCTAAAACCAAAACCCCTCATTTATTTGAATTGGTTTTAGAATGATATGATAGTATCAAATCAAAATAATATCAAATAAAAACAAGGCAAAGAATAATTTCAGTATATGAATCACGAAATTATAAATTAATTGAATAAGGCTAGCAATAAAGCGTTGAGATTGACATAAATTTGGAATAGTTGAGATCCAATGGGGTTTTCGGATGCTAAATAGTTTAATATATACTAAAAAAATAAATAATAGTAACTTGAGGTGGTGATAATGGTTGTGAAAGGTGGCCATGATTATTTTATTTTTTAATTAAATTTTCATCTTTTAATAAGAATGATTTGTTAATTGAATAGTGAATGCTGGTGAGAGAAATTAAGGAGGTCAAATATTACAGCAACAAAAAAACAAGTGCTAGAATGTTTTTACCACCTCCTTTCTGTTTTCATAGTTCTCGTTGTCCTATTAATTTCAAAATTTTAAGAAACAAAAACCTTATTGCTTTGTGGCTGAGAACTGGGATGTGTCTTTTTTTTTTTTAATAAAATTTTTAGTATCAACACCCAAATTATTATGAAAATTGCCTGAGAGGAAGCGATAAAAACTGACAACTCCGGTGTCAATCTCCCTTAATTAGAAATATGGAATGTGATTTGGTTAATTTACCAAACTCATAATTTTGTAGGCTATAGAATATTTATGTAATATAAACTTTTATAGAAGTTTGTGGGTAGCTACTATGGTTTATACACTCGACGATTTTTGTGTATATACGTGATTAATCATTTTTTGGTATGGGAACCTGTATTTTTTTAAATATAGATTTGGGCTTCATGACGGTGTTAAATGTTTTTGTACTATTGTAAATTATTGAAAAATCATTTTACAATCATGTAAATGCATTTGACACTAATGTGACCAACTCTACATTTTAAAAGTTGTTCGCGCCTGTGCTAAAGAAGAATACTCTGTGTAATATAAATTTTTATATAATAAGTAGGGGTAGGTATTGATATTTTAGTTCCAGGCTAGTAGAAGGACATCTACTTTATAAGCACACGGAGGAATTCATTTATTAATTCGTTCACAAGCACTATACATTCTCGATGACGATCTTATTCAACAATGTTGGAGAAATTAAAAGAACGATGATCAACGAGGCACCGGAATCAACAGGAGGTCATTTTTTCTTCTTATGGTGAGACCAAAGACCTCACTCATGTCTAAATGCTCTTGCTTCATTCCATTGGGAAGTTTCCAATCAAAATGGTACAACAATTGCGCCAATGGTAGCTCAATGTTTGGTATCGCAAAGGTTATGCCAGGACATATCCTTCTTCCGGCACCAAACGGAATGTATTCAAAATCTTTGCCCTTATAATCAATGGAGCTATTCAGAAATCTTTCAGGATAAAATGCCTCAGCTTCACTCCAATAACTCGGATCTCTTCCAATCGCCCATGCATTAACTATGACTCTAGTCTTTTCAGGAATTGCATATCCATTAATCTCGCAGCTCTCTCTGCTTTCTCTCGGAAGTAAAAGAGGAGCTGGAGGATGTAGCCTTAACGTTTCTTTGACTACTAATTTCAAGAACTTCAATTCATGAATGCCGGTTTCATCAACATTTTCTTTTCCCTTAAAGACTCTTCTTACCTCAGCTTGTGCTTCTTTGAGAATCCTGGGGTTCTTAAGCATTTCTGCCATTGCCCATTCTACACTAGTGGATGATGTGTCACTCCCAGCTACAAAGATATCCTGAAAAACAGTTAACCCTCATCATTTTTTGTCATTTTTCGCTATTTTTTTACATTTTTTTTTTTAAAGTAATAAACATACTAACCCAGATCACTGCTTTAATGTTGTTGTCAGTTGGGGGAAATTTAAAGTGACCATCTTGCTGAAGGTTCAAAAAAACATCAATTAGATCTTCCTCTGCTTCTGCTTGCCCAGTTTTTGTTTTTCTCTCTTTATGTTCATCAAGGATTTCTCCGAACATTCTGTCACTCTCGAGATGCAGCTTCTCAAGTTTCTGCCTCATTCCACTTATCTCCTGGAGCAATTTGATAGAAGGGTACAGATCGGCAATAGAAAAACCTGACATTATCTTTATGAATTCTTTGACAACGGATATGAACACTTCTTGATCTTTGCATTTATTGCCAAAGGCCGCCCTTGCTGTTATCCCAAATGTCATTGTAAAAATTTTCTCACTGAGATTGATCACCGATCCTTCATTGGAACGTACTGCTTTGATGAGATTTGACACTTCCTCTTCCCTAATTGATCGAAATGATTGGACACGTTTTGTAGTTAAGAGCTCTACGGTGCAAATTCTTCGTAGCTGTCTCCAATACTTGCCATATGGTGCCAGGCCAATATTTGTATAATCATAAGAGGTGAACTTGGCAGAAACAAGCAAAGGCCTTTGAGCAAAGACGAGATCATGTGTTTTCAGAAACTCTTTGGCAATCTCCGGTGAAGAAACTACGATGGTTGAAATTTCTCCAAGCTGTAGGTGCATCAAAGGTCCATGTTTCTTGGCCAAGTCTCTTAGGCAGTGATGAGGGAGTGAAGCAACCAGCTGGTGCAAATTTCCTATGAGGGGCAGTCTCCATGGTCCCGGGGGCAGCTTTTGGCTGGTAGTTTTGGTGGCTTTTGTTTGTTGTAATATTTTGACAACCTTGAACAAGAAAAGGAGGAAGCTAAAGATGAGGATGAAAGACGGAAATTGAAGCTCCATGAGGATGCGGAAATTGAAATTTTAGATGACAGCTAATGTTGTAGGAAGGAAATGTTAAAAGAATCAATAATGACGATGATTATTAGTTGCTATTGTCATTGTCATTTATTATCATTGTTATTCTTGTTATTATCATTCTTATTGTTATTCTTGTTATTATCATTCTTATTGTTTGTTCTTGTTATTTATATTATTCTTGCTGTTGACTTCTGGTTATTCTTATTATTATTCTTACGTTTCATGAGCACAAGCAGTACCAAAAATTGGTGCAACGCAAAACTACCTTAGCTTTACAAATATATGATATGATATGATAATTTTTAATAATATTGAGATTTTATAATCATGCCTGTTGAATATATTTACCAATTTATCTTTCAAGTTTGTGTGTTTTTTCCCTGTGTGCCATGATCTAAATGGCAGTATTTGTGTTGGAATGTGCCATATGGAAAGTCCAGAATGCCATGATCTAAATGGCAATATTTTCAAGGGCCGGCTTTAGTTTGTGAATCAAAACAAAGCCTTGAAGGTCATCGTCTTTGGCCTTGATACTTCGCAATTTAATCAAACAGGCCCAGCTTGGTTTTGTGTATTAAGCGATTAAGTCCTCACGCGTGCGAATCACGTGAGTCACTTATGCTGACTAAGTCAATTTTCTGTTGAGGCAGTTAGAAAGCATGGGAAGGTGCTGAACTCTCTTTCTGAAGGCTAACAATCTCTTTGTGAGTTTTCTTTCTTTCTTTCTTTCTTTCTTTTCTTTTTCTTTTTTTTTCAAATTCTAATATTAAACATATAATGATTCTACCGTTATCTTGTGAACATTTAAGATATAAAATTTTGGTTGTATTTTTTTATTTGGACATGGAGATAAAGCAATTTGATATGAGGACAACATATGCAACAGGTATTGCGTACATGAAATGAAACTAAAACAGCTATATTTCTTTCATTCTCTTGGGCTTTTGCTCCAGGTAATGGAGGAAACGGAATCGGAATCATGCACGAGTCATCTTTTCTTCTGACTGCCACACCAACGGCCTCTCTCATGTTCATATCTTCAGGTTTCCTTGCATTAGGCAGTTTGCAGTCAAAATGGTACAACAACATTGCGAGTGTAAGCGCCATAACAAATATAATTCCAGGAAAAATCCTCCTTCCAGCACCAAATGGGATGCATTCAAAATTAGTTCCCTTATAATCTATAGAAGAATCAAGGAACCTTTCTGGAATGAAGCTCTCAGGTTCTGTCCGATATTCTGGATCTCTTCCAATTGCCCGTTCATTAACAATGACTGTGGCCTTATTAAGTATCTCGAATCCATTAATCTCACACTTCTCCCTGCATTCTCTAGGAAGTAGCATTAGGACATTAGGATGTAATCGTAGCGTCTCTCTTATAACAAGCTTCAAGAATTTCATTTCTTCAATGACCGATTCATCGACCTTTCCTTTTCTATTAAAGACTTCCCTAAACATCCATCTGTGCCTTTTTCATCAGTTTTGGATTTTTCGTCATTTCGCACATTGCCTAATCTATTGTTGTTACAGATGTTTCACTGCCAGCAGTAAAGATGTCCCGAAAAATGATTTCTGAAAAATCTTATTTCAACCATTCAACAAATCTACTTTCATTGTTTTTGCCCAGAATTTTTCAGTTCACTTCTTGAAAGAGAGATTAATTTACTGAACTCTTAAGGCTGAACAGAGAGATTACACAAGAAGTTAAATTACTAACCAGGATTACAGCTTTGATGCTATTGGTAGTAAAGGGAAATTGAAAATCACCTTGCTCTTGAACTTTCAAAAGAACATCAAGCAGATCTGCATATACTTTACTCTTGCTCTTCTTATGTTCATTGATAATATTTTCTAATATCATGTCAGTTTCTTGATGCATCCACTCTAGCCAAGTTTTGAGTCCGATGAACCTGTGAAGCAGTTCAATGGAGGGAAAAAGATCTGCAATATGTAATTCTGCCGCCCAGGTTATAGCTTTTCTTGCAGCAGAAATGAATAATTCTTGGTCTTTGCATTTCTTTGCAAATGCTGCCCTTGAAGTTATACTATCTATCAATGAGTAAGTTTTATTGGTAAGGTTAACTGGTGATCCTGCTTTTGAAGCAATCCAATTAATAAAATCAGACACCTCTGCTTCTCTTATTGATCGGTAAGATAGGACTCGCTTGGGGCTTAAAAGCTCTGATGTGAAAATTTTTAGAAGTTGTTTCCAATAATCTCCATATGGTGAAAAGGCTTTGTCATTAGAATCATAAGACATGATTCTTGTTGTTAGATTTTGAGGCCTAGATGCAAAAACAATGTCATGGTTCTTCATCGCTTCTCTAGCGATGCATTAGGGGCCATACTTAGCCAAATCTCTTAGCCCATGATGAGGTAGACAGCCAACAAGGTTGTGCAAGTTCCCAATGATAGGCAATTTCCATGGCCCTGGAGGGAGATTTGAAGTACTGCCGTTGGTAATCTCTTAGCCCATGATGAGGTAGACAGCCAACAAGGTTGTGCAAGTTCCCAATGATAGGCAATTTCCATGGCCCTGGAGGGAGATTTGAAGTACTGCCGTTGGCCTTGATTCTCTTCTCTGTTTTCAGCACGATGAAGATTAATAGAAGAAAGGTCATCAGAAGAATTGAGAAGGGAGGGAATTCAAGATCCATGGGACGCTGAAGTTTAGAGTAGAATTAGCTTGTTTGTTAACAAAAATGTATGACAGTAGTACCTTATAAATATCCATGCGGCCGGCCGCTGATTCTATCTCATAAATTTCCAAACCATTAAGTTCTATTTTTAAGGGATAAGCGAATAAGACAAGTCGTGGTTGACAAAAAAAATAATTGTAGTTAGCAAACGGGATTAGTTTTTTCTGAGTTGCCAAAAAATCAGCAGTTCTACACTAACTAATAATTGAATAGAGTGTGATTTCTTTACCAATAACTAAACAATAGTTTAGTTACTGGAATAACATTATTGTAGTTTATCTGTCAGCCTGAAGCTCTTCATCGTTGATATCTTATCTCTACATGCACCGTAATCGGTCATCGTAAATTTTGTACTGGAATTCACTTTTAAAATACAATTCTTTGAGATTTATTTTGTTTCTTAATACATATATCGATGGAATTATTAGCATTTAGTAAAGTGCATCACAGGGTACCTAAACTAAAATATACCGCCAGGAAATTGTACATAAACGAGTTAGGTATAAGCTGAAGGCTTAAAACGAGGCTCTCTGGTGAGCGAATGTGGTGATTTTGCGTTACTTATGTTGGTTGATATTTGTCTTTCTAAGTTGAGGTGAAAAAAAAAAAAAAAAAAGAAACACAGCACAATTCAGGTAAGCAATTGCAGAAGATGCATTGAAAAACCTAGGATGAAATAGAATATGAAGATTACAACACTTCTCATGTTGGCTAAGAATTGCCACGAATTTTCATTTTGGCCTATGCAATAGATGAAAGATGGTATGGAATAGGAATCACGCACAGATCTTGTTTTCTTCTTACTGTCAGTCCAAAAGTCTCAGTCATGTCCAAATCTTCATGCTTCATTCCGTTTGGGAGTTTCCAATCAAAGTGGTACAATAACATCGCGAGTAGAAACTCAACATTTGCCAGACCATATAACATTCCAGGGCATATCCTCCTCCCAGCACCAAATGGGATGTACTCAAAATTAGTCCCCTTGTAGTCAACAGAATGGTCAATGAATCTCTCGGGAATAAAGCTTTCAGGCTCAGTCCAATACATGGGATCTCTTCCAGTTGCCCATAAATTAACAATGATTCTGGCTTTCATAGGAATGTTGAATCCGTTAATCTCACAATTCTCTCTACATTCTCTTGTAATTAAAGGTGCAGAAGGACGTAGTCTCAGAGTCTCTTTAACAAACAGCTTCAAGTATTTCATTTCATTGATGCCCGTTTCATCGATCTTTCCTTTTCTATTAAACACTTCTCTCACCTCAGTTTGTGCGTTTTTCATCACTCTAGGATTTTTCATCATTTCACACATTGCCCAGTCCACAGTTGTAGCAGATGTCTCACTGCCAGCACCAAAAATGTCCTGATAAGGGGTTCATGTACATGAGTTAAAACTAATATACAACACTGGTGTAATTTCTATTTAGTATGCAGTGGAAAGAAGATGTTCAAAAACATGGCATAAGATTTAGTTACTTACAGAAATTACTGCTTTGATTTTGCGTGTACTTAAGGGCAATTCAAGATTACCATGTTCTTGAATTTTCAAGAGAACATCAACCAGATCTCGATCTCCTTCACTCTTAGTCTTGCACTTCTTGTGGTCATTGATAATGTTTTCAACTATTCTGTCAGCTTGTTGATGCAGCTTCTCAGCATGAGACCTGAATCCAGTGATCCATTGAAGCAATCCAATGGAAGGAAACAGATCTGCAATATTAAAACCCGAGATCACTTTTGTTGTTTCCTCCATAGCAGAGACAAATGCTTCTTGTTCACTGGATGTGTTGCCAAAGGCTGCCCGCGAAGTGATGCCATACATCAATGAGAAAACTTTCTCAGTTAAGTTAACCACTGATCCTTCATTAGAAGAAATCCAATTGATAAGACTACACACCTCTTCTTCTCTTATTGATCGGAATGATTGGACTCTTTTGGCACTTAGAAGCTCAGATACACAGATTTTCCGTAGTTGTCTCCAGCAGTCACCATAAGGTGAAAAGATTATACCACTATTATCATAAGACATGATTTTTGCTGCTACGCCAGGAGGCCTTTGTGCAAATGTAACATCATGGTCTTTCATCAGTTGCTTGGCGAATTCCGGAGAAGAAACTACAATGGTGGAAACTACTCCAAGTTGTAAGTGCATAAGAGGTCCATACCTTTTGGCCAAGTCTCTTAAGCCATGATGGGGTAGAGAGCCAACCAACTGGTGCAAATTTCCGATGAATGGCATCTTCCATGGGCCTGGAGGGAGATTCGAAGTTTTGTTATTGGTTCTGGATGTCTTTTCTAGTTTCAGCAAGACAAAGATAAAGACAAGAAAAGCAAGAAAGATTTGGCAGGTGGGAAATTCCAGCTCCATGATTAGATCAGTACAGAGAACAAATCTCTTGTTACAGCTTTCCCTCCTTTAATTGTTACTTAGTTAAACAGAATTCTTATTATTATTATTATTTAGCCCAACGACTTCATCTGTTGACTGGGAGGGGATTTGACAGAATTAAATTAAAGATAAGATGTAGTGATCCACGAGGTCAGCGTTCAGAACTATTTTGGATAATCTTATACTATTCCAATTGACTTTGTCAACCATAGCGTTTTAGGTCAATTATTACAACTTAACATACTATTCTGTAGTCCACTAGCAACATGCAAGTGGATCTGCTATCCAATTACTACGTGGCTAGTCCCCTCCTCCAGGAGCAGAGGATAAAGCGAGGGACAGATTGAATGGGCAGAATAACACAAGATTATTCAATGAAATATCTTATAAAATATCCACCTGTGGTATTGTCCACCAGTATTATTAGTTTGATATTGTTTAATTTGATTATATATATCAATTGCCCTTTTTATAAAGGATGACAAGGATATCGGATTTTGTGCAGCTCATCTTCTCTCCAAACCATCATATCCAAGGAATAGGTGGAGTTCAAATAAATTCCTCAAGGTTCCCAGTCAGAACGGTACAACAGCATTGCAAGTGGAAGCTCGACAGTGGCAAGATCAAATAACATTCCAGGGCTGCATATCCTCCCAGCAGCACCAAAGGGGATGTAATCAAATTTAGTCCCCTTGCAGTAAATGGAAGAATCAATGGACTCTGGGGAATATATCTCTCAGGTTCATTCCATTTGTAACACTCTAAATTTACCCAAGAAATCCAAAGAAAATTTGGAATAAAACCTCTTAACATTAATCTTATTATTATCTATAAAAGAAAATCAATATTTGTCCATTATCGAAACATAATCTTATCTCTAATATGATAAATATAATAATAATTATCTAAAATAAAATTCAACTCTAAACAATAATTAAAGTAGCAACAAATGATTCATCAAGATAACACAAAAATTTTCAGCTAACGAATCATCTTCTCTAAAACCAAAAGCCCACAATTTCTAAAATCAATCTGTAAAATGTTAGAGACGAGGGATGAGCAATCAACTCAGTAAGTAAACTTATTCATAAGGTTACTAGTAGCGATAAAATGCATATTAATCATTATAAAGTACTATAAAATAGAAACTAATAATCATTTTATATTCTAATATATATGTACAGTAAAACTCCAAACATGATAATTAGTTTTAGTAAATTAATATTTTAGAGATCGTTTATCAGTAAAACTTTTTTTTTGTTCAATTTGCTCATACCAATAATTGTCGGTAGGTGCACACAATACAACTAGTTGTTTGGTTATATCAATAACGGTAACTATGGACAATAAGACAAAATCTTAAATACAGTTTTCAGTCTTTTAATATTAATCATTCAGTAATATTTTGATAAAATAATTTTGGCATGGTGTTACAAATATTTTTAAGGAAAACATTTATGGAAAAAACAAGTGTTTTAAAGTCTTTTAAAAAAAAAATTTAAGAAAAACATTTTAATAATCTTTTCATCATAATATAACTTATTATCATAAATTATAATAATAAAATAACTTCAAAATCATAAAATGCTAATCCAGATTAACAATATTATTCTTTTTATAGATATTTATATATATAACTATAATAAACATTATGTATGAATTCACTTACCTTGATCCTTAGCAATCAACTATCAAATACCTCAAGAATAAACCAACGAGCTCACCCAAGTCCTATAGTTATCATAAAAATATCTTTATCAATATCTTATCTAATTTCAAACATAATCTCAATCATCCTTAATTCATAGGCACTTATACTGGCTCAATACTTGTATATATTTTAGAAATAAACATGAGTATCCTATACATGATGATTTTTAACGACCTGTACACATGTCAGAAAGCCATGAAAAATTACAGAGATACTGTAAACATACATAGTATTTCATAAAAAATTTCATAAAATAAGCACAAATGAAAATTAAGTCAGAATATTAACCTTTCATCAAAGTAACAAAACTGTCCAGCATTGACCGAAACGAACCTTTACCATTTAGAAAAATTTATAAAATATTCTATTTCTTTATAAACTGTCCAGAATATTAACCTTTCATCAAAGTACTTGAAATATTCTGTTTCTTTTCCTAATTGCAATGGACACATTCAGAAAACATATAATTAAAATTCATAATTTTTGGACATCTGAAAATATTTAAAAAGTATTTTATTTCTGAGAAAATCTAACTTGTCTAGAAATTTTCAGATTTGCAGACAGAATTTAAAAAATTCATATATTTTGTTTCACAAGTTCAAAAATAGCAATTAAAGTTTTGATGATCGGAGGAGGCAGTAGGGAATACAAATTAAAATTTATAAGTCATTTAATGCTAAAAAAAATACCAAATTTGTTTCAACATCAGCCCGTTGTAATTTTGGAAAATTGTTTGCAGGATTGCGATAGCCCAACTCTATGATTTTTAGTGATTTTTATATAAAGTCAAAAATAACAAAGTTAATTATACACAAACTAGACATATGATGTACCATAATAAAAATTATCAGAATTTTTAGAGGCCGTTAAGTTACGAAATAAATTTAGAATTAAGAATTTTTTCTAAAATTCCAAAATTTCCAACACTAGTGTTCCAATTTCGAAAAATCATTACAATTAATATACAATGAGTTATTGAAAAAAAAAACATATTTTTGGAAAGATAAAAATGTCTAGTTTAATAATTTATAAAGTTTTATGTATAAGACTCGACAAAACAGCCGTCGTATGACATTTAATCTATACTGTTCATAGTTTCTAGGATAACATAATGACACTAATTCCATTTTATAACATCATAAATCAATACATAATCATACTTTCACAATTTTATTAATACAATACATATAAAATCATTCAATCAATCACATAAAATCACAAATAAAACCAAAAGTTCAAATGATTATAAATTCTTACCTATCTTCAAAATAAAATCAAAACTCAAGAACTTCTTTAATGGCAAACAAGAATACAATCAAAATGTTCTTCTCTTCCTATTAAAAATGTGACTTTACTCCTATGTTTAATGCAGTTTGTGTTTCTTTGTTAGCCTCTAGGGTTTTTAAAAAATAAAATAACATGAGAAGAGTTTTTATAAAGCTAAGCCTTTTAATACCTGTTGATGCAATTTTTCCCGCGTGCCTCAACAGTGCCTCGAACCTTCCAACAGTACCTCCAAACAGCTCGAGCAGGAACGTCTGAACCTTCTGCTCGCGGATTCAAACAGTACCCGATCCTTCTGCTCGCGACAAGCTCGAGCAGGATTGCCCCCTTCGTCCTGTTCCGCTGTCTTCTTCTGAACAGTGGTCTCCCGGACCTGCACTCACAGAAAACCGGGTCGTGGGTCGCCGAGGCGTTCCGCGAGAACCCTCCGACGCTCAAGTCAGTAATCGGGTTTCTCTTTTTTGGTATCTCCTTTGGTGAGGGAGACCGGAAAGATGAAAGGGGTATTATACCGCCCCCCCTTTTTTGGATAAGTATGGTGTTTTTAGAGAGAATCAGATGAGAGAGATTTGAAAAGGAAGAACCTGTGAATTGGAAAATCCAAACTCTCTTTTTGTGAATCCGAAATGCCAACCCCTTTGTGTATCAAGAAGTCCCAACCCTTGAGGATCAAATTCTTTCAACCTCTCTGTGAATTAGAAGTTCCAACCCTTGAGGATCAAATTCTTTCAACCTCTCTGTGAATTAGAAGTTCCAACCCTTGAGGATCAAATTCTTTCAACCTCTCTGTGAATTAGAAGTTCCAACCCTTGTGCCGTTCTCCTTCGTTTCCTTTTATACTCTGTTTTTCCCGCTCTTTTCCTTTCCAGGCTGTCCACTCCCACGTTAGTGGTATTTGGGTCCCTCTGACAACTGTGATTGGCGGAATATTCCCTAGGGATGAGCGGCTGTCCCCTTAACCCGATTCACGTGGACAGATCACCATGTCGGGCAAGTGCGCTAGGAATGATGACACCATGGAGGCGTAGTCGACCACCGACAATGATGATCATCACCAAGCCATGTGGGGCCCGGCGGACATTAAAGGTGTGCCAAGATTCCGAGAAAGCGGGTCGAGTTGCCATGAGTCGGGTCTTGCCAGTCGTGCTCGTGGATGTCTGCGGGCGGGAAAGATGTGCTCGAGACTCGACCTTGACCGGCTTTGACCGGAAGGATGACCTCGGCGAGCAAGGAGCCTCGACCTTGACCGGCCTTGACCGAAGGATGTCCTCGAGCGGGCAGGAGCTCTCGACCTCGACCGCCTTGACCGAGGGACGACCTCGGCGGTGCAGGAGCTCTCGACCTTGACCGGCTTTGACTCGAGGGACGACCTCGAGCTTATGATGGAGTGCTCGAGTCTCGGGTCGCTCTGAGTTCCCCGAGCTTGACTAACTTTGACCTTCCTCGATAATCTCGAGCAGACTGTAGAGCTTGGAGCTCGACCTTGACTGCTTTGATGTCCCGACTCGCTCGAACTAGGTCGTCTCGAGGTCTCTTACTCGAGCTGGAAGGGCTTCGAGGGTTTGTCCGATATTTACCCCATAAACCGGGAAGGGCTTTTGGGGCTCGTCCGATATTTTACCCAAACACGGTCCCCGCTTCAGTCTTTTGAGTGAAGCGAGATAAGACTAGAAACTCGATAAGGATGGGCCGAACTCGCGGCCTTTTACGCTTCCCCACGTTCTTCTTGCTCGGGCCTGCATTTGACTAAAGTATCTTGTTAGGTTACTCCTGCTCGGGCCTGCAATTGACCCAAGCATGGCACCGTCCCGCCTAAGACTTAGGCTTTGG
Organism: Murraya koenigii; assembly: GCA_025617385.1. NCBI lineage: Eukaryota > Viridiplantae > Streptophyta > Magnoliopsida > Sapindales > Rutaceae > Murraya > Murraya koenigii. The sequence continues at coordinate 23,688,389 of CM046817.1, forward strand.
GACTTCTAGCCAAGGAGTTGTTCTTGAACTCCCGCCTGGCTCGCAATCGACCCGAGCTTGCTGATACTCCCGCTCGGCCTCGCATTGACCCAAGCATGGCACCATCCCACTGGGATTTCGGCCAAGGAGTTCTTCGAACTTCGCCCGGCCTCGCAATCGACCCGAGTCTGCTGATACTCCCGCCTGGTTTTCAAATAACCCGAGCTAGGCAACCGTCCCGCCTAATGAGTTAGGCTCGGGACTTCATGCCGAGGAGTTCTTCTTCTCCTCGAGCCTTTTAATCTACCCGAGCTTTGAAAACACTCCGCCTCGGTTTTCAACAACCCGAGCTTCGAGACCGTCCCGCCTAATGAAGTTAGGCTTGGGACTTCCGCCAAGGAGTTCTTCTTCCGCTCGAGCATTTTAATCGACCCGAGGTTCCGATGACACTCCCGCCTCGGTTTTCAACAACCCGAAGCTTGGCACCGTCCCGCCTAATGAGTTAGGCTCTGGACTTCCGCCGAGGAGTTCTTCTTCCGCTCGAGCCTTTTAATCGACTCGAGGTCTTCCGATACTACTCCCGCCTGGTTTTCAACAACCCGAGCTTAGCACCGTCCCGCCTAATGAGTTAGGCTCGGGACTTCCGCCGAGGAGTTCTTCTTCCGCCGAGCCTTTAATCGACTCGAGGTCTTCCGATAATACTCCCGCCTCGGTTTTCAACAACTCGAAGCTGGCACCGTCCCGCCTAACGAGTTAGGCTCGGGACTTCCGGCCGAGGAGCTCTTCTTCTTCCATTCTTTATTTTGAACTTGCATTATAAATGCCGTTCTTATTTTTACATACATTTGTATTTTTACATATCCCATCTTGGGATGAAATATTTACATTAGCATTTCAATACAAGAAAACCTATCGAAAGTACTTCCTGTGAGTTGCGTGCTCCATGGCCTCTCGACCTCTCGTCCATCCTGATGAGCCAACCCAGATGCCTCCGGTCCCGCTAGTTGAGTGACTCGATATGGACCTTCCCAGCTTGGTCCAAGTACACCTTGTCTTGGGTCTTTTGTGCTCTGTTGACTTTCCTCAATACCCAATCACCCACTCGAATCCGACGAACGTGTACCTTCCGATTGTAATAACGAGCCACCCTTCGTTGATATTCCGAGATCTTGGCAGCCTATCCTCTCTTTTTCTTCCAAAGAAGTCCAGCCCGCACACATCCGCTCGTTGTTTTGCCTCCTCGTCAAGTGTTCTCGTCCGGCAAGGCCCCCATTCCTATCTCAACGGAACCACCGCCTGTGTCCGAATGCCAAGGAGAACTGGGTCTCTCCAAAGGGCTGCTTGCGTGTGGTTCTCAGAGCCCACAAGACACCGTGCAGCTCATCCACCCAAGCCCTTTCGCTCGCCCACTTTGTCTTCAAGAGGCGCTTTATAGTTTTATTCATGGCCTCTACTTGCCCATCGGCCTCGCAAGTGAGGGAGAGCAAAATTTCAACTCTATTCCTGTGTTCCGACGTAAGTCTCCGAACTTGCCATTATCAAACCGCCTCCCATTATCTGCAGTGACCAATGTACTGGGAATCCCATACCGCAAATCACATTCTTCCAAATGAAATCGTGGTTTTACCTTCCGCGATGCCGCTCAAGGCTCCCACTTCGACCCATTCGGTGAAATAATCAATCGCGACTATAAGATGGGTGGCGGTTGCTCTCCTTTCTAAGTAGCGGCCCAATCAAATCTATTCCCATCGAGCAAATGGCCATGGCGAGTTCATCACCGTAGGTTCTCCTGAGGTCGAGTCAGTGGTTAGCAAAGCTTTGCGCCTTGCAGCCTCGCCTTTTCCCGAGCATCTGGTGCACGCGGGCCGAAATACCCTCGCCTCAAGGCCTCAAAGCCAAGGACCTCGAACCTGAGTGATTTCCACAGACCCTCAGTATCTCTTGAGGACGTAATCGCCTCCTCTCGGTCTAAACACCGCAGCAAGCGGAGAGTGCACTCCGCCTCATATAAGACCCCATCGACGAGAGTGTACCCGGCCGCTTGCACCTCAATTTCCTTGCCTCGCTTCTTATCACCGGCACTGCTCCTTCCTCGAGGTAGGAGATGATCTACCGCATCCAGTGTTGCTCGTTGCTAGGTTCATCACTCTGTCCTCCCGCCGATACTCGAGCGGTGTTTTGACTTCGAGAGGGATAGATTTTGGAAACTTAGGGTCCGAGGTGGTCGCCATGCGAGCTAACATGTCACCGAAAATTCTTCTCCTCGGTATTTGCTCCACCTCGACAACTGAAAGTTCCCCATCGCCTTCCTTACCTTCCGGCGTAGGCATCCATCTTCTCCCTTGCCCTGAAGCTCTCGCCGAGGTGATTCTGCTACCAACCGCGAGTCTCGTCTCAAGCTTTACCTCCTCCGCTTTCACTATCGAGGCGTAGCTTCACTCGCTATTACAACTTCATACTCGACTTGATTATTAGTTACTCGAACTCTAATCTCACAAACAGATTTCATCTCTTCCCTTCCTGACTCAAAAGCACAACTCCCGCCTCCCGCCTCCCGACTTCCGCAGGATCCATCTATCGTGACAATCCAGTGTTGGTCGAGGCCTCGCGAACCTCGGTACGTGCTCGCTCTCCATCTCCTCGCCTCGTCACGGCACTCGACCACCGAAGTCGCCTAACGATCGTGCTTTTATCACGCTCGGGGTCGGTAATTCAGTCAAACTCGCTTAATTCCACCGACCATTTCACCAACCTTCCGTAAGTCTCGTGTTTGTACAAAGTTTGCCCGAGAGGTTGATCACCGTAACCACCACCGAATGTGCCCGAAAATAAGGCCCCGCCTGGTCGCTGCGACTGTGGCCAGAGCCCACTTCTCCATGGTGGATACCGAGCTTCGCTCTAAGAATGCTCGCCTGTAATAAACAGTGGTACTGCACTCGATTCCTCCCTTATCGAATCGAGCTCATTGCCCATCGATACTGCCAAGCATGTAAACAAGACTCTCCCGCCGAGGTGTCGACAAGAATCTGAGCTTTTAGCAAATACTCTTTCACCACTGGAACGCCTCCGCGATTCTAAGCGCCCACTTTGTCTTTCTCGCCTTCTTCATTTCCGGAAGAAGACTCTAGATTTATCCGTGGCTCCTGGATACGAACCCGCTGAGAGACGCTAGCTCACTGGCCGACTCAGATCTCTTCGAGGCTACGAGGGACCTCATTTCTATCACCGCCTCGATCTTCTCCGGTTGGCCTCGATCCCCCGCGACTCACCACTGAATCCTAAGAATTTTCCTCAACTCACCCCGAAAGCACATTTTTCTGGGTTTAACTTCATTCTAGACTTCCTTAGAGTGCGAAGGTCTCCTTTAGATGTTTTACATGCTCCCCGCGATCTTTGATTTGGTGATCATATCATCTACATATACCTCCATAGTCCGACCGATCAACGGCTTGAAAACCTTGTTTACTAGCCTCCGCACGCCGCCTCGCATTCTTTAGGCCGAAGGCATGACCTCAGAAGCAAGATGTACTCGATCGGTGATGAAAGTCAGACACCTCGTCTCGACCGGTGCATGGGAATTTGGTTATATCCCGAGAATGCATCCATAAAGCTTAAGCAACCCGTGCCTCGCCAGTAGTCCACCAACTGGTCTATCTTCTAGAAGTGAAAGCTATCTTCAGGCGTGCCTTGTTCACGCCCCGTGAAGTCAACACACATTCTCCATTTCCCATTTGCTTTCTTCACCAAGACTACATTCGAGATCCATTCGGGTAGGATACCTCCCAGATGAATCCCGCTCAGCAGCCTTTTCAACCTCGCAGCTGATGGCTTCAGATCTCTCCGGTCGACGCACCTCCTCTTCTCGCTTTACCGGCTTAGCATCTTTCCAGATCGCCACCGTGACACGCCACTCGGATCGATCCCGCATATCATCATGCGTCCATGCGAACACATCTCGCGGTGCTCGCAGACATTCCACCAACTTTTCCTTCAATCGCCGCTAAGTGCCCGAGCCGATCCGGACTTTCTTCCTGGATCTTCCGCTATCACCCCGAGCTCCTCCAACTTCTCAACCGGCTCTCGCCTCCGCCTCGATTCTCCCTCGTGTTCAGCGAGGTGATCCAGATAGTTTCCTTGGCAAGAACAACAGAAGTAGCTCCTCGCCACCCTTCGTCGCCTTTCACGACTCTCTATAACTCCATTTACTCCTGAGACTTGTAGCTAAGAATGGGTCGACAAAGACGCATTGGTCGATCCTCATAAATGGCCTCCCTAGAATCGCTCGGTACGGGCCGGTTTCATCTACCACCACGAAATCCAAAGATCATATTCTTCTCGAAAGGCTTCGAGCCCACGGTTACCGCCAACTTGATGATTCCTGTGGGTATTAGCTTTCCTCCCCGAATCCCTTCAGCGAAGTGCTCAGATGCTCGAGGCTCACTGTCATATTCCTAAATCCTCAGTGTGGATTCGAAAAGAATATCTACCGAGCTCCCCGAGTCAACCAAGATTCTGATCAACTTCCTTGTTCGCATGCCGGCTTTCACCACTGTGGCATCTTCACTGGGGTACAAAGACCCCTCCCCATCTTCATCTCGTCCACATGATTGGCACTCGCCGAACCTCGGCCTTTTGGTCGCAGGAGCAGTGAACATGACTTCTACCGACAAGCAAGATATCTCGCATAGTTTTTTCGGCCCCGTTGAACTTCCTGCCATCGCTGGTCCAACTGAAATTACCCTCGTGACGGTGGTTCCAGATCTCATTTCATAGGCCCGGTCACCTTCCTCACTCGTTGTTCAACCACCGGTGCCCTCCTTCTATAAACTCATCCGGTATCGATTTCGACTAAATCTTCTACTCGGTTTTTCAAATCACCAAGACCGTGATGCGATGTGACCACGGTCTCCATGGAAACGGCAGAATCGCCTCGCTCCGCCTCGCCGGTCAGGCGTGGTCATCTGGCTGAGGGCTCAAGCACCACGCCTCGCCCACTCAAGTATCTCTTCAAGAGATACCTTCAACTTCAGATACCGCTCTGTAAGGTGGCCTGCTCCACGACTTGACCGCCCCTATCCCTGAAGCTTTCAGCTGGGTGGCGAGAACGATCACCCCCAGCATGACTCACTTCAGTCTACTCTGTGGCTGGTCATGGATGTACGGCCATCACGACGCTGATATTCTCTCGCGATCCCGCCTGAGACCCGCGGGTGGTCTGGGAACCATCCGCGTGGGGAACTCTCCGACACGGGTCAGGCTGTGGCTGCCTTGGCCCCTGCCGCTTGAGCCTCGTGGTCCCTGGCAGACTCCTTTCTCCTTCCGCCTTGCTCCAAGTGACTTGTTCACTCCTCACCTGCAGCCTTTTCTTCTTCGATTACCATGTCCAGCTTCACTTGCTCATACGCATCCGAATATGAACGGATCAAGGACTTCGCAGTTATACCATGGTCTCCCCATCCGAACACCCTCTTTCAATCCCCTTAGAGCTCGGGATGGTTGAACGCACCAAGATCTAGGACCGATCTACGGTATCTTTTGATAAACTCCCGAGGGACTCCCTTCTTTCTCGCCTCACCTCCGACACCCATCATGTCATCCTCGTGGTCACCGCACTCGAAATTGTTCCGCGAACTCCCCGCACATCCTGCTCAAAACTCAAGATACTTCCCTGGAGCCTCATGCATACCATTCTCTCGCCCTTCCTCTAGAGCGAGCTGGAAGGCCTCGCGACCTTGCGTCACCGATGCACCTTGCACCTCGCCATGTCATCGAACCGCTCTACGTGTATTAACGGGTCACTCTTTCCCGAATATTGCAGATCCGGAGGCGAAAGTCACGTGGATCGTGACACCCATAATCTCCGGCGAGAGAGGAGATTCATCGTCCAAAGATTATTCGCCACTGACTCTTTCTTGCCTCCAAGATCTTCCACCACTCGCGCCTAACTGCTGCACTCTCCCTCCAACTCCTCCGCGACGAGAGGTCAGTGCCTCTCGCAAATGCTGGCGAGACCCCTTCCTCCATGTTTGCTTCTTCTCTCACCGCAACATTCGGTGCCCTAGGTCTGGGCTTCATCTCCCGCTTTCCCGAATACGAGCATTCCTCGATCGACTCCGGACATCGTCAGTGCTTTTCTCCGTCCTTCCCCGAATTCTTGTAATGTGGAGGTCATAATTTCAACTGCTTTTCCATCCGATCCATCCTTTCCCGGATCTCCCTGCTCGGGCCTCATTGGCCACTTCTCTCGTAGTCATCGATTCCTCAGACTTGCACCTCTTCTACCGCTTCCCTCATCGCTGTGTTTTTCGTGTGTCTTCAATGTATTAGGAAATCGGGTTTTGTGCCGATCCCCACGCATCGGCGCCAAAAGATGTTGATGCAATTTTTCCGCGCGCCTCAACAAAGGCCTCGAACCTTCCAACAAGACTTCCAAACAACTCGAGCAGAACGTCTCGAACCTTCCGCCATGGATTCAAACAAGACTCGATCCTTCCGCCGCGACAAGCCTCGAGCGGTGATTGCCCCTTCGTCCCTGCTCACTGCCTTCTTCTCGAACAGTGGTCTCCTGACCGCACTCACGTAAAACCGAGTCGGGTCGCCGGGCGTTTCCTACGAGAACCCTCCGACGCCAAGTCAAGAATCGGGTTTCTTTTTGGTATCTCCTTCAGTGAGGAGACCTGAAAGATGAAAGGGTATTATACCGCCTTTTTGGATAAGTATGGTGTTTTTGAGAGAATCGGATGAGAGATTTGAAAAGGAAGAACCTGTGAATTGGAAAATCCAAACTCTCTTTTTGTGAATCCGAAATGCCAACCCCTTTGTGTATCAAGAAGTCCCAACCCTTGAGGATCAAATTCTTTCAACCTCTCTGTGAATTAGAAGTTCCAACCCTTGAGGATCAAATTCTTTCAACCTCTCTGTGAATTAGAAGTTCCAACCCTTGAGGATCAAATTCTTTCAACCTCTCTGTGAATTAGAAGTTCCAACCCTTGTGCCGTTCTCCTTCGTTTCCTTTTATACTCTGTTTTTCCCGCTCTTTTCCTTTCCAGGCTGTCCACTCCCACGTTAGTGGTATCTGGGTCCCTCTGACAACTGTGATTGGCGGAATATTCCCTAGGGATGAGCGGCTGTCCCCTTAACCCGATTCACGTGGACAGATCACCATGTCGGGCAAGTGCGCTAGGAATGATGACACCATGGAGGCGTGTGCCGGCCACCGGCAACAGTATCATCACCAAGCCATGTGGGGCCCTGGCAGACATTAAAAGGTGTGCCAAGATTCTGAGAAAGCGGGTCGGGTTGCCATGAGTCGGGTCTTGCCAGCTGTGCTCGTGGATGTCTGCGAGCAGGAAAGATGTGCTCAGCACTCGACCTTGACCAGCTTTGACCAGAAGGATGACCTCGAGCAGGCAAGGAGCTCTCGACCTTGACCAGCTTTGACCAGAAGGATGTCCTCGAGCAGGCAAGGAGCTCTCGACCTTGACCAGCTTTGACCTGAGGGACGACCTCGAGCAGGCAAGGAGCTCTCGACCTTGACCAGCTTTGACCTGAGGGACGACCTCGAGCTTGTGATGGAGTGCTCGAGTCTCGGGTCGCTCTGAGTTCCCCGAGCTTGACTAACTTTGACCTTCCTCGATAATCTCGAGCAGACTGTAGAGCTTGGAGCTCGACCTTGACTGCTTTGATGTCCTGACTTCTGCTCGAACTAGGCTGTCTTCGAGGTCTCTTACTCGAGCTGGAAGGGCTTCGAGGGGTTTGTCTGATATTTACCCCATAAACCAGGAAAGGCTTTTAGGGGCCTGTCTGATATTTTACCCAAACAATACCCTTACCCAATAACGAATTTATTTCCTTCTCAATAAGGTATTTAATAAATATAAAATAATAATAATAATAATTAAAAAAGTTTGCGGGTGTTACACCATTAATCATAATTGAAAAGCTTGTCCTAACTGCACAAAACAGACGACGACATTTTATACAGCAGCAATATTTAGTTATTCTTTCTTACCAAGTAAAAATCTCCTTATACTTTTTGGGAAATTATTCATGCCGCAGAAACTTTTTTGTTTACCGAAACCTTGTGTTATGTCCATATAATGATGCATACAAGTTGCACACACAGAACAAGTCAATAAAAGATTTTCTCCAACAGTTTAGGAGTTTTTTTATCTGAAACTTTCAGAACAATGACAACTTATAAGGATTTTTCTAACTTCATTTGCCGGTATGCTAACATAGGAATGCCATTATTCACTTATGATTCATGTAAATCTAGCTCAAATAAGTCAGCTTTCATCTTCTGAACCTTTGGTTTTGCTTTCTTGTTAAAATAGTACTCCAGTACCACCAGTTACAACCGGATATATTATTGGCGTTAGCATTAACAATAACACATATCAATCTAAGACGTGTTCATGAAAATAATGAGTGTTCTGTTTCTCTGTAGCATGGACACAAACGGAGGATATGATTTCTAACAGTAAAAAAGAATTAAAGATGAACTTCAACTCATTTTCTGAACGACATACTACTTCCTGCAGGAAGTTGCATAAAGTATTATTTAATTTCTGCTATAGCTCTAAATGCGTTCGCTGAAAGTTGACAAAATAAAAAAGAACTAACAAAGAGCAGAATAAGCCCAAGTTTTGACATAACAATTCCGGAAGATGATTTTAGAGATAAGCTTTCAACCTTATATAGATAAGTCTTCGCTGAAACTTGAGCCATAATCTTAAATAGTATTGGAACAATTTCAAAATAAATGATGTCTTATTGTAAAGACATTTCTAATTAATTATGACTTATAGAAGACGTACATTTTCACTTAAGGATATATTCTTTCATGGTGGCATTTCATTTGGAAATGTATCCTTTTATTGTGATATTTCATTTGAAATGGTAATGGTTCAATTTAGACCATTGATTAAAATTAAATCTTGATTAAGTGGACATGAATAAAGAGGTATCATAAAAGATGATAACCCAAATGGAGAAACACAGATATATCTATCAATAGAGGCTATATTTAAGCCATTTAGACATGAAAATAATGATCTACACCACTCATTTCTCAGCCCTCTTTTCTTTTTTATCATATAACATCTATTTTTTATGCATCAAATATCCAATATGTTGTTTATTGTAAAAACAATATATTGATTCTTGAAAAGCTTACAACAATCAAGAGTATTCATGTTTGCTTTCGTCAATACACAACGCAAAAACAAACAACTGTTTACTTATATCTTAGAGACGCATTTGCTTAACCCAAGTACATCACTTAATTGATAGAAGAAAATATCGTATTAAGAAAGTGACATTTTAATGTGCATTGAAGTACATATTATTTTTTTGTAGTTTATCTATTAGTATTATTTTCTTTCTACATATAGAGTTGTAAACACATTATTTTATATAATAAAATTCCCCACTTATATATATCCCCAACAAATAATAACTCACCACAATAAATGATAGAAAATAAAATACCTTCCTATGGTTATGCACATGTAGCCACTCTGAAACACTCCTATTTAACAAAAGTTCTTTAGTTTCTTATGCAATAGATGAAGGATTATATGGAGTAGGAATCATGCACAAATCTTGTTTTCTTCTTACTGTCACGCCAAAGGCCTCGGTCATGTCCAAATCTTCATGCTTCATTCCATTTGGTAGTTTCCATTCGAAATGGTATAATAACATCGCGAGTGTAATCTCCACGCTGGCCAGACCAAATGACATTCCGGGGCATATCCTCCTACCGGCACCAAATGGGATGTACTCGAAATCAGTTCCCTTGTAGTTAACAGAATGGTCAATGAATCTCTCGGGAATAAAGCTCTCAGGCTCAATCCAATGCATGGGATCTCTTCCAGTTGCCCATAAATTAGCAATGACTCTGGCTTTCACCGGTATGTCAAATCCATTAACTTGACATTTTTCTACACATTCTCTTAGAATTAAAGGTGCAGGAGGACGTAATCTCAGAGTCTCTTTAACAACTAGCTTCAAGTACATCATTTCATTGATGCCCGTTTCATCGACTTTCCCTTTTCTATTAAACACCTCCCTCGCCTCAGCTTGTGCTTTTTTAATAACTCTTGGATTTTTCATCATTTCGCACATTGCCCAATCCACAGTGGTAGCAGATGTTTCACTCCCAGCAGCAAAAATGTCCTGAAAGGCGATTTATGCAAATGAGTTTCTGCAGATAGTTATTTGGTCTCATTCATCTTATAACATAACTCTAGGCTAACATTAAACGAAAAAAACATAATGAAAAACAAAAGTAATTGATGATATTAAATGTATAGTTAGTCACCAAGATTACTGCTTTGATGTTGTCTGTCGTCAAGGCAGAATCAAGATCTCCGTGCCCTTGAATTTTCAACAGAACATCAACAAAATCTTCATCATCACCAGTCTTGCAATTCTCCAATGTTGCCTTGCGCTTCTTATGTTCATGGATAATGTTTTCAACTATTCTGTCAGCTTCCTGATGCAGCTTCTGCACCTGAGACTTTTTTCCAGTAAGCCACTGAATCAATCCAATGGAAGGAAACATATCTGCAATATTAAAACCAAAGAGCACTTTTGTTGTTTCTTCTATAACAGAGACAAATGCTTCTTGGTCTCTGGATCTGTTTCCAAAGGCTGCCCTTGAAGTGATACCATACATTAATGAGTAAACCTTCTCTGTTAAGTTAATAACTGATCCAGCTTTTGAAGAAATGCAATTAATGAGAGCAGACACCTCTGCTTCTCTTATTGATTGGAAAGATTGTACTCTTTTGGCGCTCAAAAGCTCAGATACACAGATTTTTCGCAGTTGTTTCCAAGAATCACCATATGGTGACAAGATTATATCACGATAATTATAAGACATGATTTGTGCTGCTGGAAAATGAGGCCTGGATGCAAAGACAACATCGTTGGTTTTCATAACTTCTTTGGCAACTTCAGGGGAAGATACAATAATGGTTGGAACTTGCCCGAGTTGTAGGAGCATAAGAGGTCCATATTTCTTGGACAAGTCTCTTAGTCCATGATGGGGTAGTGAGCCAGCAAACTGGTGCAAATTTCCTATTACAGGAAATTTCCATGGCCCCGGTGGTAGATTTGAGATTCTGTTATTGGTTTCTGATCTCTTCTCTAGTTTCAGCAAAGTGAAGGCAGAGAGAAGAATAGCTAGAAGGATGAATAAGGAGGAGGACAGCCCAAGCAGCTCCATGTGAAAAGAACAGGACAATGGGGATTGAATTTTCACTAGTCTGTTGTCATATTTATTGACTTTGTGGATCTTTTGTGGTGCGTCTTTCATTCAAAATGTCTTTGATTAGTGCACACACTGAAAATGTGAAGGATGATGATTGATTGCATTACCTGTGTCCTGTTTTTTGACACATCCTCAACAGTACACAAGTCTGTTGTTATATTTATTCATGTTGTGGATCTTTTGTGGTACGTCTTTCATCCAAAATTTCTTTGATTAGTGACACACTGAAAATGTAAAGGATGATGATTGATTGCATTACCTGTGTCCTGTTTTTTGACACATCCTCAATGGTACGGTTAAATTAGTTGGCCGCTATAAATACATAAGTAATATATATCAACTTGCAATCCAACGGGGGATTCCATCTAACATAGAGGAAGACCAGAGACAAGTCATAGTTCGATTAAACTCAAGCTGTTTGGCTCTTTATAGAAGAGTGCAGACCGAAACAGGCATAACTGTGGTTACGTTATGTCCACTTGGCCAGCGAGAGGGCTTTATAGAATTTTTTTTTTTTTAATCATTCTACTACCAACCAGTGTTTTCTTTTTATGAGGCACGAGCTGCTACTTCTGAACTTTCTAACTTCAGCTAGCAGACTGGTTTACTACTGGCTTTCAACCTTTGGACAGCTATCCATGGCATGCGTGCTACTGGCCCGCCTACTGAACTCCTACTGTCCTGCTACTAAGCAATACATGAGTAATATATATCAACTATCACCGAATATCTGACTTTTATCAATTTAAATAATATTCATATTATGAATCTTGATAATATAGGGAGTATAAATAATTAAATGATAAAGGGGCTAAGGAAATAAGCCATGAGAATAATGCTTTTACCATTCTCATGTATTTCGGTGTGCCGAACATTTGTGCAAATCAAGCGATTATTGCACATATATACAGTGATTTGCGACTGATGAAAGTTAGCCACATGTAAAGCAAGCCACCCACATCTAATCTAATTTTTCATAGGTGATTTGGTAAAATAAATTATTATAATTGGTTAAAGTATATATTTGTATATAAAATATTATAATCGGTTGAAATATACATGTAACAATGAATAAATTGAGAAAGAAACAATAAAATTTATCCTTCACTAAATCTCTTTTTTCATTATGGGCTTTGACCATTGTTAACTGACGCCTTTAGAGTCTTATTATATATTAGGAATTAGTACGATTGTCACAACAGTAACCTTAAGAAACCCTCGTGCTGGACCTCATAAAATAAATTTTATAAGGGTAAAGTTATTTGTACTCTTCAAAATATTTATTAGACTACTTGATTTTAGTTTTTTTGTTACTAAAACAATCCTAACATAAATTATTATTATAGCCCAAACAAAATAATTAAACAAAAAACAGTTCCTTGCTACTCCACATTTAACTCATTTTTTTAACTTAATTAAGATTATATGACGTCATTATATATCTCGTTTTGCCTAAAAATTTCTTATTGGTGAAGCCTTCAATTCAGCCAATAATTTTTTTTTTCCTTTTCATCAAATCTTTTGTGATTGGCTAAAATTCTCTCTCTAATCGTCATTATATATCTCGTTTTGCCTAAAAATTTCTTATTGGTGAAGCCTTCAATTCAGCCAATAATTTTTTTTTCCTTTCCATCAAATCTTCAATTCAGCCAATAATCTTTTGGGATTGGCTAAAATTCTCTCTCTAATCAAGCTTTCGTTATCTATAAGAGAAATTAGCCATGAATGAAAGTAAATGTTGATTGCAAATATTGTTTAAGTTATAATTGTTGTTTTCTCTAATATAATTGTTGACCCATAAAGTTATATGGTCTTTTGATTTTGATGATAACAAATCGCGCGTCAAGCTTAATGTCATCAAGTTATGATCAAACTTTAAATGACCTTGGAAGATTATATTGGTATTATAAAGCTCAGTGAGTTTTCATTTGATTTTGGTATTATATAGGTTTTGGGAAAAATAAAATTTCTGAAGAAATTAGCTATTAATCATTTATATCGATAACTTTACAAGTCATTCTTGGAATGAAAAGGGTAAATCATTTATTACAAGTAGCTAACTGATAGTTTTGCAAATGATTCTGAAATGAAAACAATGAACCATTTATTTTAAGTGGTTATTCGATTTTTTGTAAGTCATTCTAGAATGAAAACGCTGAACCATTTATTTCAAGCTGCTAACCGATAGTTTTGAAGAAGCTGTTAGTTTAAAACGGTGAACCGTTTATGGAAAGCGGCTAGCTGATATGTGTTGCAATATATTCTGCTTAAAACGGCTAAGCAATAATTTTGAAATGATTGATCGATCGAACAAAATTTTCAAAATTTTCGAATCCTGCAACAACAATGAACTTGCCACATAAGCAAATGACTATCTGTTTTATATGAAATGATTTACCGATAGTACCCATATAGTGAATAGCTGCTAGTTTTCTTGTTCAAAGTATAAAAAGCCAAATCAAATACATTTCAAACAACTTTTTGCAGAAAAAAAAAATCTATCAAGTAAGAACTGGTTCATACAACATCATTCCTCAGCTTTTATTTGCTTATTAACATTCGTTGAGATATTTCAAGCTATTATTTGTGTATATACTCATCGAGTGATTAAATTTGTAATCTTTATCTTCATATTTCAAGATTAAGTGATTATAAGAGTGTGAAATACTTGAAAAAGAGTGGGTTTGTAACACCCATTATTTACTTTCCTATTTTATTCTTTTTTAAGTTGATAATATTGGGTGTTTGTGTTTGAGTATAATTTATCAATTTGTTTTAAATAAGTCACGTATATTAATAGTTTCTAATTAAAAAATTATTATTATTATTATTTGATCCTATGGTTTTCCTTACTTATTAAAATTCTTTTTGAAGTATTTTTAATAAATAAAATTCTTAGTTGTCAAAAGTATTTTTAATCCCAACGAATTTGTTTTCATATTATCAAACTAGACATCCTAAGTTTTCCACAGATATGTTTTGTGTTGAAATCCTCAATATGCAAATTGTTATGATTTTTCAATTTTGGGCTACTGGTGTTAGAAAATTTTGATTTTCAGTAGCAATTCTAATTTCTACAAATTTTTCTGAAAGGGTCAACATCTTCAAAAATTATGGAGATTTTTGTATCAATAGATACATGTCTCTTATTTCTTTATATTTAATTTTAATTTTTTTTTTCATTAGATTAAACCATAAAAAAATCGTAACATGTGGCTGCAGCAGATCTGGAAACTGTTCTCCAGAATTACAGAAGTTGAAACATGTAATAGTTTGGGCTAATTTATGAACACTAAATGCCATGTTATCATTTTATAATGAAAATTCCATCTTTTTTCTGTCTTTACAAACTGGAATGGGTATTTTGGAGCATTTAAAACAAAAGATATGAATTTTTGAAGTTTTGTCTACAAATGTGAAAATATCTGGACAGGTTAAATGTTCTCTGAAATAAAATGCTTTTTAATTATATACTTTCTGAATGTGTCTATTGTCATTAGAAAAAAAAAAGTAAGAAGAAACATATTATTTTAAGTACTAAAAAATATTTTATGAATTTTTTAGGTGGTAAAAGTCTGTTTTGATCAATACTAGATAGTTTTGTTACTTTGGTGAAAGGTTAATATTCTGACTTGATTTTTGCTTGTACTTATTTTTATGAATTTTTGTATGCAATGCTATGTATGTTCACAGTACCTCTGTAAATTTTCATGGCTTTCCAACAAGTGTATAGGTCGTTAAAATCAACATGCATAAGATACTCATGTTTATGTCTAGAATATGTACAAGTATTGAGATACTATAAGTGCCTATGAATTAAGGATGATTGAGATTATATTTAAGGTTAGAGTTTATATTGATAAAGATATTTTTATGATGATCATAGGACGTGGGTGAGCTGGTTGGTTTGTTCTTGAGGTATTTAACAGCTGATTGCTACGGATCGAGGCAAATAGATTTATGCATGATATATTTGATGAAAAATGTTATTTATGCTATAACAATTATGTTAAATAGAACTATACAAAACTGATTTTTAAAGGTTATTAAATGAATTTTATAAAATAAAAACACTTTTGCATGAATTTATAAAAATTTATTTAAAATGAATTTTCTTAAGAACCTAGTTTTCTTAAATAATTTTTAAAAAGAATTAAATGATCAAAGAAGAGCTCTTAAATGTTTTAAAAGTCTTTAAATTCTATTTATGAAAGAATGTAAGATGGATTCAAAAATGTTTTGGCTCATTGCTCATAGTAATGTATATGATGCTAATGTTATGATGTTGTAAAATGTTATGGTCAGTATGCTAGTATGATGATGATCTTGTGCACAATGATGTTATGAACAATACAGGGTATAATATCTTGAATGACGAACAATGCAGGGTATAGTACCCTGAATGATGAATGATGATGACTATGAGGCATGAGCTACTGTAATTTATATTTTAATGTTTTATGAATGATTTAATGTTTTTAATGTTTTTACATGAATCCATCCTTTATGCTAAATGAAGATGCTATTATATGATGATATAATAAAATGTTTAAAGGTATAAAGACAGAGGTTTTCAAATCTTGTGCATAGATTTGCTTACCGAGTTGATGATTTATCCCTCATCTCTAATATTTTGCCAATTTATTAGAAATGTGGCATGGGTATTTAGATGTAGAGATTGCTTTTACTGGAACTTTGGAGTTGCTTTAAAGAATAATTTTTGCTAGACTTTAGAGACTTTTTTTTGGAGATTTTTTTTTTTCTTGAGATGTCTTTTGTAGAGACTTAATTGGATTATAAATCATGATTGTTTATTTTGAGGCATATTAATAAAAATAAATAATGTGAGGTTTCATTCTAATTTTACCCTTGTGTTTTCATGGATGAATTTTGGGGTGTTACAAGGTGTGTTCATCTAAAATTGTAAAGTTTTATTAATTCGTAGGAAGTCAATTGTAAATATGTGATGATTTGATTTGAAAGGCTTTGTTAGTAAAATCCTCAAGCTCGGGTTGTTTAGAGGCATGGACATAGCCGTGGTTTGTCGAACTACGTCAAAATCACGTGTTTGTTCTCTTCTTCTTTATCTCTTTATTTTTATTCATTACTTGAATTTATATTTATCATAATTGATTAAGGCATTAGTTTTAAATTGATTTGTGTTTGTATTTGCATAATTTTAAGAAAAATTAATATACCCCTTTCTTAGGTTGCTTACTTAGAATTTCAATAATATTTCATAATCTGGCGATGTCATATAGTATCTCTACAATTTTAAAGGAGATGTGCTTATGAAACTGTGAAAAATAAAAAACTAGAGAAAGACAAGAAGAAAGATGAAGAAAACGTATTAATTTCATATAAGGGTATAATGAATATTAAAATGGATTTACAAAGTAAAATATAAAGTTTTAAATTTTGTAAGTGATTTTATTAAGTAAATAGATTTATAAGTATTTTAATGGTTCCAATAGCCTTATCTATTTTATAATTATATTTTAATTTAAATCCTAATTTAATTCCAAAACTACCCGTATTCTTTCTTCTCCAACTAAAAAGTAAAAACTCTCTTGGATTTATGCAACTTTATGTGTTTTATATATAGAGGTAGAAATCTTAATAAAAGAAGACAAAGTCACCTTTTTTTGTCCTCTCTCTTTAATGATTTGATGATGGGAGTTTTAAAAATAAAAAATTAGAGAGAGACAAGAAGAAATATGGTATAATGAATATAGTGTACAATGAATTTTAAAATGGGTTTGTAAAGTAAAACATAAATTTTTAAATTTTGTAAGTGGTTTTATTAAGTAAATGGGTTTAGTAAGTATTTTAATGGATTCAACTAGCCCCTTATATTTTATAGTCATATTTTAATTTAAATCCCAATTTAATTCTGAAATTAGCCCTATTCTTTCTTTTTCAACTAAAAAGTAAAAACTCTATTCAATCTTTGCAACGTTATGTGCTTTACATATATAACTTCAAATCCTAATAAAAGAAGACAAAGTCACTTTTTTTTTTCTCTCCCTTTGATGATTTGATGATGGGTGTGTTAAAAATAATCATTTGGTAAAAACCATCAACTAAAATCAAAGAACGATTATGTTGTATCATAAAGAATTAATAAATAAATATGTAGAAGCATACATAAATCTATGATATTTAATTACTTTTTGAGTCGTGCGATTTTATGTAATTTAATTACTTTTTGAGTCGTGCGATTTGTCTTATAAATCAATATGTTATCCTAGAGAATCCTTTAATTTTCTCTTTGATGATGAGATGTCAAAAGATAATAGAATGCTACATGCGATTTAGGGATCATAACCATTTATATAAATAACTCTGTTATTATCATTAATTATTACTTTTTAATGCCATTATAAAAATAGAAATACTTTTAAGTCTATACACATTAATTAAAGGTCTACACCCTATTAAATACATTAAAGGCCAAATTATGGAAAACCTTAATAGATCACATTTAATTAGGCTTAACTTTATAAAATATTCTATAAGACATAATTATTCCCATATAAACCCAATGTTAAATTAAGGATCTAACAATAGTATCAATAAAATTAAATTATTAAATTTATGAAAATATTTTTGTTAATAATAAAATAAATACTTAGAATATAATAAAGCTTTTAATTAATTATAAAATAAGTTACTGCTAGTGGTTAGTACGATGAGTGATGGCCAAAAGCCAAGAATTGTTGGTTAGTGGCCGCTAGGTTTTCATGTGACTAGTCTTCTTTGGTGATGAGAAGAAGGGATAAATGGGACTAACACTCTCATTTCATCCATACTTTTTAAAAAAATAGTCCAAAACATCTTTTTGTAAATTTACCTTTAATTTATTAAATAATTCTTTGCGGGTAAAATAAGATTTTTAATTAAATAAATATAAATTATTTAAAAATATAAATATCAATAATAATTAAATAACATCTGAATTTTTGAATAAATTTAAAATTTAAGGATAACTTAATAAAATAAAAATAACACTAATATATGTATATATATATATGTTAATTAAGTTTTTTTTTAATCAAGTCAACTAAATTTTTTATACAATAATAATAATTTTCCAATAAGAAATCACTATTTATATTAAAATAAAGGATAAACTGAAAAATGAATAATTATACACTTTAACATTGTGTCTTTTATTCTGTAATAATTTAAATATGTGGTTTTTTGTTATCTTTTGTATTTATTTTTTTAAAATAAATGAAGGAGTGTGTTTATATTTGGTAAACTAACAATATATATTGAATATTTATTTATTTATAATGACTATATGAAAGTCTGGAACAAATTAAAGAATAAAAAGAAAAAAACTCACTATATGTGAAATATTTTTAAAAAAAAATTGGTCATAAATATATATTTCAAATATTACTTAGTGCTATTATTGTTTATTCATTAATTTATTTTAAAATTTTAAATTTATACAAAAAATTAGATATTATTTAATTATGTTTGAGATTTTTATTTTAGAATAATTTGTATATCCTTAATTATAAATCTTATTTTACCCTCAAAGAATTATTAAGTAAATTAAAAGTAAATCTATAGAAAGGTGTTTTGAGCTATTGTTTAAAAAGTAATAATGAAATAAGCTATTATTTAAACAAGAAGGATCAAATGAGCTATTACATCAACCCTAAGGATGAAAATGACTTTTTTCTTTATTTTATAATACTTATTTATAAGATATTATATTTTAGATTAACGATATTTATGAGTGTTTTAAATTTTGAATTTCAAATATCTTACCCTTTTATATCATATTTACCTAGGAATTCAATTTTTAAAAAATGAAATAAATCCCTTAATGAGCAACAATGTGTAAAAGTTTGAGTTTATAATAGCAACTCATATGTTATTTTTCAAAACCTTAAAAGCAAAAGAAGGCCACAATAGAATATGAAATAATAAATACATGTACATTTTAAAAAAGGAAGAGTAGAAGATTTTTATGGTATTTTTGTTTTCAACAAAAACAGTTCTTGATTTTTTATAGTACTTTTAAAGGAAGGAAGTTAAAACAAATAGGTATTTACAACTTTTTGAACTTATGGCTTTATTTATGATTTTATGTGTTAGATTGAATAACTTTGTGTTTATACCGATGAAATTGTGAAAGCATCATCATGTGTTGACTTTATGTTTTCATTAAGTGAAAGTTGTGCGTTTGTGTAATTCTAAAACTATGAACAATGTTGATTGAATGCTATATAACTACTGTTTTCATTGAGTCTTATGCAAGAAAATTTATATCTTATTAAACTAGATATCATTTTTATTGATGTGTTCGGTGTTTAAAAACTTGTAGTATATTAATTGTAATGATTTTTTGAAATTGGAGCAGCGGTATCAAAAAATTATAATTTTTAGCAACAATTCTCATTTCTATACTTTATTTCTTAATTCAAATGACTTCTGAAAAATATAGGAATTTTTATTGTAGAACATATGTGTTTGGGTAATATCGAGCAGGTCTCCTCGAGGCCCTTCCAGCTCGAATAAAGTACCCCGGGGTCAATCTAGCTCGAGCAGAAGTCCTGACCACCGGCACGAAGACGGCTTCACTAGACGTCAAAGCTGGTCAAGCTCGAGGAATTCAGAGTCGTCCGAGCTCCGAGCTCTCTTGCCTGCTCGAGGTCGTCAGGCCCTGTCAAGGCTGGACAAGGACGAGGAGCTCGAAGGCCGATCGAGACCCGAGCTCACCTTTCTGCTCGCTGCAGTCAAGTTCTCGAGCACAACTGGGCCACGCCAATCATAGAACAAATGGAACGCGAGGCCCAGTTCAGGACAGTCCGACCCATTTTCTCAGAATCCTAGCACACCTTTCGATGTCTGATCAGGGCCCCATATGGTATGGTGGCGGTACTGTTGCCGATGGCCGGCACATGCCCCCACGGTGTCATCCTTCCTTGCGCACATGCCTGACATTATGATCTGGCCATGTGAACCATGTTAACGAGACAGCCGCTTATCCCCAGGGAATATCACGCTAATCCCGGCTGTCAGAGGAACCCAGACACCACTGACGCGGAAACGAATGGTTTCAGAAAGAAAGGGCAGGAAAAATGGAGGATAAAAGGAAAGGGACAGATAAAGTGTGGGGGTTCCAAAAATTCACACAGGTTCTTCTGATTCTTACTTCCCTCAACTCTGATTTTTCCGGAATTCCATTATTCAGAAAAGAAGGAAAAAATACTCCTTCCATTCTTCCGGTCTCTCTAACTAAGAGGGATACAAAAAAGAACAACCCGATTACTGACTTGAGCATTAGAGGATTTTCCCCGGAACAACATCCGGCGACCCCTGACCCTATTTTCTGTGGGTACAGGTCCAAGAGACTCCCGTTCTGATAAAGATAGAGGAGCTGGAATTGGAAGGCGACCTCGCCGAGCTCGAGCTAACCGTGAGCGTAAGATTTTTGGCATTATTTGAAGGGACGCGGAAAAGCAGACATCAATAATATGTATGTCTATTTTCACGTATCTATAAATTTTACCATTATAGAAGAATCATAAAAAATCATGGTGTAAGAATCGTTGCAATTCTAGAACTCGTTCTCTAGAATTGCAAGGTCGACATCAAGGTCAATTTAAGTTACTTTTTATCATTAAACGTGATTAACACTATAAAATATATATTTTATAGAGACTAAAATTATCAATTTTCTCACTTATAGTATTAATTAATGTGCTCAAAACTCATATTTTTTTAATGCTCTCCAAATATAATATTATGTAAATTATATTTTATTATATTAATTTTTATCTTAATTATTATATTTTGTTATTGTAGGTATATTTGAGAATAAAGAAGAATCAGAGCTGAAAAATGAAATACAAAATAAGGGCATCTGATTTATAATAATTAATTAATAAATAAAATATATATTATATATAATTAAAAAAACAAAAGTCAAAAGTGGCATTCCACTTTGACAAATGTTATATAAATATAAAATATAATATATTATTTTATGTAGTTCAACCCTTGAATCATAGGGTTATGTTATAATAAAATACTCTTATACTTAGGAGTAAATCAATCACTTTTAAATTGTACTAAATTTTCAGCGTCGTTAATATGAAGTTTTTTACATTTGATGTCATTTTATTATTTATTATATTTTTGTTTTATTTTTATTTTGTCTTTCTATGCTATTTCAAGTTTTTACGCAAATTTCAGTTACTTTTTCTTTTTTCCTAAAATTACAAAAACACCACAAAATTTATAAAATTTTTATTTACAGAAAATATTAAAAATCAGACCTTGAATTGAATTGGACTTTGAATTAGACTTATAACTTGAATTTCCTTATACTTTTATACTCAATTTGGATATTTTGATTGAATGGAAATAGACTTGGACTTTTAAATTTTTTGCAATTTAATTTCTATATTTATTTATTTTCTTTATATAGTGGTTCAGCCACTTGAATTGTTATTTAATTTTTGTTATTTAAATTTCTTTAATTTGTGTAATTTTTATTCACATTTATTTTTCTGTTTTATTATTCTATATAGTAGGTTTGACCGTCTATTTAAATAGTTAATTTTAATTTTAATTTTTTTATGTAATTTATTTTTTTGTACTCTTATAATTGTTGCACATTTAATTTCTAGTTTGTTTATTTTTATTTCACATTTTTTCTTATATATTTATATTACTTGTTTATTTAATTTTTAATTTGTTTTTACTTTTTGTGTAATTTTCATTTTTTTCATTTGCTTGCATATTTAATAATTTCACACACATATCATCATCATTGCATGAGATGTTGGCATCAAATTTCAAGTGACATGTTAATTCATAGATCTCAGTCACTGCCATTAATTATGGAAGAGATCCATGGAGAAAATATTTTGAACCAACTTAATCTATAAATTAATCAAGGAGACAATCATTCTCAATAAGGTGAATGTTGAGTGCTAAATAGTGTACATTTATAAAGAGTAAAATCATCATTTTACACTCCTCTCTAACATCTCCACTTTTATGTATTTTAAGTCCCTTGAACATTGATTGAATGTGTTAGTATATTTTATGTATTTCAAGGGCATTTTAGTTATTTCATAATAAACAAAAATCTGGATAGTAAAACCAAAATTTTTGAACTCAGGACAATTAAAACTTTAGAAATGGAATAAATGGTAAAATCATAATTTTAAGATTTTGTGGACTCTGTTGACTTGTCGTTGACTAGCTGATGTATCATTGGCTGAATAATGTGGCACTGACCAAATGACGTGGTGTTAACCAAATGACGTGACAACATCTTATTCGACTACAAAATGTTAACATGGTATTGACTGATGATGTGTTATTGACTAACATGATATGGCATTAACTGATGACATAGTAGTGCATTATTAGCAAAAAAAAAAACATTGACTTTTGTGTTGACTGACACATGATCGTATGTTAGTTTCTCCCTGGATAGAGGCAGGGTTTAACCTCAAACCCTAGAATCATTTGTTCAATGTTCTCGTTTGAATCCCGAATGATTCATATACCGAATCAACAGCATAATCATTTAGAACCAACTGCAGCTTCATTGACTGAATGAACTGGTGCTGGCTGTAGCCGTAGGAGGTAGGGGCTTTACCAAAAAGAAAAAGCATGCAACGGTACAATCAACAGGTGAGCCCTTACCCGCACTCCAAGTAGGTGGGTATCGACGGACACAGCGACTTCATCAACTAGATCCCTTGAAGTAACTTCCTCTAGACAAAATAAGGCTTTCATTGAGAGATCTATTAGTGATTAGGCCACCCCTTCTGGCAAAGAAAGAAAGGCAGGTTCAGGCGATTAATCAAAAAAATCTTTCCTTCTCTTTCCCTTCTTTATGACAAAACAATAAAATGATACGGTGTGGCTGCAAGGCCTTTAAGATTCATTATCTGTCCATATTGAAGAAAAGGCCTTCGACATGATGGTAGTAGAGTAGTTGATCTGATTTTGCGTGCGGGCGGATAAAAATTCCTATTATAGATGAGGTAGGCAATGGTAGCTTGTTTGATGAGAACGGGAAGGGAAATTGATTGCAACCTTTTTTGGCTTGGCCAATGGGGTTGGGTGGGGTCAACTAGAGGAAGACAACACGGAGCAAAACAAAGGTAATCTCTCTTTTAATTCAAAATCGTGGTGTAACTTGGATTCCCCCCTATTCCGACCATCGAATAGATGAAATAAATCAAAAAATAAATTTTTGTTTAAGAATGAAATCTTATTGGAATTATCCATATCCAGTTCATCCTTCGGAAGCATATCACATCTCGGATCGGATGAAATAGGATAAATTGAGACGATATTTTTTAAATACGTAATTATCTTTAATATATTAACTATTTCTTTATTTTCCAAACACTTAAAAGGGACAAAAGGAACATCCTCTTCTTTCTTCAACAATTTCTTATCTATACTAGATCTCTCAGTAGGATTCAAACCCAGATAAAGTTTCCACCTTCTATCAGAACATTTACATTATTTTATTATATTTATACCGGATTAAATCAATGAATTAGAATGAATCAACTGATCGCCCAACGAATAGGCTTTCGTTGTCATCAAGGCTACTAGCCACATAACTAATCCCATATATTATATATGCTAGGCACAGCTGTATACCCAACAATGTGCTAGCCATACTATAAGAGACAACTATGTGATCTAGCTCTAAAAATAAGTTGGCATCCCAACATGCATCTCGTATATCCCACTATATAATCTCGGATAGTGTAGCACGATGTCGCCTCTCATCGTGCATCTGGCAACATAGATTTCGTATATGAACCTCTTCAAACAGAACTTATTGCTATTAATTCGATGATTCCTATAGGACGCGGTCAGCGAGAATTAATTATTGGGGATAGATAGACTAGTAAAATGGCAGTAGCCATGGATACGATTCTCAACCAACAAGGGCAAAATGTAATATGTGTTTATGTAGCTATTGGTCAAAAATCATCTTGACTCGGAATGAACTAGAAGTAACATTTTCTCTAAGCTAAGCTCGCGCCAACAACCAACCTAGCCAATGCGCCATCCCTATCTCGAATCTTCCTTTGATTTGAATTAATGAGGAACAAAGACGCATGCAAGAGAAAAGAAAGCCCCTATTTGGGCATGAAAGCTAGTACAATGACCTTTCGCAGACCTGAAACTCAATTTTTTGGAAGGAATTTTGGGAGGCCCTTATGAAAATTTAGAAATCCGATGCTTTGATAGAGAAAACAATCCAGAACGGAATAATTTTGAAGATCTATTCATTAGTAAAAATCCCTTCTCCTACCTTTTTCCTTTTTCTTGTTGCTGGATATCTTGTTCATACACATATTCTCTTTGTTTCCTGAGCCTATAGTGAGTTAGAGACAGAGTTCGAAAAGGTCAAATCTTTAATGATTCCACCATACATGATTGAGTTGCGAAAACTTCTAGATAGGTATCCCACATCTAAACTGAATTCTTTCTGGTTAAAGAATCTTTGATTGGACCACTGGCCAGACAGAATGAGGAGAGAAGGAATACAATACATTAAAACAGGGCTAGACCGAAAATAAGATTACCGATATACCAGATTGAGGGATAAGGCGATAAATATAAGGACTAAGGTAACATCGAACTCCGAATTGGCATAATAATAATATTATTATTTATTGTTGAACCCTCAAAACTTTTTAGATATCTCTTTTTTAGTTTTGATCCACAGACACAACACAGGATTTCATCTGATCTGGGATGTGATATAGTTCCAAAGGATGAAGTGGATATGGACAGTTCCAATAAGATTTCATTCTTAATCCATGACCGGAACAAGGGCGATCCACGTTACACCACAATTTTAAATCAAAAGAGAGATTTCAAGAAATGGTAGATCTATTCACTCTATCAATAACTGAGCCGGATCTAGTGTATCATAAGGGATTTGCCTTTTCTTTTTTTTTTCCTAGGGATTGGAGCAAAAATAATTCTTGAATGAGGTATTCAACTCCATAAATGAATCGAAAAAGAAATCTTTATTGGTTCTACCTCTTATTTTTTATGAAGAGAATGTATATTTTTATAGAATGATCAGAAAAAAATGGGTCCGGATCTCCTGCGGGAATAAATTGGAAGATCCAAAACCTAAAATAGTGGTATTTGCTAGCAACAACATATTCGAGGCAATCAATCAAGTGGCTCTTTGCTTAGTGTTCACTATTATAAGGGTCTTGGCACTCACAATGGCACCGACTTTCACTTCAACTTAGTCTTCAGCTTGTGAATTCGGCTATATAAATATATCTAGAATCCTTTCTGATGCACCTTATGTTTCCAAAAGGTAAGACTTTCTCCAATCGATGCGGTTCATCCCCTTCCTCTAACCCTTCCAACACTTTTGAATGAATCTTTGTACCCGTATTCAGAATTCCACCAATGTCTGATTACCCGTATTCGGAAGAACATATCTTTTGTTTTGTTGTTCCTTACCAGGCTGAGACAAAACCGTCCCCGATGCTCTAAAAAATGTGTGAACGGTACTTGAATATACAGGAAATGACAACCCCAATGTTGTGTTCTATTTAATCAAAATGTGCCGTGTAGCGTAATCCTGAGCATCCAAATTGTTTTTATCCAATGGCTATAATTTAGGGAGCTATTCTCCCCTAATTTAATACCCCTAAATCCATTTTTGAGCTCCATGTCCTATAATTCCTTCTCTATCTTGTATTTTTTTTATATATTTTAATAAATATTTATTTTACTTCTATTTATACAATGAATAGTTAATTTAGTTACAAGCTTAGGTTGAAGGTGAAGTCTCAACATGATCCACGAGCTTACTTTGGTAAGTTTATTTTGGATTTTCTCTAATTTACTTAAATTATTTTAAATAACCGTTGACAATTAGTAATAATCTTGCCTAGATTTTGCACTAGTATACTGGCTCTCTAGTGCAACGTTTTTACTATTTAGCACAGTAAGCATTTTAAATTAGATTTATTAGAGAAAAAATTCCTTCTAAATTTTGTGGTTTGTCTTGACTCAGTGTTGACGGAAGATTCATTTAGGTTAATTAGTGGACAATATTACCACTTTGTCGACAATTGGATTATTAGTATCTAACACAACATGTTCTTGATGCCATATTTAACATAAGATTATTTTTTCTGACACAATAAGTATTTGATACCATATTTATTAGAGTTAAGTTTATGAGGAGTGGAAATACCCCTCATAAATTAATTGGAACTAAAAAGAAATATTAAACTTATGGTGAAATATTGAGTGCGAATCCAGAGACTCATGCATTTCATTACATTATTTAATCTCCAATTTATTCTCGCTATTTTAATTTTAATTTAAATTTCAAGATAAAATATACTAAAAAATTCACAACAAGCCTAATAAAAAAATAATAAAAAAGATAATAATAACTCTACACAAATTAAATCCATCTCCTTGAAAGACTGACAATCGTCACCATTAATCTAACTATAATAGATTCATGCACTTGCGAGTTCAATAAAATTTGGACAACAAGTTTTTGGCACCGTGCTAGGGAGGTAAGTCATTTTAATTCGTAGAGTTAAATTTCTTTATTGTATAAATAACTTTTTGTGTAGTTGTTTTCTTATAATTTTATTTTTCTTATTTAAAAAAAAAAGAATAAAGTGAGTCAACATCTTCAGGTATGTTTTTCTTTTCTCTTTCTCTTCTTTAAATTTCTGTAATTTAATTTTCATTTTATTATTTCTTTGTAATTTTTCGTTTATATTGTTAATATATATAGACGGTTTAACCGCCTATTAATTTATCCTATTTCACTTTTTTTTTTATTTTTTTTGTATATTTATAGTACTTAAGTGTGTTTTCATAGTAAGGTTGTAATAACGTGATAAGTTTAGTATCATAATTTCTCCTCTCTTTATTTTCAATTTTGTTTTTGTACGTGTTTTTTGCATGCATAGTCGAAGGTCACTATCATAATTTAGAACCCATTAACTTTGAACTAGAAATGACAAGTTGCACACATAGACAGATCACGTCACAAGTTGAAATTAAGAAAAAATTGAAATAGATTTACAAAAACAACCACAAGCACCACATGAGAGGCCATTTAAAGACTATTTCAGTCCCTTATCTAATTTGAGTACATTATGTATAAGATACCCAAACGTAGTTGCTAGGAGTTTTAAGTTGAAAACTAGTGTGCGTCTTCCATCATTCTATTGCCTAGAAAATGAAGACTTATATAATCATTTGAATTATTTTCATGTTGTTTGTCAAACTTTTAAATATAAGAATTTTTCAGATGAAGATGTTAAGCTTAAATTGTTCCCATTTTCTTTAAAAGATATAGCTTGTTCTTGGTTCAATACATTATTTGCTAATAGTATTACATCATAGGAATAAATAGTTACTAAATTTTTAAATAAGTACTTCCCAGTGCATAAAACCAATGCTATTCACAAGAAAATATCAGAGTTTACTCAAGAAGAATACGAGCAATTTTTTGAAGTATGAGAGTAATTTAATGGGCTACTTTCGAAGTATCTACATTATGGGTATAAGAAAGACACCAATGTCAATAATTTTTAGAGGGACTATTGCCACATGTGCAATAATTGCTAATGGCAATAAGTGGAGGAGAATTGATGACTAAAAGTGCATAAGATATCTAAGACTTTTTCTTATAACAATTAGATAATTCCCAACAGTGAAGCCGACCACTCAGGAATACTAAAAGAATTAAACTAGCAAGAAAGGTTTATGTTATCGAGTCAAAATCAAAAATCAAGGAAGTTAAAAAATAGTTGAAGGTTTTTCCCACCAAATAGCATCACTAACGACTGCCAAATCAACAGTCACATATCTACAATCAACTTGACCATAACTCATAAGCAGACCAAGCCAATGTTATAGATGTAATGTGAAAAACTTCAAACTATAACCTTTATTTCAATACTTATAACTTTGGATGGAAAGACCATCACAACTTTTTATGGTCTCAAGGATTCCAACAGAACGGACCAATAGCTCCAGCTCCACTAATGCAACTAATTCCTCAGGCTCCTCAACCCTCTCAGCCACTATTCAGACCATACAATTAAAATCAAAGCTACTTTCAACCCATACCATGGGAAGAAACTTTCCATAATTTCAAAAATCTTACTCATTCCACAATAAAGCAACAAAAATGCACCATTGATGAACTGTAGAATAAGATGAGAGCATACTTCAATTCATAAGCCCAATCTATTTTAAACATCGAAAAAATGACATATTAGCTTGCCTCTTCAGTTCAAACCTTGGCAATGACAATTAAGAAAGGCAAATTCTCAAGGCAGCCAGTGCCTAATCCTAAAGGACTGCATGAAATAAGTACTAATTCATTTTAACAGTAAGAACATGTCAAAACCATTATAACCTTACGAAAGGGCAAAGAAGTTGACAATAAAGTGAAGATACCGGGATAACTCAAGTTGTACCTTTAGATTTTGACGATTCATCATCAAAAGAGAAAGAAAAAAATAGCCCGTGAGAATACATCCCCAGAGCTCCATTCTCTTAACGATTAGCTAAAGTAAATAAGAGAAATTTCACATATGAGATTATAGAGATCTTCAAATACGTAAGAGTGAGCATCCTCTTACTTGATGTTATAAAGCAAGTGTCCTCTTATGCTAAGTTTCTTAAAGACCTTTGCACTAAAAAGAGAGCATTCACATTTAAAGAAGACATTTCTAGCAGAAAACATTTGTTTTATACTCCAATATAAAATTCTTTCAAAATTTATAGACCCAGGCTCCCCTACTATCTCATATAGTATTTGGAACCATATATTTAAGAATGGTTTGTTGGACTTAGAATCTAGTATAAATATTCTGCCTTACTCAGTATTTGTGAAACTTAAATTGGGAGGCTTACACCTAACTCTAATTGTGTTACAACTTATAGATCGATTCGTAAATAAGTTTTATTTTATTATTGATTTCATTGTGATTGACACTCAACCAATGTAAGATTAAAAAAAGTATATCTTTGTTATTCTAGGAAGACCTTTTTTGATAATTAATGATGCTCACATTCAATGTAGGATAAAAAATATACAGTTGTCTTTTGGTAATATGACTATGGAGCTGAATATCTTTAACATTGACAAACAACCTCATAATGCAGATGATGAAATTATTGATGTAGATCTAATAGAAGAATTAGTTGATTATACTTTTCTTTCTAGTCTTAGTGATGACCATTTGCAAACATGTTTAACTCACTTTAGTTTAGATTTTGATATTGAGAGATTAGTCGATTAGATCAATGCCTTATTTAATTCAGCACTATCTATGGACACCAACAAATGGAAGTCAAGAATTGAACAACTAGCATTATCAGTAAACAAACTCAGCCCATCATCAGAATCACTACCAAAACTCGAGCTCAAACTATTACCTAATACTTTGGAATATGTGTTCTTGGGAGAAGAAAGTACTTTGCCAGTAATTATTTCATCCTCTCTAAATGACAAACAAAAAAGTAATTTTTTGGAAATTTTACAAGAGCATAAAGAAACATTAAGATGGACCATACTAGATGAAAATAATCCCAGTAAATTGCAAGCATTACATTCATCTTGATGAAAATAAATATACTAGAGAAATACAATGTCAGTTAAACTCTAACATGAAAGAAATTGTTAGAACTGAAGTTCTTAAACTATTAGGCGTAGGTATCATTTACCTTATTTATAATAATTCATGAGTCAGCCCTATGCAAGTTATCCCTAAAAAGTCAGGAGTTACAGTCGTTACCAATACTAATAATGGATTAATACCAACTAGAGTCATTGTAGGGTGGAGTATATGCATTGATTATAGAATGTGTATTTTTCTTTACCATTTATCGATCAAATGCTTAGTAGATTGACAGGTCATGAATTTTATTGCATTATAGATAACTACTTAAGATATAACTAGTCTCCTATAACACTAAAAGATCAAGAAAATATAATTTTCACTTGCCTTTTTGGCACTTTTACATATAGGAGAATGACATTTGGATCATCTAATGCACTTGCCATATTTCAATGATGCATGTTAAATATTTTTTTTTTATATATAGTTGAACATTTCCTTAAAGTCTTTATGGATGACTTTTCTATTTTTGATAATTCATTCGATCAATGTTTATATCATCTAACACTAGTTCTGCAGAAATATATATAGAAGAATTTGGTCTTGAATTTGGAGAAGTGTTATTTTATGGTAAAACTATGTATTATTCTCAGTTACATTATTTCAAACAAAGGTATTGAGCCTGAAAAAGATAAAGTGGATCTCATTTATAAATCTTCCTCCATATAAAACAGTAAAAAAAGTAAGAACTTTCTTTGAGCATGTTGGCTTTGATAGATGTTTCATTAAAGATTTTAGCAAAGTTTATAAATCTTTATGTAATCTACTTGCTAAGGATGTGCCTTTTGTCTTTGATAATTCATGCCTTAAGGCTTTTGAAAAACTAAAGCAGTTATTGACATCATCACCCATTATTCAGCCTCTAAATTAGAACTTACTTTTTGAGCTAATGTGTGATGCATCTGATTATGAGTAAGAGTAGTATTAAGACAGAAAGTTTATATCGAATTTCCAATGTCATTTATTAATCTAGAATGACATTTAATGAAGCACAATTGAACTACTTAACCACTAAAAGAAAAATGCTTGCAGTAGTGTTTACATTAGAGAAATTTTAATCTTATCTCATTGAATGTAATGTATTTACAGATCATGCTACTCTTAAATATATTCTTATAACGAAATATGCAAAAGTCAGACTATTCGTTGGGAGTTACTTTTGCAGAAATTTAACCTTGAGTTTAAAGATAAGAAAGGCACAAAAAATATAGTGGCAGATCATCTCTCTCATCTCAATTTTGACACAATTTCAAAACTATTATTATTGAATGAATCATTTCCAGATGAATAATTGATGAGTGTGAAAGTACTATTATAATATGTTCATATAGTTAACTCTCTTGTTACATGTCAACTTTTAAATAATTGGATTAAGCAGATTAAAGTTAATTCTTTTATGAAAATAAGGAATTTCTTTTGGGATGATCTCTTATCTATTCAACTATTGTGCAGATCAAATTATCAGACAATGTGTTCCAGAGAGAGAATTTCAACATATACTTTCATTTTGCCATGAACAAGCCTGTGAAGACCATTTTAGTGCCAAGAAAACAACTATTAAAGTTTTACAATACAGTTTCTGTTGGTCAACTTTATTTCGAGATTCTTACACTCTTTGTTTTTCATGTAACAAATGTCAACGTATGAGAAGCATTACATAAAAAATATGATGCATTAATTTTTATTCTAGTTTTTATGCATTAATTTTTCTCCTTATTTTGGTCCTCAATACATATTGGTTGCTATCGATTACGTATTTAAGCAGGTAGAAGCCATTCTGTGCAAAACCAATGATCATAAGGTAATAATGGGGTTCTTGAAAAGCGACATTGTTTTAAGTTATGGATTCTCTTGAGAAATAATCAGTGATAGTAGTGCCTACTTCTATAACAAATCATTTAAAACACTTTTGAAAAAGTATTCCATCACTCACAAAGTGGCTACCCTATATGATCTGTAAACCAGTGGCCAAGTCGAGATTTTCAATAGGAAAATAAAGCATATATTAAAAAAGATAGTGAGATCAGTCAGAAAAAATTGGTCATTGAGACTCAATTATGCATTATGGGTATATCGAACGACCTTCAAAACCCTAATTAGGATATCACCTTAAAGGTTAGTGTATGAGAAAGCTTGTCATCTACCCGTAGGACGAGCTAGCTCAGAAAGCATATTATAGTTGGTAGCGCTTGAGGAAATTTGCAATGATGCATATGAAAATGTCAACATTTACAAATAGAGAATGAAAGTCTTTCATAACAAGCAAATTATAAGAAAATTTTTCACCCAAAGTTAGAAAGTGCTTTTATTCAATACTCATTTGTATCTATTCCCAAGTAAGTTACACTCTTGGTGGTCTATCCCTTTTATTGTTCACACTATTTTTTCACATAGACCAATTGAGATTAAGGATCTAAACAATGATGTCACTTTCAAAATTAATGGTCAAAGATTAAACCAATATCTAGAGTACCAATCATATGATGAGGACATCGAAATAGATTTAAGTAACCTGCTAAATTTGAACTGAGTTTTTTTTATTTCTTTTTAGTGATTTAACTTTTTTTCATTTCGTTTTACTATTTTTTTACTGATTGAAAGTATTTATTTTCTACTAAAGTGTATTTGTTTACCACTACATTTTCTCTCATTACTTACACTATATATCATGAGTACCTCATTCTAACAGATCTTTTTCGACTACCTTAAGCGACTTGTACATGTGAAGCATTATCATATAACAACTTGCTCTAAACTTGTAAGTTACATCTTGTTTGGGATCTACGACCACTAATGTCAGTATCCCATTTTGAAGACCTAGAAAGACAACTCAAGGAAATCAAATTCGGTGTCTATGAAATCCAATTAGAAGTTCAGGTAAATTCAATAAAAAGATGATTGTGAGTAAGTGTTTGATTACACTCATTTAATTTTTTTACATTGTGTTTTTATTTTCATGTATTACTTGATTTTATAGATTTAATTTTCTTTGATTATGCTTTAATTTGTTAACCCAATTAAATGACAAATAACGTTACTCCGTGACAATCAAAGTCGGTTACTTTAGTTTTCCACAATAATTGATAGTTTAAGGCGAATGTATGGATAAAAATGTAATTTTAGCAAATCTTCACAAATGATTCCTTTACTTCCTCAAAATGTTCTTTTTACAATCTATAAGGCTCGATTTGAATGCACGTCATTACTTATGAGGAAAAACATTCATGTTAGTTGTGGTAAAGGAAACTACTCAAGAAAACAAAGAGCTCGACGGCTTCTAGTTGCTTATTATAAATGTGCCAGAATGAAATGTGACAAAAATCCTTGTACTTCTTTAAGAATGGTGTGTGATAATAGAGAAGACAAGATTCAATTCATTAATAATGACTTGAATAAAAAGTCATTGAATGATATCATTTTGACTCTTAAAATGCATCCCAGTGGATACATACAGAGAACATTTCTCCAGATATGGCCATTATTTCATAAAGAACATGCATAATATAGTCTTAGGAATCGACTATAAATGACCTTATTTGTTACTTTATAAAAAAACTGGATAAGAAGCCTACCTTCGACCTATAGAAGGCGTTTAAGCTGTTTTTAGACATAAAATCAGAGGAAGATATAGGTCATAATCATAACTAACGGTAAATATCTTTTTATGTACTATTCTTTTTATCATTTGTATTATTATTTTTCTTATTGTGATTTTATCTTTTCCTATTGTTCACTGTTTACTTTTGACTTTTGAACCACAAACTTCACAGCTCATTTGAGAAATGTTTCACTTCATTTACAATTGTATATCAATATGTTTGTTGCCAATATCTTTATATACAGGCTTATTATGTTAAATACAGGATTGTCTTAATGGTAGCAACTTCGAGTAGACAATTTAAGAGCATTTGTGTGGTTTTTCGGTTTCACTATAGAAAGTATAAGAAGTTCATTGAGGCAATTATAGATCTTGGTCGAATCCTAGCACAGAGCAAAATACATCTGGTATATGAATGAGGTGACTAAGGGTTATCAAAGCTTATTACAGAATCTGCTTACAATAAAGAAAGTCAAGTGCTTAAAAGCTCTTGTAAGTATGTCTAGCTCATTAACTAAAGATAAGTTAGTTGTCTTAACCATGGAAGAAAAATTAACTAAAATGTTATAACATACTGAACCTTTCATTTTTTTATCACGAGATCTTACAAATTTAGAGGCACTATTTACACTTATATCTTAGGCTAATCTGAACATTATAAAAAATCTATCGGTTTGTTAAATGTTAATAACTTTTATAATAACTTACTTGTATTTCTTAACCATGCAATAAAAAATCATGTCATTCCATTCAAACTGAAAACAATTTTTATTTATGTTCTTATTGCTAACGAGTTACCTAATCTTTTACAAGCTTATAGACCAAAGCTAGATTCTAGGAACTTTTTATTAGATTGGTTGACTGATGATGGTAGCAGTAGTAGTAAGAAGCACAAATTAGATCTAACTCTCCATCTATAAATATTTTCTTTCATTCTATGTTACAGCACCCAGGTGATGTCTTTCAAACCCTACTTCTTTCCTTTAACACATTGAGGATAATGTCTCATTCTAGTCGAGGGGAGAGAATAGTTGACAATTGTGGAATATCTTAATCTTTGCAAAGTTTTTACTTATTTTTGTAGTAAAAAATAATTTTAGCTAAATTTTTTAGTTGAAAATAGCTGAATATGGAGTTTAGTGACTCTATAAACGCATCTTGTTAGTCTTAGAGTTAAAAAAAAATTACGTTTATGACATTATTTTTTTAAGCTTCTACAGTCAGTTCAAGTGTCATCATTCTAGCTTGTTAGTTTTTGTACATTATTTTCATCTTTCTACATGATTTTCGTATTTAGAATAGGTTCGGGGGTAAAATGTCAAAAAAAAAATAAAAAAAAAAATAAGACATTTTGTGTGATCCATTGACATTGGTTGACATGATGACTTTCAAATTCTAATATTTGTATTATCTTCGCCTTCAAGTTATGTTATACCATGTTTTATACTTTGTATACTGATGTTGGTGGCAAATGTGAATTGAGTGATTTGACAAATGAAATTGGTTGAGTTACTTGAAATAATATACATGTCATCATAAATTTCAAGTGAGTTTTTGAACCTATTTTTTTCTTAAAATTTAACTCTTTTTCCCCATTCGTCATACAACTTAGTAGTCTACTATAAATGATCTCCATGTTTTATTTTATGTCAAACAGTTAAAAAAAAATTGTATTGTTATATATAAAGTTCCATCGAACTACTAGCTATTGAAGACTATAAAAAACCCTATAAGATGATGGTAAGGCCATCTTTGACTCATTGGAGCTTTTTTCAGCTATCCTTTTTGTGAAATAATTCATAATTAACCCTTTTGACTTTCATTTTTTTAAAAAAATTCTTTGTTAACTTATCATTCTGTTTCACTCTAATTTAGAATACAATCTTATGTCTTATATGCTCTATTACCTACTTATGTTTGAGAAAAATTTAGATAATTATTTTATTCAGAAAAGTGGTGTAATATATAAAGAAAAAAAAAAAGAAAAAAAATGATGATGTGTGAAAAAAGATAAAAATAATGAATAAATAAATAAGTGAAACATATCTTATAATTTTTAAAAGATCTATATCTTTTTATCTTTCTCCTAAACAATATTTTGTTTTTCTCATTATCCTTTTTTGTTAGCCATGACCCTAACTTATGTTACTTTCTAATAAAATTTATTCTTGATTTTAGGAAACCATAATTTGAGTTAGAAACTAGTGATATCAGCTAAGAATATATAGTGATGCATAAAAATGAATAAATTAGTTTGACTAGCATTTTGTTTGACTTGAGATCATATTATTTTCTAAGTTGTGTGCATTACTCTTGGTAAGAGTGTGTGATATTTTCTTCCATTAATTTCTCTCAAATTATCATTATTGGAGTGATTATTTTTATTGAGTTTATTTTCTTTTGAGAGAATCACTCTGACCTGTGAGATTTTGGGGTCAGACGTGTCACTCTTAAAAGTGACTTGATTAATGTAGCTTTGATAATTGATTAATTTCATGTGTTTATTTTATGAACTCATCTGGTTGATTTGGGTGTGATATTTATTTAAGCTGGAGATAATATTTATACTATTATTTGATTGTTGTCATTAGTCTGATGAAAGAAGTAAACACAATTGCCTTAGGAAAAAAAATTCACTATGTATTTGAAGTTGTTATCGCTTAATTTACTAGGAAATAGCAATAAGCTAGTTAGAGGCGTGTTGAATGCTAGAGAGTGTATATTTATAAGGGTAAAATTATCATTTTACACTCTAAATATCTCTAACATTTTCACTTTTATGTATTTTAAGTTCCTTCAATTTTCATGATAAAAAATTCGGACAGTAAAACAGACAACATTTTTAACTTGGGACAATTGAAAACTTTAGGAAAGGCATAAAGTGTAAAATTATAATTTAAAGATTTTGTGAGCCCCATCGACATGGCGTTGTCAGAATAACATGGCATTGATCGGATGATGTGGTGTTGACTGAATGACATGGCAACATCTTATTCCACCAAAAAATGCTAACGTGATGTTGACTAATAATGTATTATTGACTGATCACCTGGCCATGCATTATTGGAAAAAAAAAAAGGACTTTTATGTTGATTGACACGTGGCCGTATGTAAGTGGATCAAAAAACGTGCATTCAGCACATTTATATACACGAAATGATACCCCTGATTATGTGTTCTATTCAATCAGAACGTGCCATGTGGCACAATCTTGAGCGTCCAAATTATTTTTATCTAATGTCTATGATTTATTCAGTGTACTATAAAAATGAAGCTACTCCCCTCTAATTTGATACCCCTGAATCCATTTATGAGCTTTATTTTCTATAATTCCAATTCTATCTTGTATTTGCTATAGATTTTAATAAAATTTTTATTTTACTACTAGTCATAAAATAAGGGAAAATTTACAACAAAGGCCAAAAAACTTTGGTAATTTTTAAAGTTAGAAGGACTTTTTCTATTACATCTAATTAATTACAAAATTTTTAGGCCAAAATACCCTTAAATATATGAATTAGGAGGTGAATTCAAAAAATGTGCAACAGGCACCTATCGCACATTAAGGTTGTGCAACAGGCACCTGTCACATATAATTATATTTTATGTGCCGAGTACATTCCAAAGATCCTAACTTAAGTTACATAAGTTCATTTTGAGCATATAATATATCATTTCAAAACTTACGAAGACACAGATAAAAATATATTAGTGTATTGGGTATTTGTGACACCGAAAAATAGTAAAATTAAATCTATCTTTTAATGCGACAAGCACTTGTCTCTGTCTTGTCGCAAGCTTCGAAATGGTATATTATAAGCGAAAAAAGGACTTATGTAGTTTAAGTTATGACTTCTGCAATATATTCCGCACATAAAATGTGATTATGTGTGATAGACACTGGTCTACCAGATGACACGCACTTGTTGCATGTTTTGACATTTTTACTAATTTTTTTTTAAATTTTTTCTTAATTATTCAGGCATACTAGAGTCAGTTGGTCTTCAAATTATTTTTATAGATCATAAAAGAAATTAAAGATTTTTTTTTGAATAAAAAAAAAAGGAAAAGTAGAGTTTTTTTTCATAGCAATGCTATTTTGACAAAAATTTTGCAAAATGTTATTTTAAAAAAATTAATGTAAATTGATAATTCATATAGTAGTTTGTTATTTTCGTGTATTTGATGTATTGAAAGTATAACAAAAAAAATATATTAAAAGCATACTAAATGACACATTTGATAATCTAGTCAAATTAATATTTGAGATTTTGACATCATTAAAAAAAAATATGGAACAGGCCTGTCACGTCACAAGTGCGAGAGTTTGTCGCCCGAGCGCATCAAATGTGCTTGCACGTTCGAGTGCTTTTCGCCGAGACATGAGAGGCTAGATTGCATGTGTTGCTGCATTTTTTTTTTTTACTCCCTTAAAATTGATACATATAAAGAATTGATTGTTTATTAATTATGTTAAAAATCTCAAATATTAATTTACGACAAATAAACTCAACAAAAACATTTTATCAAACATCTAGCATGCCATTTTTTTTATGTAAATATTGCACAAAATAAAATTTAGCAAATGCCTATCTACCATGAAATATACACAAAATATACACAACTACATCTAATTAGTGGTTTAATGTTATAAAATGAAAAAAAAATTATTAATTGGCTATCAATCTTCACATGATGTACAAGCCACCGGTTTTAAGTTTAGGAAAAGGAGAATGGGTGTTGAGAAGAAGGGAGTTTTATTTAAAAAATATATATTAATTGGCTAATATTGAATGAAAAAATTACAATGGCTAATTTTAAATATAGCCAAATATTTTTTTCCATTTTTGTAAATTTCCCTAAAATTGGTAGTTAATTTAGTTTTAAGCTTCGGTTGAAAGTGAGGCCTTAACATGATCCATGAGCTTAATTTGGTAGGTTTATTTTCACTTTCTCTAATTTAGTTAAATTGTTTTGACTTACCATTGACATATGGCAGTAATCTTGTCTAGAATTTGCACTTATATACCAGCTCCTTAGTGCAAGATTTTACTATTGGGTACAATGAGTATTTTACACTAAATTTACTAGAAAAATACTTATTTATAATTTTTGTGATTTATCTTGACTCAGTGTTGGCAGAAAATTTATTTACGTTAATTAGATGGCAGTTTTATCGATAGTTAGATTATTATTACCTAGCACAATATGATCTTAATACCACATTTAACATAAGATTATTTTCCTGGCACAATAAGTACTTGATAGCATATTTATTAGAGTTAGATTTATGAATAGTAGAATTATCCTCTCATAAATTAATTGAAACTAAAAAGAAATGTTAAGCCTATGATGAAACGTTGAGTGAGAATTCTGAGACTCAAACACTTCATTGGATTTTTTAATCTCCAATTTATTCCTGCCATTTTAATTTAAATTTTATAATAAAATATAATAAAACCTTCACCACAAGCCCACCACAAGCCCAATAACAAAATAATATGAAAAAATGACAATAATGACCTTACATAATTGAAATCCACCTCCTCATGTGATCGACATTCGTCACCATTAATCTATACTACAATAAATTCACGGGTTTGTGAGTTTAATTAAATTGGAAAAATAATAAACATGAACCAAATCAATTAGGAACTTTGAGAGACTACTTTAATTTAATTAGAACTGAAGCACCTTCGTGTATAGTATTTCCTCCTGAAGCATTTTGATTCAACTTTAAATTAAATATTATCTAACTTTTACCAATATTTCATGGTTAGAATATGAGAATCCATACTTTCATTTAAGAGATGTTTTGAGGAAGTTTGTAACATATACACATAAAAATTATAGCACGAACATAATATGATTAAAGCTCTTTTTTTCTCACTAAAAGATAAAGCTAAAACTTTGCTACAAAACCTCAGATCTAAATCAATAAGAATATAGAATAACATGCAATAATCGTTTTTGAAAAAAAAAAAAATCCTCCTCACAGATAAAATTCTTCTAAAAAACAAATTACCACTTTCACTTAAAATCCAGGAGAAACTTTTCACCAATATTATGATAGGTATAAAAAATTACTTAACATTTGCTCACATCATGGTTTTAAAATATGAAGTGTTATATTTCTACAAGGGATTAACATCCCAAAATAGAAAGATTATTGAAATGATGTGTAATGACGAGTTTATATATAAAATTTCTAATAATGCATTAGATTATCTTGACTAATTAGTTTAAAATGTACAATATTAGGACACTTTTAGTTCTTATAAGTCATCGAGCAAACCTCAACTATTACCAACTCGTAAAGGCTTGTACAATTTTAGGAAAGACTATGACTTGACCAAGGCACAATCTTATTATTAACTATTCAACAAATTAAATTGTGAACCCTTTTCTTTTCCCTTTGAAGAGTGAAAAGGCCAATAATTGAAAAAAAAAAGGAGGTCCAATGTGACATTGAATATTGAATAGCAAGATTGAGAAAATACTAAAAAAAAAAGAAAAACAATGACAAAAACAAAAAGAGTTAATTGGTTATTTATTAAATGGAATTTAAATCCAAATAACAAATCAAATTATATATTAATAAATAGTAAGACCATAACCTTCAAGCCAAATTTGTATCGTTAGATAAAAAAAATCAAAGTATTGGAGTAAAAAAAGAATGAGCATGTTAAATCAATTTAAGATGCTTCATATCATGTTTGCAGTTTCACTGACCATTTTAAGCAAGACTGTCCAATCTTGCCAGCTCTATAAGAAAGTTTGTGTGAGCAAGCAAATGTCATAGACAATTTTAAAAGGCCAAATCCTAATCCATATTCACAGACTTACAACTATAGTTGGAGAAATCACCTAAATTTCAGTTAGAGGAACGACAATCATACACAACCTATTCCACGTTAGAATTTTTAAAATTCTCAAAGTTACCCATCTTATGTCCCATCGCTAAAAAAAGCTTTTGAATATGCATTGCATTCATTTATTGAAAAACATTAGTCAATCAATAACCAAACCGTGCAAACTTTGACTAATTTGACAGATACCAATCTCAAAACTTACATAAGCTCTCACCATTCATTAAAAAGGTAAGTTTCCTTTTCAACTTGAACTAAACCCCAAAAGTCAACAACAATCTCGAATGGGTACTGAAAACCAAAACATAAGCCAATTCAAATTGGTTATAACCCTTTGTGGTGGTAAAGTTGTCAAAAAATATATTCTTGATCTTTGTGAAATTGATAAGAAATCAATTTTAAAGAGTAAAGTAGTACCTGATGAACCAATAATCCATGAAGAAATAACCAATTCTTCTCATGTGCCGTCATTCCCTCAAACATTAATCAAACCAAAGAAATTAAACCATAGCTAAGAGATTTATGAAGTCTTCAAATATGTAAAAATCAACATTTATTTGCTAGATATCATTAAATAGGTAATATCTTGTGCTAAATATTTGAAAGGCTTGTGCACTATAAAAAAAAATAATGTACAAAAGAAATCATTTCTAGTAGAATAGGTAAGTTACACTCTCTTAACAAATAGTGTTTTGAAATACAAAGATCCTAGTTGTCCAACTATTTCTTGTATTATTAGAGACCATAAAATTGAACATGCCTTACTTGATCCTATAGCTAGTGTTAATTTATTTCTATATTTGTTGTACTAATAACTCTATCTTGATGAGTTAAAACCTACATCTACCATTGTTTTACTTACTGATAGATCAATTAAGGTATCAAAAGGGATAATTAAAAATTTATTGGTTCGAGTTGATAAATTTATTTATCATGTAGAATTTATTATTTTTGGCAACTGAACCAATTGCTAATAAATACAAGTAAATTCTTGTCATATTAGGTTGACTATTTTTAACTACTGTTAATGCTTTGATTAATTATAAGAATAAAATAATGAATTTATCATTTAGCAATATAACGGTGGAACATGATGTATTCAACTTGTGTGAACAACTTCATGAAAAAGAAGATAAAGATAATGAAATAGAGGGTATTGGACTCATTGAACCAATCATTAAGGAACACATTTAAGATGAAAATTTTATAAATTCTACGAAAATTTGTTTTACCAATTTATTTGAATTAATAAAGAATTGGCATATAATACTTATAATATATGTTCTATCTTGATTCTACGCCGGTATCTGAAGACGACAATAACCAGTTAAACCTTAAAGACATGAGACAACTTGAAGACATAAAAAATAAAGAAGCACCAAAGCTTGAACTGAAGTCTTTACTAGAAAATTTCAAGCATGCATATCTCAAAGATCAACAAAATTAACCTGTATTAATTTTTTCCCAACTCACAAGCAACCAAAATGGTGTGTTACTTGCTATTCTCAAAAGGCATAAGACTGCAAGTGGAGGACTTTAAAAGATATAAAGGGCATTACACTACTAGCAAAATGGGCTACCATGACAGAATTTTTATGATAAATATTAGAAAATTAGTCATTTATCATAAGAATATGATAGACACTTTAAAGAATTTTCATATATCATAAAGGCATGACAGATTTGTGATAAATTTTTTATATATCATATAAACATGATAGGATATTAATATTTAATGAAATAATGAGTTCAAGGTTGATTAAATTGGGTATGGAACGATACCATATCTTAATTTTTCATAATTTAAAAATTTTAAAAATAAAAAAAAAATCTATTCAACATTTAAACGCATCATTTAACAAACTTTAAACCACAAAAAAAATTCTAAGTGTTAGTAAACACTTAAGCCTGGCACCTTTGACTTCATCAATCCATATGCAATACTTGAGAAATTGAAGCATTGAAAACCTCAAAATCCAGAATTACCAGACCCTCAAAATCCAGAATCTTTAAATGGGTTTTCAAATCCATTACATGGAAATCAAAATCATCATGTACGCTATTAAAGCAGCCACTCCATTATAAATTTTCATGCACAAAATCATCATATACACTCATTCTTTGCATTGTTAAATTGCCTTCGATGAACAAGATCAGTATTGAAGCCGTCGTTGTCACTTTTTCTTTGCATTGTTCATGAGGCAATGGAGAAGTCATCCTTGTAATTGCTGAATCCCTAGGTTTGTCGTCATTTAGTTTTTTTTTTTTTTTTAATAAACCAATTGGCTACTATAAAATTAATTGTTAGTTTTGTTGTCATCTTCCTTATTTGTTCATAATTTATGCTTTTTTTATGGGGATTTCAATCGTGAATGGTTGGTCTTTAATATTTAATTTTTTAATTCTTTTTTGTTTCTTGTGTTATTTTATTTTTAGTTTTTTAATTCTAGGAGCTTATACTTTGTCCTTTTATTAATCTAGAAATTGCTCAATCATTTAATTTAATGTCATTTTTTTTAATTTTTTTTGTTCTGAATTGCAGGATTTTACTGTCCTGATCCCTTTCGAATTTAATTTTTAGCATCAGGTTTGTTCAATTCTTTACTTGCCTTTATGTTCCATGTTTAAAAAATGCTTGTTGGCCATGAATTGTCTGAATGTTATTATATCCTGTAATTTTTCAGTCAAAGCTTGCACGTGTGACTAGTGTCTTTTATTGGAATGAATTCGAAATTATGTTCTAATGGTGTTAACATTTTTTAATGATTGTGAGCTAGATTGGGTGTTTTTTTAATACTTTCTAGTGTATTATTTTGTTGAGTTAAAAATCGGGGCACCCTTTTTTAATTGTCTTTTTTATGTTTGAAAGGAATGGTACCATGTGGGGGCAAGTTTGGTCATGTGGACTAAGAATATATATATATATGGTCTTGTGGTCCATGAAATGCTGGATAGTTAGAATTTTTTTAAATAAATGTTAAATATATGTGGGTCATATTATCTAGAAAATTATTAATTAAATATTTTAATTGATTGTTTTGTCTCTTCCATTTGATTTATGGGATGCTTTTAATTCACATTGTTAATACTACTATTGAGTTTGTTTAATTTTTGTGGTTGATATGTTATTACTATTATTGAGTTTATTTAATTTTCTATGGAAATTGTTAGTTGGATATTTTTATGTCTTTACATTTTTTGTACTTTAGCAATTTAACTTTTAGCCTCTTCCGTTTGATTCATGGGATGCTCCAAATTCCTACATTATTATTATTATTACTATTGAGTTTGTTTAATGTCATCTAGGAAATTGTTACTTGGCGGTTTTGGTAAATGATGACAGCATGTTGGTGAAGTAATATTTGTTGTGCATAATGAAAAGTTTTTGTTTTAAATTTATTTATTTTATAAATTTATAAAGTGAATATTAAAAATGTTTTGTTGCTTAATTTATTGACAATAGAAATTGTTTATCACTGTTGTCCATTAGTATATTATGTTGAAGCTCAATTATGTGTCAGGTATCAAACAAAAAATGGATAAATCTTGGCTTAAATATGATAGATTGTCCGACTAGTATGAGATTGTTGTGAAAAAATTTGTTAAAACTGTAGTTGAAAGTAATCAAGAATTAATGTTGTTAGGTGTCCATGTGATAAATGTCGGAATTTAGTATTTCATAGTCCTGAGGATGTGAAAGACCATTTAGTTATATAGGGTTTCGATATGTTATACAAAACCTGAGTTTGGCACAGGGAAAATGTCCCTAACAAATCTCCTAACAACATGGGTCACTAAAATAACAATGAATATATGAATTATGATGATGGTAATACTCTTGAAAGGGTTCAAGATGCTTTCAAGAGTTATAATACTGATCTTAAAGCATTCAAAAAACTATTAGAAGATTCTGAGAAGCCTTTGTACCGAGGATCAAACAATTTTACTAAGTTATCAGCTTTAGTTAAATTATACAATATAAATGGTAGATATGCGTGGTCCAATAATAACTTTTCAGATTTGTTGAGTGCTATTTCCAACATGTTACTGAAAGAAAATGAATTGTCCGTGTCGATGTATGAGGCCAAAAAGACAATGAGTACTTTAAGCTTAGAGTATGTCAAAATTCATCCTTGTCCAAATGATTGTATACTCTATAGAAAGGAGTATGCAAGCCTTTATAATTGTCCTACATGTAGTGAATCCACATGGAAGAAAAAGGATGGTAGTGTTGTTACTTAGAGAATGAGTTCTTGTAAAAGGTCTATGGTATTTCCCTCTTATACCTTGTTTTAGGCATATGTTTCAATCCTCAAAAAACTGCTAAAGACTTGGCATGTAAATGAGAGGGAATTAGATAGTAAGATTCGACATCTAATTGACTCACCGCCATGGAAGTTGGTTGATGAAAAATGGTCTACCTTTGCATTAGAGCCTAGAAATCT
Organism: Murraya koenigii; assembly: GCA_025617385.1. NCBI lineage: Eukaryota > Viridiplantae > Streptophyta > Magnoliopsida > Sapindales > Rutaceae > Murraya > Murraya koenigii. The sequence goes on from CM046817.1 coordinate 23,733,268, forward strand.
GCATCTTGCCTTCTCAGCTGATGACATTAATCCTCATAACTCTCTTAGTAGTACATTAGTTGTTGGCTGATTCCTCCTATAATGTACAATCTTCCTCCTTAGCTTTGTATGAAAGGAAAATTTATGATGTTATCCTTATTAATTTCTAGTCCACAACAGCCTGGTAATGATATTGATGTATACTTGACACCACTAATAGAAGACTTACAAACTCTATGGGATGTTAGTGTGGAAGCTTATGATGGCTACCAAAAAGAGTTCTTCAATTTACGGGCTGTGTTATTGTGGACTATAAATGACTTTTCTTATGGAAATTTGGCGGGTTGTACGGTTATGGGTTATTGTGCTTGTCCTTATTATGGTGAAATTATGCCAAAATGTAGACTTAAACATAGTAATAAAAATACTTATATTAGCCATCACCGTTGGCTTCCCTATGATCATTCCTTTCGAGTTAAAAAACAACCTTTTTAATATTAAACATGAAATAGAGCCTCCTCCAAAACCATTGAATGATGAGGCCATTTTTTAAATGGCAGAGGGTATTGAAAGCAAAAGAGGTAAAGTGAAAGATAAAAAGTGCAAAAAAAAAAGAGGTGAGAAAAAGGATGGTGATGATGATTGTGTGTGGTGGAAGAAAAAATCAATATTTTTTAATTTAGAGTATTGGAAGTATTTGCTTGTTCATGAACAATTAGACGTTATGCATATTTAAAAAAAATATTTGTGAGAGCATTTACAAGACATTACTGAATATGCAGAGAAAGACCAAAGATGGCATTAAATCAAGGTGGGATCTAAAAATTTTAAAGACTATGAAGAATTTGGCACCTGAAGTTAAAAAAGACAATCATATTTTTTTACCTCTAGCTTGTTACACCTTGATCAAAGAAGAAAAGAAAAGGTTTTGTAAAGCATTAAAAAGTATAAATGTTCTTGTGGGTTATTCTTTAAACAATAACAATCTAGTATCAATGAAAGACATAAAACTTCAAGGTTTAAAGTCTCATGACTGTCATGTTCTCATATAACTACTTTTGCCCATTCCTTTAATGTCTATCTTGCTAGGTCATCTTAAATATGTCATTATTAGATTGTGTTTCTTTTTTAATTCCTTTTGCACAATGGTTGTTGATGTGACTAAACTTGACCAAATGAAAGAAGACATTGTGCTGACCTTATGCTTGCTTGAAAAATGATTTCCACCATCATTTTTTGATATAATGATCTATTTAACTATTTATTTAATCAATTAAGTTAGATTATGTGGGCCGGTATATCTAAGATGGATGTACCCATTTGAGAGAAACATAAAAGGCCTAAAAGCTTATGTTCGAAAACCTAATAACCCCAAGGGATGTATAGTTGAGAGCTATATTGTCGAAGAGGCTCTAGAATTTCATGCATAATATGTTTCTAACATGCGTACAATTGGGCTTCCTTCTAGACATGTTAAAACCTCTTCAATTGATAAGCCTTTGGCTGGTGGAAAAATTGAGCAAGTTGATCATTCTTTAATTCATGATGCACACCTATGTGTTGCAAAATACAGAAGAAGTTCAGCCATTCATTAGGTTTATTAATGTCTTGCCTTTAATTTATTCATCTAGTGAATTATTTTTAAAGAATTTGAACAATAGCTTAATATGTATTGTGTTAAATGTGTAGTGAGCACATTCAATGGCTAAGAGGTCATCACTCACAGAAATCCAAGAATGAGAGGTGGTTGAGTAATAAGCACAACCGCACTTTTGCAACTTGGCTTAATAAGAAGGTTGATAATATATATTCCCTTATATATGTTTTTTTTTTAATAAATCTAATATCCTGTTTATATAATTATTCATTCATAACAATCCAATATTATATAGATGTATGAGATGATAGATAACGATGAACATGTCTCAAACACTTTGAGGTGATTATCGCAAGGACCTTATCCTTTTGTAGCTAAGCATTTAGGATATGACATCAATGGATATCATTTCTATACTCGAGAATAAGGTGAATAACGAGTTCATCAAAATAATGGAGTTAGTCTTATTGCAGCAACTTTGCAAGTAGCAAGTGCAAAGGATAAAAATATTATCCTTGGTGACATGTCTTACTATAGAGTTATTAATTAAACATGGGACCTTGATTACCATTTGTTTAGAATTCCTTTGTTCAAGTGTGATTGGGTTTAGAATAATAATGGTGTCAAAATTAATGAATTTGGCTTCACGTTAGTGGACTTAAATCACTTGGGTCATAAATCAGACCCATTTATATTGGCTTTTCAGACAACACAGGTCTTTTATGCCACTGATCAACTTGATAAAAGATGGTCAGTCGTATGCCATATGTCTCGTAGGGGAATTCCAAACAAGACAAGTGCCAAGGATATAGATATCATGATAGAACACAATCCTTTCACCAAGGAGTTACCAAATATTGAAAATTTAAACGATGAGGACAGCTATGCAAGAGATGGCAAGCGTGGCATTTGGATTGATGATTGAAAAAGCAATTGATATTCACTGTTCGTATGTCTTATAATATTTTTTTTTAATTATTTTTTAATATTATATATTCCTTGTATTGACTTTAGATGATTGTTTTTCATTATTTATACTTTATATTATGTTATAATACTAAATGTGGATTTATTGTAGGAGTACCTTTATGGATAAAGGAAAAAAGACTTATAAATGAGCAGTTTAACGAGAACAGTACCAATTATTCAAGTAATAAAGAGGTTTTTGATGAGATTCATGATGATCTAATGAGTACTTCCACTAAGAGAGGACCTACTAAAAACTCTAGCAGGATGAGGATAAATAGTGGGAAGCTTATAGTCAGGTGTAATGTGTTAGTTGTACCCGCTGGCCCTGAAGATACCGAGTTAGCAAGCTTTATTTGGCTTTTGGGCCATAGCAAGCTTTATTGGGCTTTTGGACCGTACTTTATTCTAAATATTAATCAAGAATGTGAAAAATTACGCCATATCTAAAAAGTCGTTTATGGGAATTTATCAAGATAAAATCATTATATATTTTTATATCTCAAAATTGAATAATGTATATGCTAAATATTTTATTATTATCCTATTTATTTTTGTCAGGAGCGCTTTATTATTAATCTAAATAGTAAGAAGCAAGTTTTTCAAGCACTTGGTAGTGCATTCAGAAACTTTAAGTACTTGCTGACTAGAAAGTATATCTTACAACATAAGCACAATTACAAAAGGTTTAAGAGGCCACCTTTTCAATATAGTCATATCCTTCAAAATTTTAGGGATAAATTTATGAATTCTAGATTGTTCACTAAGTTTGAGGTAAAATTTTTAATGTTAAACATTAAAGCATATTATAAGCCATTTTAAAATCTAATTAGGATCTGTTTTATGCAGAGAATTAGGCATCAATAGCAAACTAAGAGAGCTAAGAACAAGTGGAACCATTGCTTAAATAGAAAAGGATATACTAGATTACTTGATGAAATTGTAAGTAAATGATAATAACTTTACCATTCTTGGATAGTTATTGGTATAGAGACGGTTGGCTTGAAAATGAAAAACTGGTAATCCTTTTCTGTTTTTAATTTAGTGCTTAGATTTCTTAGTTGGTTTATTTGCATACTAGTTGTAATATTATTTTTTTTTTTAAATACAGTGCTCGAAAATTAGACTTGTCAAAACTGATATTGACAAGAGTGTAGCATGGAAGCGTGCTCGAAATATAAAAAAAAGGTGAATATGACCCTGATGTTGAATCAGTAGTGAAGAAGATTGTAAGTACATACATGTTTGATTTTAGATGGATTCTATTGGAAAGAGTTTAATATTCATCATTCTGATTAATTTACTTTTAAGATGTACTGGAGAAGAAAGCTAAAAGAGGAGAATTTAAGGTTGATGCAAGAAATGATATTCTTACACATTCAATTAGAAGGCCTACCACTTCTGGGACATATGCAGGGTGTTAGGAAATTTGGATCACCTAAGTTGTACTTTGACACCCCAAACAATTCATTTCAGATGCGAGAAGAGAGACTGAACATACTAGAGAGGTTAGATAAGCAGAAGTAGAGTTGAGTGATTTAAGAAAGAGATTAAAAAGCAACCTCAACATTTAGATGTTGGAAGCTCAAACTTTCCTGTAGGTGAGCAAACAATTGAAGATGAAGATGAAGAAATGATTACTCCTAATGAGGATAAGGTATGATACAGATTGTTATGCACATTAAAGTTAAAAATTGACTTAATTGTTTGATTTTAAACAATTTTAGCTTTAATTAGGACCTAATTATAATTTTTTTTTCTTTTAGGCTTGTTAGTTACTCGGCATAACAAAGAATGGATCACCTGTAAAGAAAAAGCATAAAACATTGACAAAGAAAAGGCCATCACAAAGAAAAAATAAGGAATCACCAAAAAAACAATTGATTGTTGATTGTCCTAGAGACAAACCTAGTAGTCCAAAGAAAAGCAATCACCAAGAAAGAAAAAGGAACCACAAAAAAAGCCTTAAGAGAAACCAAGAATGATTTTTGTTGTCTAAGAGACAAACCATGCAGTCTAAGGAAGAAGAAATCACTAAAAAAACCTCAAGAGAAGCAGCTGAAAAAACCAAATGGGAGATATATTGTTATGGAGCCACTGCCAGAAGAAGAACAATGAATTATTACACTCTGCATATGAACTGAGTCCTTGGGCTTGTAAAGTTTGGTAATCTTTGTGAAAAAAACTTACCTCAAATGGGTTATTACATACTTTATCAGTTGGATGAGGAGATATACAAGCATCCAACTAAAGCACATATTGGTCTCGATGAATGTCAATAATTGATTTCAAATAAAAAACTAGGAGAAAATCATATGCACCTATATATCGTGTAAGTCTACAAAATTATAATTACTGTTATTTGTTTATTTTGATTTTTAAGTAATTCTTGCTTCTTTTCTCTATTTTTTTAATCTTATTTGTTGGCAACATTGTCATTATTTTATCATATTTATTGCTTCATAATGTTGCATGCACACATGGCCAATGATATAGTAGGTAGACCATTTGTGTTCATACAGAGAAGACTCGTATCATCAGCCCATGATAAGGATGCCTTTGTTACAAGGGTAATAAGAGCACAATTTATTACCTATCGGTTGAACAAGGCAAGCAAAGTGTAAATGATTTTCATGCCATATAACACTGGGTACAATTCTCTTTACTTTCTATTAATTGATGATCGTTTAATAAGATGAATTATAATTTTAATTTCTTTGTGTAATAGTTTCCATTGGGTGAATTGATATGACGACAAAGCAAGCATTTTATTTAGATTCGACAAACAGCAACTTGGATGATGACAATGACCTTAGGGACATAGTTACCAAGTACATTAATATTGTATTTCTAATATAATTCTATATATCATGTTTATTTACTAATTGTATATATTATAATACAACGAGATTTCAATGCATGTTGCGATGACAGAAAAAAAAGGGGTGAAACTGTAGATTACAAAAGTTTTAGTAAACAATTATGATTTATTAATATTTAATCGCTTAAAAGAATTCATATGCATATATAATAATGATTATTCTATTAATGATATAGTCTCTAAATCAACCGAGGAATACTGAATGTAGATACTATGCATTGAGGTTTATGAAAGACATAAGTGCAGATCTGAGTTTACTTCTCCACGATGTAAGTACACAATCTTTCAGATGCATTTTAGGATTACTTCACTTAGTACCTTTAATTATAAAAAGTTTAGTTTGATATTTGATCATCATTTGACAATTTAAAGGGAAATGTGAATACTATCAACGTGCGCTTGATGAGGTTCGTCTCGAGTATGCTTCCTTTGTGTTCGTGCTGTTAGTATGAGCAATGGAGTTGATGGTGTTTGATTTTCTGAATTTCTAATTATTGGTGGTATTATTATGGTAAAAAGGGAATTCCTAATTAGTAATGAATTTGATGATAATGTCTTTATGGAATTTCAAATTTCTTGCTACTAGAAATTGATGTTGTTTTGTTGTAAACTAAGAGTTTGATCAGATAGTAGTGATTTGTTGTGATATTGTCATAGATTAGTAATGATCTAGATGATATTATTGTGATAAGTTATCATAAATGATGTTTTCACAATGTTCTAGTTATTTCAAATGATGTCTTGATGATATAGTTGTGATAATTTAGATGTATTGATTTTATACATATTTTCACTTTTAAATGTTTTCACAACGTTCTATTTATTTCAAATGATGTCTTGATGATACAGTTGTGATAATTTAGATGTATTAATTTCATACATATTTTGACTTTTAAATTTCAATGGAAGTTATAGAATTATAAAAATAATTTCTAATTTAAAAAATAATATTAAAATTATTTTTATAATATTATTATTTAAAAAAATCTCATTGTGACACCATATTAATATCATAAATATGTGACAAATAATGACCTGCCATAATTTAAATCTGAATTCATAATACCCATCAATTTTTCTTAGAATAAAATAAAATTACGGCCAAAATATGTTAAAACGAATTCATTTGGTTTGTGACACGTGTGATAGATATAAGTTGTCACAGCATCATATGATAGACCAAATACTGTCACGGATTTATCACAAGAACTACAATGACACATAGAAACTTTGTCATAAGGGGGGACAAATATTCTCTGTCATAATAGCCAATTTTTCTAGTGGTGTTAATCCTTTAATTTGTACATGCATGATACTCTTAGAAGAAAATGCAAAAACAACCGATTAACCACAAAACGATTAAACCCTCAAATGAAAGATGTGGTAAAGAATAAGGTCCTTAAACTACTACATATATGAATTATCTATCCCCTCTTTAATAGTAAATAGGTAAGTCCAACGCAAGCAGTATCAAAGAAATCTAGAGTAAATGTTATAAAAAATAAAATAGGTGAACTAACCCCAACACGTATCTCATCTAGTTAGCGCATGTACATTGAGTATAGAAAATTAAATGATGCTACTAGAAAAAACCATTTTCTCTTTCTATTTTTATACAAGATTCTCGAAAGAGTAGTAGAATACCCTTACTACTGCTTTCTTGATGGCCACGCAATCTATTATCAAATTCTTATAGCCTTATAAAACTAAGAAAATACTATTTTTACATGCTTATTCAGAATATTTGCATTTAGAAGAATGCTTTTTAGACTTTATAATGCTCTTGTAATATTTCAAAGATGCATGCTAAGCATTTTTAATGATATTGTTGAAAATTACTTGGAAGTTTTCATGGATAATTTAACTATATTTGAAAATTCTTATTATAATTGTCTTGATAATTTAACAAATTTTTTTGAAAGGTGCAAAAAAAAATGACTTGTTTTAAATTAGGAAAAAAGTCATTTTATGACTGTTTTTGAAATTACCTTAGGCTATGTCATTTCTTCTAATGGAATATCCTTATTTTGACTGACCACTCATTTAGTAGATACTAACTAAGAAAAAATCTAAAAAATATCTGACTTAGTGAAACAAAAAAAATGACTTGCTATAGTAATCTTACCAGTATAATAACATCAATCCATGTGAAAACGATTTGAATACTTATCATTATATTACTTATTGTGTCTATTTGCATACTGAGCCTTATAATAATACATACGCACATACATCAACACTTATACTTGAGAGTAAATCAAATATTTTTAAGCCGTGTCAAAGTACCTCTAATTTTTAATACTGATTTCTTATTGTCTCCTCAAATTGTCAAAAATTACTATTTTTGAACATGTACAACTAAAGTTATGAATTTCTAAATCAACAAACTTATGTTTATATCACCATTGGACAATTTTGACATTTTTACAAAAAATCTATTTTCAGAGATTTTTTTTAACTCTAATTATTTTTTGAAATTTTATATTGAATGCTAGGCATGTTTACAGTAGCTCAATGTAATGTTGTAATTTTTCAATATATTTATAGCTTGCTAGAAATTAACTTGTATAGGATGGTCAAGTGTAGTTTAGTAAATTGAATTGCTTAAGTGTTAACGGTTTAAAGATGATTGGGCTTCTCATCAAGGTCAAAACTAATAATATTATTAATAAGAATCTTGTCTTAGATAATTATTGGGTCAAGAGTGAACTCATGTGATAGAGGTTATTCTTTTATTGTTTTATTATTTCGAATTGAGGTAAATGAATGCATGCATAGAATTAATATATACTTATAAAAAGAATATTATTTACACCATGAATAGGCATTTTATAGTTTTATTACTATGATATATTTTGTGAAATTGAATATATATCAGTTAAAATATATTTTAATGGAATAAATTTCTTCTTAAAATTGTACTATTTCAAAACTATTTTCTAAATCAAATTATAAAATAAATAAATAATAATTATAAAAACGGTTATAATAAATAGTAATAGATAGCCTCCATCTTTTAAGACTGACACCTCGTCTATCTCATTAATCTTATCTCTTAAGTCTCATCCCCCGATTTATGAACTGAATCTCTTTCCTTTCTTCTCCTTTTTATTTTTATTTTTTTTTCATCATTATCCTTTACTCCTTTTCTTCTTCCTTTTTTTTTTTTTCACTTCATTGCTCTTTTCTTTATTTGCTTTTTTTTTTCGACGCATTTCTGGGTTCTTATAAATTTTATTTTATTTATTTGGTAAAATCACCAAAGATTTGTAGAGATTTACACTGATCTTTGCATATCTAGGTATTCGGTTCTTCATTGTAAGCAAGCATGTAATCTTTTCTTTAGAAACGCCATATTTAATAATTTTTTTATCTAATCAAATGTTAAAATGATGAAAGGAGAATTATAATTTTTTTTATAAAGAAAAAAATTGGATTTAATATTTATAAAATTCTTTTTTCCTCCTTTTAAATCCTTTTCAAATCTTTGTAGCAAATGATCTAGTCTCAACCATATAAGGTAGGAAGTATGATTAAAATATTGTTGTAGAGCTACCAAACTTAAATAATACAATTTCATAAATATTAGACGACCTGGCAGCATACTTAGTGTTAAGATTCTAGAAGTCAAGTGTACAACTTTATCAATTAGCTTTATCACTTATCAGAATCCTTTAGCTTTTGAAATTTTAACGATATAATTATTATGGTGAGCTGGACCTCATTTTAGGCTCATCTTGATTTTTTTGTAAGTATTATAAAAAGGAACGATGAAGCTAATAAAGTATAACAAAAGATTATTAGATTCTAGAAGTCAAGTGTACAACTTTATCAATTAGCTTTATCACTTGCAAGAATCCTTTAGCTTTCGAATTTTTAACGATAAAGATAGTGATAATTATTATGGTGAGCTGGACCTCATTTTAGGCTTATCATGATTTTTTTGTTAAGTATAATAAAAAGGAACGATGAATCTAATAAATTATAACAAAAGTTTTCTCTATTCTTCAAGCTTATATTTAATTTAAGTACTGAACAGTAAGCATATTAACAAAAAATAATAACTCAAAAAATTAATATTGGACATCAAAATTATAATTATTATTATTGTAAGTTGGGATACTGAAGGATAAACTACCTTTTATATAAATTTTAAACACAAATTTAATTTGCATGTAGTAAAACTGTTAATATATCTATCATTATATCATTTTAAACTTTATCTACGGAACCTGTAGTATTATTTTCGTTTTTAAAATATATGATACAAAAAATAATAAAAAAAAGCATATTTAAAATGAAAATATAACAAATTCAAAACAAAGTACCTTCCTATGGTTCTGCTCATGTGGCCACTCAGAAACACTCCTCATTTACGAAAATTTTTCTTTAGTTTCTTATGCAACAGATGAAGGATGGTGTGGAATAGGAGTCATGCACAAATCTTGTTTTCTTCTTACTGTCACGCCAAAGGTCTCGGTTGTGTCCAAATCTTCATGCTTCATTCCATTTGGTAGTTTCCAGTCAAAATGGTATAATAACATAGCGAGTGAAAGCTCCACGCCGGCCAGACCAAATGACATTCCAGGGCATATCCTCCTACCAGCTCCAAATGGGATGTATTCAAAATTAGTCCCCTTGAAGTCAATAGAATGATCGAGGAACCTCTCCGGAATAAAGCTCTCAGGTTCAGTCCAGTACTTGGGATCTCTTCCAATCGCCCATGCATTAACAATGACTCTAGCTTTCACGGGTATGTCAAATCCATTAATTTGACACTGTTCTCCACATTCTCTTGGAATTAACAACGGAGCAGCAGGATGTAATCTCAAAGTCTCCTTAACAACTAGCTTCAAAAATTTTATGTCGTCAATGCTAGTTTCATTAACCTTTCCTGTTCTATGAAATACTTCCCTCACCTCAGCTTGTGCTTTTTTCATCACCCTTGGATTTTTCATCATTTCACACATTGCCCAATCCACAGTCGTAGCAGACGATTCACTCCCAGCAGCAAAAATGTCCTGAAAGGGGGTCTATGTATATGAGTTTGTGCGGATAGTTATATGGTCTCATTCATCTTATCACATAACACTAGGCTAATGTTAAAAGAAACAACATAATGAAAGAACAAAATTGATGATATTAAATGTGTAGTTACTCACAGAGATTACTGCTTTGATGTTGTCCGTAGTCAAGGAAGAATCAAGATCTCTGTGCCCTTGAATTTTCAACAGAGCATCAACAAGATCTTCATCATCACCAGTCTTGCAATCCTTCAATGTTGCCTTGCGCTTCTTATGTTCATTCATAATGTTTTCAACTATTCTGTCAGCTTCTAGATGCAGCTCCTCCACCTGAGACTTGTTTCCTGTAAGCCACTGAAGCAATCCAATGGAAGGAAACATATCTGCAATATTAAAACCTGACATCACTTTTGTTATTTCCTCCATAACTGAGACAAATGCTTCTTGGTCTCTGGATCTGTTTCCAAAGGCTGCCCTTGAAGTGATACCATACATTAATGAGTAAACCTTCTCTGTTAAGTTAATAACTGATCCAGCTTTTGAAGAAATCCAATTAATGAGATCAGACACCGCTGCTTCTCTTATTGATTGGAAAAATTGGACTCTTTTGGCGCTCAAAAGCTCAGATACACAGATTTTTCGCAGTTGTTTCCAAGAATCACTATATGATGAAAAGATTATATCACAATAATTATAAGACAAGATTTGTGCTGCTGGAAAACGAGGCCTTGATGCAAAGACAACATCATGGGTTCTCATAACTTCTTTGGCATCTTCAGGGGAAGATACAATAATGGTTGGAACTTGCCCGAGTTGTAGGAGCATAAGAGGTCCATATTTCTTGGACAAGTCTCTTAGTCTATGATGGGGTAGGGAGCCAGCAAGCTGGTGTAAATTTCCTATTACAGGTAATTTCCATGGCCCTGGTGGTAGATTTAAGGTTTTGTTATTGGTTTCTGATCTCTTCTCTAGTTTCAGATAAGTTAAGGCAGAGAGAAGAATAGCTAGAAGGATGAAGAACAAGGAGGAGGACAGCCCAGGAAGCTCCATGTGAAGTGAACAGGAAAATGGGGATAGAACTTACCAGTCCGCTGGGATATCCACGTTGTGGATCTTTTGTGGGCTTTCATAAAAAATATATTTAATTAGTACACACATAAAATGTGAAGGACGCTATTGGTTGCATTACGCGTGTCCTATTCTGACACTTCCACAATAATATGGCTAAATATTGTTTGGCCACTATGAGTAATCTATCTCAAATGCCACTGAATATTTCACTTTTGTCGATTTAAATTATATTCATAGCATAACTCTTGATAATATAAGGGCTAAGAGAAATAAGCCATGAGAACAATGCTTTTATTCTTCTCATGTATTGCCGTGTGCCGAACAATCGTACAAATCAAGTGATTATTGCTCGTATATACAATGACTTATGACCAATGAAAGTTATTCACATATGAAGACAAGTTATCCACATCTAATCTAATTTTTTATAGGTGATTTAACAAAACAGCTATAACAGTATTGGTACTTCAAATAGCTCAGCTAATTAGCTAATATGAGCTACTGGGCTGATGAATCAAGATGAGATCATGCATGCAAGCGGTGTGCACGTGGTGGAAAGCCACCAATATCATAACAATTCATTCATTTCTTTAAAAACAAAAAAAAAAAAAAATTTCGTTCGTTGAATAGTCTTTGCACATCATACACCTTACGCCACCAAACTTCTATGTTATTGGACCAAGAGTCGGGAAATAAAAACCTCTCTGGCTGTTAATAAATCACACCACAATGCTAAAACTAGGATATTTTAACATGGAGAACTGCTATGAAAATTTGTCAAGAAGGAAATAAAGAACTCTTTTGAATGAGTATGATACATTCAATATACATTCAAATATAATCTAAGTAAGTAATTATCGCAATAAAAAATATTAACACTTTCAACAATCTTTAAAATAAAAATTTACAACAACTCCATCTCAACAAATATTTACTATAAGTACTTCTAATAATTTTAAATATGTCAAATCCCAATTTCCACTGCCAATTAAATAAATTATATAAAAATGAATCGATGACAATGAAAATAAATGCGTAAAATAATTGAACATTCACAACAGAAATCTTTACGAGGAAGGTTTTAATCTTCACGATCTAGGGTGAAAACCTTACTACCCTGTGCTTTGCTCCCTTGAAAAATCTGCCCCCTTTCTTCCTTTTTCATTCATGGAATTGGCTTCTATAGTTGTGATCTGTTTATATATCAAATTTGGAATAAATCCGACCATTGGATCATCCAGAATCAAAGGTTCAATGCTCGGGCGATGTGGTCGCTTTAGGAGTATTAGAGAACTCACAACGTTCGGTAAACGCGGGTCAACACAGTCAAAGGATTTTAAGTCCGGCCCACCCACGGAGAAGGCGTGGATCCTAATCGGTCCGTGGAAAATCGGCGGGGGGAATGGGGGGGCGGGGCTGTGATTTGGTGTTTTGCGTCCACGGCGAGCTCTTCTCTATATCCAATCACATTGCGGTCAAAGGAACAGTCAATTATGATGCACCATAACACTGTGCATATTACTACACTGGATTTCAACATCTACCAAATATCCATTTTTAATTCTATCTCCAATTTAATCTGGTTATCACCTACCAGAAAGTTTTTGATCCTCTAAAATCCAAAAATAACATCGGTTCATCTATATGAGAATTCAAAAAATATTGAAATGATCATTCTTCTCCTAAACCTATTATAGATTGGTTTTAACACAAGATTTTGACAAATGTTAATATATTGGACATTTCAAGCTAAATTTGCTCGAAAAGTAACTCCACTTAAACCCCACTCAAGTATAAATTTTATATACATTTTTATTATTTTTTTTTCTTAGTGAGGTTTAGGTGGAATTTATTTTGGTGTGTATTACTTTTCTTTAACAATATGGTGCATCTATACAATTATGACCTATAATTTGGCAGGTCTAATGTATCCCTTAGTGGGACACACAAATTTTTAATTCTAAAATTTATATTCTAACAACATTAAAATTTGTGAATCCCATTTAACCGATATATAACCTCAGTACGGTGAAACATATGTTTTCTCATTTACCATACACTACCTAAGACATGGTCACGGTATTAGGAAAAAAGAAATAAAGTTTGCAAACTGAAACCGCAATGATTTAATAAACATGTGAAATGTTCAGTAATTAAGTTCCAGCTTTCATGCACACATGTACTGATATAGAAGGCATACAAACAAAGGGAGTTGAGACCTGTGGGACATCAAATGTAACACTTAATGAGATTCGCTACACTTTTGCAGTTTTGCCCTTTGCCACTTATTCAACAGCAGGCGACCAATGATAAGGAATGGGGATGATGTGTAGATCATCTTTTCTTCTACCAGCCACACCAAAGATCTCGGTCATATCCAAATCTTGAACCTTCATTCCATTGGGCAGTTTCCAATCAAAATGGTACAGCAACATCGCAAGTGGAACTTCAACATTTGCCAGACCAAATGACATCCCAGGGCATATTCTCCTACCAGCACCAAATGGGATGTACTCAAAATTAGTCCCCTTGTAATCTATACAACAATTAAGAAACCTCTCTGGAATAAATCTCTCAGGTTCAGTCCAATATTCTGGATCTCTTCCAATCGCCCATGCATTAACAATAACTTTGGCTTTGATGGGTATGTTAAATCCATTAATCTCACATCCTCGGCTACATTCTCTTGGAAGCAGCAAAGGAGCCGAAGGATGTAATCTTAGAGTTTCTTTTACAACTAGCTTCAAGAATTTCATTTCTTCTATTCCCGTTTCATCAATCTTCCCATTTCTATTAAATATTTCTCTCACCTCAGCTTGTGCCTTTTTCATTACTGTAGGATTTTTCATCATTTCACTCATTGCCCAATCTACAATTGTGGCAGATGCATCACTGCCAGCAGTAAAAACGTCCTGAAATGGGATTTATCATTTATGTATATTCAAGAGTCAATTAAATCATTATGCAGTAATATTTTGTTTCAAAGCACTATATATACAACTTGCATTCAACTGAGAATGTAAGGAAAAACTAATTAAAAAAATTATTTAGTTAAAAGCACGGTACCCATGCTTTTTGTCACCAAATAATATTTTGAGAATGAAGTATCATAGGGCCCAAAATAAATAATAAAGATTTTTTTTTTTTTTAAATTTTACTTGTGTACACACTGAAGTTCAAACCTAGGATCAGATCTTAATTAAGAAGCTACTCCGAGCTAGACCTTGGCAATAGTTTTTCAGAAAAACATTTTTTTTTCCAGAAAAACTAATAACCGCTTTCCATTATTTTCATTAAAGGCCTTTTTACATTCACAAAAAATTAATTATTCTTATATTAAAATATATCATTTGAAAAATAATAGCAACAACGCCCATAATAACTGAACTAAATTATCTCCTGCGCTCGGTTTGAAAAGAGAAAAGAAAAAACAAGAAGCATTAATTACTTACAGTTATTACTGCTTTGATGTTGTCAGTACTTAAGTAAAATTGATCGTGACCACCAAGTTCTTGAATTTTCAGGAGAATATCAACCAGATCTTCATCTTCTTCAGTCTTGCAAGTCTCCAGTGATGCCTTGCTCTTCCTATGATCATTGATAATGTTTTCAACAATCCTGTCAGCTTTTTGGTGCACCCTCTCCGCCCGAGACCTGATTCCACTCATCGATTCAAGTAATCCAATGGAAGGAAACAAATCGGATATATTAAAACCCGCAAGCAATCTTAAGATTTCCTTCACCACTTCCACAAATAGCTCTTGATCTTTGCATTTGTTCCCAAAGGCAGCCCTTGAAGTGATACAATACATCAATGAGTTAACTTCATCACTTAAGTTAATCACTGATCCTTCCCTTGAATCAATCCATTTAATAAGATTAGAAACTTCTTCTTCCCTTATTGACCGGAAAGATTGGACCCTTTTTATGCTTAAAAGCTCCGAAATGCAGATTTTTCTAAGATATCTCCAATAATCTCCATATGGTGAAAAGATTATGTCACTATAATCATAAGACATGATTTTGGCTGCTATATCTTGAGGCCTTGATGCAAATATGACATCATGTGTTTTCATCACTTCTTTTGCGAATTCCGGGGAAGATACAACGATGGTGCAAACTTCTCCGAGTTGAAGGTGCATAATAGGTCCATATTTTTTTGCCAAGTCTCTTAGAACTCGATGGGGTAAGGACCCAACAAGCTGGTGCATATTTCCGATGATAGGTAATTTCCATGGTCCCGGGGGTAGATTGGGAATTTTTTTATTGTTATTAGATTTCTTCCCAAATTTCAGGAAGCAATAAAAGAGAAGAAACGCAAGAAGGATTGATGTGAAAACGGAGAATCCAAGCTTCATGTGAAAATTAGAGGATAAAGAGGATTAGAGGATTATTAGTTTGCTCGCAATTTTTTTTTTTTTTTTTACTTTACTTATATTTATGTTCTTGCTCTCGTGGTCTTGTACGTATGTCATGAGATCATAGTGTCTCTTTCTTGTCCATCGTATTTTGGATATTCAAAGATATTTTGGCTCTCTCCTGTATTTGAAAAAACAAATAAACAAATAAAAAATAGAATGTGACAACTTTTGCAGTTGCAAAAACATTCAGTCGTATGCGGTAGCTTTGGGACCGGATTTTCTGCTATATATTTTGATAATTAAAGATTTTCTTAATTTATAAATTGTGAATAATTCCATGAAATAATTATATTTATAAATTTTTAGAGCATATATATATATATATATATATATATAAAACTAGCTACAAGGTTAAGGTTCAATTTCAAATAAATGTACTTAAGCAGAAGTAGCATAGGTGAGTCATGAGTGCATGGTAAAAATAGTATAAGAAGAAAAATTTAGGAATTCGTAAATAGTATCCATAAATTATAAAATTACGTATTATTCTAATTGATCAAAAAAATAATAATAGATATTAATAACATTTTCAGTGTTCAGTGACAAATAATATCTTGATTGCGATGGAAATATCTCAAAATATAAATTTAGGATCCAAACTTGATCCTCAGGCTGGCCGATGTGATTAGTTTCATCATCATCACATTAATATGTTCAAAGAAGGTTAATTCTTAATTATCATCTTCGTGATCGCAATCACTTAAAACGTATCTGAAAGGTATCAAAAACATTGAAAATTAAATCAGTCAGCCTATCAAAAAAAAAAAATCAGTCAGGGAAAAAATTAAACAGTACAAAACAAGCAGAAAGGACAACTCTTTGATGAAAACCTTGACAAAACCTTAAATTATTCAATAAAACCTTTTGGTTTCCATTATTAAAATATTTTAGAAAATTGAATCAGTCGCGGGAGACTGCCGGTACCCGGTAGGGGGAAAAAACAATCCAAAATAAACAGAAAGGATAACTCTTGTTGAAAGTTGAAACCCTGAGCTTTTGGCCTTAAATTAATCAATAAAATTAACTTTTGGGTTTCATTATTAAAATATTATGCTTGTCCTACTGACGAGAACGAGAATGTAAACATTTCCTGAAGTATTTGTAAGGTCAAAGTTGACCGGAAAACAAGAAATTAAAATACACGTTTTTAGTTCGAAAATAAATTTATCTAAGACGTGCGCTGATCTATTAGCAGTAATCAGGGACGAAGTTAGGAACTTTTTTCTGGGTTTGAGAAATACCTTGTGAATTAAGTTTATTTAATAATAAAAATTATCAACTTCAAAGATGTGATTACAGTACCTGATGATGCCATAACCCCCAACCTAGCACGGTTAGATGATTATAGTTTGTTGACTTTTAATAACTTTTTATATTATCTCAGCCAAGCTCAAATGGTGGGATACATTACCTTTTGAAAATTATAGACCAACTCCTGTTTTAAAGAATTAAAAGTCAGATGAGTAATAAGTATCTTATCATCACAAGTATGTTCGGGGCATGAAAAGATTTCTAAAACAAGATGGAGTAAGAAAGAAGTTGGGGAAGATGATAGTTGCCAGTTTTTAAGATATATTGAATGATAAATAATATTGTAGCAATTGTGTAATATATTAACAGTGTTAGTTTTGTTAACAGCGTATGGTAATTTGGTGAAATTACAACGCCAGTGTTGAAGTAATAAAAAAATTTAAAAATTTTTTACCAAATTGTAACTGGGTTATAGCCCATCTCTATCGATGAATAGCTCTGCCCTTGGCAGTACTTGGACTGATACTGAAACAAACATGGTTTGGTTTCAATGCATGTCAGTACAAACGAAGTCAAAGTAAAGAAAGTGAAATGGAAGTGCAAGAAAAAAAATATGTGGGACTCTGTTTCAGATTGAAGTACTATAATTTAAAAGTTATAGTTATTATAAAAAAAATTATAATTATAAAATAAAAGTTAATAATATGTAGTAAATATAATTTTTTACATAATAATTTTAATAAAATTATTAAAAACATAATTAATTTTACATCATACAAGTAAAAATTATATTAATATAGCTAATATAACTTAAAAAATATAGCAACTAGTTTTTATCAAAAATATTTTAGTGGTGTAGCTTAAAAGATACAGCTATCCAACCTCAATCTCAAACATACTCTCAATGTATTAAATTTGCCTCAGTTCCAGGAAGTTGTAATTTACTCTCCTTGCACAAATAATGTGAATTTTATTGCTCTATATTGTTATCGTGTGAGAAGTAAGTTACAACAAATTGTAACTTTACAGCTCTCTAATGTATTAATGAATATTGAGAAATTAAATAGCTGTAGTAGGATGAAGATTCTATGAATTAAAATTGTGCTGTAGTTATTGAAATTAAATATTGGCATTAATATCATATTGTGTTATAATGTTAACTAAAATATACATCTAATTAATTTTTTTTGTTACTTTTTTATTTTATATTTTATGTGTTTTTTCCCTTTCTTTTGTTTTAACCATCAAACCATATTTTTACTACAGAAAAGATAATTTCAATTAGATATATCATGAATTGGAATATATTGTGATTCTATTAAAAGATCAACGATAAGAAAAATTGGAAGACATTTAACTTATTGAAAAGAGAGGGTGTTCAAAAATCTATTGAAGATATAAGTGGTAAAAGTAATTATTTATTGGGACCAAAGTATCATTCCTGTCATATAACAATTCTTCACTCCCAAGAAGAATTTATTGCTAGCCTAGAGTTTAGCCAAAAATCTTATATGCAAAAGTATCTATAAATAAAAAAAGTTAGGATACTCTCTTAATTTTTTTTTCACCTATTCTTTTTTATTTTTCAATAATTGATTAAAAGTGTATATTTATTGAAAAAATTAGCTTAATTATCACACACTTGATTAATTATAGAAAAATAAGAAAGGCTAAGAAGAAAAAATTAAGAGAGAATCTTTGTTCAAATGAAAAAACAATTACCCTTCGTCCTCTCTAGCTTTACATTTGTACCTATATAGCCACCCTGAATTTATGCTCATCGTTTCTGATAATTTTCTTCAGATTCTTATGCAACAGATGAAGGTTGATATGGAGTAGGAACCATCCACAAATATTTTTTTCTTCTAACTGTCAATCCAAAGGCCTCAGTCATGTCCAGATCATCATGCTTCATTCCATTTGGAGTTTCCAGTCAAAATGGTACAATAACATCGAGAGTGGAAGCTCCACATTAGCCAGAACAAATGATATTCCGGGGCATATTCTTCTGCCAGCACCAAATGGGATATATTCAAAATTAGTCCCCTTGTAGTCAGCTGAACGATCGGGGAACCTCTCTGGTATAAAGCTCTCAGGCTCGGTTCAATACATAGGATCTCTACAGATCGCCCATGCATTTATAATGACTTTGGCTTTCACAGGTATGTCAAATCCATTAATTTGACATCTCTCTCCACATTCTCTTGGAATTAACAACGGAGCAGCAGGATGTAATCTCAAAGTCTCCTTGACAACTAGCTTCAAAAATTTCATTTCATCGATGCTAGTTTTATTAACCTTTCCTGTCCTATGAAATACTTCTCTCACCTCAGCCTGTGCCTTTTTCGTCACCCTTGGATTTTTCATCATTTCGCACATTGCCCAATCCACCGTCGTAGCAGCTGTCTCACTGCCAGCACCAAAAATGTCCTGACCAAAAGATATTTATTCATGTGTTAAAATAATTGTGCTAAGATGTCGTGTAGTCACAGAAAATAATATGCTCTTACTCATCTATTATATGTATATATTAATCTTACAATCAACAAAGAACGAAAAAGGAAAAGAAGAAAATGAGAGAAGAAGTAAAAGCGCCTAATAGATTTTAGTCAGGTAGATTTTAGCATAAGCTGCATAAACAAATATATTACAGAAATGTTTTAGTATTTTTAAAAAAAAAGGCTAATTCTCAAACTTTAGGAAACTTTTTGAGCATCTACTCCTAGCTTGGCCTTAGTTAACTTTTTTTTTTACCTATTGAGCTCTAAAAGAATTAAAAAACAGATAATTACTTACACTGATTACCGCTTTGATATGATCTGTGTAAGTGAAAGGAAGTTCAAGATTACCATACTCTTGAATTCTTAAGAGAACATCAACTAGATCTTGAGCTGCATCACTCTTGTCAGTTATCTTTTGCTTCTTGTGATCATTCATAATGCTTTCAAATATATTATAAAATTGTATGTAAATGATGAAGGCTGTACCCTTGCATTTTGAAGTCTAACAAACCTAACACATCTAAGGGTGGCACGTAACAAATTGAATTAAAAGGGTGCCGCCCAAATTAAAGTCTAAGTACGGCACCAAACCAAAGAAAAATAATAATAATATATTATAAAATTATTATTTTATTCTTAAAGTTTTTGCTATAAATAAGAGAGCTCCTCGTAAGCTTTGATCATCCAAAAATTTTAATAAACTCTTTAGTGATTAGTAATTTCAGAGTTTGTGTATTTTGAGATTTTGAGTAGTGAGATAAAATACCATAATACTTATAATTCCTTTTCATTAGTAAAATATTTTCTTTTTATTTTTGCCAGTGAATGTAAGCTAAAAGTCAAACCACACAATTTCTAGTGTCTGAGTGTGTGTTATTCTCATTTTATGTTCAATTTCATTTTAATTGTGACCTTGCTTCATCCATAAAATTCCTAAAAGTGGTATCAAAGCTATTGGTTGTATTTTCTAAAATGGGTTACCGTTTACGTCACGATTATTGTTCATGTGTAAGAAACTGTTCCAGTATATGATTATTATTCATGTATATAGTTTCTATTTACGTATACAGTTACTGTTCACATATATGGTTACTATTCAAGTAAAACGGTAAGAGCCAATCCTAGCAAAGGCAGTTTGTGGCAAAATATGAAATTGAGAAGTTCAACCGAAAAAATTTCTCGTTGTGGAAAATGAAGACGAAGGGTATTTTGAGGAAAAATAATTGGAGAAATGTTCATAGAGATAACTGATGATACCAAGTGGAACGAGATGAATGGCAGTGCAATTACTGATCTTCATTTAGCACTTGCAGATGATGTGTTATCTTATGTGGAGGAAAAAAATTCAGCAAATGAAATATGAGATATTCTAACAAAATTGTATGAGGCCAAATCGCTACACAACAAGGGTTTCTTGAAGAAGAGACTTTATACTCTAAAAATGGCAGGATCTACTTTAGTGATCGACCATATCAATACCTTGAAAACTCTATTTAACAACTCACAATATTGGTTCACGAAATAGAGGAAAATGAACATGCGAAGCTTCTACTTTAAAGTCTACTAGATTCGTATGATCAACTCCTCATCAATCTGATGAACAACAACCCAACGAATAGTCTAGTCTTATATGATGTTACAGTCTCTGTATTAAATAAGGAGAGCAGACAAAAGAACAAAGAAGACAGACAGGCAAGTTTGCAGCAAGCAGAATTGCTATTGATTATGAGAGAGAGATCAACAGAAATTGGCCCTAATAGGAGTCATAATCATAGTAGATGAAAATCAAGGAGCAAGAAAAATATCAAATGCTAAAATTTTGGTAAGAAATGGCATGTCAAGAAAGAGTGTTGGAGTAATCAAAATGGTAAATATGGTAAAGCACCTGAGTCATCAAATGCTTAAGATTGTGTGGCAAGTACCTCTGATAATGGAAAATTCTCTATAGCTAGACAACAACTGTTGTATAAGGTAGGAAATAGTTAGCTGATGTTTGGCTTATAGGCTTAGGAGCAACATGACATATGACCTCTCGGAGAGAATGGTTTCACACATATGAACCTATCTCAGGAGGATCTATGCACATAGGTGATGATTATACTTTAGAGATCGTTGGTATTAGTACTGTCAAAATAAAAATGTCTGATGGTATAATTCACACAATTCAAAAAGTACAGTATGTTAAAGACCTGAAGAAAAATTTATTATCTTTAGGACAATAAGATGGTCTTGGGTGCAAAACCTATGTTGAGAATGAGATCATAAAGAGAGTCAGAGGTGCTCTTGTATTGATGAAAGCAGAAAAGATAATTGTTAATCTATTTATACTTTAAGCGGAAACATTGCATGAAGTTGATACGATATTGTGGCATCTCAAACTAGGCCATATGTCATAATAAAGTTTAAAAATACTTTCTAAATTGCAAGCATTATGTTATAAGTAAGAAACATAGATTAAAGTTTAGAAGATCTAAAAACATCTTAGACCTAGTTTATTTTGATGTTATTTTGATGTTTAGGAATCACCAAATTTATTTTAAGGAAAAGCAAAGTGCTTCGTGTCTTTCATTGATGATTCCTCTAGAAGATGTTGCGTGTATCCAACAAAAAAAAAGTTAGATGTATTTTCAGTGTTCAAGGAATACAAAGCACAGGTTGAACTTGAAAGAGGATCAAGTGTTTGAGAATAGATAATGGTAGAGAGTATACGGAAGGCAAGCTTCTTGCATTTTGTAAGTAATAAGGTATTCAAAAGTAATCCATGGTAGCATACACTGCTTAATATAATAAAGTGGTAGAACGGATGAACAAGATTCTTACAGAAAGAATAAGAGCTATGTTGAAGACTGCTGGTCTATCTAACTCATTCTGAGTAGAAATAGCAAAAATAACATGTTATAATGTTAATTTATCTCCATCAACAGCAATCGAATTGAGATGTGGACCTGAAAGCCAGCTAATTACTCTCATCTACCTGTATTTGGATGTTTTATGTACGTGATGTATAATGCCCAAGAAAGAACAAAGTTGGATCTAAAATCTATTAAGTGTATCATCTTAGGATATGCTGATAAAGTAAAGAAGTATCGTCTGTAGAATCTCATTGCCTATAAGATTGTCATCCGCAGATATATTATTTTTGTAAAAGAAACTACAAAGCAGAGATGGAGATGATAACATTGTAAAAGAAAAGTCATAAACTGTGTCGGTATATGTGGAAAATAATCCAGAAGATTCAGATTCTTATAAAGGGACACCAGAGCACGAGTAACAAGAATCAGTCGAATCTGAGGCCCTAGATTCGTTGGTCAACTTGTAAAAGATGACCAGCAATATGGTACTTAGAGTATGGTACAAAGATTAATTTTGCATATTTTTTTCTAACAAAGGATAGAGATCTATTAACTTTTTATAATGCTTGAAACAACTCAGATATTGCTCTGTGGATGACAACAATGTGAGAAGAAATTGAAGCTTTCCACAACAAAAAAATTTAGGAACTTGTACCACTACCATACAGAAAAAAAAAAGCTATTGGAAATAAATGAGTTTACAAGATCAAACGTAATGGCAATGACCGGGTGTAGCGGTATTGTGCAAGATTAGTGGTAAATGAATATGCTCAGAAAGAATGTATTGATTTCAATGAGATATTGTTTCCAGTGATTCGACTCACAATAGTCAAAATAGTCTTGGCGATGTGTACTACAATTGACCTACATCTAGAGCAATTAGTTATGAAAACTGCATTTCTTCATGGAGAACTTAAATAAGAAATTGATATACTATAACCAGAAGGTTTTGTAGAAATATGCAAGGAGAACTTGGTTTGCAGGTTGAAAAAATTTCTATATAGTCTCAAACAAGTGCCAAGGTGTTTGTATAAGATATTTGATTCTTTCGTCATGAGCCTTAAATAAACAGACTCAGTTCAAACTATTGTGCATACTAGAGGTTTGAGGATAATGATTTCATCATTTTACTGTTGTGTATGGATGACATGTTAGTAGCAATCCTTAACTAAGATTGAGTCTAAGAATTGAAGATATAATTGGCTAGGGAATTTCAAATGAAAGACTTGGGACTGGCAAACAAGATTTTAGAGATGCAAATTTATCGAGACATAAATATAGGAAAATTTATTTTTCTCAGAAGAATTACTTAAAGAAAATCTTACAGCGCTTCAACATGCAAGATTGTAAGTTAATTTCTACCCTATTTCCTGTTAATTTCAAGTTATCCTCATGTATGTATCCTAGAAATAAAGCATAGTGGAAGGAGAGGTCTCGAGTAAGATATACATCAGCAGTGGGAAGTTTAATGTTTGCTATTATCTGTACAAAACCAAACATTGCATAAGTAATAAAAACAGTTAGTCGTTACATGGAGAATCCTTATAGAGAGCATTGGAAAATAATGAAGAGGATTATGAGATACATCAAAAGAACCTCAGATATTGAAATATGTTATGGAGGATAAGAGTTTACTATCAGGGGCTATGTAGATTTAGATTATGGATGAGACCTTGATAAAAGGAAATCCACTACTTGCTATGTGTTTACATTTGTAGGAGAAGTTATAAATTGTTTTAAACTGCAGATCATTGTGGCTTTATCTACAATAGAAGCAGAATACATAGCAGCTACACAAGTTTGTAAAGAAGCTATTTAGATACAAAGCTTGCAAAAAAGCTATTTAGATACAAAGGCTAATGAAAGAGCTCGAGTACAAACAAGAGAAAATTCTAGTGTTTTGTGACAGTCAGAGTGCTTTGTATATTATCAGAAATTCAGTTTATCATTCCAGAACAAAGCACATAAGGATACAATATCACTTCATTCGAGAAGTAGTAGAGGATAGAAGTGTAGCAGATTTTTTAATAATCAATACTGACAAGTTTGTAATTAGCAGATTTGCTTGTGGCCTTACAGAAACATAAGTAACATGCTAATGCAAAGCATAAAAGTGGTATGGAGATTAATTGGTTCTTAATCAAATCTCCAAGTAGAAAAATTTCAATGATAAAGGCTGTCCCCTTGCATTTTGAAGTCTAAGTGTGGCACCTAACAAACCTAACAAATCTCAGGGTGGCACATAACAAATTGAATTCAAAGAGTGCCGCGCAGATTAAAGTCCAAGGACGACACTAATTAAAGAAAAATAATAATAATATATTATAAAATTATTATTTTATTCTTAAGGTATTTGCTATGAATAGGAGAGCTCCCCATAAGCTTTGATAATCCAATTCTTCAGTTCATTTCCTTCCTTATAGAGAGCTAAAAGTTGAGAGTATAAAAAGTTTAATAAACTCTTGAGTGATTAGTGATTTGAGAGTTTGGGTGTATTTAGATTTTGCATAGTAAGATAAAATACCACAATATTTGTAATTCTTTTTTACTAATAAAATATTTTCTTTTTGTCTTAGCCCGTAAACGTAAGTTAAAAGCCAAATCACATAATTTTTGGTGTCTCAGTGTGTGCTTGTTCTCATTTTTATTCAATTTTATTTTAGCTGTGTCCCTACTTTATAGATAAATTTCCTAACAGTTTAGCCAGTTATTAGAATTGTGTATTTCATATTGGCATGTGTTATATTATATATTGGTTTTCTCTTGGAAAAAAAAAATCAAAATATCCTTAAATAAAATCACTTATAGGAAATTAATAATTTTCTTTCTAAAAAACGTGAAAATACTTTGCATAGCCATCTATCTATGATTCATGAATTGATCCTAATTCTCAACTAGTTTGTCATGAATTTGCATATGATTTTTTCCCTTAATTTGTGTTAGTGGTCACCTAGCGTGACAATCTGGTCAGGAATGACACGTATATCGACTTGCACGTCCCACACCTTTAATGCTCACAACTTAGGAAAATTTACAAAATTAACCAAATAGCCACCTTAATTATTTCTTTCTTCCTTAGCTATTTACCAAGCTTTTTTTACCACAATACCCTTATCTCTATGTTGCATTTTCCGACAACAATCAATGGCGGTTGGATTGGCTGTTGAGAGTGAGTTCATTCTCGGCAGTTGGATTGTTTTAATTCTGACATTTTGGAGATGGTTTTCTCCTTAATTTTCGTTAATTTTCACTTTGTAAGTTTTAATTTTTTTTTTAGTTTTTGTAAGTTTAATTGGTGATAGGTGAGTTATAAATGCACATAAATGAGGATATGATTTATTGTCCATAAATATTGGAGATTATTAAGTGAAATTTAGGTTTAAAAAAAGAACGCAAGGTACTAAATAAAATATCTCTTAGGTTAGATTAAATAATTGATGGTGCATGCAAGATTAAGGTATTGATGGTGTGATTGTAAGGTGAAGTGCAAGTGCAACGAGAGCAAAAACGGACGTGCGACAAGCGCACATCACGCACACAACAACTGTAGTTTGAATTTAGTAACCAGTTAGCACAGTTATCAATTGTTGAATAATGATTAGTTATAGGACTTTACTATGGTACATACGACTTACACAGAGGAGCCAAATTTCCTACAAAAAATAGGTTACATGATTTGTACTTTGAAGGTAATCTACAAGCTACTCTTAAACGATTTGATGAAAATTTTGAAGATTTAAACTTTAATGATATAGATGATGTTAATGCGCTAAATTACTTTGCAGATAGAGTACTTAAATGTAGAAAAGATGAACATGTATTGAATTCGTTATTATTAAACTATGTTGATTATCTTGAGTACTTTAGAAGTCTTCCATGGGGTCGTTTATTTTGATAAATAGTATATAAAAGTTGGGACACTACATTGAACCAAAAACTTGAGCTTTCCAAGGTAATACTCTTAAAGAGGTAAAGTACAACATTTATGGAATTTATCCTCGGGTGCATGTACATTTCAAATATATGTGGTTTTTTTTTCTATACAACATATTTTTGTTTTTTCCTAAATTTGTATTTTCATATGTTACAAGATTGGCTGCTTGAAGTAATTGATGGTTTTATAGCATAAAAGTGGGCCATCAAAATAAAAAAGAAGACTCATCACATATTGAAGTGAGAAGACGTTTGCTCATCGAAAATAAGTTTTACTGAAGTGTATAAGTTTTTCAATGAGAATACATGTGTTGTAAGTATTAATTTTTATTGAGGTATACAAGATAATTTGTGTGATGGCTAATTTCAGTTATTTCATGACTAAGGGTTTGTTAAAAAAAAAACTCAATCAGACTACGCAGGAGAAATATATGTCATTTTGGAGAAGTGTAAAAGATTATAAGATATCAATCTCTCATTGGGTCTATAATTTGAGTTAATTATTGAATTCAATTATAATATTATTATTGAATCTTCAATTGCGATAAGCTCTTTAATTTGTTTCTAATATATCAATGTTGCAGCTCACCCCAATGTGCTGCCCAATGAAGATAAAGTGGACGATTAGCCACATGCTGAACATGATTATGAAATAGACAAGCACTTGTTGATCATAAATATGAAGTGGACGATCAGCCACCTGTTGATCATGAATATGAAGCCGCAAGAGATGTTAGATGCTTTAAATACTATTTTTAACATTTAATTATTTAAAAATAATGATGTTATATATAAAATGAATTTATTTTTATTTTTGGTCACAAACGAAATCAAAGTTTTTGTATGATTATGTCATTCGCAGAATGGAGAGAATTGATCGTTCTATTATTGACATGAAAGAAACAATGAACAAAATAATGTCAGATGCTGAGGCTAAGCTAAAGAAACAAAGACAGTTTAGAAAAGAACAGGGAGAGTTTGCAAAATCTGTAATAGGGTTTATTAATTCATATACTAACAATTCAACGAAGCATTCTTACAGTGATACCCCGATGAGAAGCCCTTACATAATAAGCAATTCAACGAAGCATTTGTCAATTAGGCCATAAAATGAATCAACATTAATGCTAATTGTTACTGTATTATTCGTGTCATTAATGGGACCATCATTATCATAGAAAAGAAAGTAACCTTGTTACAGTGAGATCATCAATGGTTACACCTCTTATTCAATAGCCGCCAGTATAACGATGTTCTCTTCTTCAACAAGCTCTTGATTTTTTACTTTAAGGGATTTGTTAACAAAACAGGGATACACCCCTCATTCATGGAATTAAAGCTCATATGTATCAAAACTCTTATCACTTCATCATCAACTATATCCATAGGTATTGAACATATAGGTTGGGTAGACCGTCTCAATTGTAAAGTTGACGTCAATGTGATGCTGTAATCATTCGGATTTATTTATAAAACTTCATATACACTTAAAAGAAATATAACAAATGTACAATTTTTTGAAATAAAAAAAGCTTTATTTTTTCATTTTTTTTACTCAAAATGACCGTTTGTCAATTCCTCCTATGATCTATTAAAATACATTTGAAGAACAATTCGCTCCATTAAACCTAAGAAAGATGAAAAAAATTAGTATTTAAAAAAATTTGGAGTTAGAATGTACGAAAAGAGCCTGTTGCATGTTTTTTGAATTCATCTCCAAACTTGTTTTTACTCAAACAACTCATATAAATTTCAATTAATCAAAAAATAAAACTACACATTGTGTAAAAAAAAATACTAACTTCAACTTTTTACTTTCTAATTAATGATTTGGTGATTAGTAGGTGAGTTTTAGGGATTAAAATGTGGCGGATTTTAAAGAGTTTCGGTTAAGAATGTGTGAATTGTTAGTTTTGCTTGTAGATCTGAGGGTATTTAAATATATAAAAAAAATATGACTACATATGATAAAAAAAGTTTTGTTGACTATTTTAGAAATTCATTAAATTTTTTTGGCTATTTTTATAAATTTTCCCACAACTTGTATACAACAGTAGGATTTTCCTATTTATAAGCAAGTAACCGACTTTCTAGTTGATTGCATTAAATACATACATTTGTAGATTAATTTAGAATGGGGTTCGGGGTTCATAAAACTGTTTTAAAATTATTGATTGTTTTCTAAATAAAAGCAACTTCACCATCAAACATTGATCATGGCACTTGTCTGTGTTTGGTTAGTAAAAATCACATGAGAGAAGAGCAATAAAAAGGGGGGCCAACGGCCCAACGAGCTGCGGTATGAGCGTAATACTCATCCATACAAGTTAGCAATGGCACAATATTGCACAAACACACTTCGCTAAGGCATGAAGCATGGCACAGCACGCACTTAAGCTGGGTTGTGCTTAAATTTTTTACGCACGTGGGCTTTAAAGCTCAAGACAATTTGAGATAGGTCTAAACAATACACATGAAAAAAACTTGTAAAAAGTACGGTTCAAGTTTTATAACTAAATTTTATTTAAACTATATACAACTACATATTATTTAAATAAATAATTTTGAACTGAACAACATTAAATCTAAAAATATGTCATTCTATTTTTATTTTAATTTAATTTTTATTATTAATTAAAGTTATGTTATTTTAAATGATAAATTAATTTTAAGACATTAATTAAATCTGAATTGAATTTGTAATATCATTTAGTGTCATGCTATGTTAAGATTGTTTATTATTGTTGGTTTTCTGTTATGTAAAAGTAATAATGTTTTTAAATATATTTATTATCAATTATTTAATGCAATTCTAAAAAGTTTATGGTAAATATTATAGTTTAATTAATTTGTATTGTAATATATGAATAGATGATTGATACTTCATAAAGCTGTTTCAATTTATATTTAATATAAAATAATCATTAAAGCGTTTGGCTCGATGGTCGAAGATTTAAAATAAACATGAAGAGGACTTGAGTGCTAGTTTGAGCCCCATTATATAAGTAAAAAAAAAATAAAAAACAAAAATTATTTGAAAAAAAAATAAGTGGACAGGTATGGCCAACGTCGTCCCACGCTGGTTGATTTACTCAATAATTTTGTTTTAGATGGGGTTGTTTATTTTTTATCTTAAGATTATAAAATATTTAAATCAGAATAGAAAAATTTAAATTTTGATTTTTATCTTAATAGTAAAATATCTAATAAAATTTTAATTTTTTTTTTATGAATACCCCTGTTACATAAATTTGTTTCTTATTATATAGATTATTTTATTATTATTATTTTTTATTTATTCCTTTCTTTGATATAGGTGTGTATTCAACTATTAATTTATTTTTTATGAATAAGAATTTTAAATATAATAGAACATTACGTGACTGTGTTTTATAATAAATTCATCACTTTATATTTATATTTATTATTTTTATAATAAATTTTAAATTTTATTTAATACATTAATTTTAATTCAAAATAGTAAATAATTCTTGATTGTCTTATGCAATTAACAAGAAAAAAAAATCAATATAATATACTAAAAATAACATTATAAGTATTATATATTAATGTAAAAAAATATATATGTTAGATATATATTTTATTTTTCATGCTATCTTAATGTAAACATTTTCAAGTTTTTTTACTAATCAAATAATTTATTTATAACATGTAATATATTTAACCAATAAATATAAGTATTTTTAGTATTTATGAGGCTATATATCAAAATATCATATTTTAGATTTGTCAAAAAAAAAAAAAAACTTGACACTTATTCAAAAAAAAAATAACATGTCATTCGGATATATATATATATATATATATATATATATATATATATATATATATATATATATATATATATATTCAAACTTATTCAAACTTTATTTAATTCAGATTCATATTTCAGACAAAAAAAAAAAGTTACCTAAATGTAACTTGATCAGTATCAAATAGTGATGACACTTGATAATTTTCAACTGTCAGTTATTGTAACCAAAAATTTTTACTTAAAATTTTGTCATGAAATTATTTTCAAAGTAAACCTTAATGATTTTAATTCGTCAAACATCTCTAGCTATCTATATATTGCATGAAATAAATTATTTAAAATTTGTATTAAAGAAAAAAAAAAGCTATAATAATAATAATAATAATAATAATAATAAAAGAACAAGCTTAAGGAGCACACAAAGACTTGTCGTGAAAGTAAATATCGGTATTTTTGTCTTTTTAATAAACCTCAAAAAGGGGCGAACAGTGAGCCTCAATTCTTAAATCTATAGAACTAATTTTTTTTTTTTAACATGAGACTATTGCTCAAGATTACAACTTATATGATAGAGACTATAACTTATATTTACAAATCAAACTACGAATAAGACTAGTTAATTTACATTAATTCGTATAAAGCACTGCCCAGATTTGAACCATCACTAATATTTCAGGGATGTTTGCTCCTCACACTTGGGTAAGGAAGCAAACTAACATTCACTCAATGTCTGAAGAAGAAATTACCCCCGCAATGTGATTGTGAGGGCTCACACTCGCTATTTTGAGATTGTGGGGGCCCTAAGCGTGTAAAAAAGATGAACTCTAAAAAAAAAAAAGCAAAAACAAAAGGCCTTCAAACAAGATCCAAAATCAACTGAATCCGAAAGTACACACGTCTATTTATTATAAATTTAATACATAACTTCTTGTTACACAAATTGCCATTCATCAATTTGCTTCCATTCATCAATTTTGAGAAGAATGGTAGGGAATGGGAATTAAATACAAATCATTCTTCCGGGTTACAATCTCACCAAAAGCTTCAGTCATACATCTTTGTTATGGATTCCATTTGGGAGTTTCCAATTGAGGTGGTAAAGTAGCTTCGCAAGAGGAAACTCTTCATTAATCATACCAAAAGTCACACTCGGACACATTCTTCTTCCAGCACCAAATGGAATATATTCAAAATATGTTCCCTTGAAATGAATTAAATATTGTATACAGAATGCACAATTAAGTACACTAAATAATTATATAAAAATAAAGAATATAAGAATTTAACGTGTAGCTCATGAGAATAAGAGAAAAATGATTGTTTTATTAATAATTATTAGAGTATAATTTTTAGGTAAAAGAACCACACTTCTTAGAATTCAAATACACCTAACACTCTCACGTACACTTAAATAAAAAAATTTATCAATTACTCACACTCTCTGATTGCTCACTCACTAAACAATTCTTCTCTTGAATTGTTTCTTTGAATTTTGGGATGGTTGACAATTGAGAATTGCTTCTCTTAAATAGGAGATCTTCGCCATGTGGGAATTCAATAATTCCTTCACAGCCGCTCCACTCCATAATTGATTGTCGGCCAATTTCTTAGCCTATGCACCCACTTGCTTTGCCATGCTCAATAATTCCCATTCACATGCACAGTAATTCCCATGCACAATAATTCCATGCAAAATAGTTCCCATGCACACACATGCTTAACATTAAACTACCAAGAAACCTATCTGGACAAAAGCTATCAGGTTCATTCCAGTATCTGGGTCCCATTCCAATCGCCCACTCATTTATAATGACTTTGGATCCCACAGGAATATCATATCCCAAAATCTTACAACTCTCTCTACATTCTCTGCGGACCATCAAGGGAAGAGCAGGGTGTAGTCTCAAAGTTTCTTTGATGACCAACTTTAAGTGTTGTAACTCATCAAGGCATGCTTCTTCAACATTTCCCCTTGGCTCAATAGCCAAGGATGATGTCTCACTTCCACCAATAAATATGTTCTGAAATAGAATAGTAAACATTATTCAGAATGGCATAAAATTTTATTACTTCTCGATTTCATCCAAAATTATTAAGAAAATCTAAATTTCGTGTAATCTCTTTCTTTTCTTTTCGTTTCTGAGATTAAACTAGAAAGAGGAAGAAAGAAGATGAATATGGTGGAATCCACGCATGCTTATCATCTATAGCAAAGTCAAAAACTCATAGAGGATGGGTTAAGTTCAACCAATAAGATAATTTTATAAGTTTCAATAAAAATAATAATTGCTAAATTCTAAATTAACGTCATTGAAATATTCCTCGAAGTATTTTTATACGTTGAATAATAACATCAAATAGAAATCCAAAACATAATAAAGAAAAAAAAAATACAAAGACCTAGCTAAACCAACTCAAACAAAAATTCAAACAAAGGCATAACGACTTTTTTATACATTTACTTTGTTGGGAATAAATTCAGTATTTCAATTATGTAACATCTTAGGGGTTATGTTATTCTCATAGAAATTAACTAACTTAAAATTATTAAGTGGGAAAAAGAAAATTAATTATTGTCTATTGTTGTGAGTGATCTTAGCTTCAAAGAATTGCGTGAACAAGATAGATGGATAAAAAATGAAAAGTAAAGAAGCAAGAGGGCAGGGTAAAACAGCCAAACAATGGACGGGGTTAGGGTGTTATGGCATGATATTATTGAAATTTCAAAATTGTAACAGGGGCTTTTTCGGCAAATCAAGTGAAAAGAGTGTGTATTTCAGCAATGCAATTGATAAAAGCAATGGATAAAGATTCATTCCTATTTTTTTTCTTCAGTCTTAATCTCTCCTAGTGAAATTTAATCTCTCCTAGTGAAATGAGTGGTTCAAATGAGTCTTTAATTTTGATATTGATGATCAAGTCAGCTTGTTCCATTGATTTTTACAATTAAACAAACTTTTTTACTAAATTTTGAAAATTAAGAGATCAGGAGAGAATACTAATCTAGAAACATTTTCATCGAGGCCTCAGTTGGAACTGATTGAGCTCTAGTAAAATGAAATTGCAAGACTTTACTAGGCTGTAGGCATAATAAAAGAATTAATAATCAATAAGTAAACTCACCATGAGAACCGCTTTAATATTATCATTTGGTAATTGACATTGAAGGTCTCTATGCTCCTGAAAATCTAAAAGAACATAAAGCATGTGCTTCACCCATTTCCTTGAATGCTCTATGGCCATCGATGATGTTTCCAAATATCTTATTTGCTTTTGGATGCATCCTCTGAGTTTCAAACGTTATCCCACTGAGCATCTCGAGCCATTTTACTGAAGGGAACATATGATGTAGGGTGTTGTATATAGCAAGCAGAGTACCTTCTAGAGGATATAACTTTGGCTACAAGTTACCATTTTCGGCATATAATTTACCTTTTCAAAGCTTACGACGAGATGAACAAAACTTAGAACTGCTAACGCTATTCTAGTCCATGCTCAGTCTAAAAATTCATTTTCTTTCCTCGTCGTTTCTAAGTTTTAAGATTTTTTTTTTCTATTTTCTTCATTCTTCTAAGATTTTTATCTTTTTTTTTCTATAAATTAGATTTGGTTTCTATTTTCTTTAGCTTTCTTATTGTGGATAGGATAATTTTATTATAGAATTATAGTTCAGATTTGCCTATTTTGGTAAATTCACGATATTTAAGTTTGTTATAAAATGGACTCAAAACTTTAGTTTTATTCACTCGGTTTTCTTTTCAATAAAATCAGTATAATTCAAAAACTTTTGTTCCTGTCTCAACAAACTTTAAGCTTCTATTTCGTCAATTGGTATCAGAGTAAGTTCGCTTGTCATCATAGTACGACCACACGGACAAAAGGGTAACCATTTTAATAACACTGATTAGGGAATGCAAGCAGTGACTGTGGAGACTGTCAGACAGATAGTTGCAGAAGCAGTCTTACAAAATATCGATAATGTGATTAAGCCGAGAATGGCAACGATGGAGCAAGCAATCGAGGGTCTCACACTTTCCATGAATAACATATAAAGAAGGTTGCGGAAATGAGAAATCACGAGAAAGTTATTGAGTAAATTGAACCACAAGAACAACTTCTGAATAATCACCGTGAAGAGATACGGCAGGGTGTCAATCATGCAGCAATAGTGCCTTAGGGCATCAATTATGAAGTATTTCCTCAAAATTTAAAACCCGTGAGGTGAGTGCAGCAGCTTGTGCAGGAAGAGCTAGAAAGCGATTTAGAGGAAGAAGACACTAAGGATTATAATAGGAAGCTCGGAAAGAGCTTGGATTATAGGATTAAAATGGATATCGCAGATTTCCATAGTAAGATGTATATTGAAGAATTTTTAAACTGGATAACGGATGTTGAAAATTTCTTTCAGTATATGGATACTCCTCAAACTAAGAGGGTTAAGCTTGTAGTGTTCAAATTGAAGAATGTAGCATCTGCATAGTGGCAAAACTTATAGAATTGAAAAAGAGTTGCAGGAAAGCCATTAATCAAATCATGGCAGAAAATACAGAGGTTGATGAAGAAATATTTCCTACCAGCGGATTACCAGCAGTGGTTGTATGCGAAGTATTAGAATTGTAGGTAAGGAAATCACAATGTGGATGAATACACAAAAAAATTTTATCATCTGCACACAAGCAATAACATGGATGAGCCAAAGTTTTGGACAGTTTCAAAGAATCTTAGCGGATTAAAACAAGAGTTGTAAGATGATATTGTAGACATAATTTGGGTTATTGCTATAGCAATTACTGGGGCAAAGAAGTTGAGGGAATGAAAGCAGTGTGATATTTCTAGAACCCAACAGCGGTAATTCACTAAGATGCAAAGCAGACCAAGCAGTGCTAGGATTGAAAATAAGGAGAAAATATAGATCAATAATAGTCAAACACAATAACCAGCACAGCAGCAGCTATAACAACAACTATCTAGGCAACATCCAGCAAGGTAGCAATTCCAACCACAAGTGTAGAACAATCCATATATAAAGCCAATGTTGAATAAGTGTTTGAAGTGTGAAGAACCCAGACATTGATTGAATGAATATCGTTATAAAAATTTGAATTTGGTAGATGCTTAAGTTGGTAAGGCAGAGGCGAACGATGATGGAGATGCTGAAGAAGCCTTAGACATAGAGGCAGATGAAGGAGAGTTGCTAAATTACATTGAACAAAAAATTTATTAACGCCAAAATTTAAAGAGGATAATATCCATTCACACTAATAGCTAAACACTTTAATACTATCTAATTTTTAAAGAAAACTACCATGACCATCTAAGCATTTACGAATTTATAAAGTTCCTACAATACTAGAAATCCTTTTTTTCTAGTATTATATCATTTATTATTAATCATCAATCACTTACATAAACTTTACTCAATAAAAGTTCATATCACTTAGAAGTTAGAAATTAGAACACTCAGTTTCTCCTAGGGATGGCAAGTTAACCCGGACCCGGACTGAACCCGGATTTTTCGGGCCGGGTTCAACCCGCATCGGATTATATTTAATCCGGAATCCGAATAAAAAATTAAAGACCCGCATATTTCCGGGTCCGGATGCGGGTTTAAGTAAACCCGCATCCGAAACCCGGATCCTAATTTTTTATTTTTATATTAATTTTTTTAAAATTATTTAATATATATATAAAAAAAACCCTAGATTCTCGCTAGAGTACTGCATGACCATGCATGACCTCTATTTCCTCTCAAATCTCAGCTTCTCTGTTTGGCTTTTCTTCTCTAATTCTCTCCTTCTAATCACCATCGTCAATTCGTCATCAGTCATCACCTATTCACCTTGCCAGTCAT
This sequence comes from Murraya koenigii, assembly GCA_025617385.1. Classification (NCBI taxonomy): domain Eukaryota; kingdom Viridiplantae; phylum Streptophyta; class Magnoliopsida; order Sapindales; family Rutaceae; genus Murraya; species Murraya koenigii. Next base: position 23,769,370 of record CM046817.1, read on the forward strand.
CACCTCGTCAGTCATCATTTTTGAAGCTCAGCTGTGTTCATCACTTCATTTGGTCATCATCAGTTCATCACTTCATCTCGTCATCATCAGCCTTCTCTGTTGGGTATCGTGGCCTTCTACTGTCATGGTGGGTATCGTGGCCTTCTCTGTTGGGTATGCTTTATCATGTTTTGATTTTATTATTTATAGTTTATTTATTTTTGAATTATTTTTTTGTGCTGTTAAATAGAATATAAATGGAAGAATTTGTTCATTGATTTGATATATATACTCTGTTTTGCTTTAAAATAGTGAGTTTCGACTTCCTTCTTTGCAATTTATGTCTTTGTTATGCTTTGATTTAATATATTTGCTTCTGTTTATGTCTTTGTTTGCTCTGTTTATGTTCTGTTATCTTGATTTCCCTTTGTAGCACTAAATTTTTTAATTCAATGGAACTCGATTAATACTGTTTCCTGTATTCTAACATCCTGAGTTGTGAGGTTAGTTCTTCTGCTTGTGGTTAGTTCACAAATATATTTTGTTTTTCAGTTGGGGCTTGTGGTTGTTTTGAAGTTTTATCTTTGGGAGTGGTTTTATATATCATAGTTTGTGAATTTGATTTATTCAGTAAAAAGTTTCACCATTTGAGATTGATTGTTATTAGTTTGTTGATACTTGATATTCATTGTAGTATTCCACGACATAATATAATTCCGGAAGATGCTATTATTGATCCGGAACTTGTTGAGCGAAATCGATCATAGTTTTGTTATATTCATTAATTACGGGTAATGCTTTGTTTCCGATCACTTCGTGCATATTTTTCCGATCTTTTGATTTAATATTTATGCTATGTTATGTTGCAAAATATGTAAATTTTTCTTATTAAAAATAGCATATAAAATGAAAGAATTTAGTGGATTGGTTGTTAATTAGGAAAATAAATAATCATGTTTTGACATAATCTTTGTAGAGTGACAAATTCATAATGGAAAATGAACAAAGAATCAATTTGGATGCTTCATTGAAAAGAGTGATGAAAGTGTGTGTGTGAGGGTCGAGCGAGGCGAAAATAATGATGATACTGAGATAGTTCGGGGAGTGGTTGTGGCCGTGGTCGTGGCACTAGGGGTAACACTACTCCTATCACTTCACGAAAACGAGGTGTTGGTGGCTGCAAAGGGAGCTCTTCGGGCAAAATAGTCTCTGATGCTTGGAATCATTTTAAAAAAGTTAAGTTGGGTGAGGAAGTTCAGGCGATTTGCAATTATTGTGGGTTAGTTATGCAAGGACATTACTCTAGGGGAACTAATCACTTGACAAATCATGCTAAACGTTGCCCTAGACGGTCATTCAAGAATGTGCAGCAAATGCACTTATCTTTTTCTTCTAAAGCTGATGGAACTACTACACTTAGTAGCTGCGAGTTACGAATCAAAGTGGGATATGGCAGCGATGAAAGCTTTTGTGGCTAGAATGATTATACTACATGAGCTTCCCTTAACATTTGTTGAATATGTTGGATTTTATGATTTGTTGAAACTACTCCAACCTTCTATTGAGACTATTAGTAGAAACACCATCAAAGCTGAAATTTTAAAGCTTTATGATGTTGAAAAAAAGAAGACAATGAGTATTTTAGAAGCTTGTGAGAGTAGGATTGCAATTACTACAGATATGTGGACTGCCAGTAACCAAAAGAAAGGGTACATGGTTATTACGGCACATTATATTGATAGCTCATGGGTGCTGCGAAGTCGTATTATGAGGTAATATTCTTGAAACTTTTTTTATTTAAGCATTAATTAATGTACTGCTTAATATTTTAACTATTTTTTAAATTTTTAGGTTTATATATGTGCCTGCTCCACATCATCGGTGAGGTAATGTGCAATGAGTTGTATGATTGTTTGATGGATTGGAATTTAGATAGAAAGTTATCCACTGTAACTGTTGATAAGTGTGCTGCAAATGATTCCATGATTGACTTGTTGTTGGGGAAATTTTCTACTAGTTCAATGATTATGGGTGGCAAATTCTTTCATATGCGTTGTTGTGCTCATATATTGAACTTGATAGTCAGGGATAGTTTATCTGTGATACAAAAAGGAGTTGAAAAAATTAGGGATAGTGTTCATTATTGGACAGCAACACCTGCTAGAGTTGAAAAATTTGAGAATGCAAAAAAATAATTAGGTATTAAGGAAACTAAGAACTTGGCACTTGATTGTAAAACTAGATGGAATTCCACTTATTTTATGCTTAGTACAGCTTTATTATATAAAGATGTATTTGATCGTTTGAAGGAACGTGAGAGAAATTATACATCTTTGCCTAGTGAGTTAGAGTGGAATTTGTCTAAACTTATATGTGAGTATCTAAAGAGTTTTTATAAATTGACAGAACTTTTTTCAGGGACACGATATTCAACATCTAATTTATTTTTTGCCAAGATTTGTGAAATTAAATTGTCAATGAATGCATGGTTGCAATCACCAATTGAGGGGATAAAAAATATGGCCATTAAGATGATTGCAAAGTATGACAAGTATTGGGACATTATTCATGGGGTTCTTGCAATAGGGACTATATTAGATCCTAGGCGTAAGATGCTACTGATTAATTTTTTATTTCCTAAAATATATGGAGAAAAAGCTGAATCTGAAATTGAAAGGGTGCATAAATTATTTGTTGATTTAGTGCATGAATATGAAGTAAAGTATTCATCAAATTCAAGTGGGGGTTAGTGGTTACATCAATTCTCAATGCACTACGATTCGCGGATTCTATTATGTTGGACTTAGACTTAGATGAAATGGCTGATGAGTGGGCATCATTCAGAAATGAAAACACACAGAATAATCATTTCAAAACAGAATTGGAGCTTTATCTTGAGGAAAGTATTGTGCCTTCAACTAGTCAATTTGATATTTTGTCATGGTGGAAGAATAATCAGGGCAAATATCCTATACTTGCAAAGATTGCAAGAGATTTTTAGCTATTCTCGTATCAGCAGATTGCATCCGAGTCCGCTTTTAGCATCTGGAGGTGAGACATTTAAGCCCTCATCGTAGTAGACTTCATCCATATACTGTGGAGGCATTGGTGTGTACTCAAAATTGGTTTTGGCTTGAACAAAACTTAAAAGGTATGAAAATTAATTTATTAGAATCAAATACATTTGTTATAATATTTATATTATCAATTTATCACTAACTGGTTGTCTTACTCATTATGTTTATGATTTATGCATTTTTTTTAGGTGGAATTCCAATGGAAGCAATACTTTCTGCAGAACATTTGGTTGATGAAAGTTTTATCAGTGAGCAACAGTCAAATGAAGTACATGAATGATTGACGGTTTAGTCTTTAGTGTAATGGTTTGAAGTTTGAAACATTTATGTTATGAATTTGTATCTTTGGATGTTTATAAATTTGTGAAACTTTGAATTTTAAATTTTATATTTGTATTTTTTTTTTTTTTTAGAACCAAGATATGTCATGATTTGTATTTGATTATTTTCAGAACATGTTTATTTATCTTTTGAACAGCAAATACAAATTTTAGACTTCAAATTCCAGTCATGTATATTCAAAATATTAAGTAATCCGGGTTCAAAACCCGGAATCCAGAAATCCAGATTTTTTCGGGTTGAACCCGGTCCGGACCCGGATTAAAAAAATCCGGGTTTAAATCCGGGTCCGATATATAAAAAATGCCATGCGGGTCCGGATCCGGAAAGACCAAACCCGGACCCGGACCCAGATTTTGCCATCCCTAGTTTCTCCGCATACAAGAATTTAGTTTACGAGTGAAGTTATTTTAAAGTATAAAATTTTATATTTACAAGTATACCCTTAAATAAATTTATTTAGAAATCCTTTTTTCTCTTCTTGGGGATCTAATTTATAATTTCCTCTTTTAAATATCATATAAATTATTTTTTCCATTTAACAAAAGACAACCAGATAAAACAGATTACTGTCTTATTGTTTGTTGAAGATTAATTTTAATTAATTTTGAATTGCTTAAAGAAGATTATGCTTTTGACTTTTTTTTTGTAATGAAACATATAGAAATAAAATATCAGTATTTATTGAAACCAGTATAGCAATATTGTTTTCAAGTTTCATTTCACAAACTAAACTTAAAATCCTTAGATTTGTAAAAAACGAGAAAAAAATTTCACTAAAATAACAAATTTTGATCAAATCATAAGTGGCTGCAGTTTGATTAAGTTTTACACGAAACTCCAAAAGTCTATTTGTTTAATATCAAATCAAAATTAAGGATCTTCCTCCACTACAGAACTTTATAATGAATACATGTATATTAATTATGAAAGAATAATATTGTAAGGATCTCTGTTAAGTTTACAGGTATGAAATTATTTTAGAAAAGATACACTAAAGCTCTTTGATGTTTAGTAAGGAAGAAAATAGATACAAAAAGAATATTTTGGGAATTAAAATGAGTGCTTATAGGAAAATTACGAATTTAAAATATTGTGGATGGGTTTTACGAGAAATTGAATTTATTGAGTATTTTATTAAGTTTAGATAACCTCACCAATTAAACACCTTAGTTTAATTGAGTGATTTCTTTAGTTCAATATAATAATTTGTCAACTGACCACACGTGTTTGATGCCTACCTGCGCGCATTTGGTTTGCTCTGACTTCCTTAGAGCAAACAAAAAACCATTTGATGTATTTGCTGATGCATTCCCATCGATTACTTAAAGAAACTCAAATAGTTGAGACAAAATTAAAATCCACATTAATTGGCGCTTATTATTCATACTTCCGTTTCCACAACATCAAACAACGCACATCAATATGCAAACTACAAATGGTCTTTAACCCTGCATATTTAGAAAACATAGTTGAAACTATTACTTGTGGAGACTGCAATTTTAAACTTTAAGAATGAGGACGATAAAGAATGGGAACTAAAAGTAGATCATTCTTCCTTCGTACTACAGCGCCAAAATCCTTGGTCATGTCTAGATCATTGATCTCTGCTTCATTTGGGAGTTTCCAATTGAAATGATAGAGCAATTGAGCAAGCGGAAGCTGAACATTAGCAATACCAAAAGATATGCCAGGACACATCCTTCTTCCAGCACCAAATGGGATAAACTCAAAATCGGTGCCTTTGTAATCAATCGAACTATCAAGAAATCTCTCTGGACAGAAGCTCTCAGCATCGCTCCAGTACCTGGGATCCCTTCCAATCGCCCACGCATTAACAATCACTTTAGATCCCATAGGTATATCATAGCCGAAAATCTTACACCGCTCTCTAGATTCTCTTGGCAGTAGCAGAGGAAGAGGAGGGTGTAATCTTAGAGTTTCTCTGATAACTAATTTCAAATATTGTAACTCATGAAGGCCTATTTCATCAACATTTCCATTTTTTTCGAAGATTTTCCTCACCTCTGCTTGTGCCTTTTCCATTACTTTTGAATTTTTCATCATTTCTGACATTGCCCATTCTAACGTTGTGAATGATGTGTCAGTTCCAGCCATAAAAATGTCCTGAATGAAGTAGGCAATTGTGCACATGGTGAACGAAGTTTAATATAAAGTACCATGCTTAATAATTCAGTAAAATGATATCTACTCTTTGAGACTATGCATGGACACATGTATTGTATCAAGGAGTAAACTCACTTACCACGATTACCGCTTTTATGCTATCGGTCGTTAAGCTGAAACCAAGGTCTCCATTTTCTTGACAATTCAACAGAACATGCACAAGATCATCTGCTTCACCATCAAGGGTTTTACCTACTGGCTTGCCAGCTTTATGCTCGTTGATGATGTTTCCAAGAATTTTATCTAGTACTTGATGTAGCCTCTCTAATTCAGGCTTAATCCCACTGAGTTTAGCAAGCAATTTAATCGAAGGGAATACATCAGCAAGACTGAAACCTCCGCCCAACTCAATAGCTTTGTGAAAAACTGCCATGAGTTCTTCTTGGTCCTGGCATCTCACACCGAAAGCTGCCTTTGAAGTGATGCCATTTATTAAGGAAAATAACATCTTTGAAAGGTTGATCGGGAATCCTGAGTTTGATGAGATGGATGCAGTGAGATTTGATACCTCTTCTTCCCTAATTGATCGGAATGATTGAACACGTTTTGCACTAAGCAGCTCCAATGTGCAAATTTTTCGCAGTTGTCTCCAATAATCTCCATGTGGTGCAAATGCAATGTCTGTGCAATTATAAGTCATAATACTAGCTGCTAGGAGAAAGGGCCTTGAAGCAAAACTAATGTCCTGGGTTTTCATTACTTCTTTTGCAGTTTCTGGTGAGGAAACAACAATATGTGACACTTCCCCAAGTTGAAGTTGCATCAGTGGACCATATTTCTTGGCCAAATCTCTTAGGCAGCGATGAGGCATAGAGCCAACAAGCTGATGCAAATTTCCTATTAGGGGTAACCTCCAAGGTCCTGGGGGTAGATTTAAAGTCGAGTAACTATCTTTTGATTTCTTCCAAATCATAAAAACGATAAGGATGCCTAAAATGATTGGAAAGGTGGTGAATTGGTGTTCCATGTTATAAGGGGAGAGAGTTTACTTACTAAGGATTAATTATGAGAAGCTGATTGATCGGTATTGATCGGTAATCCAATTTAAATGAGTTCAGTTTGGTGAAGCCTCGAGTAATTTTCTCATGCTTCACATGTTTCCACCGAGTTTGTGTCAAAGTTGGGCACCGCCACCGCCTTTCTAGATGGGTAGTGCCCAACTGTCAAACACGGCACACGGTGCCGTGTTTGAAAAGAAAAAAAATATATAAAATAATATATAATAAAAATAATAATAATAAATAAATAATGCATAGTAACCAAAATGTGGCTATAAATTGAGAGCCTCTTCCCTCATTTCAATCATCCCAGAAAATTTATTTGCTCTTGTATTAAAGAGAATTTTGAAAGTTAAATAAGTACTCTTATTGGGTGTAATTGGTGTATTGGGAAGTGAGAATAGTTTTCTCTTAGTTATAGAGAGAAGTTTTTATTTTTCAGTATAATAAAATTATTTCCTTCTGTCTTTGCCCGTGGATGTAGGCTATAAGCTGAACCACGTAATTTCTTGTGTCCAAATTTGTGCTTGCTCTTTATTTTTTCTTCCAATCTCATTTAGTTGTGGTTCTACTTCACCCATAAATTTCCTAACAGCAGTATCAGAGCATCGGTTGCATTTTTTGGAATCGGAGTTACTGTTCACATATACTGATCTTGTTCACGTGAAGCAGATGAGAGCCGATCCTAACTAAGGTAGTTCGTGGTGAAAGCAATGGCGGCAAAATACGAGATTGAGAAGTTCAATGGAAACAATTTCTCATTGTGGAAAATGAAGATGAAAGCTATTCTGAGGAAAAGCAATTGGTTGGCAGCAATTGGAAAAAGACCTATAGAGGTAACTGATGATGCTAAGTGGAACGAGATAAACGGTAATGCAATTGCTGATCTACACTTAGCACTTGCAGATGAGGTGTTATCCAGTGTGGTAGAGAAAAAGACAGCGAAGGAAATATAGGATACTCTCACAAAATTGTATGAGGCTAAGTGGCTGCACAACAAGATCTTTTTAAAGAGGAGACTCTATACTCTTCGCATGGCGGAATCTACATCAGTGACTGACCATATCAACACTTTAAAACTTTATTTTCGCAACTCACAACGTTGGGTCGCAAAATAGAGAAAAATGAACGTGCAGAGCTTCTACTTCAAAGTCTACCAGATTCGTATGATCAACTCATCATCAATTTGACGAACAACAACCCGACGGACAGTCTAGTTTTCAATGATGTTTGCAGCCTCTATCTTAAACGAGGAAAGCAGGAGCAAGACCAAGGAAGATAGACATGCAAGTTCGCAGCAAGCAGAAGCACTATTGGTGAAGAGAGGGAGATCAATAGAACGTGGCCCCAGTGGGAGTTACAATCATGGTAGATCAAAATCCAAAAGTAAGAAGAATGTGAAATGCTACAATTGCGGCAAGAAAGGGCATGTGAAGAAAGAATGTTGGAGCAATCAGAAGAGTAGAGAGAATAAAGCACCTGAGTCATCAAATGCTCAGGGTTGTGTGGCTAGTACTTCGGATGATGGCAAAATTCTCTATAGCGAGGCAGCAGCTGTTACAGAAGGCAGAAAGCGATTAGCTGACGTCTGGCTTATAAACTCAGGAGCAACATGGCATATAACCTCTCGGAGAGAATGGTTCCACACATATGAAAGGAGGATCTGTGTACATGGGCGATGACCATGCCTTGGAGATCACTAGTATTGGTACTGTCAAAATAAAAATGTATGATGGTACAGTTCACACAATTCATGAGGTACGATATGTCAAAGGCCTGAAGAAAATTCTATTGTCTTTAGGACAAATAGATAGTCTTGGCTACAAAGTCCATATTAAAAATGGGATGATAAAAATTGTCAGAGGAGCGCTTGTGTTAATGAAGGCAGAAAAGATCAGTGCGAATCTATTCATGCTTCAAGGAGAAACACTGCAGAAAGCTGATACGTGTGTTGCTTCAAATGGAGAAGAGTCAGCAATGATGTGGCATCTCAGACTTGACCACATGTCAGAACAAGGTTTGAAGATCCTTTCTCAGCGACAGCTACTTCCGGAACTCAAATTGATAAGTCTACCATTTTGCGAGCATTGTGTTACAAGTATGCAGCATAGATTGAAATTTAGCAGATCTCATGCTAGAAGTAAATGCATTCTCGACTTAGTTTATTCTGATGTTTGGGAATCACCGGATTTATCCCAAGGAGGTACAAAGTACTTCGTTACTTTTATTGATGATTACTCCAGGAGATGTTGGGTGTATCCAATCAAGAAAAAGTCAGATGTGTTTCCAGTATTCAAGGAATTCAAAGCGCGGGTTGAACTTGAATCTGGGAAAAAAATCAAGTGCTTAAGAACAGATAATGGTGGAGAGTATACAGATAGTACATTTATTGCATACTGTAAGCAAGAAGGTATTCAGAGACAATTTACAGCGGTATACACTCCTCAACAAAATGGAGTGGCAGAACGGATGAATAGAACTCTTACAGAGAGGATAAGAGTTATGTTGAGGACTACTGGTCTACCTAACTCTTTTGAATTGAAGCGACCAAACACACTGTTATATCTGATAAATCGGTCTCCATCAACAGCTATTGAGTTGAAGACGCCGATGGAGATGTGGACAGATAAGCCAGCTGATTACTCTCATTTACATACATTTGGATGTCCTATATATGTAATGTATAATGCCCAAGAAAAAACAAAGCTAGATCCAAAATCTAGGAGGTGTATCTTTTTGGGGTATGCTGATGGTGTAAAGGGGTATCGTCTGTGGGATCCCACTGCCCACAAGATTGTTATCAGCAGAGATGTTGTCTTTGTAGAAGATCAACTGCAAAAGAAAGATGGTGATGATAGTACTGCGAAAGAAAAGTTAGAGACTACACTGGTATATGTAGAAATAATCAGGAAGATTTAAAGTCTTTTGAACCAGCACCAGAGCGCGAGGAACAAGAACCAGTCGAGTCTGAGGCTCTAGAAATTCGTCGGTCAACTCGAGAGAGACTACCACTAACTTGGCACTCAGAGTATGTTACAGAGATCAATGTTGCATATTGTCTTTTAACGGAAGATGGAGAACCATCAACTTTCCATGAAGCTTTAAACAGCTCAGATGTTACTTTGTGGACGGCAGCAATGCAAGAAGAAATTGAAGCTCTACACAAAAACAAGACATGGGAACTTGTGCCATTGCCACATAGAAGAAAAGCCATTGGAAACAAATGGGTCTACAAGATTAAACATGATGGCAATAATCAAGTGGAGCAGTATCGTGCAAGATTGGTGGTAAAGGGATATGCTCAGAAAGAAGGTATTGACTTCAATGAGATATTTTCTCCAGTAGTTAGACTCATGACAGTCAGAGTAGTCTTGGCAATGTGTGCTACATTCGACCTACATCTAGAATAGTTAGATGTGAAAACTGCATTTCTTCATAGAGAAATTGAAGAAGAAATTTATATGCTCTAACCAGAAGATTTTGCTGAACAGGCAAGGAAAACTTGGTTTGCAGATTGAACAAATCTCTATACTGTCTTAAACAGGCGCCGAGGTGTTGGCATAAGAAATTTGATTCCTTCATAATGAGCCTTTGATACAACAGACTCAGTTCAGACCATTGTGCTTATTACAAGAGATTTGAGGATAATGATTTTATCATTTTGCTGTTGTATGTGGATGACATGTTGGTCACAGGCCCCAACACAGATCAAGTCCAAGAATTAAAGGCACAATTGGCTAGGGAGTTTGAAATGAAGGACTTGGGACCAGCAAACAAGATTCTAGGGATGTAAATTCACCGAGACAGAAATAACAGGAAGATTTGGCTTTCACAGAAGAATTACTTGAAGAAAATCTTGCGACGCTTCAACATACAAGATTGTAAGCCAATTTCTACCCCACTTCCTGTTAATTTCAAGTTATCCTCAAGTATGTGTCCTAACAATGAAGCAGAGAGAAAGGAGATGTCTTGAGTACCATATGCATCAGCAGTGGGAAGTTTGATGTTCGCTATGATCTGTACAAGACCAGACATTGCATAAGCAGTGGGAGCAATTAGTCGATACATGGCGAATCCTGGTGGAGAACATTGGCAAACAGTGAAGACGATTCTAAGATACATCAGGGGAACCTCAGATGTTGCATTATGTTATGGAGGGTCGAATTTCATCGTCGGAGGCTACGTGGATTCGATTTCACGGTGACCTTGATAAAAGAAAATCCACTACTCGGCTATGTGTTTACACTTGCGAGGATGAGTATAAGTCGGGTTTCAAAGCTGCGATCGTTGTGGCTTTATCTACAACAGAGGCAGAATACATGGCAGCTACACAAGCATCCAAGGAAGCTATTTGGATACAAAGGTTACTTAAGGAGCTCGAGTACAAACAAGAGAAAATTTCTGTGTTTTGTGACAGTCAGAGTGTTTTGCATATTGCAAAGAATCCAGCCTTTCATTCCAGGATAAAACATATAGGGGTTCAATATCACTTTATTCGAGAATTAGTGGAAGATGGAAGTATAGATTTACAGAAAATCCATACTAAGGAGAACCTAGCAGATGTTATGACTAAACCAATCATTAGTGACAAGTTTATATAGAGTAGATTCTCTTGTGGCCTAGCAGAAACGTAAGCAACATGTCAATGGCAAAGAAGAAAGGATAGTGTGGAGATTGATTGGTTCTCAATCAAATCTCCAAGTGGAAGAATGTCAAAGTTGGGTACCGCCACCGCCCTTCTAGATGGGCGGTGCCCAACTGTCAAACTCGGCACACGGTGCCGTGTTTGAAAAGAAAAATATATATATATATAATATAATATAATATAATAATAATAAATAAATAATGTATAGTAGCCAAAATGTGGCTATAAATTGAGAGCCTCTTCCTTCATTTCAATCATCCCATAAAATTTATTTTCTCTTGTATTAGAGAGAATTTTGATAGTTAAATAAGTACTCTTATTATTGGGTGCAATTGAGGTATTGGGAAGTGATAATAGTTTTCTCCTAGTTATAGAGAGAAGTTTTTATTTTTCAGTATAATAAAATTATTTCCTTCTGTCTTTGCCCGTGCATGTAGGTTATAAGCCGAACCACGTAATTTCTTATGTCCAAATTTGTGCTTACTCTTTATTTTTTCTTCCAATCTCATTTAGCTGTAGTTCTACTTCACCTATAAATTTCCTAACAGTTTGGGCTTTGTCTTCTAGCTAGTATCTAGTTTACTTGGAATGGGATCTGACTACATTTGGAATCTTAAACTGAAAAAAAAAAAAGAAATCATTTGCAAAGTCAAATTGTTATTTCTTTAATAGACTATCCTCGATCGCAATGTTCATGCACATGTCATTAATGATTTAATTTCAAAAAATTGATAAATACATATGTCTCCAAATATATCCTCATCAGTACAATACTCCAGAGATTCGCAACCCTCCAAACCGCCAAACAACTATTCAGATTGGAAGATCTCAATTATTGATTCTAGGTAAAAGGCTTGGGGACAAGCCTGTTTCAAGGGGCGGAAATGTTAGGATCCTATTAGTTTATTTTAATTTCTTTCTTATTTGGATTTGGTTTGTTTATTGCAATTATGATTTAGAGATACGATTAATGAGAATTAGGATTGTGTTGAGCTACTATAAAAAAGTGATTCATATTATAATTTTCAGCAAGCAATAATAAATTAATTCCAATCCTCCAGTTAATTCTTTCTCTTTTTGATGAATCCCTCTCTCTCATGAATTTCTCTATTTTCTTCTCGGTATTCTCAAATTCTTCCTCTCTTCACTCCTAAATTCTCTAATCAAACCCTAGCCTATTAAAAGTACAAAAAAATACATAGAAAATAAAATCAGTTAGGGGAAAAACAATACAAAACAAACAGAAAGGAAAACACTTTCATGAAACCCTTATCATGGCCTTAAATTAATCAATAAAACCTCTTGGTTTCCATAAATATTTTTTTTCTTTAAATCAAGGGTATGTTTGCGATTGCTTTAGCTTCTCAAATAATCATTTCTTATGTAAATTCTCAATAATCAGCTTTGCAAATAATTTGGTAAGATGTTTGCTAATTTCAGATTATTTCATAATTCTAGTTGTTTGTATAAGTTCTATTCTAATTATTAAAATTCAAACCTTCAGTTATTGACCTTAGATTCCATATAACTGAGGAAATTTTATTTTCATAAGTTACACAGGAAATGTAAAACCTTAGATTACTTGCTGAGTTGAAAAGATGTAGAACATTAGAAATATATATGACTTGAGGTTTATGGTGCAGGTATCGAGTTTTATCCTGGTTGTAAGAAGTGCACCTTGACAGAAAAATAAAAATAATAATAATAATGTGAAGAATGTAGGATTACTAATTGTATTGACTAGTATAGCCAACATTAGTTGCCTTCATGTTCAGTGTACTGCCTATGTGTGTTCCCTTTCTTTCTTTCATTTTTTTTTTTTTGTTTGTGTGTGAGTTATATCAAATTGTTTTAAATTTCCTTTTGTCAAAATCCTAGGTAAACCAATATGCTAATCGATAAGATTATGGAATGCTTATCACATGGTAGTGCAGTAATATAACTCTGTTAAATTAGTTTTGTTCCACTTCCGTGAACTAGATCTTAAATAACAGTGATATAACAAAAAATTACATCCCCAACAAGTTTGTTGTTTATTCCTTCAATCATATATGTATGCTTTCAATTTAGAACAAATATACCAAAAAGGCAGTGAAATCAATAATATATCATAATGGATTCCATTGTCTTGGATTATTCGACGATAAAGCCTAAGCTGCAAGGTCCTTGTGATCTCTTTCTTTCGGAAACCGAATTGACACATAATTTAGAAATGGGTTGGTCTGAAAAATCTTCATTTTTTTAAAATCCAAGGCTTATGCCAAAGTTGCAATCAAGTATAATGGAAGAGAATATCTGACCAATTTTGAGTAAGTACTTATCAAGGGCAGATGCTTTTAGATTCTAACATTAAAGGTATATATTACTTAATAAATGATTATCCAATTTATTATGCATTTGCTTGATTTTTCACTAAGTTAATCGTCATGTTCAGTTTTCTGAATGCAGGTATCAGCAACAACTACAATCTTGATTTGATTATAGGAATTTCTCAGCTTCCAGTATTAATATTCCTATTCATTGTGATGCTTATGAAATTCCCAACAAATAAAGACCCGTAGTAAGTTGCATTCTAACAAAATTTCTCAATGTAGCTAGTGACAGCCTTTTTTGCATATCTTATTACACGATAGCTCTCTCATTTAATATTAACTTTTTTTTTTATTTGGTTAATTTGTGTGCCTAGATAATATGACAGCGGATGAGGTCTCGGGTGAGCCAGTGAATGAAGGGGTTGTTTTTGGTGCTGATCATGATAATGAATCCAGGCCTGGATGAAGCAGTTAATTTGCAGTGGGTGATGATTGTACTTCGTGTAGTTTTTATTGTAAACCCTCGGTTCTTTTCTAGTTTGGTATAATGTTTTGGCTTTTATGCTTCAATGTTGGTGTAGTTTCAAATGCCAATTGCAAATTTTAAAATTTTATTTTATTAATTTCCTTTTAAAAAAATTTTTTTCTTAAATAAATATTGATACCATAACATCGTTATCTTTGTGATGCCCTTTTTTCTAATAGTAGAAGTTGGTATTCCTTGTTGCATAAGTAAGAGGCAGGGGCTTAACTGTATTAAATCATCAAAATTTATGCAAGTTGGTGGAGCCTTGCTGCCAGTCCTACCAGAGATGCCTTCTATCAGTTTTTGTCATCTGGTGAATGCTATCGGCAGTTGATATTGTTGTTCATGACCTGTTTGCATTGAAGCCTGATACAAATAATAATGTATCTGGTTTGCTGACCGAGGACAGTTTATTTGAAAAATTAGACATCGTCATGCATCACCTCAAAAATGTTGTAATTAGTTAGCTTTGCTCTTTAAAAACAAAATGTTTACACAACTAAAATGTCTTTCCTTCATTAATTTTACCAAGATCATGATCTTTTCATATCATACTCACGTCATTGATGGTTTATTGTCAACAAACTGAAAATAACAGGAGAGAAGCCAACCTTAACCAACAAATTGTTGCTTTTAAGTGCTAACGCACCTTGATTGTGAACAAGTTATTGCTCCCCACAAAAGTTCTAACAAGTGCCACTAAGCTTATCAAATTATTCTTGATATCAATAGGCTGACTAAACATTTAGCTTAAGCAACTTTTCTTTCAGGAGGTAATTAACCAAGTTGATTGTTTCAAAGCATCACTGCTGGTACCTGACACACCTGCCTCGGAAATCAGAATGAAAAATAAAACAATCCAAAAGAATCTAGAATTAGTTCATTCTGCTATGTCTAGGATGAGCTGGAGATTTCACCATGAATTAAAACGTCCCCAGCTCATTTTTTGTCTCAAAAATGAATTTGATTATCGAACAAAGAACCACAAGTATCCTAATTTGCTACTATTCTTTTAACCGGTTCCGCCAAAGCTGAAAGCTTCCAAAGTCTCTAGACTGCTTGCAATCCATAAACAAGCATGCACAATAGTTTCCCCATTTGAAGAAAGTGCCCCTTAATGAGACTGGCGTCACCATTTGTTGCCATCGTCGATCAGTCTGCAGACCTTTGAATCAGCAACAAAGAATTAGGTAACTAGTTGAAATATAATTAACAAATGTGCTGCAAGTCCACTGATTCCGTTATTTTGTTTGAGCTACCTCTGCCCATCAGCCTTTAAACAGCTTAGCATCTCCAGAATATATCAGCTGTACTTAAAATCATAAACACATTGGTGTTTATTAATAGTTATTCATACTTCCTTCCTCGCTATCAAACAATACACACATCAATATGCAGATATTCGCATCCACGACAGAGGATATATCGAAAACGCATTTGATACTTGACTCTTTAGACTATTACTACAATCAAATTAACATAAAATTGACATCTAATATCACATCCACAGCACTGGATGGACTGCAGTTTTAATCTTTAGAAAGAAGACAATAAGGAATAGGGACTAAAAGTAGATCATTCTTCCTTCGTACAGTTGAGCCAAAATCCTCAGTCATGTCTAGATCATGACTCTCGGCTCCATATGGGAGTTTCCAGTTGAAATGATAGAGCAACTGAGCAAGTGGAAGCTCCACATTAGCCATTCCAAAAGGGATCCCAGGACACATCCTTCTTCCAGCGCCAAATGGGATGAACTCAAAATCTGTCCCCTTGTAATCAATTGAAGTATCAAGAAATCTCTCTGGATAGAAGCTCTCAGCATCATTCCAGTACCTGGGATCCCTTGCAATCGCCCACGCATTAACAATCACTTTAGATCCCTTAGGAATATCATATCCAAAAATCTTACACCTCTCTCTACATTCTCTCGGTATTAGCAAGGGAAGAGGGGTGTGCAATCTTAGAGTTTCTTTGACAACTAATTTTAAGTATCGTAACTCATGAAGGCTTACTTCATCAACAGTTCCATTTTTGTCAAAGACTTGCCTCACCTCTGCCTGTGCCTTTTCCATTACCTTGGGGTTTTTCATCATCTCTGACATTGCCCATTCTATTATTGTGAAGGATGTGTCGGTTCCAGCCAAAAATATGTCCTGAAATAGGAAATTAAATGAACATTACATTTTAATTCACTCTTCAACTTTTTTCTCCCTTATTTATTTATTTATTTTGGGCACAATTCGCTCTATAACTTAGAATTAACCAAAAAGTGAAAAGTAAAACCAAGAAGGCTTTATTGCTTGATTAAATAACAGAAGTTTAATAATTCAGTAAAATAAATTTGTAAGTCTATGCATGGGAACATGAAATTACATACCATGATTACCGCTTTAATGTTATCGGTTGTTAAGGTGAAATCAAGGTCCCCATGATCTTGACAATTCAAAAGAACATGCACTAGATCCCCTGCTTCACCCTCATCAGTATTTTTTATTGCACTGCTTCCTTTATGCTCGTTGATGATGTTTCCTAGAATTTTATCTAACGCATGATGCAGCCTCTCCAGTTCAGACTTCATCCCGCTGAGCTTTGCAAGAACCTTAATGGAAGGAAACGCATCGACAAGACTGAAGCCTGTTCCCAATTCCATAATTTTGTGAATAACTGCCATGAGTTCTTCCTGGTCGTGGTATCTCCTGCCAAAAGCCGCCCTTGTGGTGATGTTATTCATTAAGGAAAATACCATCTTTGAAATGTTGACCGGCAATCCTGAGTTTGCAGAAATGGTTGAAATGAGATTGGATACCTCTTCTTCCCTGATTGATCCGAACGATCGCACGCGTTTTGCACTTAGCAACTCCAACGTGCAAATCTTTCGCACTTGTCTCCAATAATCTCCATAGGGTGCGAATGCAACGTCCGTACAATTATAAGTTATAATAATAGCAGATAGGATAAAGGGCCTCTGAGCAAAATTGATGTCATTGTTTTTCATCACTTCTTTGGCAGTTTCGGGCGAAGAAACAACAATATGTGGTACTTCCCCAAGTTGAAGTTGCATCAAGGGACCATGTGTCTTGGCCAAATCACTGAGGCGGTGATGGGGCGGAGAGCCAACAAGCTGATGCAAATTTCCTACGAGGGGTAACCTCCAAGGGCCTGGGGGTAGATTTAATAAAGT
Source organism: Murraya koenigii (assembly GCA_025617385.1). NCBI lineage: Eukaryota > Viridiplantae > Streptophyta > Magnoliopsida > Sapindales > Rutaceae > Murraya > Murraya koenigii. The sequence continues at coordinate 23,786,614 of CM046817.1, forward strand.
TGAGTGATTGTTTTTTGATTTCTTCCAAATGATCAAAACAAAAAGCAGGAGGCTTAAAATGATTGGAAAGGAGGGAAATTGGTGTTCCATGTTATAAAGGGAGAGGGGGTTCACTTACTAAGGATTAATTATGGAAAGCATATCGATTGGTAATCCAGTTTAAGTAGGCTTACGTTGGTGGAGCCTCGAGTAATTTGCTCTGCTTCACATGTAACTGCAGAGTTTTGGTTTTGTCATGTAGTTAGTTTACTTGGCATGGGGTTTCTGATCCCTGAATCCAATTTGGATTTGGAATATTAAATTAAAAATATCTTGTGCACAGCCTAATTGTTAATTTTTCTGATGGATTATCCTCGATCGCGACGCTCATGCACATGTCATCCATGATATACTTTCAAAGAATTGATAAATACACCAAACATCTAATAATGCACAATTTTATCCTAAAACTATTAAACCAGCTTTCTGATACGTATACTGTAATATTTATATTTATAATTAAAACTTAGTAGGACAATTTTCTATAAATCTATTATGGCACTGTCTATTATATTACTGTCTAAATTTCTATCCTCATAAATATTGTATGAAAATTCACTCAACTCACATTGATAATTTTTTTTTTAAAGAAAAAAAAGGTGGACAAACCCAAATACAAATTTTTTTAACTTCTTTTCTCACTCTCAAAAATTAAACTCGGGCCGCCAGCTCTACGGCAAGCATGGTGACCAACCCGACTACACCCATGGGCGCATTAATAAGAGTGATAATTATCTCTATTGATTTTAAATTGCGAGAGAAGAAGAATCATAATATATACTAAAGCTCGAACCTATGACCTCAAAATTTTTTATAGGTTTTATATGGGTTAGATTACGGGTTATTCTCTATACTCGAAATCTGCCTACGGTATCTATAATGAGAGGACCATTCAAAGAAGGTTGGAGATACGTAAGACCCTGAGTGAAAGTCCATTGTTTCAATAGGTGAATGAGATTGCTACAATCAAAGAGGTGTTTGTGAGTTTCTGTATCTTCTTTCTCATTTTGCAATTGACTGAGTACAGTGATGCTGAAACAGGAGGTTTTGAAGTTTCCTTGTCAAAGGAAAACATGATGCTGGCCAAACTAATTGATAAAGAGGCTTTGCTGTATAAATTTAAACTAATCACCTCAATTAGCACAAGTAACATGCACCTATTTGATTCCAAGGGACTGTTAAAGTTGTGACTTAAATAAAAAATTGAGCAAGTGGAGTTGGTAAGCATTGAAGAATTGAACAAGTGCAAAATTGATTGGTAACCAATTGTGATGGTCGGCCATAATTGGAAACCATTTGTAGTGGTTGGCCATAATGCCCATTATTACCATTATAAAATTAACAAATTGTTAAGTCTAAACACTATAAATAGGCTTCTCGGCTTCATTTCATGAGAGTTAAATCATCCAAATTTTGAGAATTGAGGGTAATTGAAAGTGAAGTAATTTGAGAGATTTGTGAGAGTTTTTATTTGAATGTTTTAGTGAGGATTCAATTTAGGGTATTGACATTTTGATTTTGAGAGTTTTTCTTAATTTTGTAACCCTCATTTTTTAGTGAAATTATTTTTCAGTCTTTTCCTATGAATATGGGCTTTAAACTAAACAACGTAAATTATTATGTCATATTTTCTTTACATTTATTTATCATCATATTTATATTTCTCTAAAAATCAAAGTCATCATAAATTAGTTATTGCTCAACTCGTGTTTCTGTAATAATTGGTATCAGAACTGAAGGTTCATACTTGGAGCATATAGCATTGTTCACATATATAGTACTATTCATAAATACAATATTATTCACAAATATGGTACTATTCACAATGGTAGGTACGACCATTTATACATGATACTGTTCACAATCACCATAAAATAGTATATTTACGCATGTCTATGAAAGTTTTGTCAACAAGACGATAAGAATCTAAAGAGTGTGGGTTTTAAGTGGGACTATTGTGACCCATCTGTTCTCTTAAAAACTTTTCTAATGCATTTATTCACACGAAATAAATATCATAAATATTGCTTTCAAGTGTAAATAGTTGTTGAAAACACTGATCATTTGGGGTTGAGAATGATAGCAGAATCGTTGTCATCATCTTTATCAGCTAGGCTACTGTGACTAATGCAAAGTTTGAAGGAAAAAAATTCAATAGTACTAATAATTTTGGTATATGGCAATATGAGGTGTTAGATGTCTTATGTTAGTAAGAATTAGAACTTGTTCTTGAAGAAAAGCCTGACAAGATAGATGACAAAGAGAAGACAAAGTTCAATAGATAGGCATGTGGTATTATTTACCTATGTCTAGCTAAAGATCAGAAGTATTATTTACCTATGTCTGGGTAAAGATCAGAAATACTCTGTTATAAGGGAGACATCAGAAAAGAAATTATGGAAGACACTAGTAAAAAAGCACATGAAGAAAAGCCTTGAAAATATGTTTTATATGGAAAAGAAACTCTGTCGATTCACATATGCACTTGGCATGTCAATGAATGACCATGTGAACTCATTGAACAAGATATGAGCAAATTTACTGAATTTGGATGAGAAATTTGAAGATGAAGATAAAGCATTGTTACTGTTAAATTTCATTATTAATTAATATGACCATCTCACTACCATTTTGCTTCATGAGAATGACAGTGTCACATTTGATATTGTATGCAATGTATTGTATAACTCTAAGATTAGAAAGAAAGACAAAAAAGATCACAGAGATACAGTTAAAGAAATATTAACAACAAGAGGTCGTTCACAAAACCGCAAACCTAAAAAAATAGGCAAGTTTAAATTGAAGATCTGCCAAAGATTAATGTGCTTTTTGTCGTGGTAAAGGGCATTAGAAAAAAGAATTGTCCTAAGTTACAAAATAGAAGGCTATTTCTGATGCATATGTAACAAAACATGATGAGGAGTTAGATTTTAGCTTGGTTGGCATAACGTTGACATATTATTCAGATGAGTGGATTTTGGATTCAGATTTTACTTATCATATGTGTCATAATAAGGGCTGGTTTTCTAGCTTCAAGGAGCTAGACAGTAGAGTTATTTTTATGGACAATGACAGTACTTGTAAAATTATGGGAATATATTCAATCCAATTGAAGAATCATGATGGTTCAATCCAAGTCTTGACAAATGTTAGCTATGTACTAAGCTTGAAGAAAAATCTTATCTCATTAGAAATCCCAAAATTCAAAGGGCTTATAATCACTCTAAAAGATGAATTTTTAAAGGTAACAGTTGGTGTACTAATAGTGATGAAAGGCATAAGAAAAATAATTTGTACTATATTCAAGAGAGTACAATTATTTCTAGAAATAATTATACTATGTTCAAGAAAGTACAATTATTTCTAGAAATAATACAGATTCATATGCATACAAGTTATAGCATTTACATTTAGGACATGCTAGTGAAAAAGTTTTACAAACTTTGGTAAAGCAAGGCTTGTTAAAATTTGTAAATTCTTACAAATTAGAATTTTGTGAACATTGTGTTCTAGGCAAGCAGACAATGGTAAAATTTAATTCAGTAATTCATGATACAAAATAAATTCTAGACTACATTCACAATTATGTGTGGTGATCTACTAGAGTAGTTTTTTTGGGAGGTAGGCACTATTTTGTTACTTTTATTTATGATTATTTAAGAAAAGTGTCAGTGTATTTGATGAAGAACAAGAGTGAAGTTTTATGCATATTTCTGAAATGAAAGAATATGGTCAAGACTCAGACTGGTCAAAAGGTCAAATATTCTCTTAGATAATGATGATGAGTAACAAAATGATTCATTTCTATAAGTACGCTGAGATGAGGACATTATGCAACATTTCACAATTTGAGATACACCACAGCAAAATGGGGTAGTAGAACGCATGAATTGAACTATACTGAAGAAATTTCGATATCTGTTGTCCAATAATAGATGGGATAATAAGTTTTGGGCTAAAGTAGTTATATATGCATGTCATGTGATTAATCATTTGCCATTAACTGCAATTGAGGGCAAAACACTCATGAAGATGTGGACTAGTAAATCTGCTACTAATTATAATTCTTTGCATATTTTGTTACACTACTTATTATCGTGTAAAAGAATCTAAGTTAAACCAAAGAGCAAAGAAAGTATTTTTCATGAGTATAACTGGTGGAGTAAAAGGATATCATCTATGGTTTCCTATTACGAAGTAGATTACTTTCAGCAAAGATGTAACTTTTGAAAAATCTGTCATGTTGAAATAAAAAGATTTACAAAAAGGTAACAAAATTAGTGGTACTTCGCAGCAAGTGGAGTTTGAAAAGCTTAAGGGTGATCCAGCCAATGTTGAGGAGACAGATGATTCTCCATCAATTGAATATAAAGAAGAGGTTATAATCCAAGAACCTTCACATGAACAAGATTCAATTGAATATAGAGGCCACGAAGAGAGATTCATAAACCTACTCGCTTTATTAATATAGTAACCTATGTACTTCTAGTTATATATGATGATATTCCTTCCACTTACAGAAAAGTAGTAAATAACCATAAAAGTGTAAAATGGAAACAAGGAATTGATGAAAAAATGTAGTCTCTTCATAAGAATGAAATTTAAGAGATAGTTACACTAACCAAAGAAAAAAAAATTGGGTGCAAATGGGTATATAGAAAGAATTAATGATTTCTTCATAAGAATTAAATTTGATACAAGGCTAAATTAGTAGCGAAAGGTTACACTCAAAATGAATGAATAAACTACAATAATGTGTTTTCTCTAACTATGAAACATTCATTCAAATTTTACTAACCATGGTTGCATAATTTGATCTTGAACTAGTTCAACTTGATATGAAAACTGCATTTTTACACAGTGATTCAGAAAAGAAAATCTACAAAACTCAGTCAATTGAATTCAAAGTTACTCAAAAAAAAAAACCTGAGTTTGCAAACTGACAAAGTCACTTTATGGATTAAAATAAACTTTGAGGCAGTGGTACAAGTGATTTGCTCGATTTATGAAGGAGCATAAGTACTAGAGAAACAAGTTTGATCATTGCATGTATTTTTACAAGCTACAAGATAGATCTTTCATATATTTACTCTTATATATTAATGAAATATTAATAACAGCTAAGAGTGAGAATGAGATTGAAAAGTTAAAGGCCCAACTCAACTAAGAGTTTGAGATGAAAAATTTATGTGAAGCTAATAAGATTCTTGATATGGAGATATGCAGAGATAAAGCTGATGACAAAGTCAGCTTATCTTAGAAACAATATTTGAAGAAGGTACTACAACAGTTTGGCATGACTGAGCAGACAAAACTTGTGAGTACCTCGTTGAATTCTTATTTCAAGCTTTCTACACAATTATCTCCTTCAATGGATATGGAACAAGTTCCGTATTCAAATATAGTGGGTAGCTTGATGTATGCAATGGTGTGTACAATGCCTAAAATTTCACAAGTAGTTAGAATAGTGAGCAAGTATATGCACAATCCTAGTAAAGGGCATTGGCAAGTTGTGAAATGGATTTTACAATACACTCAGAAGACGTAGATGTCAGTTTACTATTTGAGCAAGATAATACACTTAGTCAAGGTGTGATTAGGTATGTTCAGATTAATTATACTGGTGATTTGGATAAAAGACGGCCAATTCCAGAAATGTATTTACTCTTGTTGGAGAGCCAGAAAGTTGGAAGTTTATATTACAATAAACAGTAGCTCTGTCGTTCACAGAGGCTGTTAAAGAGGCTATTTAGTTATAAGGCTTATTTGAAAACTTGGGGCTAGAACAAGAGCACATTAATATGCATTACCATAGTCAAAGTGCTATTTATTTAGCAAAGAATCAAATTTATCATGCACGTACAAAGAAAATCGACATATACTTTCACTTTGTGTGGGAAGTTATTAATAAGGGAAAGATTCTTCTTCAAAAAATCAAGACTGCAGAGAATCCCACAAATATATTAACCAAGGTGGTTACAGTGATTAATTTTGAGTATTGTCTAAACTTGATCAGTATCCTGCAAGTTTAAAACAATGAGGAAAGCAAATATTGGAGGATGATTTAACGTACAACAAGTTCAATATGATTCAAATCAATGCAGAGATTTGTTAAAGTTGTGACTTGAATAAAGAATTAAGCAAGTGGAGTTAGTAAATATTAAAGAATTGAGCAAGTGCAAAATTAGTTAGTAACCAATTGTAATGGTCAGCCATAATTGAAAACCATTTGTATTGGTTAGTCATAATGTCCATTACGACCATTATAAAATTAATAAATTGCTGAAGTCTAAACATTATAAATAGGCTTGATTTCGTGAGAGTTAGATAGTCCAAAATTTTGAGAATTAATAGCAATTGCAAGTAAAGCAATTTGAGATTTGTGAGAGCTGCTACTTAAATGTTCTAGTGATGATCCAATTTGGTGTATTGAAGTTTTGGTTTAAGAGATTTTTTCACCTTTGCAATTCTCATTTCTTAGAGATATTATCTTTCAGTTTTTATCTGTGAATGTAGGTTTTACGTCGAACCATGTAAATTATTGTGCCTTATTTTTTTGTATTTATTTATCACCACATTTACATTTCTCCAAAAATCACAATCACCATAAATTAGTTATTGCTCAACTCGCGCTTCCGCAATAAGGACTTGTTAAGAAATATGACACCCTAAAAGAAAGCTTGATTTAGAATCTATGCCTATATTACAATGTTGTTGTACTCTTTATTTAAAAGTTTTGTTGCTCAAATAAAATCTATTATACAATATGAATATAAATTTACAATCTGCAATTCATACTGATTTTACCATCTACAGTCTGAATTTTACACAAAAAGAATGGTACGAATACTTAGGCCACAGTGAATTCCAATGATTTGTATTCTTTCAGCCGTTTCACATTGGAATACAGTTATTTAACATGGAACTCTTTTTTTATGCATGCAGGTAGATGGAAAAGAGTACCTTAAATCAGAATTGCTTAAATTGAGTAAAAAAAAATGGAAAAATTGGGAAAAAAAATAATAATAGCTTTGCTAACTCTATTAAAAAGTGGTAGTTTCAATGTTTCTCCAAAAATTTTGAAGTTTGTTACAAGATTTAATGCATAATGTTATCACCATCTTTTTTTCCTTGCCCACTCAATTCTTCTAAGAAGAAAAGATTCAGGAGTTACCAGTTGATATTGAGAAACTCGATAAGGAGTTGAATGATTTAGCGAAAGCAACTGTGAAGTTTATGGGAAAAAGATCTTGATGCTCTAGAGAAACACATGGACTAAAACTCCAATTCCTTCCTATGATGCCGTTATACTAATCCTTGTTTTTCTTGTTTAATCATCTTTTAAATGAATCAGGACTTCAAAAAATATGTTGCTCTTACAAAAGACAAAAGAAAAATCCTGAAAGATTAACCTAATTGTCACATTGGTTAGGTAATTGATGTCGAAGGAACTCTTAAAAACCATAAAAAAAAATAACAAGAAAGCCAACAATGCAAAAGCAACGGCTAAAACAAGTGAGCATGGAATGTTCTAGATTTTTACTTTACTATCGGTATGATGATTTGGTATGTTTTTGCTTATTTCATCAAAGAAATTTCTTAAGGTGGTCAAAAAAGTCAGAGCAGGGTTGACAAGGAAGGCTCCTACCAAAAAGGTCTATGTAATGTCTCCATTTGACATTTTTTTTCCTTCGTTGAGCTTCACTCATTGATTCTTTTTTTTTAGTTTATTATCAGCTTGACAATTATGATGATGACTGCTGATGCTGAAATCTGGTCTAATCAGTTAGCGACTTAATATCAGACTTTAACGTCACCATTAAATTTATTTTTTTGGAAAGTGGTTTGCCAATCACTAAAAATATCTGTAACTGCTAGCAGATTATTCACAATAACTTGAAATCACGAAAGATGATCAGAGGTCACTGGATGTTTTTCTAGCGAAAACTCTCCAACGCTCAAGTCAGTAATCGTGTTCTTGTAGGAAAAACTTATAACACCTCTTTTGTGGCTTCTTTTTCATTATTTTTTTAACTAATAAGCTTTAAAGTAATTTTCCATAAAAGATTCAATAAAGTATTCAGTTAAAGGAAGAGAGCATCCAATGCCATGGAGGATCCCTCAAATAATTATAATCATCCCAATAAATAATAATCATCATCATCATAACCCTCATAATCCTCATAGTTGTCATACTAATTATCACAATAATAAACAATAATAACCATTATAATAATTATCATAATAATTGTCATAATAATAAATGTAATAATTATCAATATTATACTCATCTAGTCGAGATAATTAGAATTATCTCTTGGTTAAAGTGCTCTGTTAAAGGTTACCAGATAATCACTTAGTCTAGCTAATCTGTTCAAGGTCACTAGATAGCCACTTAGTTATGGTGATCTGTTTAAGCTCTCCAGATAACAACCTGGTAAAGATAATGTGCTTGAGCTAACCAGATAACTACCTGGTCAAAGTGTTCTGTTTGAGCTCACCATATAACCATTTGGTCATTATAGTCTACTCAATGTCACTTTGATTTATTCCCCAAACAATGACAATGTTCCTTTATCTCAGCAGTCTCCAGAAATAGGAAAGAAGATGAGAAAGGCTGTAGAAAATACTAAGGTAGCTAATCCCTCTGAAATAACCTAGAAGAAAGAGGGCTGGCCAACAAGCAATGGCCTTAAGTATCATTAGGATTGACAAAAATGTTGAAGCCTCCAAAAAAGGAAACAATAATAATGAAAGGTATTCGTTTAACAAAAAGAATGGTTCTATGATAGGTAGGTTGTATTTAAGATAAAGTATGGTTTAGTCGGCTGATTGTTATTTATTATGCTTTTTGAACTTTCATCGATGATTTTGTTATGTTATGAGAAGACTATATTCGTAACTTTTTAACACTCTATAGATAGCTTCAACTTGTGTTTAAGGAATAAAAGAGAGAGCACGATTGTGTGAGTCTACACACAAATCCTGCTCTTCTCGACATTAATGGCAGCAGATAGCCTCTTCTAGGTATTCCCAAATAGACCTTGTGAAGCGAGCAGTTTTCTTTGCTCAGTCAAAAGTCAACTAGCGGATCTCTTTCAAAAAATCAAGTTACGAACTCGATCCACTAATGGCTACTTCCACAATCTAAGGTCATGGGTTTTAGACTTATATAAAAATCCCAAAAATTAAAATCAAGATAGTTCATTCTCTTTCTACCACCCAACTTTCTCTCTCTTATTCCCAAAATTTCCCTCTCTTAGCTTTCTTCTTTCAAGATAATTAAAAAAAAACTTTTTGTTTAAAGTAATTATAATTAAGCCACATGAGTTGTGGCACAAGTTTTCCCAAACTCTCATAAACTAATTTGAGCGTCAAATGGTTCACATTAGAAAAGCATCTGGTATCCTCCTAACCGCTCGTTGTGAATGCAGGTAAATTTAAAAGAAAGTGCTTGTGGTAGTTAGACTCTACTCGAAGAAAGAAGGAATTTCCATCAAAATAAATTTAAGTGTTAGTGTGGATACTTGGTCGCAATGACCTCAACTAGATTTCTACATCAACAACGCGTTTCAAGATTTTATGAAAATATAGGGGAAAAAATGCTTTGCCTTCTTGCTACCACAAGTTTTGTAATCCATTTATTTAGTACGCTCCAAACTTTGACAACACAAGCTGTTGTTTGAGTTTGTGTTAAATTCAGCAGCATGACACCCATCACAGGATGTGAGATGGTGTTTAGTGATCCAAATCTTCTAATTTTTGTAAATGTATGTCCATTTCTCAAAAATCAAACCAACTCTCTATAAACATTTCACATTCAACCCCTCTTTGCACATGCATAAAATATTTCATTCCCTTCATTGATCAGCAGAAATTTCAAACATGCAAACAACTTTCTAGTTAAAGGAACGTTGGAGGAAATTCTTTGTTAAAGTTAGAATCTGTTTGTTAAATATGTAATAATAAAAGCAAGGGAGGAATATACCACATGATATTCTCTTTCATCTAATATAAGGATTTAGTCCTCAAAAATCCAATTTCAAATAAAAGAACGTAAGAGATAAAGATCTATGAGTAATCATAAGATAAAAGAGAGAATATAATTTTATATATCTCTATTTTCTTTTCTTTTCAAATTTAAAGTCACCATTTTAACTAATTATAATATTTTTAAAATTATTTAAACATTTTATTAATAGAAATAATGTGAACAATTGATTAGATTTTACTGTACATATTTCTTACATTATTGATGTGGTAAAGAAAAATTACGATATCATAGAGTGACCTTAATACATTATTTATGAAATTCAATGGGGAAAAAATTAAATATTTACAAATGTGATGGATGAATAATAGTTTTCTTTGTCATTTTGGTGATATATATATATACATATATAAAATGTTTATGAAGGGTGGAATGCCGAATGCCGAAACGCTGTGTTTTGGCCTAAAATTGTATGGTATACATGGTAATAAAGAAAAATAATAATACTAATCATTGTTTGAAGAGTAACAAAGGAAAAAAAATAATACTAATCATTGTTTGAAGTGTAATTATAAGCTTGAACGAGAATTTGCTGGAATGGGTACTGCAACATGAGGAATTTCCATTGCAGCGTACGTGCTGCACATATTACAACGGAAAACGCACCACCATCACCCGTAGTTTCCACAATCACAATGAATAATCCATCGCTCATTATCATTCCCAATCCCACCTTAGCTCAATTTACAAATCCCATTTCCACTTAACCAAATGCAATAAACATAGACTTTCGTGTGTGTGTGTGTGTGTGTGTGTATGATTTGGAAAGGGTTGCTGCCTTCAAATTTTTCAATATGCACACACTAGTAGTAGACGCCAACGCCACCTCTACAGCTTTCTTGAGATTCAAATGCTGCTGGACTGGATTCCTCCGATTTCACTTTGCACTTTCAATTTGCGGCCCATTTCTTTTTTCTTTTCTAATTTTAATTAGATTTAACAAATGAAAAATAAAAAAGAAAAACTAATAAAGTAATTGGACTGAATTCTTTTGTCCCAATAAAATATCCCTGCCAAGAATCGCGGGTTCATTTGCCATTGGCTAATTGCCCGATCGATAATGGTGTTTGTCTGGAATAGAGTACCAAAATTAACCTTAAAATGTTTAAAACCATAAAATCGTGCGGTGGTACGCTATTGCTATTTTTTTTTCTTTTTCTTTTCGTTAATTTTTATGCTCCTCTCACTACCGTTACCTGATTGTCTCATCTCTTGATAAGATGGTGGTGCCACTGCCATGCTTATAAAACAGAGTTTTAATTTACTTTCAATGCCAATTTCGGTGAAAATCCAACAATTAAACTGAGAAATCATTCCATTTTGATCGTCGAATCAAGTATGACATACTGGAAAAATGAAACAGAGGAAATTAAATTAACCCCTGATTGATAATATATATTTACTTTGTGGTCACTGCCAAAAGTACTAGACTTGGCAATATCTTATGATCACACAATAAAAAAGGAGGTCAAAAACGACAACATAACATCAACAATGTTGCAAATCTAGCAACATACAATAATCTTGATAAACTATCTGTTTGCTCGTGGGGAGAACTTCGGTTCTCTCTCTCACCTCAAACAAAAACCACCGAAAAAGATGGTAACAAATTATCTCTCTAGATAACATAATCAGACCATTCATGTATATGTGATGTATGGTCCATTGTGAAGCTAGGGACTTTATCAAGCCTGAATGGATTTTCCTTTCCTCCAATCAGCCTAGCCGGGTTACCAACAGCAGTTGTTCTTGGTGGAACTTCCTTTAAAACTACAGAACCGGCACCAATTTTAGCCCCATCACCAATCTTGATGTTGCCCAAAATACAAGTGCCTGCACCTACCAACACCCCATTCCCAATTTTGGGATGCCTGTCACCAGACGCTTTCCCTGTGCCCCCTAATGTCACATTATGCAAAATTGACACGTTATCTCCGATAACCGCCGTCTCTCCGACCACAACTCCGGTGGCGTGATCAAGCAGTAACCCACGTCCGATCTTGGCTCCAGGATGAATATCGACAGAAAAAACCTCGGAGACCCTGTTTTGTATTAACAGAGCCAAAACTCTTCTCCCTTGTGACCACAGCCTATGTGCTATCCTATGCGCCTGGCAAGCTAAAAACCCTTTGAAATTTAGAAGACAATGCACATAACTTATGCAAGCAGGGTCTCTTTCTTTAACGGCTCTCAAATCAGCCTTCACGGCTTTGATAATTTCTTGATCCTCTACAATCACCCCCATGAAAAGTTCAAACAGCGTGCCACTTTGAAGGCTCAAACTGCTTAATTTAATTGAAAGATGATTTGCCAGAGCGCTTTCCAAGGACTTGTGTGACAAGATTGAAGCGAAATAGTAGCTTGACAAGACAGGTTCTTCCTCAACGTCCGATCTTGCTTCGTCTTGCATTTTGAGCCATAGATCATCATCATCATCAACAAAAATTGAACGCGTGTGTATGGCTTGTTCCTGATTTCTATTAAAGGGCATGCAAGAAACACGATCAGAAAAACTGGGTCGGCAGTGTTTTGCATACCTGTATCCATGTTCATCATTTTGAGACCTGTTTGGATCCTGGGAGAGTTGAGAAGTATCAATACAAGTAGCCATAACGGTGGTGTTTGGAGAGCGAGAAAATTGGTGATGTTCGAGAAGAAGCTTGTGAGGGCAGGAGATGTTTGTGGAGAGAAAAAGGAGGAGCATTCTTAATATATAGGGAAGGAAACTGAGGTCGGGCAACGACCCAAACTTTCATGGAAAATATGACTATTTTGGGATGGTGTGTTCGTGGAAAGAGAAATAATAAGAAAATGGAGATATTGTGTCGATATTTTGTTGAGATGTGTTCGTTTGAAGGAAACTTTATCAAACACATAAGATTCAAAGAGTTCAAGTCAACCTTTTCCAAGTCTTTGGTGTACCATTTCCCACTTGATTGTTTTCGCTAATTTTCTTTCTTTTTTTTTTTTAAAGTAAGCAAATGACAAAAAGGTTCGTCCAAAGTAAAAATTAAGGTAATAAAATAGTTATAAATTTTTATATAAATTTATTTTGTATAAATTGATATAGTATTATTAAATTAATTGAATTAAAAAATTTTTGATCCATATAATTTATTTTTATTATTTTATATTTTTATTTAACTAATAAGTTATTGTCAAATTAATTTATATAAAATAAATTTATATAAGAATTTATAATTGTATCATGACTCAAAAATTAATAAACTATCATTACGCGGTGTTTATAACGTACCCTAAGTATCATAGTCATGTAGCTTACAATGATGATATTATGTTAATTTTATTAGAAGAATATTAGAGATTTTAACATATAATTTTAATTTGAATTTTAATTAATATGATATTTTGATTGGTGGTTGAATAATTTTATTAATTATAAAATTTATCGTCTAATCGGTAAATGGCATATAGTATTAAAATTCAAATAATATGATCACTAGTATTATTATTTTATTAGTTATTAATTTTATTATCATTTGGCACAATTTTCAGTATGTTGAATAAACTTCAGGATTTTATTACAAGTGAATTTATTTAGATTATTGGTAAATTTGAAATTGCACCATACATGAATTGTATGTAACTACTTCCGAAACGAAATATGTCGTTTAGGAAATTGTGGGGTGTATCAAGAAAAGAAAAGTTGATGGTTAATAAGTAAAGTTTTCATGGAATAGAATTTAGCCGACGTAGTTCAATTAGCACCATATCCTATAAGAGATATTATTATATATTCTCTATCAAACAACAAAATTGAGGATATGATTTATCACGTCACAGTATCCACCGAAAGCATCTATGGAATAACGCCTTTTTTGCCACTAATGCAATAAGAAATCAAGAATTAACAAATGAATGATTGGACCACAAATTTTATTGGGTAAGTAATTACATATTAATCCGTATTTTAGAAAGTCGCCGTCGCCGTCACCGTATAATCATTTAGTCACATAATAACACGTACATCTGAATTGTGATTGCATGGTAATCTCAATGGTGTTTTTATTAAAACCTTCTCTTAAGTCAGCATTTTCAATGGTGTTTTTATTAATATGGGAATTAAAAGTTCTTTTTAAAAAATTACAAAATGATGGAAACCAAAAGGCAAGTGGGATGGAGAAGATAGCATATTTATTTTTGTGGTCCCTTAAGGTTTTCTTATGTAGCTAAAAATTTTCTCGCCATGGGCCCTCAATTTTCCAATTTGGAGGTGAAATTCGGTCACACTTTTATTTTTATTTTTATTTTTTTATGTAAAATTAAATGAATAATTATGTAAAATTAAGAAGGACAATCCAAAAATTTCTACTTGCAATTGTATATAAAAGAGATGGACAGAGAGAAAATGAAATTTAATACAAAATCAAGGAAATGAAAAATAATATAAATAAACAAACTAACTTAGATTAAGATTAAGGCAAGAAAACTTCAGGCTACATAATTTTACTGTAGTTATAACATGTATATATAATTGGTCCTTAGTGGAGTAGTTAATAAAATATGATATAAAATATAAAGTGGTTAAGCTATTAATTTAGTGGATTTTTACAATAATTCATAACACTCTTCGTTGGATATTCACCACTTAATGGATCATGTCGAACGTGCTTTTAAACTACCTCATTAAAAACTTTTATCAGTAAAAACTCAGTAGAAAAACCTGGTAAAAAAAAAAGAGTGTAATGCATATATGTCTAGATTGTGCTCCTCCACATTAGTGCTCCTTCTAATGAGTACTCCTCTTAATGAATACTCTTCCTTATAGCAACATATATTATTATAATAGTTTATTAAAAAGATGCATGTTAATGTTATATACAATTTTCTGGAACGTATATGTAAGTAGAGCTTTTGTAAATATGTCGAGTAAATTATTCATAGAGCATATCTATGTAATATCAATCTTCTTATTTTGTTGGAGCTCATGAGTGTAAAAAAAATTTCTATAAATAATGTTTTGTTCTATCCTCTTTATGTATCCTCCTCTGAGTTGAGCTATAGATAAAAACACAATCTGAATTTTAATTGTGATTAACATTTCTATCACTGATCAAGTGATCATTTTTCTATCTTTATTTTCAAAGAAGTTTGAAACATCAAGATGTGTAACATTCAATATATCTAAGTCATCAACATAGTTTGTCTCAACATAATTTCCTTGTAATTTTATGGATGCCTGAAAAATATCCACACGATGTCTAAGAGCACGATATTGTCTCCAAAAATGGCCAGACATTTCATATCTATCATAAGTATTTTCAAGACGTTGAGCAAATGCTCCCTACTCATTTTTTCCTTTTCTATGGTTCTTATAATCACCACAAGGTCGACGATAATAATTTTTTTTATGTCATCGGCCTCGATAATAGCCATGACCACGACCACGAATATGTCTACAGCCACAGTTATGCCCACGGCTACGCCTATTTTCATAATTGTCTTCACGATCATGTGAGACAAAATTTGCTTCAAAAACTAATTTTGTACCAATATGATGGGCTTGATGATTTTTCATCAATAATTCATTATTTTTTTCTGCCACAAGAAGGCATGCAATCAAGTCAGAATATTTTATATACTGAAGTTTTCTATATTATTGTTATGGAACCATGTTGGAAGTATGAAATATGGTAAATATTTTTTCTAATATATCTCAATCAGTAATATTTTCTCCATAAAGTTTTAACTGTGAAGTACTTATGTATAGTGTAAAATTATATTCATATATTGACTTAAAGTCTTGTAGTCTAAGACATTTCATTCATTACGAGCATTTGGAAGAATAACTTACCTTGAATGATTATATCTCGTACAAATTACTCTAGAGAACATATTGATCATTAATAGTAAGATATTCTATTTTAAATACTTGGTGGAGATGATGATGTAGAAAAATCATAATATTGGCACGATCCTGAACTTTTTATTGTGTCACTGAGGTCCATAACATGAAGATGAATTTCAGCATCTAAAATACAGGATAAATAATTCTCGCTAAATATATCTAAGGCGTTAAATTCTAATTTTGTCAAGTGAGACATTATTACTAAAAATAAATAAATAAGGATTAGTATAATAAATATTAAACTTTACTTGAAGAGTAATTTTAAATAAATATATAGAAAATAAAAGAGTAAAGAGATTGAATACTTCCTGTACCAAAGTGAAAATCATGCTAATAACGTATTATGTAAAATTAAGTAAACAATTATATAAAATTAAAAAAGTCAATCCAAAAGCTTCTACTTATAATTTTATATAAAAGAGATGGACAGAGAGAAGATGAAATTTAATACAAAATCAAGGCAAAGAATAATAATAGACAAAAACAAACTAATTGAGATCAAGTTAAGGAAACTTCAGGCTACTCAAATTTGTTCTAACTATAACTATATATATATAATTGGTGCCTTAGTGGAGTGGTTGATAAAATATGATATAAAACATAAAATGATTAAGCTATTAATTTGATGGATTTTCACAATAATTCATAACATTTTATTTTTTTTTTGAATTTATCATATTATTGATTGATTTTAATTATGTTGAGAGATAAAAATTTGTATTGACTTGACTTCAATGTAGAGAGAGATAAAAGACATTTATCCCATGTGAGGATGATAATAATACCCACAAATTCGTAAATTCGTTCAAATCTGTCTGCCAAAACCCTGCTACTGTAAATAATTTTGTGGGTTGCAGACAAGTTTATATTAGAAATTGAAACTCTTACTAAGTTGTAAGTAGGTTTGATATTAATTAAATATCTTATGGATACTCGCATAAATATCCACTAAACCTGCAGTTTTTTTTAAATATTTTAATTTTAATTTTAATTAAAAAATAAAATTAAATCTAAAAATATATAAATTAAATAAATATAAAGTGCTGTAAACATGTCATGTTTTGTGTGCACAAAAGAAAACCTAAACTCATTAATCTAATCTAAACTCGTAAAAGAAACCTAAATTATTTCTCTTTATAATTTTATATAGACTATAATTATTTAATTTAATATATAGATTATTTTATTATTATAATTTATTCTTTAAATTAATATTTTTAATCTTAGTCATTGGTATATGAATCGTGTTAGATGGGTGCAAATGGTGGTGACTAAAATAATGATCTTCACTCTTGAAGTTTGTGTTGAATAAATATATGAAACCATAATTGTTGTTTAACTTAATGCATTGATTATTTATGGTTTTTTTTATATTTAAATTTAAGAATTTGTGTTAGATTGATGTTGAAATTTTAATTTTTTATTTACATTAATTAAATTTAGAATTGAGTATGTTATGTGAAATTTTAGTTTATTAATATAAATTAGCATATTGAATATTTGTTATTTTAAATGTAAAAACTAATAAAAAATTTACTAAATACCATTACAAGTTTGGTAATTATTAAAACTCGTAATGAGTTATTATTCTTAAAAAATTAAAACCTATAACAGGTATAAGTATAAATACAAATTTCATAATATAAATTTTATATAAATGCGAGTTTAATAATAGACAGAAGCTCATTGCGAACTATATTCATTGTCATCCCTAATCTCACATGTTACAAGTAGGTTTGCACACCTACAATTGCAACAATTTGCTCCGAAGCTACTTTAATTTGTTCAAGTTATTACTTTAATGAATGATGTAGGCCCGATATAATATCTATTTTTATTGGTGTAATCATACTATTGTTAAGCATCCATAAAATTTTTGTAATTAAACTTACTTGAGTGAGAGAATAATATCAACGACATATTAAAAGCTCTCACAATATTAAAGTTCTTTTTTTTTTAATAAAAAATTACCTACTCTTATATAAATTTTATTTTCATATTTAAATTATAGATAATGATTGTTAGGTTACGACAACCACGTATTAACTTTAAAATAATCTTTAAATTCTGCATAGAACAAAATTTTTTATGATTGATTCATATAATTTCACTACTCTATTACTCATGCTTATATTATTTTTCTTGATTGTAAGTTATAATAAATATAATTTAAGTATTCATAATTATACCTTAAATAGATTCATGATACATGTCGTTTTTTATTTGGATTAAAAAAATAAAACGCAAAATTTAGGTATTTTTAGGGATTCACTTGAAGTGATCTGACTATCACTGTTATTAAATTATTATCAAATCTTACTGAAATTGAGGAAGAGTTTGAATCTAACTTGTTAATGTTCAACAACCATGTGAAATAATTTAATATGTTAATTTATTTTAATAATTATTTAATTGTAAATACAAGTAATTATCTCATGTAACCTGACTATCACTGCTATTAAATTATTATCAAATCCTGCTGAGATTGAGGAAGAGTTTGCATCTAACTTGTTAATGTTCAACAATCAAGTAAAATAATTTAATATGTTAATTTATTTTAATAATTATTTGATTATAAATATAAGTAATTATCTTATAGAATATAAATTGTAATCTGAATATTAGTTTAATATAACTCAAAAAAATAATCAAGTAAAATAATATGTGAAATTTTTCTTTATTTTTAATTTTATAATTAGATAATGATTGATAAAAATTATATTTATTTTAACTTTGAATCTTAAATTTTATTTTATATTCAATATTTAAACTGAATGTAATTGTGTATTGTTCACGTTCAACCAATTTTATAATAAATAAATCACGCGACTTTTTAATAAGTTGCAGGTTGCAACCTGCAAGTAACATTAACAGTGACAGCACTTCGACGTTAGCCATGACGCGTCGCTACAGAACCGCTCCACTGAATTTATCCATCACAAGTTAAAAAGCTGACGGCGGCTTGTCGTAACCGTCACTTCAACGTTCATGAATCGTCGTTACTGTTAGACCGTCTGATGTAAGTGATTACATGTTCCAATAGTTTTACGGTCAAATATGTGGCCGTTTATTTATTTATTTTGTACTTGAATTTATTGATTGAAATTATTAAAATTTTCTCTTACGATATGATGGCAATTGGAAAGTTTACGACGATTTTGAATTTTAAATGTAATGTGATTAGCGCATGGTTTAATTGAATGAATGTAGAAAAAGTCCAAGAATTTTACATTTTCTAAATCCTAATGGAGATTTGACGGTAGTTAAGGAATAAACTTGTTCATGTGCAAATGTTTCATTAGTTCCAAGTTTCCAACAACATTATTTATTTTTCACTTTTTAGGACACTAAAGGGTTTCTCTCTCTTTTTTTTTTAAAAAAAAAAAGAAAATTAATCAGCTGGTATTGTTCTGATTCACACAAAGCTAGCCAGGCCAATTTAATCATACGGGTGGACCCTCCAGTCATTGTCACTTGAGTGTTTTCCTTTTTTTCCGGGAGGGGGGCCGGCTCCACTAAATGGGTGTCTCTTCAACAAGCGGAATAACATTTGGACGATAGCATCTTGATATTTGAACTTTAATCAGAGGCCACATATGCCTTTGCTTCCTTATAAAATTGCATCAATCTATGACAAATCCATCCCACTTGTAAGTTGTAATATTCGTGTTCTAAATTTGAAGTTTCAAGTTATTATCAATTTTGCCGACGGGTGGTTAGGACTGCTGCGCAGTCTTTTAAATTAAAGAACAGTAATTTGAGTTTCTATAATTATATTATAAGAATAATTTTTTTTAGATATTAAGTAAAAATTAATTTATTTTTTTATTTAAGTGTGAGAAGTAAATATTTTTAAATATTAATAAGAATTTAAATCTGAGCAATACTTCATACGAATTAATGTAAATTAGTTCCAGTCATAATCTGATTTATAAATATCAGATATAATCACATATCATATAAGTTGTAATCTTGAACAATAGTCTCATGTTAAAAAAAAATTATGATCAATTTTATGTTTTAAAACCTATACTATATGATCCGAAAATGATTGGATTTAGTAGTTACAACATATTTTTTTTATTAAGGTTTTGCTAAATGACATATAAAATAACTTATATCTCATGTAAAATAGTGTAAAATATAATAATACAACAGTAAAATTTATTATTTTTATATATAATATAAATTATTTTAAATATAACTTAAGAAGACCCTCTTTATTATTTTTTTCCTTGGGTGCACTTTTATTGAAAATAATTGGAAAGGCCTACAAGGTGCGTTGTATGGTTTACTAGATTCTTAGCTGAACCTTCTTGCTAGTCAAGCTAAAACAAAGATCTTTCTGATTATGAAGCCGCGATTAGGATAAAAATATGAAAGAAAAGAGAGGAAGAGAACTCACCTAAGAAAGATTTTGAAGGCACCCACTACAATGTGAGGCGAGAATATGTTCCTTCGCATAATGATTTGAATCATTTTATTTTGTGTATGCTTTTGCATTGATTTCAAGAGCAGACTCATTTAGCTCAAAGAATTGCACAACTCCAAAAGTATGTATAATATACATGCCTTTAAAGTAACAGTACAGTCACTTCAATTGGATCACAAAATTTATGACCTTAACAACACTTTTTTCATTTGAGCAACCTCTCTTCTTCCTCCACTTCTCAGCTGCCACTTGTGCTTTGTTTTTTCCAGCCTTCAGAATAATGTGACCATTGATAGTGGATACAGGGAGAGATAGCTCAAGCTCTATGGACTATGGTGACCTGCATTCTTATGCTTCTGCTGAAAAGTAAAAAGGCCAATTCAATTCATTTGTGCTTTACATAGGAGAAGAACCAACTAAACATTTACTTCCAAGAGAGAATTTCCTGTTGAGTAAAGTTTAGATTACCCCTAAGAATGAACTATCTTCAAATCACTCCTTTATAATTAAAAATTTCAAGTTTTTTTCAAAAATTTGTTAAATTTAACTATAGACCGACTTTAGTTTATTAAAATACAATAATATCCTTGCCAATAAATATGTTAACTTAATTTGAATTTGATTGATAGGTCCCTCTATGATAACATAAATTTTTCACGCCTTTACATATATTATTGGACATATATCCGTTATGCCCTTACAGGTTCTAAAATACTTCGCCACCCATTTGTTTACTCATGTCCCTGTTTATTAAAATGAAAAAGGAAGAATGAAACATCATCTTTTTTTCTTTTTTTGCATCTTCTAAGTTTCTTCTTCATTTTCCTCGCTCCATCTTCGTCTTCTTCTTTTTTTTTTTCTTCCTCAAATTTGGATGGTGCAAAAATCAGCCCCACACCATCCAAATTCATTACTTCCCTATTCAAATCCTCACCTACTATATTTACTACTTTAATTATACCATACTTCAGCAGCCAATTATTTAACCCACATCTCCTTTCATTTATCTTACTCTACTGGAGCTTCCTCCAAGCCGTATCCAACAATGGGCCCAATTCCAAATTAGAAACAAAGATTAAGAAAAAACCAATTATTGACGGGCGGCTAATTATCAAAGCTACCAAGTGTTGCAAAATCACTATTACTAAGTGATATAACACATCTTACTTTGTATGTAAAAATACATCAGTTAGGTTTTTAAAATAAATTGAAAAAGTTAAGAACAATCCCATTTAAAATTCAGATACTTTAGACAATGTACAGCCTTTTGTGACAAACTCTTCTTAGAGTACTTAGACTTACTAATAAACTACTTACATACTTATCGCAAATTCATAATAATATAATTGAAATAAAATTATCATAAATTACAAAAATATGTAATAATAAAATAACTTAATAAAGTCAAGTCCTGTAAAATTACAATTTCCTTAAAATAAATTCATCACTTCTCACTAATGCTTAGGTTATAATGGCATCTGTTTATCAAGATACAACGAATTTGAATAATCTCGCTAGCACAACCTTACTATCTCAAGGAACTTCAATCTAGTGTTTAAACACTATGACACTGAAGTTTAAAGCTAGAGAGATTTGCTTGAAGGGGAGATTAAAAAAATGATCACTTGTTTTTGGCATATATTACAAACGAAATTGGAAATTTATAGAATTCGTGGAGAGCATTTTTTGTTTAGAAAAATTAAGGATTAACCATTGAATTTGACACTTGAAAATCTATAACAGATGCATTTATTTACCTTTAATCACTTGTAAGATTAAGCTAAATTTTTCCTTGGAAAACAATGTATATCCATCGTTTAACAGCACTTCAATCTCTAGCTATTATAATCAATATCAATATTGATGTTACACATTTCAGTTACAGATGTAGTTTCATTTCGTTAAATGCCAATGCAATAGAAAGAGAAAATGGCCAAACTTTTAAACTAATTGATACTCTTCGAAATCCAATTTCTCATTCATTCAACTACCAAACTAATTGATATTCTTTGAAATCCAATTTCTCATTCATACAACTATCAATTTGAGCGTCCCATGATTCATTATGAAGAGCTCACAGATCAGATTTTGAGTCACTCACATAAATATATTTTCTCAATAATCATCTTGCCCACATCTTTCAAAGAATGGATTCTGCCCACATCTTCCAAAGAATGGATTCGAATTATATCACATTTTACTTTTTTTTTTTTTTTATACATCACATTTTACTTAGTATAAGATAAATGACTTATTGCACAAGGAAAAGTAGGCATAACACAAAGAATAAGCCAACACAATGGATCAAGCTCCTCGGAACCATTTCAGTTGGTGGTCAGAGTCCTGCCATGCATGTATGAACAATATCAATTGATTCAAAATAGTTTAAAATACTTCAGGTTTTCATCTACATTTTGGTACACACCTGAAACAAAATTTGATGGAAACTTAAAGAAAATTGTAATAATGCTACAGCAGTTCCATCAAAGCTTGACCTCTACATCGACGCCGGCAGGAAGGTCCAGTTGCATCAAGGAATCTATAGTCTGGGCGGTCGGGTATAGAATGTCAATAAGACGTTGGTGAGTTCGGATCTCAAAATGGAACCGGGCATCCTTGTGCACGTGTGGCGATTTGAGAACACAGTAGATCCGCTTCTTGGTAGGTAATGGCACAGGGCCCATGGTCTTTGCGTTGGTAGTTCTTGCAGCATCCATTATCTGCTTGCAAGAGTCCTCAATCAACGGCACCCAGTAAGACCTAAGCTTAATTCTGATTTTCTGCTTTGGTGCCATCTGAAAACAGAAATATTTTAAGTTTAAACATCTCCAAAAACAATTTTAAAGGGAAGCATATGCATGGTTCTGTATAAGAATTAAGAAATGCTATAACAACTTGATAAAATAAAAAACTTCAAATAGAATTATCCAGCCTCTAGGCTGTGCATTTGTATCAATTTTAACAGTCTCAAAAAGGAAATGCACAAGTAAAGGCAATAAAGAAATTTGGTTGACACCTAATTAAGAATTTTGGCACAGTAGGTGTTAGATGAGAGAATTCATTAACACCTTCACCAAATCATCCTCCATTAAATTGTTAAGAAGTTCAAAATATTTATGCCTAATGAAACTCTGGGATCCACTCATTACCGAGAAGATTTCTTTCAGAATCAGTGATCAAGAATATTTGTTGACAGCAATCATGTTAGAACACAGCTCAATAATAAATAAACTAGTGGCATCCTACATTCAACATTTGGACCATTGTTTCAATTTACAAAATTCATGGTCTCTCATTTTATGCCCATGTACCAAATCTAGTCAAGCAAAGTTACAATCTGAAAAGGTATACTTAGATTTTGAAAGAAAAATTAAGGAAGTTGAGCTAACTACAAATATATCAGTAGCAGATTGCACAATTTTAGATTAGTAACAGACAAATACAGTCTACAAGAAGCACCTTTTCCCCTATATTACAACAAGATCACAATAGGTCCTTATGACAGGATTAACTAAACACAATCCTCAAACATGGATATTAAAAAATGCACTCCACTATTATGAAAATTCAATTAAGTTAAACAATCACAGTGGAGGGGAAAAATTGGCACATGTATGAGGTTCATCAGAACAAATTCGTTGAATTTTACCAATTCATCTCTCTGGTTCAGAATAACATGAGCATCAAACTTTAACCATTTAGAAAATTTAGAAATATACCTTGTCTGCACCTGAGCTGACACTGAGGGTCTCAGGAACTTCAGCCTGCAGCACCAAAAATCAATATTTTAGCACAAATAAGATAACTAAGCTCTCCATATGGTTATCAATATAGTGTAAATGAAAAATTCAATTTCAAACCAAATTTGACAAGATCAACCACACTAAGTATAACAAACATATTGGGCTCAACTGATGAGGAGACAATCTATCCATGATCTTTTGCCACATTACGTTAGCTATAAAGCAAAAGCATTACTGCAAACATATAACTAATCCTCATTCAAACAACGAGCATAACTACCAAATTAAAAACACTTTCCCCATTTTCTCAGTAACTAAAATTAGTACTAACAAACCAGTATACAAAAGCTCAAAACTCAGTGAGATAAACAATTACATTAAGCCCAAAGGACGGATAAAAGTAGTCAACTATGTTTCAATTCTTACATTTCTCAGCAACCAAACTGAATATTACTAAAATACACTAGAGAGAACTTAAACAATAAACCAAATGATTAAGTTATCCTCAATAGCCCAAAAAAAATAGAAACCTTCTCACTTTCCCACTTTTTTCAGCAACCAAACAGACTAGTAACTAACATTACACCACTAGCCCTCCCTAAAAGAAAAAAATAATAAATAAATAATAAGAAGCCAGTAAGGACAAACCTCAACAGTAGAACTTTCTGACCCAGCTAGGGTTTCAGGAGCGGCAAAAACCCTAGTGTTTATCATTGAAAGAGGTTCGAGTTTCAGCACATTACCGACATAATTTTTTGATGGTAAAGATACGGAAAAAACAGGGCATTTTGAATTTGAAGAGATGGGTACGGTTAAGGAAGGTGAAATTGCTGCAGATAATGAAAAAGTTGCCATTTTTTAATTGACTTTTTTTTTTTTTTACCTCCCCTCTCTTTCGTTGTGAAGACTGAAGAAGAGGAAGAAACTTACACTCAATTTGCTTTGCTCTCTGTACAGATTGCAGGATTATCCAAGATTTTTTTTTTTAATATTTTCTCTTTTATTTACGTAACAATCGCCAACTGTTTTAGGCCGAAGTGAAAACCCCAAACGAATATCTTCGTTTCGGGCCTTGTAAGATTTTTTGGTTGGGCTTCTCCTTCAAACTCCTTTCTGTATTAGCCACTTCCCTTCTTTCTTTCTTTTTCCTTTTTTTCTTTAAAAATAATTTTGTTAAATAATAATTCAATTCTTTCCTTTTCAGAAAAAAAAATTATTATAAATAAATCAGAAGAAGCTCTTTAGGACCCACAACTTAGCCTCACCCTTTGTGGAGATCAGCCTCTATTTATTAAAATTGAAATGCACCTTACAAAATTTGATCTAATAAAAAAAAAAAAGGGATTGTCGATTTTTTCTTACTTAAATTAATATATACTACTTTTTTGTAATTTTCATAATAATCAATAATCTCCCTAACAGTATAATTTTACAATGTTATTTTTATTTTCAAATACACTTTTATTCATATTTATTATAAATTATATCAATGAAAATTAAAATAAAAATTTTAAGTACTAAGAATAAGAAAATATATCTGTTTATGTGAACAAAAAAAAATTAATAATATGATATTCTTCTTATACTTTTTGTTATTTTTAAATATTTTTCTTATAATAAATATATATTTTATATTTCTAAGATAAATTATCAAACAAATGATAATTGATAACATTAAAAAGGTATAGGCAATAAGTGATATATATTAATTTCAATGGGGAGAAAACTCAAATCGCAGTCCTAAGTCACTACTTATTCGACCAACAATCATAGCACATTTATTTATGCCTCTATAAAATAAGTTGCACTCAAATTCAAATATACATGAAAACTTTTCAATCGAAAATTTCTCATCTCAATTTTAGAAAAGTGTAACGACTAACTGATTTAATCTCCAAGAGAAATAAAATAAGTACAATATAACCTCTATGAATTAATAACTTTTATTATTCAGTAATTTTTATAGTCCCCACTCAGGCTAATGAAATAAATTAATAAGAAAATAATTTCCTGAAAACCCTTGTATAACTCTATGATCCTATTTATATTATAAATTAATATTTTATTAAAATTATAAATATAACATTATGATATGTTATTAAAAAAAATATGATTTTATTTTTACTTTTTTTATCTTGAAATTTAAATATAGTTAGATCTCATCTAGCATCTCTAATTTAATTTTTTTTATTGCTTCTAAAAGTGTTAGGGTTGACTTCACAAATTGTAAGAATGTTGATTTTTCTTTTTTTGGCTAATTTATTATATAGTTACGGGATTAATTCTTTTTTAATTTATTAGATTAGTAAAATACAACGAATTTTTAGTTGAACAACTTCATGTCCAATAAATTTTGTATACACTATATATTGATAAATTATTAATCTATGGATTAATTAATACTTTTTTAAATTAATAAATTTTATCTGTTCCAAACATTATTAATTTATAGAGATTTTTACTTGTAATAGAAATAAAAGATTTACTCTTTCCTTCCTCTTCAAAGTTTTGTATTATTGTTTGCTTTCCTAAACTTAACATATTATACAGTGCGTACACCTCAAGTGCATATATAATTTAAATTTAAAGGTTCTAATATAATAAGTTTGTCGAAAATTTGAAATCAAACAAATTTTCATATTTTATTTAGAGGTTCAATATGCTCACTTCATTTAGAAAAAAGAGATATTTACTTAATTGAGATACTTAGTTTAAATATATAAATCTAATTCATTACCAATAATGAACCTCATCTAACTATGGATGATAGAAAAATAAGGGGAAAAAAAGGAGACAACAACTTTGTTATTCTAATTACTTGATTAAGTTCTCTGTTTGATTAACTAAACACTCATAGAAAGAGTGTTCAATTTATGTATTACACCAAATTCAAAACTCAAGGGTTTTCAGTTTCATCAGCTAAAGTAACAAGGAAGCATAACCGACATTTCGCTTTAAAGTGTTTCTTTAATTAACAACTACTTACGATCAAACAACCTTCATCTCCTCCATGATCAAAAACTCCACATAATTGTGTCAACTTCTTTTACTTTTAAGCTTCATTTATTATTCTCATTTAAGCACAGAAGTTTCATGACTAATTAAACTCTTTCAATTCTTTTAAACCTTAAAACTCTAGATTATCTTAACTTCCTCAATCTTTGTACAAACCACTTCTTCTTCAACTTAGTGTTCCTAATTTGATACAATATCTATATATGCTTTCTTTTTGGCTGAAGCACACGTTTTAATTAATTGAACCACGTCTCTTCTTCTTACATTACATTGCATGCGCTCCTCAATTTAATACACTCACCTCACTTTCACACTCTTTCATCTTCCTTCAGAACTTCAGACTCTCAAAACCAAAAAAACTCCCACGTACAGAACATGAAAATCTAGCAGTTTGCTTGGCTTTTTAGGCCGGCAAAAGCACTTTTGGCACTCACAAGTTAAGGTTACATTATGGGCAGAAGTGCTTTTCTTGTAGCTTTTGTAGGTTTTCTCTGCATTGTTCACGTGAGTTTATCACAGCATGAAGCAGCTTACAGTTACAGAAGAAACTTTATAACGTGGGATGATTTGAAAGTGGATTGGCAAAAAGCATGGCTTGATACAAGAGAGAGTGTCAATCGGACAAGGCTTATAATTGTTGACAGGAATGGTGGTGGCCATTCAAGTACAGTTCAAGGAGCAGTGGATTTGGTTCCGGAAAATAATTCTGAAAGAGTTAAAATCTACATTCTCCCTGGAGTCTACAGGTGTCCTTTTAATTTTAACATGACCTGAAACTTTTGCTATTTTTTTGGGTTAGTGGGAAATTAGTAGCAATGACATGGGTACTTGAGCGGTTACATCGGGGAACTGTAACGGGCTAAATTCGATCATCTTATGTTATAATGTTATTATTTGAATTTATGCAGGGAAAAAGTGACAGTGCCAAAGAACAAACCTTATATCTCATTCATTGGACACGAGCAACGAGCCTCTGAAACTGTAATCACTTGGCACAATAAAGCATCTGATAAAGACAGCAATGGGATAGAACTTGGAACTTATAAATCAGCATCTGTTAGCATATTTGCTGATTTCTTCTGTGCAACTGGGATTACTTTTGCGGTAGTTTCTTCAAAATGTTTATATTAACTTTATAATTCAAAGCGTATTTTTTTCTGTGCCTAATTGATACATAATTTGATGGGGGAAATGGTTACAGAATACAGTAGTTGCAGTACCTGGAGGAATTGGAATGCAAGCTGTAGCATTAAGGCTTGCCGGTGACAAAGCTATGTTATATAAGGTTAAAGTTTTGGGAACTCAGGACACACTCCTGGATGACACCGGATCACATTACTTTTATCAATGTCACATTCAAGGAAGTATAGACTTCATATTTGGCAGAGCAAGATCACTTTATCAGGTTCCTTTTTTTTCATCCTTTTGTGCCAAAAATTGGAAGCGTTGTTTATGATTTCTGATACTCGGAAGTAATCTGCATGTGAAACAGGATTGCTTGCTTCAGTCAATTGCTGAAAAGTCAGGAGCGATAGCAGCTCACCACAGAGACATTCCAGATGACAGTTCAGGGTTCTCATTTGTAAACTGTGTCATCAATGGAACTGGGAAAATTTATTTGGGAAGAGCCTGGGGAAATTATTCAAGAATATTATACTCATATTCTTATCTTGAGGATATCATATATCCCACAGGATGGAGCGACTGGAACATGCCCTACAGAGACAAGTATAAATTTCACTACAAAAGCTAATAGACAAATTTTCATCATTTTTTGCACGTTTTGTTGAACGCTAAACACAAATTTAAATCTTGTGTTTGCAGGACTGTGGTATTCGGTGAATACCAGTGCAGTGGAAAAGGGGCTGATAGAAGCCGTCGGCCACCATGGTTGAAGAGTTTTAGCTACGAGGAAGTACAGCCATTTCTAAATGTAACATTCATTGATGGAAAGGAATGGCTTAGACTATAATAGCTCTCCTAGTTGAAGCCCTTCAATTTGTTAATTCTTTTTACATCTTCATTCTTTATCATACATATTTCCCTCGATGCAAGGGAGCTTGTTGGGGACATATCAGATCATAGGGCCAAAACAGGCAACTTTGTGCAGTTTCTTTCTCTCAGCAGCTCCCCTACCCATATAATTATTCCCTTCCTTTTCTTACATTTCTTTTTCTTCTTGTTTGTAAACAATCTGCATGGCGGGTGTTAGATGAAATGCAACAGTACAAGTTATCGTCACCTTGACAGTGTTTGACCTTGAGTGGATTGTTATTTATGTGCACTTGTTGAACACTAAAGCCAGGCTCAAAAAGGGTAATACTTGACAAAGAAGGATAGAGAAACGAGAAAACGTGATTCTTCCATTATAAGAATACGAACTTGATGTTACAAGGTACAAGCAAGAAGCAGTTGTGCTAGTCGCTGATGCATCTGACACACCAAGAGAGCTTCTT
This sequence comes from Murraya koenigii, assembly GCA_025617385.1. Taxonomy (NCBI): domain Eukaryota; kingdom Viridiplantae; phylum Streptophyta; class Magnoliopsida; order Sapindales; family Rutaceae; genus Murraya; species Murraya koenigii. The sequence continues at coordinate 23,816,219 of CM046817.1, forward strand.
AACAAAGTAAAATAAATGCCACCCCCAATTCTAATACAATCAGCTAAAATATAAATCCTAAATATATAGCTTCATTACTGTACAACTACCGAGGCCAAGTCAAAAACAAAAACATAATGACTTCCCAAAATGCCAGAGCCACTATTTACAAACACTATGATTACCAAGATGGAACCCCCACCAAATTAGACAAACAATACTACCACCTATCATCACGAACCAAGGCATTTCAAACTTCTGTAAAAGTTTCATGCAGTCACTTCCATGAGTACTTCTGTAGTTCTAGAGTCATTATGCCCAGATGTTTCAAAAACTTCTGCATCTACCTTGCCACTGTTGTCATCATCATGTTCATGTTCATCATTACCTCGGGCATCATGTACTTCATCACCACTGGAATTGACATGCTCACCACCTTGCCCACTACCTTGCTCTAATGATGGAGCCTTCTTCTCATTAACACAGTCCATGTCTTCTGGAAGTGTATCAGAACAGGCTAAAGCAGCTAAGTTTGGTTTTCCCTCTTCGACAGTATCAAGCTTTGTAGTAATAGAAACTTCAACACAGGCATCCAACCCATCAGACTTGACATCCTTGGCAATAGTTGAGGATAAGGAAATTATATTTTCCGGACAAAAAGTATCAGTGATGACTGAGAGTATTTTAGGTTTATCCTCAATATCAACCCATTGATCCCCAACCCAATCTTTGGAAATTCTTAGATCTGTTTTGTGTAAATTCAAGAATAGGCTTTCCCCTAACACCAACAAGATGATCATGTTAGCAAAATCGGAAAGGTGGAACATAAAAATGAAAATGATAAAGGGATAATTGAAAGAAAAGGGACAATATATTTCATGGTCGACTCTTAAAATAAGCATAAGAATAATATAAGCATACCGGGAAGATAAACTTGCAGATTGTCAGTGCTAGGACTGTCAACTCCAATTACAACCCCTTCCCACCAGCCATCACTCCACCATGCATCAACTGCTGTCCCAATACCAAGGGAGAGATCTTCTTGATTGTCAGGAGGGGTTGGTCGTATTGTTGGGCGGCCAGAGCACCTCATGCCAAGTTTATCAGGCTTAGCGACTTTGTAGACCGGAATCCATTCCTACAAATTGAAGAAATAAATTACTTTTTAGAAAATATTATGAATTAAAAGGAGCAATCAAACATAAGGAGGCACATAGGAATACACATGTTCACGTTAGAGCTAAATTTGTCACATTGCAATCTGTAGTCATTGAACACAACTCTTCCACTAAAGATAGAAAAGGTAAAACCACCAATGAGGAGAAGAGTGTGAGAACAGATTTCAAACTAACACAAAAGAAAAATATTTTAGTAAAATTTATCCCAATATTTGTAAATCAAGCTTGAAGCTCAAACATTTTCAAAATTTGACCATGGGCTTAATTTCTATAAAGTGCAGAACGCCATTTCCAACCATGAATTGAAATCATCCATTCTGCATTGCATTTCCAATATACATCTACCAGCACCTAGTTTTCCATGAAAAGATCAACTCAGCCTATAGACTGTTTTGAAATGCCAAAGCATACCTCAAGATTGCCATATCCATCTTCATCCTGCACGTCATCATATTGGACTTTCATCTGTTTCCCAGACAGCTGCAGGACTACACACCTGAACCAGCAGCCTCGGATTCCACTATCTTGGCAGAGCAACTCTATCTTTGCATCAACCTTATACATTGCACTATACCAAGGCAGGAACTCAATATGCTTGAGGGAAAGCAAGCTCAAGCCTGACAAACCATATTTCAACTTCTTGTATGAAGGTTTGTAAGTCATCAGCTGTGAACCTCTACCAGTTCCAACTCTTGAATTATCTGTCAGAAACCTTTGACTCCCTTTACCTCGTCTGGTTCTCTTGATTCCAAGCTTTACATCCTCATCTGCAGTTGTTTCATCCCCAACCCCAGGTATACCATGGCCCAAAGAGTTAGTCTCTTGTGAGGTATTGGAATTTAAGAGAGAGAGAATTGGCTGATCATGATAACCATGTAGTTTACTCAAATCAAAGGGCTTCAATCTGTTGCTTCTAAACTGCCTAGTGCACAAATGTATTCTGGCTAACAAAGCATTTGGAAATGCAGCCAAACATTTATCAAAATGTTCACGAGTTAAGACTGTGGCAGAACCATCTACACACTCTGCACTAATAACCTGCGAATGAGGTGTGATGAAAACTTCTTTTGGATGAGGATTACGTAGAGAGACAACGCCCTTCACCTCCTGGTTGTGGTGGAACCACCTGACTTTCACCTTTTTCTGTCCCCTCTTATCCTCATACATATCTTCCAAATAGGCAACATAGTGATTCTCTCCCTTAGCCATGACAAAGACAAACGATTGAATCTGAGCATCAGAAGAGGAAAGAATGTCAGGGTAATAGATGATAAACAATCAACATGTAACATTAGACTAGAAACTTGTTGCGATTATATGTTAAAATGAATGTGAGATTTATAACATAATGTAAAACTAAGCCAGTTTCGAACAGGAAATAATTATTGTTAAATCTCCGCATTGAACCCTTCGGTTCATGTCACAAATGCAACAAATACGACATCATCTTACAACTCCTCAGGATACCAAGACAATATTCGAAAAACTGAAACTTTTTGAATTTCTATAAAAATGGGATGAATTTTAAGAGAGGAGACAACACCTCACACTTCGTACATATAAAGTTTCAAATAACTCTGCCTTCCCTTTTAATTCATTTGCAAATGCTTACCGATATTGTAGTCCCATTTCTGCAGAATGCAGGGAAATGTTTGAGCTGTTTACCACATGTCCATGCAACACCTGACCATACAATGTCCGAACTCTGTCCATTTATATTCCTAGAAAGATGACCCTGAAAGAAAGCGTCAGCTAAAACTTCATAGTATTAATTATCAATCACTCAAAAGACCAGCAAAAGAGATATACCATCTCATCTGATACTGGAACCTTCCGAGCACTGACTCCATTCATGGGACATTCAGGAGATCCTGAAGCTTGTACTAAATCACGTTTGGGAGATTCTGAATAGCAAATGTATCAAAGCATAAGATTCTAAATAAAGATAACAGCAATGATCGCAAGAATATACAACACCATGAAGAAAATTCATCGATATTATATGATGATTAATAAGAGAATCCTGATATGGAGGACCAACAAAGATGCCAAGTTAGACCATCCAGCTCTGGTGATGCAGTCGAATTCAAAATGTAGCTCTTATCAGTAAATATTTGACATTAAAAAAATAATCAACAGAGAAAAAAAATAGGGTATAATCTTTAGCCTTTACATATTATTCATAATTCAGAGCCAATCATCGCATCATTTAGTAATTTAAAGACACAATATACAATGGAACAAATACAGAGGAATTCAAAAATCTGATAAAAGGGCTGATACATACTGGACCAGTCTCCCTGAAGATGCTGCTTAGATAGCATAGATGTTAACCAATCAACAACTTCTCTTCGTGACCTCCATTTATAACCGGCATGCATGGAATTTTCAGCACCATAAACTTGCACAAACTCCTCAGCTACAACATAGAACATGTGCCTAACGCTTCTCTCAGTGCCTACAACAGCCAATATGGATTCCCCAGCAGAATCCTTCAAAAAGTAGTGAACTACACGATTGCCACGCTCCTGTGAAACAAATTCCTCTTTCCACTCCACAAAACAATGACCACTTCCAGACATTTTGACAAAAAACAACACCAGGGGCCTACTTAGAATTTTAATTACAAGGCTCAAGATATTCAAGACTAGAATCTACAAAAGCAATGCAATTACAAACCCTAATTACATCCCATATAAGCCCTCAAATTAGCTACACATGCTCTAGAGAATCAAACACAACAAAAATAGCTAGTTCCAAAATCAACTCTCTATCAAGAATGAAGAAAAACTTCACCATCTAATCGGAGAACAAAGAAAGAAAATTTAACCCTAGTTATTGATAAACCTTAAAACGACCATGAATTATGAAGTCAAACTTACAGAAGCCTAACAAAGAGAAACTGTGATGTAGAAATAACTGACCAGAAAGCAGAAAAGTCTAGGGTTTGAAGATCCGAAAGCAGATCAGAAACCAAGTCAAGGAAACTAAAGTCTAAGTTTGAAAGCCTTGAGAAGCACCAAGTTATGGCTTTGACTGAGTTAACTAAGAGAATCATGAAGGCTATTAAACGGGCATCTTAATTTTGACCCAAAAACAAAACCTTAATATCAAAAAATGAATCTTTACAAGCACTTTTGATACAACTAGAGTTGGTGGTGATGGCGTTGAAGGGTTTAAGAGAGTGGAAAAAGAAAGAACTTTGGCACGTATTCTGAAGTGAAACGTGTAAATGAAAAAGGGGCAGAGAAAAATGAGCTGTGAGAATAAGAAGGTAAGGAAAAAGTAGCCATTTTCGGTGAGAAATTTGGAGAGTTGCAGAGGCTTGGCATGGAAATGATGAAGAAGAGAGAGAGGTTGAGAGAAAAGGTAAGCAAGAAATTGATTGTTGTAATAATTATAATAGAGAGAATTAATTATCTTTGTAAAATATTATAATGTAATGCACACCTACTAGTTCAAAACCTGTTTGGGCCCAGCCCATTTCTGTCATTTGGGTTTTAGGATTTTGGGTTCATTGGGTTCTCTCTGTCAGTCATGAAGCAGCAGTGATGAGTGATGATGATAGGTGTTTTTGAAAAAATAAATAAATAAATTGCATCAAATATTCATAATTTAATTACAGAATCATAACCTTTGATGTATGTGGATCATGTGATGATTACAATGCTTGATGACTTTGACTGAATTGAATCAATCGGATCAAATTAGGTCAATGAAGTTTAAACAATTGAATTGAGATCTGAAAAAACTGGTGTTTCAGCCTTGGGAGGGAGAGGTATCTTGATTCTATATTCCTTCTTTTATTGCCATAATTATTTTTTTTTCTCTTATTTGTCATGTGCCTAGGATTGAAGCAAAACTTTGTTATAGTATACTCATGTTTTAGGGTTGAAGCAAATGTCTTCTTCCTTTCCCAATACATGCATTTTCTGAGCCCCAAAGAAACATTCTTTATTTTGATGATTTAATTTCTTCAAATATCAGTCATCCATTCAATCAATGCTGCCCATTGCTCCTTTTAAGTATCTGCCACCTATAATTCCCTTAAACCACTTGCTCTTAACAAGCCACACGAGCGGCAAGGTTTCTCATAAAATCTGATCATCCAACACATTATAGTGTCCCACAAAATTAAAGTTGTGTATGAAACAATGCATCTCATAGCATGTGATCTGTTGGTCCCCATACTGCTGATAGGCAGCACTGGTGACTACTCTAAGCACAACTTATAATACTTTATTGTGCAAGTCTATATATGTATTTAAAATAAAAAATCAATGTGTCAACTTACGACTAAAAGAAAGCTCTAGGGCTTCTTTTCCCAAATGCATACCTTGTTCTGCTACTGCAACAGCATCAACTTACCATAAGTTTGTCAACAATGGTTTAAAATCCAGAAAAGAAACCAGTGATAATAAATGAAATTGATAATTTTAGGTACCAAAATGATCACAGAAAGTGGCACAAAAGCCAATCCAGCAAAATCAGAATACTAAATCTCAGAATCATTATTTCTTAAGATGTGGACAAAACGAAACCGGCACAGCCAGAAATTTCTAAGCAGTTAGAATGTCATGTAACTTTGAAGCAACTGAGTACATTGGCCATGTAGATTGCATCTCTCAAGAGCCAGACATACGGTGCCGGAGTTGACATTGGTTGGCCTTGTGAAAATCACCAATTGCTATTTGCTCACACGAGAGCATTCATACAACTTCACAAATTTCCAATGTCCAGAACTTACAGGTCCATACTTTGTCATTGGTGCTAGCATATCCTTGGTGTGGTACAAACCTCACACGATGGAATTAATGACTGCAGATCAGCATCGTTAAACACTCATATGATGGCAGCAAGATTGAAAAAAAAAAGAAAAAAACAAAACAAAAACAAAAGATGAAATGGTCTGTTGCTCAAGAAAAACCAAAGGAGCAGAAGATAAATTAGATTCAGAAAATCATGTGAAGAATAGTAAAGACAATTTACTTCGGATTACTTTATAGAAAGAGAGAAGAGCAGCAAGGGAGGGACCTATAAAAGATACAGTTAAAAAATTAGGAATGTCTGAAATTCAATGAATTTATACTTCACAAAGGATTATGGAATAGATAGTCAATTCCATTGCTACAATGACATTAGTTTCTATTGTCACGATTGCCTGCAAATTAGAAAGCAATCCAGGGGTTGATGTACCAAAGAGGTTTTGTGCAGGAGATTATATGAAGCCTAAAAGCTAAACCCGCGTACGTTCAAAGAGTTAACAGCTGCGGAACAGAGCACAGGAAGCTAATATTTAACTATAAACGTTTCTACCTAAATGCAGAAATAACGACAACATATGTTTAAATATACTAGCATCATAATTCATGACACTTACACGATTCAAGAAAGTGCACACTGCACACTCCCACATGGCAGGTTCTTCTGGATTATGAGTTGCACCAGAATTATGCATGGATGCAGGAGATGAAGCTCCGGATGACTCCACAAAACCGGAACGTCTATGACGGTTTGATTGAGAAACTAAAGGGTGAGATGATTTATAGATTTTATGAGTTCTGGCATTATGATTTAGTATTGGCTCAGATGTTGAATTATCTGCATCTAGATAAACAGAATTGGATTCCGAACTAATAGCAGATTCGCTATTCCTTTTTTCTAGATATTGTATCTGATGCATTTGTACTTGGACCACATATAATCTTCCAGTGTCCTGTATTTTGACCTTTCGGGATATCAGAGCTACTTTCTTCAATCTCTGAAATCTGAGAGGCACACCAGAGATCATATTGTAACCCCCTTTCTGCTGCCATTGCAGCAGCTTGTACCGGACTGAGATCATACATAACGAACCTGTCACCACCAAGACGTTTAGGTCCAGACAGTAGTAGAGAATTCGAATGAGCTCTATTTTCTGCAGCAGCTAGTGCAGTTTGGGGAAAAGATGAAAGAGGAGGCTGAGGAGAAACCCCACCCAAACGCCTCCCAGGGCGATCAAAACTCCCTCCACCAGTTATTCCGTGGGATCTCAGCTCGGCACATTCCTACATGTAACCCCAAAATGGGTAAATTATCGACAGAGAACTGTTCAAACTCAAACCAATTCTTTAGCCTTATTGGTTTTACTTATGTATCTAAATTCGAGGTAAACATCACATCAAATATAGGCATCGTTTCCAACTTAAAACTATCATCTTGAGACCACACCAGCCAAAATAAAAAATATATATATTGAGAAATCAATAAATATTACTAAATATTTGACGAACAATTTAAAAACAGCTACTGATAATTAAGTACGATTCGTTTAATATTAAGGTTGAGTAACTATAATTTAAAAGATACAACACTAAAGTATTTGTTAAATATTAATTATTATACTTATATAATGAAAAACTTTGTTATATTTTTAATAATTTTTTAAAAATTATATTTATCGTATATAATACTATTAACTTTTATTTATAATTATTTATTTTTTTCATATCAACTATAATTTAAAATGTATACCATCTCAATCTTATATGGACTCTAAATATGAAATTAAAAGTGAGTAAAATAAGCATACACATTTAATAAAGTACATGAAAAAGTAACACTAAAACAACTAGGAATAAAAAATAAAAAAGCCCTCTGTAAGTTCTTTCCAAAGCTTGTAGAACTTGGCATCGTGACGAGCAATATCATTATGGCAAAGCTCGCGAAGCATTGTGTCAAGAACTTCATCAAATGGGAGGAATTCCTGATCCCTATTTAGCTTCCGAAGCTGCAATTTTATATGTAACCCAGCTCCCAAATTCGACCCCAGAGCATTTTTTGAGCTGCAACAAGTTCGTCAGTCTAACTACTTCACCAACCCCAATTAAATAAATAAACATAGAAAAGTTAAAAAGATTTAACTGCATTTCGGAGAGGAGTTTAACTTTCCACATGCGTCTACGCATAATGGGCTGCACTTGCTTGGCAATTCTGTCTAAAATCCGCTTTGCTTCTCCTTCTCCAAATCTTCTCAACGCTTTTGTTTCCCATACTTTGAAACTATCTCCTGTATTCATTTTCCTAAAGATTTGAGAGAATTCTGCAAGTTCGGAGTTATGGTAACTGAGCCCTATACGATTGCTTTCATTTGTTTTGGTTAATCAAGTGCAAGAACGGCGGGATTTTGAGTGTCACACGTGCAAAGCACACTAGCAATGTGAAAAGTAAATACAAGTTCAAGTGTCTGTCCAAGTACTGTACTCCACAAAGTTTTCCAGTGTACAGGTCGCTGTCTGGCAAACCTCACACATCGGAGTTAACGGCTGCAGCAATCCAGCACCATTAAACAATTTGAAACTTGAAACCAGCTACTGTTGAAGTAAATACAGAACCATAAACGACGAGTAAAATGCGAAAAAAAAAAACACCTTTCTAAGTTCGTCCAAAAGCATCATGAGGGGCAATTAATAGCATTATGGCGACTCTTGTTTCCTATGTCTTTTCACAGAGGGATAAAAAAGAAAAAAACGAAACCCTAATCAAACTATTGAAGATTTTATAGGCGTTTGATTTGGTTTGATGAAGGTATTGTGAGAATTTTGAAAGTTTCGGTTTTCTTTTAATAAGAACGAACCCCAGAATAATTTGTTTCCTTTTTTCTTTTTGTGTTTTTGCCTTTCTGATTTATCAAGTTCGAAAATGGCGGGATTTTGACTGTCACACGTGCGAGGCCCAATAACAAAGTGACATTCCAAATGAAAATTTGGGCCTAAATTGTTTACCTTGCTGTCTTCTTTATCTGTGTCTCAAACACAAACGGTCAAACTCTTTACCTTCTTCTCGATATCTTTAAGATTATTATGATTAATATATCTTTTGACTATAAAAGCTTTCAAATTTAACCAACAAAATTTTGTTATTTTTAGAGTTTATTTCTATCAATTTAGTGCTTTGAAAATTATTTTTAAAAAATAGATATGTAATCTAATAAATGAAAAGAAATATGTTATTGGAATGTGATGTGAGGACACATTTTTAATATAATAAATAATGACAACTTTATGTTATGATAAATTAATATCAATTTTGCATTTTTATTTAACAACACAACTAGCTCCAATTTAAATTAGTGTGATCTTAAAGGTATCACATTATATAGTATGTGCACCATCAAATAATTAAGAAAGTTGACAAAAATAATCACTTATGGGTCTTTAAAACATTATTATTTTAAAGTATCATAATTGTAACTATGAAATGATAAGTTAATTAATCACTTTACACAATAAAATTTTTAGTAATTCAAATCATTAGTGTGTTATATATTTCAATATAAGTTACATTTTTACTTTAAATATTGCATCATTTTTTTTAAATATATATATATTTGAAAAGCTACTTCCCAAAACCAAACAAAGCCCTACGAAAGTTCAAGCAAACAGCCAATCGAGAGTCGTCGTCTGTCCTTTGTAAGAGTTAAACTCGTACATATACGATCAACATTCAACACTCAACTCTTTCTTCGTCTCTTTAATTGCTATTTATAAACAATATTTCTCAAAAAGAAAAAAAAAAAAAACTTTTCTTCTTCTTTCGCGAGAAATTAAAGGGAAAGTAAAGAGGGTCGATAGAAGATTTCAACTGGGTTGTGTGTATTTTATTTTCTTGAAACAAAGAAGAGAAAGCAAATCTGGGCATTGGGTTTCTGTTAATAGGGTATAAAGATGGCGGGAATAGCAATAATATTAGATCTATGGAGGAAAAATCCAAACTTTTGTTCACCACATACTGCTCTTCACTCTTCTGGGCTCCTCTCTGCCACCGCCGCCGCCGCCTCTGCTGCCGCCGCCACCCCTTTTGCCTCTCGGTTCTTGTTTGGGTACTCTATCCTAAATTGCTTGCTTGATATATATATTACTATTAAACAATAAACATGTTACATGTGTTTTAGTATGTGTATTTATGTTTGAGTCTTTTTTATTTTGGCGGCTTTGCTTCGATTAATCATTAAAATCTGCTTTTTAGCTGTTATATTATCTATACATTTTGGTTCGTTTACATGCCATTAGTTCATCCATTTTAGCTTGATGATGATATTTGATTGGGAGATAGGTTTCAATGGCCAAATAAGCAAAGTCTTTGTATTCTAATCGCTATATGATTAGCTAGCTGAAAGTCTAATGTTCTTGAAGCCACTAACCAGACTGTAGCTTGGTGCTTTGATGAGATGTTTGAAATAAGCTATTTTTGCCTCTTATTTTATGATTATTATAGTACCTTTAAAAGTGAATCTGCCTTTGGCTTACTGTTTGCATATATTGACCCTTCCTAATCATGCTACAGTTCTCCCAAGATTCCGGTTGCTTACTGTGATGCTGGTGCAGCAATAACTGAAGATTACATTCCAAATTTTGGGAAAGTACCTGGAAGTGTTTTTCATCGTGATGCAATTAATTACACTACAAAAGAGTACAACATCGAATTAAAGCCTCTTTTTTCAGCTTTTGAGTTGAAGGCACTTGCTATGACCTCGTTGAGGTCATTTCTGATGTTCTATTTGCCCCTCCTGGAGCCTGATATGAGCACAGAAGAGGATGATGATGACTTCCTGCAGGACTCTCCGGAACAACGACGTTTAGATCTTGTTGTTCCCTTTAAAAAATCAGTGAAGCAAATTGTTCGTGAGGTAAATTTAATCAATTTTCGGTATATGTGGTCTAGCCAATTTGCATTTTTCAATAAATTCCTGTCAATGAGTCTGTTAACTCCATTATCTATGGACAGTATCCTTTAGAATTGGGGACTATAATTTTCAATTCTTTTAACTCAAAAGCACTATGATAATTTTTCTTTTCCGGCCTCAAGAAAAAACAAATTAGTTTATTCAGTTAGCAGAAATTAACATATAGTGTCAATAAGCTTCAAATGAAATTTTCAAACTGCTGAAACTTCAGTTCTTTCAGCTGTTGATAATGTTGCTTATTCGTCCTGAGATAATTTTTTTTTTTGTACCACATCAGACAACTGTCGTAACTACCAGACGGATTCTGGAAAGACTTGCCGTCCATTATGTTTCGCAGCGGATGGCATGGAAACTTCTCAAAGGTACTTTCTATCCATAATGTTATATACATGTTACTCAACTGCCATTAAGTGATTGACAGCAGATAGCGATGTGTATCAATACTAGAGAATAAAATTTAAATTTTTTATTTATTTTAAAAAAATAATTAAAATTAATTTTTTTTTAATTTTAAAAAATGATTAAAATTAAATTTTATTTATTTATTTTTAAAAAATGATGAGTATTAATTTTGAATTACTTATCACACTGATGGACTTTATCAACGTGTGCAGATGTTCCCAAATCAGCAATGCGGAAGGCCCAAAGAGGGTTGCCTACTACGGTTTATTTCTCCAGGGTTAGCAGAACTACATTCAGAGGTCAAAGCCTTTACATGTATTTTCTCTGTATCTATTGTATTTGATTGCTCAAACTTTTGTCCTCATTATTCCCTAACTATCATCAGTATATGCTAAGGCAGGGCACTTTCTAGGAGTTGCAGCATCATGGATTGTCCAAATTGGAATAGAGATTTACCGTTACTTCAATCGCATTATGAACTCTAAAGAAAAAGAGAGTGATAGCGTCGATAAAGCAAAAGAAGCTAAAGTTCTTGGGATAAAGGTTACTGGTATTACAATCAGATGTGGTGCTTCACTAGTTTTTGCATCCATTGGAGCAGGGATTGGTGCCACCCTTGTCCGCCCTTCAGTTGGTCAATGGATGGGTAAGCATATCACCAGTATTTCAATTATCAAGCTATCTTTTCTGGGAAATAAATCCGAATTTATTGGCACTAACTTGTATACTTCTACAGGCTGTGCTGTTGGTGATCTGGCTGGGCCAATTGTTGTATCATTTTGCCTGGACAGAGCTCTTCATCTGGAACTTTAAAGCACTGATGATGAGTTGAAGTATACACTCTTCCTCCTGCATCAAATTTAACCAGTGTATATGTATTTGAGGAAAGTTTAAACAGGTGTTGGAGCAGAAGTTGTTCTGGGGTTGGGGGCATTCATCAAAATTTTTGCCTTAGGTGGTCATTGCCGTTTCCTCTGTTTACTGATGAACTTCTGAAATAATCAACTTTAATTATTTTCCCTCTTTTTTGTCATAAACTGTGAACATGGACATGGCACTGTAATTGTGTGCCAGTGGTCTTCGATGAAAATGAAAGCATTGTCTTAATTGTTTATTAAAAGTTAAAAGACTCAGATAATGTAACTTTTAAATAGTAATAATATCTTTTTTCAATCTTGTTTTGGGTAAAATGTTTTGATAGAAAGGATTACACATTCTTTAATGTGCCTTACGCCTTAGGTCCTAATTAATATTAAGGTTAAGTAGTTGTAATTTTTAAATATTTACTATTGTATTTTCGAATCTAAGATAATCTAATTTAGCATTAATATAATGAAAAATTTATAATATTTTCGTTATTTTTATTTAAATTATTATAAAAAATCATATTCTATACTTAATTATCTATTTTTATTTTACAGTCATAATTTTTTTATAGTAATTATGGTTTAAATGCTACAGCCCATATTATGGGATGTCAAATATATACAAAAAAAAAAAAAAAGAGCTACAAAATTGAAAATTGGCTTCCACATTTGCACATATATTTTCTGACTAGAAAGTATGCCCTGTGGAACATTAACATTGAGATGGTCTTGGTAATAATTTAGAACCAAAAGCAAACAGTCAACCACCTTTGCACTAGAGAGAAGTAAACAAGAACTGGACAGGCACCCTCTCCGAATTTCAAGTGTCCCAAATCATCACAACAGCAATTACTCCAACACCCACCAATACAGCTAAGAACTTATAGTTGGGTGAGTCAACTGAAACTGTCTTCTGGGGTGAGTAACCTTTAGATAGTAGATGGTTTATCGATACATAAATGAACACGCCGCATGCTAAACCCATTGATATAGCAAAAATCCAGTCTGCCACAGGACCTTGAGTTGTGGCATCAATTACAATACCTATTGCCACACCAATTGGACTAGAAATTGCAAATGCGAATGCGTAGGCTACACATGATAAGAAGGGGCGATCTGGGATCATTCGAAGAAGAGCTATTCCCATTGCAATGGCTGCAAATATCTTGTGCAAACAGATTGTCCATAAAGCTTTCCACGCGTCAGCTTGTGTTTCTGCCACTCCAATTGCAATGCCCTCAAAGACTGAATGGAAACATAAGGCGACAATTAATAAGATGCTATCCCCAAGCGAATTGGCAGCTGTAAGCGAAAATTTTGAAGAGTGCCCGTCTGTGCCCTTTTGGCCCTATGATGCATACAAATTAAGGGTCAGTCACATGTCAGAAACAGTAATTCACTCATTTAGAATGAATATACCCAACCTGATAAAACGATTGTGAAGTAGCAGAATGGTGACTGCTTTTCCCCAGGTCCAGACCCCCTGTAATGAAGAAAAAATTGTTCAAAATTTTGTAAGTTTGAATCTTTCCAGGCCTAATTGGAGGATAAACATGAGAACATGCTTTGTTTTGTTCCTCTTCATGACTTTTTCCAAGCAGATTCAATAATAGGATGCAATTCAGTTGTCTTGAATTTGAAACAAAGCAAGATATACTGTGTGTGTGGGCGTGTGCGTGTACCCCCACCAAATAAAATCAAAATTACCAATACAAATAGCTGCCTTGCCTATGTAAGAAAATTTAGCATAGCCCTTCTTCCACAAAACCAGCTAAGCCTAGTAACTATAATAAGCTTGGTTCTTTGGCAAATAATTCATCTTCTTCAGTCCTAAATCATTAAAAAATTTAAAATTTCTCACTCTGCAGCCAAACAAACGTAGTTTATCAACAATATATGAACTTTCTAATTAATGAACAACGCTTCAAATCTCATTCCAGCCACAAACATAGAACATAGACAACCCCGCATCAATTTCTCCTTTTCCTTCTTCATTTTCCCATCAACCAAACAATCACAACACCACACAAAGACAAACAAAAAAATCGTTAAAAAAAAAAAATCACCTTGACCCTCGAGATCAGCACTAGAAGCATCCCTCTTCTTGTCAAACACAAAAGAAATGACACAATCAGCCAACATAGTAAATAAATACCCAGCACAAGCCAACATGAAGGCAAAGGGATACTCTTTAGTAGTCAAGTCCCCAAAAGTCTCGTTAGCATCACTTAGAAAATGCATCAAAGCAGTCCCCAGAAACACTCCCCCAGCAAACTGAGTTCCCAGCACAAGAAACCCTTCGTTCCACTTCAAAAAATAAGGCGACACCCCACCAACGAACGTGCCCACAAAGATTATTATCAAACACCATATCTTAACCAATACCAACGGCTTTGAACGGAGGTTGTGTGGCTCAGTCTCAGCCCCCTTATCCTCGTCCTCGTCGTCGTCGTGGCCGCTGTGAGCGGTGGCCAGCAGAATCAGAGGGAGAAAAATGGCTAATGCTAATAGAGAACGAGACATGGTTAATTTGGTTTCCGTTGGATTTCAGACAAATAATTATATTATATTAATACATGCATGTCTGTGAATGTTATATATATATATATATATGGTTTTGGTTGTTTGCTCTGTTCGTTCGCATGCAGTACAAAGATGAGAGAGTTGTTAGTACAAGAAGAGAAAAAGGGCATTATTGGCAGAGAATTGGCGAGTCAATATTTTTTTAATGCTTAACATGGAAAAGCTTTGTACCGAAACAAGATTTTTTTAATGCTTAACAGGTTGTCCGTTGTCCTTGTCCCAGTCGAAACCGGGTGTCACGTGTGATATACTTACTTCACATGTTTGTGTTTTGTTTGATTCCATGGAAGATTCAAGCATTCACACTGGAATCTTTAATGACAATTGGATCGACAATTCTTACACGCATGGTGACGGACATAATATCTCATAGTTCTCAGAGATTGAAGGTAAATTATCAAATTAACGACCTTTCATTTTCATTTTCATAGCCTCAAAGCCTACTTGGATGCTGGTACGAAAAGGACAGGGAAATTTATAAAAATAATTAAAAAATTTTGATAATTTTTAAAATCAACCATATTAAGTTTTTTATCATATATAATTAATTATAAAATTTTTAGATTAAAATAACCTTAGATATATAAATTAAGAGGCAAATCTGAAAAATATATGACAGTAACTATCACATGAAATCACAACAATACATTCATTAAAATTTTGTGCAATAATAGTATAAAAAAAACAAATTCAATTTTTTTTGTACTACAAATGTTTATTATACTAATATACTTTGATCCGTCTCATTGTAAGTTTTAAAACGATATATTATACACTTAAAACATACATATGTAGTATAAGTTATAACTTTCAAAAAGTACTCGACACATACAATATGCTTATGTGCGACAAACGCTTGTCTCTAAGACACAGATACTTGTAGCACAAAATCACAGCAACATACATTGTATGTATTGAGTACTTTATGAAGGTCAAAACTTATCTTATATATATCCATTTTAGGCATATAATATATCGTTTCGAAACTTACGATGAGACAAATCAAAGTATAATAGTATAATAAGTATTTACGGCATAAAAAGAGAATAAAATTAAATCTGTCTTTTCGTACGACAGGTACTTGTCTATCAGGAGACAGATGTCTGTCGCATTTTTTGGTATTTTATACTATTTTTTTAAAATTTTTTCTTAATTATTCAAACTTAATAAAATTAATTGTTCTTCAAATATATTTTGATGGATCAAGAAAAAAAATTAAAATATTGTCGTTTTGAGTACAAAAATGAAAAATATGTTACCTTGACAAAAATGTTGTAAATTATTATTTTTCAAAAATTAATAAAAATTAGTAATTCATAGTGGTTTGTTTTTTTCTTGTATTTTACGTAATAAAAGTATAACAAAAAAGTATTAAATGACACATTTGATAATCTAGTTAAATTAATATTTGAGATTGTTAACATCATTAATAAAAATCAAATATATATATATATATATATAAATCAAACATAATTAATAAAAAAAAAAAATGTGCGACAGGGTGTCACGTGGGCACCAGGCGCTCTCGTGCGCCACAGGCAACTTGGGCGTGGCGACAATGCGCAATGGGCACTTGTTTTCATGCTGTTATGCTCGCAGTTGAGTAAAATTATAAAAATTAATGATAATTATACAACTTATCAATATCACAGACAGAATTAACACCATCAACACTTCAATCGAGCAAAAAAAAGACAAATAAAACCTAAGAAATATTTTATTAAACATCTGACGTACCATTTATTAAATTCAAATTTCATTAAATAATTTTCAATAATTATGAACAATCAATTCTAATACTCCTCAATAATCATCTATACATTCATCTACCATTAATCAATCTTAAGAAAACCAAAAAGAAATGAAATGACAACTTCAAAATTATAGAAATAAAACAATCACCCAACATCCATAATTTATAACCACTTGCTATCGGATATAAACTCATTCTCCAAATCTCGTCCAATTGCCATCAACTATTGCCGCCAAGATCAAGTTGCTGCCGCCCACGCCCAAGCTAGCTCTCATAAGTTTGGAGTTTGAAGAGATAAGAATATTTTGATCCATAAATTGTACAATAGATTAGATATAATAGAAAAACTTGAGTAATTATTTTTAAAAATCACTACAAATTTTGAGTTATTATTGTAAATTTCCCATAAGGACAGCATTTGTTACAAAATTTCCAATGCGGGACCAGCCGCTGGAACTTGGAATTGTGTCACCTTAGCAGTGAAGCTACGGCAGGCCAAAGCAAAGCAGTTTCATAACTTACACTCCAAGTCGCCAAGGACTCGGAAAGCGATGCGCAGCCAACCATCTGTGGACCAGAAACCGAAACATCAAAACATGGAGGATCACAGCCAAGCTCAATCACATGTATTGTCTGTCATCAATCATGAGAAACCAAGATTTGCCAAAATGGGGGATGTACGGGAAGGTTTTAGTACTAAAAAAGACAATGATGATCAACCCAAAATTCTGACTTACTCGAGGACTAAGATGATGAAAAATGATAGTGCACTAGACATGTCAAGGGCCGAAAGAATTACAGATTTTGATAAGGGTTTTAAATGAATGTGCGAAAAGGAAATTCCATCAATCCATATGGTTCAGTTTTGCTGAAGATGGCATTGGCTTGCAAGTAAAAAGGCTTTGACTAATTCTACAACAATGTCTTTGCGAAAATCTGTTTCTCCATCCAAAAAAAAAAAAAGAAAAATTAATTTGAATCCCACAACTATCTGCTCCACTTTTTTACATGCGTGCTCAACGTCTCCAGAAGCTTTTATTATGCTGCCTTTGCTCTTGCATTCGCCTGCACCATTGTTCAAGTAAATTAAAATTGAAACTGACAACTTTATCTCCTCAAAAAAAAAAAAACCTAATTAGACGGTACCCAACTCCAAAATAATTTTAGATCAATGCAGTAAAAAGTAAGTTTCCACAACCAACCAACCAAGTGGGTGCTCGTGCATATGCGACAATTGCTAACAAAATTTACTTGTGTTTGGTCCAGCATTTTTTAGAACTGTTGGGGTAACTTTTTCAACTTATTGAAAAGCAAGGGTTTCAAATGTCCTTATTCCCATTTGAAATAAATACAGATGGAAAGAATTGATCTTCATACAGTCAAGTGAGATTCAATCACCCACAAAATCAGGTACACAATTTACCTTTGATAGTCTTTCGAGCGCTCAAGGAACTCTTTTGCAATATCTTTTCTTTCATACGATGCTAGTACCGCCCTGATATCAGATGGACTATTGCGAGCAACGTCTGCAGACCAAGGATACCAAATGTACTAGCAGTTTAGACAATAGAAACAACTTGATGAAACATAACTATTGTTGAAATTTGCTGAGCTACTTGACAAGTATAGGATACTTACATTCAAGGAAAGGAATAAGGTCTACCAGTGCTGTATCATCGGGCTCAAGCTTATACGGCTTTATCGGAACAGAGTTTTCTGGCTGAAGAGTCGACTCAAACGCATGGCCACTCACATATAAAATCTTAGCGGGGTCTCTATTCAACTTAGAAAGATCCTGCCAACCAGAACATATTAACAGCATTGTCCATTACACAGAAGTAGCAGGTCTAAACATGGCATTTAGAATAATTGCACCAAAAGAAATTGGTGTTTGAAAGAACCCACACAAAAGCAGAAGTATCATAATGTGAAATGATATGATGATAGATATTGATTGCATACCCTGTAATGCTTGCCATCCTGATACTTGGTAGCGCCCCTTGATAGCCTGTACCGTATACAATGGTTCTTATCCAACCGCTCACAAACAGGATCAACATACTGCACAAGAAAAAGAGTTAATGAGATTGATAAAACAAATCATTTACCGGGGGTAACCATAAAGGTTAAAAATCAAATTACCATATTAAGCTGGTCAGAGTAAACAACAATTTCATAGAACTTTGCCATATGCTCCAAGAAAGCATCAACTCCAGGTCGTTTGAATGTACGCCAGCCTCTATCACGCTTTAAACGCCAAAAAGGAAAACATGATGACCACAAAGCACTTACAAATCCTTAATGGACATCAAGCATAAATAAATGAGAGTCTATTTATGCAACATGACCGAAGAGAGGGCAGGATACAACTTGAGCTTCAATTAATAATTGAATCAAACGAGAAGATATACAACCAGTTTAGTTCAATTGCAATTTTTTTTTTTTTTGAAATTGACTAACCTATAAAGAATTTTGAAAAATCTATATAAAATTTAACAATCAGTTTGGAAGGAGCAAGCCAGTGCATATATCATACGGTATGTATAAATGTATATCATGCTGGATTTGTTATCAATCCAAAAGAGTATGAACTAACTCGTAAAAGATCATGCCAACTAATAGTATGCATTCTGATGTGAAATCATAAAGCGACTGAAAACACAGCAATTTTTTCAAATCTAATACTTACCTTCCAATCAGAGTAAAGCAATGTTTCATTCAGATCTAGAACAAGTGTAAAAACATGTTGCTCTGCGGGATGCAAATCTGGAAGAAGCTTATCAGAGGTTGGTTCAGTAAACCCCTATGACAAAACAAGAACTTTCAATCAAAATAATGACCAAAAAACAAAACAGAGGGATATACAGACAAATAAGATGATAACAGAGAAAACGTAACACTCACTCTAACTTGTTCTTCAATAAGCCTCCTCAGATCCAAGTAAACTTCAACTGCTTTGGCAGGAACTGAAATATCAAAGACAAAACATCAATAAAAATTTTTTTTTGAAGTTTTCGGTGGGGATGAGAATTGTTGCCCACTAAACACCAGCCCCTTAGTAAACATCAATAAGGAAAAGATAGATGGTTTCTGATATCTAAAATATAAGAGCATTTGCAAACATGACAATTAATAAGGTATGTAACAATAGCAGACACCATTAACAAGCCCATATCAGAGTCCAACAATTGTTCAAACAACAAATATGTTGCAAATTAATGACTTCCTGAAAGTAAAATTTCAAGAATGACCCCAACAAAAACATAAGGCAAAAATTTCCTTGAAAATAATAGTTGCATCTTATGATAGAAAGTGCATGTTGATAAGCTATTGTTGAAAATATAGTCCAGGAAATCTACCTGTCATTGCAGCTGAGTAGAGCAAGCCCTGATATTTCTGCACAAATGTATTAACATTAGAGTGTTGTTTCCTACATCTCACTTTCAAAATATGAACAAGAAAAGCTCCCAATCGCACTTACCTCAGAAGCAGATGAGTCATCCCCAGCAGTATAATTCACTGATTCTCTTAGTGACCTTGTCTTCTCCTCTATTTCATCAGTGCTGTATGCTGCAGGCAAACATAGAAAATAAAGCTATTACATTTCCCGTATTGAATGAGAAATTAAAAATGATCAAACTTAATGAAAGCCAATAACCATGTCACCCTTAGATAAGTTACATGTAAGATAATACCCATTTAGCAATTAGCATCGAAAAAATAGTAACAAAAGAACTTTCAGAAATACTAAGTTATCAGTAATAAAGTTTGAATCTACTCAGTTATCAAGATTGACATTTTTGTATTTAACTGGTGCAAAGTGTGATAAAAGTCTGCTAAATGAAAATTCAAATACGCAATGCAGTTTCCTGGCGTCAATGAACATACATGAAAGTAAACAAAAATTGATTTACGAATCACCAAAATTGCAACCATAAACAACACCAACAAATGCACATTCCAAAACGAAGTCCTTTTGACAAAAACCAAATCAAGGCAAAATCTTGTCACCAAGAACATTAAAAACGCAAAATAACAAAACAGCCCACATATCAAGAAAAATATTATAAGCCCAGATTCCAGAAAAAAACTCCAAAAAATAAAATATAAGAAAAAAAATTAACTTTACCATAAGTAAGATAACAAGCGCCACCAGTAACACCAGTCAGGGTAGCAACAATTCCATACGTGAGAAACCTCCACGGCGACTTCCGCACTTCATTTTGCGCGGCCGCCTCCCCCGCTGCCGCAACCTCCGGCGGCGCCGAGATGTCGCCGACGATCGATTGAGAAGCAATGATCGGCTCCTTCTTCGGAGCACCAGAAACGGTGTCTGAGCTAAAACCTCTCCTGTATTTACTACAATTACGACTACTTATTTTCGATAAAATTGGAAATATTCGAGACCGGACAACATTTGAAGACATTTTTTTATATTCTGAAAGCTAAAAAAAATTGGCTTTTTATTTTTTATGTTTTTCGGTTTCTACAGTTTATGGGGTTTTAGAGGCGTTAGCGAGGTTGTAGTAGGGTTTTGCGTTGGCTGTTAATTGCTGATCGATCGAGAAAGATGGGTGGTGTTTGGGAGTCGGTTTTATATTGCCGACTTCCCAATCATTCCCCTTAACGAATTCTTAAATTATTAAAAAATAAATTAAAAAAGAGAACGGAATGGGGTGAGAGAGGCTCGAACACTCGACCTCAGGATCACTCAGAAGCTATGAGACCTACGCCCTAGCCAACTGCGCCACCACCCCTTTCGTTTTCATCAATGTGTTTAATATTATATATTAAATTTAATCTTGGCTCATTTCAATTTAAGATTGGGCTTTCGGCTAACCCAATTAACATGGCTTTTTGCAAATAAATGATAAATGGCCAATGGGCTTATACTTGGATTGGAAACAATATGCTTTGCTTTTATTAGCCTTGGGTATGTGCTTTTAATAGATTTTGGGGTGAATAAAATGAAAAAGTAGCACCTATTAAGAATAATAAATTTATATTATTGGGACATAAAATGCCTTGTTTAGTTGGGGTTTACGAGCTATTTTGGATCTTTACCGAGGTGAGGGAAGAATGAGAAAATGATGAAGAGGATGAGAAGTTTTTTTACCTATGTTTAGAGATCTTGAAAAGATACTTCGGTCCTACAAAACAACAAATGAAGGTCAGAAGTGGAGCTGATGGTGGTTGATAATCACACTCCGATGCTCAACTCAGAGTTTAGTTATCTTAGAGTTGAGAGCTTGCAAGCTTTCAACAATGATGGCTGGAAGTTGAAAATAACACCAACATTTTTTTTTTATAATCTTTTTGAAAATAAATCAAGAATATATTTATAAGGATTACACAGAATACCTGCCCATCTGATGTTAATTTATTGGCTTCCCTTATTGACGTGTCGAAAATATTTTTACTTTTATTCATATAATCATTTTAGTGTTTTAAATATTATTTTTACTTTTATTCATATAATCATTTAAGTATTTTAAATATGCTTGGAGAGTAAGTTTAGAGCATACGCATGTGTCGGGCGTACAAGGATGGTCTCATATACCTCTGTTCCATTAAAGATTTGTTAGTATGGCAGGAGATGACAAATGGTTATGACTATCCTGATGATCACCTTTTTGGATTGTCTGTAGGTATAGTAGGTCACTCTATCATTTCTTTCAGCCCCCTTTTAAACTTTTTCTGTTTTTGCATGGCCCATTTTAGACTGTTTCTGTTTTTGCGTGGTGTATCCTAGATACCTATGCGAACTTAACATCATCTTGATGACTCTTCTGGTATTATAAATTAAGTTTTGCATTGATATGTGACATTTTATTATTCTTTTTATGTTTTTGCGTGGTATATCCTAAGTACCTATAGGAGCTTAACATCATCTTGATGACTCTTCTGATATTATAAATTAAGTTTTGTATTAATATGTGACATTTTATTATTCTTTTTCTATTTTTGCATGGTATATTCTAAGTACCTATGGGAACTTAACATCATCTTAATGACTCTTTTGGTATTATAAATTAAGTTTTGTATTGATATGTGACATTTTATTATTCAGTTTGTTATTTCTCTCCCAAATAATATGTATTTTGACCTTTTTAAATAATTCATATAAATATTTTTATATCAGCTCGAACCATTGCTCTCAATATTGTGAGTGTAATAGCTCTTCTACTAGGCTATAAACCCATTGGTATGTATTTTGACAGTTGATCTTCTTGCATTTCTAAATAAGAACGTTGAAATCTTGATTTGCCTGCTAGTTAAAATAAATAATTAACTTGATTTTTCATATCAGCAATGCTAGTTTTTCCGGGGCCAAACTCAATTTTTAAAGAAAAGGAAAGAGGAGGGAAAAGTGCATGCTGAAAAGATAATGACGTCAGTTGATTCGACACTAAAAAGTGATACAAGAAGAAATAAAAGTGTTTTAAAGTGAGACAAGAAGAAATCCAGCAATTGAATCTCATTAAGAACTGGATTGATTGTATAAATCACGTTATAGACTATTCCCTCATTCATTTTTAGTATGTACATTACACCTATCTTCAAACTGTTTCTCCAATCCTTTTCATACGAAATTAATGAACACACGAAGATATTTTTGCTGACATTTATTTTGGTCCTTGTTGCATCGCTTTAAACAACATTAAATAAATCATTTCCTCAAGTGAGTGAGCACCACCAACTCAAAATTTAATAATTGCAATGGGAAGTCACTAGAAAAAAATTTGGGAAAAAACACATTCATTTATTGAAGGGCTTTCAATCTCAGCTATCTTTAGCTGGTGATTTCAAAGATCAAACTCACAACAACTAGAATAATGTAGCTGCCCCCCATGAATTTTCTGGAAACCAAAGATATTTTGACAACGAATTCATTTAGAAACCATGTAGCTTTCTAGACATAAATTAATGACCCAGCCAACGAACTATATATTCACACACAAGTGCAGATTCTTCTTTGCTCTGAGTTCTCGAGTCTCGGTGGTTCCAAAATGATGGTTTTGGAGTGGGTTCTTTCATTCACTCATGTTCTTGGGCACACAGAAAATCTCATAGTTCACAAGGACACCAAGCTGCAAGAAGCTAATAAATCCCAGGTGAAAATGATGAAGCGAGAGGAGTATCCAAATGGATTTGAAATGCCACTTCATTATCCAAGGTACAAGAAATCAGATTATGAGAAGATGGAAGAATGGAAGCTGGACTTGCTTTTAAAACAATATGGCCTCAGCTTCGAGGGAACCCTTGATGAGAAAAGGGCTTTTGCCATGGAAGCTTTCCTGTGGCCTGGTCAATTTTGATTTTAATTTGGCAGCTCTTATCACTATTAGTATTATTTCCTATAGATTTATATGATTTAAGTCTTTGTATTACACCTCATATCTGCTGCAAGCTTTGTAAGTAACAAAAAATAGTTAGCATTATTCATTTTTTTGGGTCTTTTGTCAATTTAGATGTATAAGATAAATTCACTACCTTCTTCATATTATTATTATTTTGGTAATTTTGAATTTTTGCTCGCAAATTAACTCATGAGTGATATACTAAATTTGTATAAGTTGAAATAGAGGGATAAAAAAAATAAAATAAAATAAATCTTTAGCCTTAAATAATTCATTACAAAACTGCAAAATGTTTATTACACGTCACTTATATATATTCAAACCGTAGATGCCATGTTTACTATTAGCACCATGCAGTGAAAATAGTACGAGACATTGGTTATAATTCATATAGAGGATAACGCATACATTTGACAAATTTATATTTTCGCGTCGTTTATAGTTTCAGCACATAGATGACATGTAGTAAATTTTTGTAAGCCATAGATTTTGTAACTTCACGTTGGGCTTTGGAAGCCATAAATTTTAGTAATGTAAACAAATTCTAGTTTCTAAAAAGTAAATTGAAAACAAACTCCGAATTCTGAAGACGAATTTGGGATATTTGTTGGGCATTTGCAAGGCTATTTTTTTTTATAAAGGACTGTACAAATGCAAGGTAGCATGACCCTCGAGTTATCATTGAAAATATTTGATAATTCTAAATAATCAATTTATATTTGTTTTTTGCTCACAGTGCTTTCAAGAATTCCAGATTCTATGTTCTGCAATTTGCTTCGTTGTGATAGATTGGCAATCAACTGATAACTTTATTTTTTTTTTTTCAATTCAAACTATTCATTTAGAACCGGCACCACTTAATTAATTTAATAGAGCACAGGTCCACCCTGCAGCTCAAAATCCAGACAAAAATTTATTGATTTATTTTCACTTAAAATTTTATTCTCTTTTATGGATAATTGAATAAAGCTAATTTATTAAAACTGTTAGGCAAAAGAAAATACTTTTAACATTCAGGTTCTGTCTTCTATACCGAACAAAATCGATCGAAAGTTGGGGTTCATAGAATAATTCAATTTAGAAAGTAAAAGTGAAAATAAAGTAAAGGGTCAAAATCATAATAAAAGAAATATCAGAGGGTAGACACGTAGCCTTTGCTTCACATCAACGAAAAAAATTGAGAATTATTCCAAGTAAGTGATAATAAGAAAATGTTCCCATTTTTTACACAAAAATATATTTACTTTGTGCTTGTTTTCAAATTTGTGGTATAATTAATGGCTAATAATTATATACAGAATAATTTAGAGATTTTTTGGATATATACACGGTGAAGAAAAGTAGTTCTCATGTTGGCTTTTGCTTGTAAGAATATTCATAATGTCAAAGAATTCTTTCTTTCTTTCTTTCTTTCTTTTTTCAATTTTATTTTATTTTTGCTTGTTTATATACATGGATTAGCTTGTAAGAAAAGAATCTTGAGAATTGAGATAGTCTACTCATTGTGGAATCAGCTAGAGTGATTCAATTCAGTGGAGCAAAATGCTTCAACTAAAGAATATTTTGAAACAAAAAAATTAATAACGAAGTTGAAACTCTATATATCCATGATCAAATTCTGGAAGCTTGGGGAGATTTTTTTTACGAAAGAAGTTTGTGATGTGCAAAAACAAAAGAGATGGGAAATATAGAATTTGGATTTCTCCAAGAAATTAAAAGATAAATTCATCTTTATAAAAGGTTTGAAATGATTAAAGAAGGTGCATGAAAAGATATTGCTACAAAGCTTTCTTAAAATCTAAGACGATTAAATCTGTAATTAAGGTCTTGATGAAAATGAAATCCTTGTCATTTAACTATTGATTGAGTGTTTCTTATCTTCTAAATTGTTGTTGCTTATATCTATGAGGATGAATTGCTTAAAATTTCTTATTAAAATAACCCCCACCTAAGCATTTTTGTTGTTCCTCAATAATTATTTATAATTACCTAATATTTGAAACTACTTGACGAGAAAACATGAATAGTTTAGATCAAGGGTATCAAATACATAAGCTTACAGGTTATAAGTACCAATGCACCAAATCCAAAATTCCAAACAGTTACCAAATCAAAGTATAGCAACCATTCCTTTTTCCTTTAGAGTCCAACTAAAAACCCTAAAAGTAGAAGGAATCGTCCATTACCCAAAAAAAAAAAAAAAAAAAGAGGCTAAAGAGTCTTGTACATTTGGAACTTGCACAAAATCATTGGGGAATTTTGTACTAATCCAAATACCAAGTTGTACATGAGATGACTTTTGAAAATTCTCTCTCTTTTAATCGTAGGTATAGCTAGGGTTTTTTTGGTCCCAGGAGAGTAATGGAATGCCACCACCCTCTCAATCATGTAGCCAAAAGCTATTGGTCAAGTACTCATCAGATTGGTAAATATGAAGATAACTCTTACCTAATTTTTTATTGGGGTTGGACACCTAGAAAGTTCAGCATACTCAACAAGTAAATTGAATAACTCATCCAAATGGCAACCTTAATTTGCCCCACAAGTCTTAAGGGTGGTTGGGGTTACTTGAAATTCCATTAAAAGATAATAATTAGGGCATGTATATCTCCTAAAGACACATGTTGAGGAGACTTTCGGAACAGACAAGATAAGTTGAAGTTATCGCAAAAAATTAACCTCTTAAAATGTGTGCTCCAGAGACACAAATTGGAAGGAACCAGTTTATAAAATGTTTTATTGCATGCAAAAAAGTAATGGAGGGTATTTTTGTAAACTTGAACCAAACTCTCTATCAAATTTCCCTATATAAGCACCTTCTTGGTTTCTTCATTTACACACCCCAACCAACCAACACAGCTTGTTAATCCATAAGACAATTCAACTGATTTCCCACATTTTCACTTCTTAATTCCAAGATCCAAGAATAGAAAGAAACCATGGATACTCAAAATCAAAAGGCGCAGTATTACCAAAAACAAAAGAGCTTGAGTCAGTTAATAAAATCCCAGTTTCTGAAAAAAGCCGTTACCAAATTAATATTATCAGTTTCAGTATTTTCCCTTTTCTGTTCTCACACGACCTTGATCTCTTTTCTCCATTATTTCAACTTCTACTTCTCAAGTTTACCCTTCAAATTGTTCAGCCACACTTTGGACAAAAATTGCACATTCCTTCTTTGTAATGGCCTCTTAGTGTTTTTGGCTAAGTACTCTGGCTTATTCTCTTTGTCATCATCGCCATCAAATAGTAACAAGTTTAATCTTACAGTTGATCATCATGAGGCTTTCAAGAACTATGCAGATGGTGATGATTCCCAGCCCCAAATGACCATCATGGAAACAACAACAGATGAAGTTCCAATAATGTTGGAACAAGAAGCTGAGCTGGAAGGTACTCAAACACAACAAAAACAAAATGCCATGCAGCAAGAAAATGAAAACATAGGAGGTGAAGCAGTGAAAGCAGAGACAGAAACAGAGGAAACACACGAAGAGCGAGAAAAAGAAGCAGCAGAAGAAGAAAGTGCTGTTCTTCAAGAAGATAAAGAAGAAGAAGAAGAAGAAGAAGCAGAAGCAGAGAGCAGGTTTTTTATTGAAGAAGTTGATGATGAAGAAGAAGAAGAAGAAGAAGAAGAAGAAGAAGGAAATGGGAAGTTGAGTGATGAGGAATTGAACAAAAAATTTGAAGATTTTATTAGGAAGATGAAAGAAGAATTAAGGATTGAAGCTAGACAACAATTAATCATGGTTTAAAGAATATTTATTATTTTCTAATTAATATTACTATATATAGATATATATAGTTAAGCAGTTAGTGAATTATCATTATTTTACATATATGCCTTTTCAGCTGTACATAGAGATTCTACTACCTTTTTTTTTTTTCCTCTTTATTCTTGCTTTATTTTCTTTTTCTTTTTATCTTTTTGTTTTTATGTTTAATAATATATGTTTGTTTATTGTTTATTGTTTCTCTCTTTATTAATTTTATATTATGTGACAATCTTTGGTACTTAATTAGATTCCAATCCTCGGTAGTCAAAACAGCCAAATGATCACTAATTAATTAAATTAATTGCATGAATATATGCAGACATGCTGATAGCGTATATTACAAATCAAACCAAAAGTCACTTCTCATGTTCAGCCTTTGCTTATTCATATTAATTTTTCTCAAATATACGGTTCATAATATTTTCTTTCCTGAGATAAGCTCAAAGGAAACAGAATGGCTAGCAGCAATTAGTCAATTTTCCGAGGAAAAAAAAAATTACAAAATACAAAGTGAGCTGGCTGAGCCCAGGACATGATTCTGACACTCTAAATCTATTATTGATTAAAGGTCAACCAATTGAATGTCTCATACTGATCCCACAATAATAATGAGAAGTAGCAGCACATAAAATAGTAACGCCAAGTGTATTGTCTCTGGTTCCCTTCATTCATTTCCACAGTCCTTTCAATTAGTTTTCGGTTAATTTTTCTAATTGATTTCATATAAGTGGTAGGGAGAGCCAAGCCTCTTCTATCGCTCAAGAAAATTTAATTAATTACTTGTTATCTTCGTATTGGACACAAAGGTCCATCTGAAAATGATAGTTAATTTAGTTAATCAATCAAAAATTATTTGCGGTGAATAAATGCAGAGATTATTTAATCAAATACGAAATTATTTAATGGGCGGCTTTGCTCTTGTCATACATGGTGGATACTAAGCACTACCATTAACAAGTGTCTGATTCACATTTTTTTTGTGATTATTTTTTTTCAATGCTTTGAAAGATTTTCCCCTTGACTTGGGAATTTTGGTTTTGGATGAGCGGCAAAATTAAAATGAAGCGGAGGCAAAGCTTATCAAATAAGTCTAATGATTAGAATTTAGAACACTAATGATGAAAGTTAATGACTTGGGGGATTTGGTCGGCTAAGCTTGTTGTCTAAATCACGGCATGTTTAAGGTTTCAAATAATGGTGTTAGGTCAAGCTTATGTTGGTGATTGTCATATTGATGATCATCTTTAGTAAATTCAATGATGCATTCATAATGTCATATGGCTTAATTATTGTAGATACACGAGTCATACTCCCAGGTACAGGTGTTCAAATCAAAGTAAAATCAATTGCATTTTGATATATATTAATATAATTTTTTATATATCATGAGGTTCGAAAATCAAAAGACAGAAAAGATAAAAGATAAAAAACTTAATTAAACTAACCATACCTAATTAATGTAAATTTAGCTCAAAATTTAGTTTAATTCAAAATATTTCGATTCGATTTATTCAATTTTTTTTATATATTTTTTATTGTCTTAGTTCATTTTTTTCAAAAATTGAACAAAACTAGAAATTAAACTTATTTGGTTTGATAATTTTAAATTGAACTTAAACTGATTAAAAGAAAACCAAATCGAAATAAATTCTAAAATTAAAAAATTAAACTAAAACGAATGCCTACATCCAATCCACCAAGTTGTACAACTTTGACAAAGAAATTGGTAAGATTTACGAAACTTAAATAAATGATGTTATACTTATAAAATTAACCAGCATGTGAAATTTGTGGATTTATTCTGACTAGATATTTTAAGCTACGTTATAATAGAATTATCTAGATAAGATTGTATATCCTCAAAGGATAAACCAATTAATTGGGGCCTCCTATGACATCAAAATCCTAATTACACTACTGATCATATAAAAATTCATCTCACTTTCAAGGTATCATTACTTATTGTTTAAGAATGTCATTCATGCCCATATTTAAGAGAGAGATATCGTTGAACCACTTGAACGGAAGACTGAAACAAGAGATGTACGAAGGTATGTATGTATGTATGTGACCCCCAATAAGGCTTTACACGTGCAGCCAGTTCTTTGAATTTGAACGCCACTCAGCTACCAAAACTTGTACATCCACTTATTGTGGGGAACAAACAAAATTAGGATGTGACACCGTTTCTTTTTTCTCCCAAAATTTGCAAATAAAATTCTGCTAAGAATAAGCCGTTTTATTTTTATTTTCTATGAGATATTATAAGAAAAAGACAAAAAGGAAAATATACTTGTGATTAGCTTGGAAGCATATTTAAAAGCTTCGAGAGCACCAAAAGTACTTTCAAAATGGACAAACTCATAATCAGGGTAAGTTTAGGATTACTTGGATGATAAAATATGTTGTTTCTATTATTGAAATAAATAATTAATTAAAGAAATAGTTTAGTATTTGATAAATTATTTTATTATGGTTATTGCGAATTTAAAAAGTAGAGTATATATATATTTAGTAAATTTTATTATAAAAATATTATTTTATTAAATAATGACTAAAATAAACAAAAATATAAATTACCTTTTATTTTTTGAGTATGTTTAATAAATTATATAAACACGTCTTTTTTCTTTTTTAAAAACACATAAAATTATACAAAGTTAAAAAAACTTAATTAAATAAAATCTAATGAACTTCATAACTTGTTACGTAAAAAAATATTAAAAATTTATATTAATACATAATCTAAATAAAATAAAAATTAATATGCATTACATTTATAATAAACTTGTCACAATAATAATCCTCAAATTTTTTATTCTTTTGAGTTAGAATCATTAGTATTATAATAATCTTCTTGAGTGTTATTGTCTCTTTTATTCCTTCATCAAATATTAAATTACAATAATTTTCAATGTTATCAAAATAAAGATCACATTGCACATGCCTTCTTATATAATTGTACAATGTCATAGTTGTAATGACAT
Source organism: Murraya koenigii (assembly GCA_025617385.1). Taxonomy (NCBI): domain Eukaryota; kingdom Viridiplantae; phylum Streptophyta; class Magnoliopsida; order Sapindales; family Rutaceae; genus Murraya; species Murraya koenigii. The sequence continues at coordinate 23,846,828 of CM046817.1, forward strand.
AATTGTTATTAATGTGATTCAATTGTGGCAGTAATATGATTTTAAATAATTTATATATTATAATTTATAAAAAAAAAAGTAAGACATAATTATATTTTTGTTAAAATATAACGATTATGATAAAAATTTTAAAAAAGTATGGTTATTTATGTAATAAATTATTTATAAAAAACAATATCTTACTTACTTTTAAAAATTAATTAAAAAGAAAAGAAAATTATGAAATAAGTATTTTTTTTAATGAAATTTATAAAATATTATTTTTATAAAAAAGTATAAAGTAAATTATTTGTTGAGTTTTAACTTCTAACCCTAAACATGTCTTAGTCCATATTAATCTGTTCGCTCAAGACCTAATCAGTGCAAAACAGTGAAAGTTATGAGTCCGGCTTGCTAATAATGTGGTTACAGCAAAATGACATTTTAAATATGCTCTTCTGGCTGAAAAAGATTGAAATTGCCATCTGCTGGTACAGGTGGCAGAAGAATCCCATGGGCTCTTTACACTCATGTGGTCATAAACTGAAGAGCTTTCGTTTTCAGTTCCTTCATCCTTGTATGCAAGGATTTACATCAAAGCATGTTATCAGTCCAAGATTGGGTCCTCTGTCTTCAAAGTGAAATCAATTTCGCATTGAATGAAGCAATTGTTTGCTTCACTCAAATTTGGCACATCGATCAGTGGTGAGATCCAGAAGCATCCAACACCCCACTCTATGCCAAAATAGGCATTAAACCTTTATAAGAAGGACCAAAAATTTTCCTATCTTCAAGCTTAAAATATTGCGGGGTGCCAAAATCCGCAATCCCGGGTTCCCGGGTCAGGTGTGCACGTATCGGATGAACGTGGGGCGGCTGTTAAATCAGTCACCTGAATTTATGAGTGAGCAGGGGACTGAAGCCATTATGATTGAATGCAAAGTGAATAATAAGAGATACACCTAAGAGTGCAAACAAAGACTTAAGGTTTGTCCAATTCCTGAAATAATGCAATGGAACACTACAAATTCTATCAATTATAAGGTGTGGGGTATGTGAGAATTGAATACATTGGCCCCAGAGGGAAACCTAAACATATCATTTCGAGTACCAATAATTTACTAAAAAATCTGTTTTTTTTTTTTAAAAAAAAAAAAAGAAAAAGGGGGCAAAACTTCAATGTGCTATCAAACAATAATACATATGGAAATTTATGTACCCTAACCAGAATGATGCATATCATGCATTGATTTGAAGATATGAGTCTGAATAGAACCGGCCAAAACCCGGCATTGAAGAGTTGTTTTAACAAATGCAAGGTCATGCAATTTTCGCAGGATATGATCCACAAGTGAAATATGGTGACTAGATATTCTCACATTACTTCCCAGAATGTGTACCACAAAATGTAATTAGGCCACATCAATTCAAGACTTTCTATTCAATTATTGAGATTGACGAATCAGTGAGTCTAGTTTCCTCCTAAAAGCATGATTTTAATAAAATAAAATAAAAAATGTACTGATGAAACTCGAAAGTACAAGAAATTGATGGCAGCATAGCGTCATGCCAAATTCATGATGTGATTTTGCATCTGCTTCGAAGCAAGATAAAAAATTTCATTCTGCAGACAAACGTAAATGCATATATCAAAGGACTGTGGCCTTATCAATCCGGTCCCTTAAAGTTTATTGTATTTGCTTGTAGATTTTTTGGTCGATAAGAATCCAAAAAACAGCAACAATCTGTTTCATTCATTTTCATAGAAGATGAAAAGGCAAAAGAAAAAAAAAAAGAGGGAAAAAAGAAGAAAAAAGAAAACAGGATACGTGTTCCTATTATTACTAAATGATCCCGATATTGTGTTGTGTGTGGCAAGTAGCAGGCTGATGATTATGATTGCCCCGGATAAATCCAAGTTTACAGATTCCTGAGCTGCAATATAAAGCTTCTTCGTAAAGTTATATGGGTCCCTTTTACTTGCTTTGAAAGAGACAATACTTTTTGCATTTCTTTGTTTTCATTAGCTATATATAGACGATACATAGACCATATCCACATCGGCCTAATCATGAAAATGAACCTCTCCACACCAAATAAAGCAAGCCGATTTATGAAAAATTTTATCAGCTTTATGATGAACCTCTGCCTCTTAGATAACATAATCAATCATTCATTGGTGGAAGCTCAACGAAGGACTCAATGCTCTGGATTCTGTAATCACATTATTCAGATGCTGTGCTGTATGCCAATACCATTACATTTGAAACAAGGAAGAAAGGATGTTGAAATATACAAAAAAATATATATACTAGTAAACCACCACTGAGGACAAAACCTACCAAAATTTATCTAATTAAACATTTCACATTATGATACAACATTTAGACTTCTGATCACTTGGGGTTGCGGCCCTCGCTTGTGGGGCTGCCGATGAAGTTTCAGTAACTGCTGGTGGTGGTGGTGGTCGTGGCCGTGGTGGCGGAGGTCGAGGTGGCAGAGGTGGCAATAGTAATGGCGGCGGAGGCGGCGGTGGTGGTAAGAATGGTGGGCATCTCTCATAATATGAAAATTCGGGCCCCAGCATTGGATATGATGAGTAAGGCACAGGCTGCCGAGGTGGAATATATCCATGATCTCCATAATAATAACAATGATCATTTTCCACATTATTATTTTTCTCAACTTGACCATGAAACTCAAGACATGAGAACTCTGCATGTCTCCCATTCTTATCAAGAATCCTCAAAATTGTGTTTGGATTCACTTTACCTGAAACATTCACTGTTCCTTTTTCTGCATCTATCACAACTGAATATACCCCTACAACCAAAAATTTTTATACGTTAAAAAAAAAAAAGCCTTTGATGAATGGATTAATATTATAAAAATGAAATAATAGAAAATAAGAAATGGCGTGTTACCATGGAGATTCTGCAGCACTTGCATAACCTTCCTTTTACATATATCACAATGGATGTTTACTTTCAGATTACAAGTCTGCATATATTTAACCAGCGAAAATGAGAATCAAAATTCAAAGTATGATGATAGCAAAACATTAAGTTCAAATATATAAACAAAGATTATGGATGAAACCATTTCTGCCATGGGCTCCATTGGAACAAGTGAACAACTTCTGACTCTCTTACGGAAAAATAATAAACTTTGAAACCATGACCATGAGAATATCAAACTGTTAATGCTGGTCTTGATGTTTGACTTAAGAAGATAAAATACGGGAGGGTATGGCAAAGCCCAATAGAGCAACGAGATCAAAATTCTAAATTAAGCATTGAAAAATGGGCACAAATCTGTTCTCGAAATTGTATTTTCCATAAATAAATAATAGTAATCTTGATTCCTCAAAATTTTCACTCCTCTATGAGCTGTCACTCTCACATTCATTCCTAAATCTCTCTTCCCTTTTTAATTTCCCTCTTGTTAACTGGAGATTAATTTCTTTGGTCAGTGGTCAACCAGATTGTTTGGTTTCTGCAGCTCACTTGTTATTCCTTGAATTCATTTGGGATATAAAAATAATTAATGCTTAATAGTTAATAGTGTATAATAAATATAATTTTAATAAAAATATTTTAGGTAGGAGAGAAAATATCTCAAAATATCTTAAACATGTAACTTCAAAATTGGAACAACAAAAGAGTTGAGATCAGTTACTCCATTGACTGGTTACATCAATAGCCTTGGAAAATACAAGATACATTTCAATTCCAAAAACTGTATTGCCGCCACCCCAATCATGTAGAACAATGAAACGATGTCCTAAAACTCTGAAGCAATGTTTCAAACTTCGAGTCTCTCAAATTCTGCAAAAATTGTAATCATTTGTTAGTATAATCAAGTGCAACCTCAAGCTATCAAATGCATAGGAAATGGATTCCACCTTGAATCTTGGATGGTATGTACTTCTCTGACAAGAAGGAAAATGAGTGGGCGCAGAATGCTTCAATCTCGAATTTCACTCCTGATTGCAACATCAACTCTAATTCCAACCTATCATGGTAAAGCACGATGCGTTAGTACTATGAAAACAACAGCTTTATACCATGCAATGCGAAGTAATTCTACCTCCAGTGCGGAACTTCTCTTTGCAAGTAGCACCTATGTAACATGGCTTCAGTTTTTCTCATATCTAACAAGAATCCGAGTACAATTACACAAACTTGGGTAAAGGCAACAGTTAAGAGAAACCCATCTCAAAAAGACCTTAGTTCACATATATCTCACCTTGTGCTGTCAATTTAAGGCAACAATTCTTAGGAAGACCATATTTCTCGAAATCTGAGGGAAAAGCGCCAAGCCAATGCATATTTGGGATGCGCAAAAACTTTGCATCATAGGCCATTTGCTTCAAACAGAGTATAATAAGAGAGAAGGAAACAATTTAAGCCAATGTAGTCAATAATGAAAAGCCTTGGTGCCATCTTTTGCTAGCTATTGTAGTAACTTAAATAATTAGATAGTATGAAGCTAGCTAGCAAAGAAGATGCATATTTTTCAAACAAAAATCCTACCATTGAACCAAACCGATATGTGGTAAGGATGTCAAAGCCGTATGGATCACAATCTACCAAGCAATAGGTGGGCAGATGTAACTTCTCGATGAGGAGTTGCAAAAACCTGATGGCAGAGGATGTGCTCATATTTATACAAATACAAGCAGATGATAGAGAAACCAAAGCATGAGAGTTGCCTAAATGGCAAATTGCTCAACACAAACATTATCTCTATTCCCTTTCAAATATTCAACGGGAGTTTCCTACCTTCTTGTGGATATATCTGGATACCCTCTCCCCTAGAAGAAAACAAAGAAGAGATTCTTAAGATGACTTCAACAAGAGAAGATGAACAATATATTTACTTACTGTGATGACAATGCAGCGGTTTCTGGTGCAGTATTGGTCATTTGCTAAACGATGGAACACTGCATTCCAGGATATACATAATAATGGTTTCGTGAGAAAAGCAATCCTGGAAATAACTTCCTCTTCTAAAATTATGAAAACTATGAACATCAACAATAAAAGCCGTTACCTGATTCTTTCTCTACAACTAGTATGTAATTGGCGGTACTAACAATATCTACACAGAAGCAAGAATCAAGGACCACTTATCTCTTATAGCTTTAATATTCTTGATTATAAGCAACAATAGCAAGGGTGCTTATCAAATAATTTTTCCATTAAAGCAGTTTACTAAAAGCTTAGGATTGATAATATTAATATAAATATTTACAATTTCAGAAGCATTGTAGATTACTGAAAAATGGAATTGGTAAGGTAATTAACTTTAAATATAGTCCAAGCCTTCATGACGTTGCTTTTTTTTTTTTCTCTTTCCATATTAAAGGTAACATCAAAAACCAATGTTCATAAATCATAAATGTAATGACACTTGATAGTTTGGATGCCTTGGACTTTCTCAACGAATGTAGGAATTGGGTGGGCCTGCAAATGAATCAGATAAACGATTATAATCTAGTCAGTAATGCAAGCAAATGTATATATCATTCTTCCACTCACATCATTGGGACTGTTTATACAATCAAATTTAGCTCCAGATTCCAGGAATATTAACCAGCCCATCACCATTCTACAGCACAGTGAAATGGAATGATAAATATGCACATCCAACTTTCACCCACTATAACTTGAATGAGAATCTAAGAAATGAGCAATTGAGCACGTATGAAACAGGATAGAACAACAAATTTTCCGGGGTTTGTCATGTAAGAAGAAGAACTCACCCTTTCCCAGCAGACACCTGCACGAAGAAGACATGAAGTAAATTATACTACACAGCAGAAATTCGCTTGCAAATAATCTGTAGCTTTTATTTACATGTATAGAAACAAATCTCCAATCATCAAATAAAAACTGATGATTAATCGAAAAGGAATAAATATAGTATTCTACTTGAAATACTAATCATCATCATCTAGCATATCATGCTTCAGCGTCGTATTGCATACTAGCCACATCCCTTGTAAATTAATTCACATAAGGGGGCAAAATCAAAAGTTCAAGTGAAGTGCCAACCACATTTAGGTTGTGGCGACTGCACTGCAGAAGGATGCATATGTCATTAATTGCTTGGTCCACAATTGACTGTTCTGCATTCCAAAAAAGAAGGAAAAACTAAGGTAGGAAAACCAATGTTGTCCCAAAAGCCTTGAAAATTTTGAAGAAGACAATTGATATCCACCTAAAAGTCAAAGCTTCACCAATGTTAATTAGCACTAACTCATTAGAACTCAGAATAATAGATAATAGATAAAACCACCCCAAAATGTGCCAGAAAAGTTAGCAGGTAAGAAGATAATTATGGTGCTAAGCAACTGTAAATGCTATTTTTTATAATGTCCTTAAGCCATGGTACAGAACAACTTAGAAAATGAATACCATGTGAGTGCAACTTATAGTAAAAACACAAGGGACGCTAAAACAGAAATTCATCCAGATTCACCTGAATACAGAGATGGATGCATGTAATATATATCTCTCTTTGACATATGTATATTTTCTTGCAGAAGTTGTTGCACAACCAGTAGCACACTCAGCAAAATATCTGAAAACAGTAAAAAGACCAACAAAATTTGAACTCCACAATAATCTGTCTGCAAAAAGCATGTAAATCGCTTCATCAAATATGCCCTTGACTCAATTATTCTAATGACACCTCACTCACCAATTCTACGTGCATGGCATTGCTTCTTAAGTGTGAGAATTTCCTGCCCCTGAGGAAAGTCATAGCTGCAGGAGCTGCATAAACCAATACTAGCGCATGAAAAACATATAAACTCACACAGAAACAACTATGAAAATCTGGAAGTGATACACAAATATATTTTACTTCGTCTTTGTGGTAGAAAGACAATTGGAAATGCTTCCTACGAAAGCACTTTCAGATAAAAAGCACCTCAATTGTATTTTGAAAGAATTTTTTTTCTTTTTTTTTTTTTCGTAAAAAAGCACTCATAGGTAACTTTTTTTCTAAGAAAGATTTTCAAATACTGAACAAAATGTTAATTAATTAATTTTGTTGAAAGATTATCAAAATTGATTGCACATAAATGCTTTCTACCGAGCATGTCGCCACTTCCAAGCACAACTAAATTAATTAACAACTATTTCAATTTCAATTCACCCCAATTTTAACTTTAATTTAACATGAAACTTACGAAAATCATGAAATTAAAGGTATGAAACGAGCAGAAGAAGAAATGATCAAACCAGTGAGCGTCTAGATTCTTGCAGTAGTTTCTGAACCGATTGATTGAAATCGAAAGTGATCGCCCCTCGGTTATGTCTTTCAAAATTGATTTAGAGAACACTGCACGTGCAATCGCACACAAAACAGTAAATAAAATTTCAAAAACGAAATATATTTGATTGAAATTTAAGTGCATTTGTTTATTTATTGTGATTTTTTTTATTATTGTTGCCACCAAAATTACCTTTAATTTTTCGAAGCAAATCGTGGCGTTGTGAGTGGGAGCTCCGACGATTTCCCTCCATTTTTATTCTTGCTTTGCTTCAACTTTTAACATCCGCAAAATAGAAGCAAATTGGATCAATTTATATTACTGCTCAGAATTACTGGGCCGGGCTGATAGGTCCAATATGGTCAATCAAAAGTATTAAACAACTTGCCCAGCCCAATTTATAATTATTTTTTAAAAATTTCTATTTTTTGGAAATTGATTAAAATATTATGATATAAAATCTACTGAAAATCTAAATATGCACATGTATAGTTTAGTCCAAAAGTCTATCAATACATATATGTGGGAGAATTTTACAAACTCCTAAATAACTATTTTCTTTAATAATTTAGATAGCACATTTACCCTTTTAACCATTAGGAACAAATATATTTTAAGTCTCCATCATCTCCATGCGGTGAATTACTCTTGAAGATTCCATCTTTGATATTTCCACAGCGATAAAAGGCAAACAGCTTACACGACCGAAAAAGGTTAGACAAACAAAATTTTTTGAATATTAGGAATATTTTTTTAATAAAGTCTTAAAGATAAAGATAACGCCCTTTTATATTAATTTATTTATTGTAAATTTATTAAAATAGTCATATAAGCTGAAAAGTAATAAGAAAAAGTATAAAAATAACTTAAACTTGAAAAAGATGATTAAAGAAATAAATTTTTTTGCTGAATCACAGAGTTAATACAACGTAGTGCTATTGGTTTAGATTCATCTCATCACAAGTTTCAAAACGATATATTATAAACCACAAACAAACATTTATAACTCAAGTTCTTATTTTTTTTTAAAAAAAGAAAACTCTATTTATTTTACACAACCATCCTACATCATTACTTATTTTTTATCATAAAAAGTTTTAGGTATTTAAAAAAAAAAAAAGGAAATCCTAATACATATGTGAAATTTGATTTAGGTTGGATTAGGTCAGCATTTGAGAGCTTTTGGCAAATTAATAATATTGTAAATAAAGTAATACTACACATTCTAAATTTTTTATCCTAAATAACATGATATTCATCAATTAATTGGTAAGACAATATAATTATTTTTACTTGAATTTTATAAAAAAATAAAATCAACTAATTAATAAAAGTCATATCATTTGAGATAGTTATTTGAGATAAAAATTTTGGGATGTGTAGCATTGCCCTCTGTCGATAATTATATTATAACGTAACTTAAAATATATAGTCAGAATAGATCCACAGATTTTACATGTTAGTCAATTTTATAAGCGTGACAACACTTATTAAGTTTCGTAAATGTTACCAAGTCACTAATCTCATATATTCAATTTCTCAGTATTTGGCGGATTGAATGTAAGCATTAGGTTTGGTTCAATTTTTTTATTCAAGAATTTAGCTCGGTTGGTTTTCTTTTAATCGGTCTAAGTTTCACTTAAAATTATAAACCAAACGGGTTCAATTTACAGTTTTGTTTAGTTTTTGAAAAAAGATGAACTAAAACAATGAAAAAAATTGAATAAATCGAATCAAAATATATTAAATTGAACTAAATTTTGAGTTAAATTTGAACCAATTAGGTTTCGTTAGTTTAATTTAAATAAAATTTTTTATGTTTATTTTTTCTGTCTTTTGATTTTCAAACCTCATGATATATAAAAAAATTATATTATTGATTATCAAAATTCAATTGATTTCACTTTGATTTGGACACCCATACATGAGATATTGACTCGTGTATCTAAAATAATTAAGTCGTATGACATTATGAATGCATAGTTGAATATACTAAAGAAGATCATCAATGTGACAATCACCAACATAAGCTTGACCTAACACCATTATTTGAAGCCTTAAACTTGCCGTGATTTAGACAACAAGCTTAGCCGACCAAATCCTGAGTCATTAACTTTCACCATTAGTGTTCTAAATTCTAATCATTAGACTTATTTGATAAGCTTTGCCTCCACTTCATTTTTATTTTGCCGCTCATCCAAAACAAAATTCCCAAGTCATGGGGAAAATCTTTCAAAGCATTGAAAATAATAACCATAAAAAAATATGAATTATAAAGGTATTAAGAAAAACTAACAAAATTTTCTTTAACCGTAGATATTGGTTGAGATGCGTAAACAAAAAATATAATTAAAAACTTAATTATCAAGCTTCGGAGTTTCCAATACCACATATTAAAAGAGTAAAAGATTTGAATTAATAAAATTGATACAAGACGAAATAACAAAAGAAATATCATTTCTCGCATAATTGGATTACAGGTTAATGAGAATAATATATACAATGATGGTGAGAAATTTCTGTAATAATTCTAATGCTTGACATAAGTGAATTTCCTATTGAGTGTATTGTAAAGTATAGAAGGCTGGAGAGATTCTTGCCGACGTTATCAAGAAGTAATAGTCTTTGCTATAAATAAAGTACTTGGCCGTTGTAGTTGATTCTGGAATTTGATATGTCGTTGGCTTGCACTTTCCTTCTGTAGGTCCTAGATACTTAAATGTTGCTCAAATTCAGCCTTCGTGTGAACTAGGAACGGTCACAGTCATAGGGTGAGTTCCGAGTTTGTGCCTAAATTTTGGGAAGACTGTTTTTGGGCAAAGCCTTTGTATATACGTCGGTGATTTGACATAAAGGAATGTATTTTATTTATAGCAGGACAATAACCTCTTGATAATGTCGGTAAGAATCTTTCTAGCTTTCTATATTTTATAAAAACTCAGCGCAAGTCCATAAATTATCAAGTTTAAGCTCGTTCATCACCCATTTAGATTTGAACGGGCTGAGTCTGGGCCAAACTTAGATTTTTATTAATTTTGAATTTTTAAAAATGAATTTATAAGTTAAAAAAAAAATTAAATTAAAATAATTATATAATATATGATTATCCAACATATAAAATATTAGCAACACATAATAAACAATAAATATTAATATAAAAATAAATTAATCTAATATTTATGAATCATTTTCTTTCTCATCCTTCAGTTCATTTCCTGTAAAAAATTCTTCTTCAGAAACTCTGCTTAATAAAAAAAAAGGGTTAAAATAAATTTTAAAGTAAAAATAATTAGTAATTAATTTTATAAAAAAAAATTGTTTTTGGACCTCGGCAGCCCATAACCAATGCCGAGAGTTTTATTTTTTTTTTCAATTATCTTTTTATTTATATATTATAATCATTTTCAGAAGCTCAAACTTCCTGATTGCATAGGGGATCAAATTGTTTAAATTATCCTGGAATTTTCAGAGAAGTTATAGTTACAACCAAATTATTATCTTTGGAAAAGCACTTGGAATTGGACTTATAAAGCTGCTTGGTTTACTTCATCTGAAAGTCTCACAAGACAAATGGATAGTAAAGTTTCTTACTTGATCTGGCTCCATTTGGTTAATTAAATTTAGGGTGTGTTTGGGATTAAAATTGAGCAACTGTAGCTTTTAAGTTACAATACTAAAGTATTGGTAAACATTAGCTTCTGTAGTTTAGAAACTATGTTAATATAATTTTTTTTACTTGTATGATAAAAAATCTATTATATCTTTAATAATTTTATTAAAATTATTATTTAAAAATTATATTTACTATATATTATTAACTTTTGTTTTATAATTACAATTTTTTTTTCACAGCAGCTGTAGTTTATATTACAGCACCTCGATTCCAAACATACCCTTATTTAAACTACAGCACATCAATACCAAATACACCATTAGTAGTGAAGCTCACAGCTTAAATAACGACCAGAGTTCTCTAATTTGATGTAATTAATTAGTTTTGTAATATTTGATATAAATTGAATGATCATTTTGTTGTAGGTTCGTCCAGATACTGCTTCATCACTTTAAGTTTGCTAATCTAATTGCTTGCAACAATGCAAATCGTGAGCCATTGCTTTCAGGAGCCGTTGGTCTTTACATTAGTAGAATCAACAAATCAAACAAATAACAAAGGTGCTCCTAATTGAAGAAGAAAGAGCCTTCGTCGTAGTAGGCCGCACAAGTGCCCCTGCATCTCTATTGCCAAACTCAATTCCTCATCTTGAATCTATTTTTACTATAAGCCTCCTAAATATTCTCAATGCGGTTGTGTTCCTGGCTATCTATCTTGGCATAGGCATCGTATGCTTCTACGCCGTCAAGAGCCAAATCAAAGGAGTAAATGGAGAAATAGATTCTGTCTATTTCCGCGCATTAACAATCACCACCATAGGTTACAGAGATCTTATGCCTAATAGTGTCCTCTCAAAACTACTAATTGTATGTGCTTTTGTTTTCACGGGAATGGTTTTGTTCCTACTACTAATATTGACCAAAGCAATAGAGTATCCATTCAAGAAGCATGAAATTTGGATAGTTAAAGTACTACACATGTGTGAAATAGCTAATCTAAATGGTTTTATAAATGAGATTGACACAAGTAAAGTGAAATACAAATGCACCGGGATGTTGATCATTTTGCTGCTTCTCATACTTCTCGGTACCGTCGTCCAAGTTACAATTGGTAAAATGGACGTTATTGAATGTTGATGCATTCTATTGGGTTTGTGCAACCATCACGACTTTAGGCTTTGGTGGCAAGAGCTTATTCTCTACATCAGGAAGACGTATATTTACTGTATTTTGGATCTTGGTCAGTTTTGTTTCGTTAGCTCTATTATTTTTCTATGTTGCCGAGCATTGAAAGAAGATTGAGACCACTCGTCATGTGGATGCTTGATTTTAAACTGCAAAATGATGATTTAGAGGCATTTTTACTGCATTTCTAGCGCAACTTACAAGTGTTTCCCTCATGATCACACACACACACACACACGTGTGTGTGTGTGTGTGTCAATAGTTCGTTTGCAAATGAATGAAACTATTTTGATTTTTATTGAGCATTGAATGTGTATCTAATTTAATTAACTCTTGTATTTCACACATTACCTTATGTGCTTTTGTTTTCTCAACATGCTATTGGTATGCATTTCATTTCTTTGCAATGTATATATACAAAGTTCATTTCTTGCTAAGCAAGATGAGTGTTGTACCAATTTTTACAGCTCTACAGCCGATCCAATGGTTTATATGAATTCAATCTAATGGCTATAAGACTCGCCTTTTCATCCTTACAGCTGCTCATTTGTCTTCGTAGATCTTTTATCTTCATGTTCATTTCCTGTGAATCGTTGGCATATACTGAGTTTCTTTCCAAATCAGCAACCATCTGATTATATGTTACTTGATTCGGGTATTCAAACTGTTGCTTGACGAGGATAGATCCTGAGGCAATTCATCAAACAACTAGTTCATTTAATAAAACACTCTCATTCTCTATCTCATTGGCTTAGATCGGCGTTTGAAAATTTTTGCCACGTGTATCGTATTGTAAATAAATGATAAGATTGTTTTTATCCATGCCAACGGCTAAGTTATATAATAATTAAAGCATCAATGGCCAAGTCTCACATTTTCCATTAGCAAATATTTAAATAGAGAAAAAAAAATTGAATACTTCTTCAATCAATGTTTAAAAAAAAATAATAATTAAAATAACAATAATAATAACAATTAAAAAACTGACAAGTGATTGCACAAGGGATCAAATTGCTTGAATTTTTTCCCAAATATTTTTCTTTGGAAGAGCACTTGAATTGGATTCATAAAGCTACTTGATCTAATGATCTCGGTGGATTTGTGCTTGTGGATTTAAATAACGATTTTTGGGATACCCAATTAGTTTGTTTTGATTATTGTCCTCCCTATGTGCTTTGGTTTTCAAAAGAATGATTAGATTGATATAATATTCGATATAAATTGAATGACTGATTTTACTGTAGGTTTATGCAAATAGTGGTTCATCACTTAAATTTTGCTATCTAATGGCAAGCAATCGGTGGCGGACCCAATTAAGGCCCAAGAGGAGCTGGTTTAAAATTTCTTCGACTAGTCTTATTTTTAGTCTTATTAAAAAAAATTAATATAAATAATATTAAAAAGTTAAAGAATCCCGTAAACTTTTTAAAACACACTTCAATCTCTAAATTTACCCTCAACTACTAGTGGCCACCAAAACCATCGCACCACTAGCCCGTTCTCTACACTCATCCATTACTGCTATCCATGAATTGCTGAAGCTGTCATTCTTTACTGGCTTACAACTCTCACTAGACCAAACGCTATGGATTTGAAATAGGTACTTCAATTCTTTTTTCACTTCTGATAATTTTTCGGACGAAAGTTTAATAAAAAAAAGTTGATTACATCTATCTATATTCATGAATTTGAATTGATTATTAATGGTGGGTGGGTGGCTAGGCCTAGGTGTTTACCTAAAGTGAAAATGATACCTTACATTTAACATTTAAAAATAGTGTTATTTCGTGTGGCCTAGTGTCTTAGTGGGTGTTTGTGCTTGTGTTTGTAAGAAATTTAATATATTTAATAATTATAACTTTATAAAAAGTAAAAACGATGCTTGTATATGCTCTCTAATATAGTATTTCCATAAGCTCATTAAATATATTAAACAATAATATTTTTGTAAATTGTAATATAGAATTTGTATTAAATTAATTATTGTTGTTGTTGTTATTTTGTTAAGAATTAGCCATTATTACATAATTTAAGTTAATAATAATTTTATTTGGTTTGAAACGGATATGGAAAATTGTTTTAAAAAAAATCATCACTCTCATATCCTCTAAAGAGAGCCAATGATGGTTTATATGAAGTCAATTTACAAGATTTGTCAATAGACCCTGGTTTATGATCTTGTATTGATAGTTATAATTGTAATATTCAAGATCAAGTTCGAAGAACATGCTTGCAAATGAGTCCTTTCTAACTTAAGGGACACAATTTTAAATTTGAAAAATTTAGAAATCAACAATAATGATTTGTTTCGAATTGGTTTAAAGAATTTAGATTTTAACTGGAATATAATATAAAAGAAGAGTTTGCATAGTCTTTTTTGTTATCTTTTCAAAGACGATAATGGTGATCAAGCAGGAGGTGATACTTTTACTGGGAAAGGATTTAAAAATTGGACGAAGAAAGAAAAATTAAAGATTGATGAAGGGACAACAATGCTCATAACCAAACTAGGCAGAATTGTGAAAGGTAGATGAATCAGAAACAATATATTGCAATATTTTTTTAAAGACAATTCGAAAAAACTCAAAATGACTATGAAACTCGCTTAAATGTTGTTGGCGATTGTATTTGATTTCTTTTAAATCGATAGCTAGCATTTCGTAGGCAAGATGAGTCTGACTATTCAAGCAACTGAGGGAATTTGCTTGAGCTTCTATACTTTCTTGCTGATCATAATGTAAATATTTATATTGTCACTTTTAGAACCTCTTCTAAATTTACAAATGACATCCCCAAAAATTTAAAAAGATATTATAAATTATGCTTTAATTTAAACTATGAATACGATTATTAAATAGATAGATAGTGCATTTTTTTCTATTTTAATTAATGAGTCTCGTAATATTTCTACAAAGAAGCAAATGGCTATTGTATTATGTTATGTGGATAAAAATGAATATGTGGTTAAATGTTTTGTTGGCATTGAACATGTTTCTAGTACTATAGCTGCCTCACTTAAAGAGTCTCTTGATAATATGTTTTCAAGGCTTGGATTGAGTTTGTCAATGTTATATAGGCGAGGTTATGCAAGGTAAGCTAAATGGTTTAAAAACATTCATTTTAGAAGAGAATGAATTTGCTTATTATGTTCATTATTTCGCACATCAACTTCAGTTGGCTCTTATTTATGTGGCAAAGAAGCATGAAAAAGTTAATTTTTTTATTCAATTTAATTTCAATGCTAGTTAATGTTGTTCGAGCATCAGCTAAACGCTGTGATATTTTCTTTGAGAAACATGCTCTTACAGTTATTGAAGCATTAGGTAAAGATAATTTTTCAAGTGAACAAAGTCTGAATCAAGAGATTACTTTAAAGCATCCTGCTGATACATGTTAGCCTCTCATTACAGTATGTTGATGAGCATAATTTCTGTGTTTCCATATGTGGTTGATGTGCTTGAGATAATTGAAGTTGAAGGAAATTCTGAACAAAGATTTCAAGCTAAAAAACTTTTAAAGTTGATGCAAACGTTTGATTTCATTTTTTGCTTATTCTTGATGAAAAATGTTCTTGGCTATGCTAATGAATTGTCACGAGCATTATAAAGGAAAGATCAAGATAGATAGTTTGAATGCTGTAAAATTAATTGCAGTTTATAAGCATCACTTTTAGAAGTTGAGAGATAGTGGATATGCTTCTTTATTTGGTCAGGCTTTTACTTTTTGTAATAAGCATGATATTGATGTTTTATACATGGATGATTTGTATAATGTCTTAGACAAGCAACTTCAAAAGCTGAATAATCGTTTTAATGAATTAAATACTAAATTACTTATTTGTTTGGTTTGTCTATGCCCAAATGATTTATTTCCAGCTTTTGACAAACAAAAATTACTCCAATTGGCTGAATTTTATCTTAACAATTTTTCTGCAATAGATCTTATGGCACTTAAGATGCAACTTGATATTTACATTATAGAATTACGTTCTAGTAAAGAATTTTCAAGATTAAAAGGGATTTGTGAACTTGCAAAGGCAATGGTTAAGACAAAAAAAGACAAGGTATATCCGTTAGTTTATTTATTGGTTACATTTGCTTTAATTCTACATATAGCCACTGACGCTGTAGAGAGAGTATTTTCAGCCATGAATTTAGTAAAGAATTGACTTTGAAATCGTATTGGTAATGAATGGTTGAATGATAACTTAGTTGTGTACATAGAAAAAGATGTATTTGCTTGTATGGACAATGAAACTATTATTCAGCATTTTCAAAACATAAAAACACGTCGAGAGCAGTTAAAGAAGTGTTGAAATTAATTATGCAATATAGTTGAATATTTAATTATTATTTTTTATGCTACCTTTTTTATTTTGTTTAATTTCTTTTATCAAATTTTATTAAACCCCTTCTAAATATATTTTTTAGGTCATCTACTGCCTGTAATAATGCAAATCTTTAGCCATTACTCTCTAGATTAATAGATGACATTGGCTTTTCCATTAGTAGGATCAACAAATTAAACAAATAACAAAGATGCTCCCAATAAAAGAAGAAGAAGAAGGCTTCATTATAGTACAAGTGCTCCTGCACTCTATTACAAAAGTCAATTCCTCTTCCTGAATCCAATTATGCTATATGCCCCTTAAATATTAGGAAGGTGGTTGTGTTCCTGGCCGTATATCTTAGTATAGGCACCATATGATTCTACGCCGTTAAAAGCCAAATCAAAGGAAAGAAAAATAATGGAAGCCTAAACGGAATCATAGATTATGTCTATTTCTACATAGTGACAATGACTGCTATAGGGCATGGAGATCTTATGCCTAATAGCGTCCGCTCAAAGCTACTTATATGTGCTTTTGATAGTTAAAACGCTACACACGTATGAAATAGCTGATCTAAATGGTATTTTGAATGAGATTGAGACAAGCAAAGTGAGATACAAATGCATCAGAATGTTGATCAGTTTGTTGCTTCTTATAATTATTGGTACTCTCATCCAAGTTGCCATCGATAAAATGGATGTCATTAATGCATTATATTCCTCATATGCTACCATAATGACTTCAGGTTATGGTAACTTAAGCTTCTCAAAGTCAGGAGGATGAATTTTTACTGTGTATTGGATCTTGGTCAATTGTATTTTTTTAGCTCTATTATTCCTTTATATTGCTGAACTCAGCATAGAAAGAAGATTAAGGTCACTCGTAAAGTGGGTTCTTGCTTATAAAAATAGACTCGTGATGTGGGTTCTTGCTTATAAAAATAGACATACATATTTGGAGACATATGTAGCTGATGCCTGGTAGATAATGGAATGCAACTGTTTCCCTTAGGCCACATACATTTTTATGTCAATAAAGTTGGTGTGAAAATGATTGGAAATATTTTGATTTTTTATTGAGCATTTCTTGTGTATCTAATTCAAATAAACTTTGTATTTGGCATATTATTATATAATGTATATAAAAAGTCCATTTCTTGCTGACCAAGATGAGCATTATAATATTACAGTCATACAACAGATTCAACGGTCTATATGAATTCAATCTAATGGCTATTACACTTGTCTTTTCGTGATTCGTCCTTACTGCTGTGCATTTGTCTTATTTGCATTGTTGATCTTACCTTCATGCTTCCTTTGAATTCTAGGCTTGCAACATCTGCATTATCTAATTACATGTCATTTGACTCTATTATTCAAACTGATGCTTGAAGATGATGGATATTGGAGCATGTTTCATCGAGGCAATTCATCAAACACACATAAAATTTCCCTAAACAAATTGGATTAAATTAGTTTTTGAAATTTTTTTGCCCCAATGTATCGTATTGTAAATAATTTATACGGATGTTTCTATCCGTGCCAACTACCAAGAAAACAAAATAAATAATAGTAATTAAAACTTCAAAGTGTCAAACCTCAAATTTTCTAATATCAAATATTAAAATATAAAAAAAGATTTAAATACTTCGATCGATGTAACAATATATATTAACAATTAAAAAACAGATAAGTGATTGTACAAGGGATCAAAATTGCTTAGATTTTCCTAAATTATTTTTCTCTGGAAAGGCAATTGGAATTGGATTCATAAAGCTTGCTGTGCTTCATCCGGTAAGTCTCACAGTGCTTGATCTGGGTGGATTTATGTGTGAACTTGAATAACAATTTTTTAAGATACCATTTGGTTTGTTTTAATAATTATTGTCTCTCAAAACTACTTGTATATACTTTTATTTTCATAGAAATGGCTCTAGTGGGATTGATAATAATACCAAGCAAAGCAATCGAGTATCTTATTTAATAAATGAGCATGATGTATTGCTGGTTCAAGCCTTGGATATAAATCAAATAATTGATCTAAATAATATTCTAAAGCAGAGTAAAATTACATTGGATTTGAATCACACTTAGATGTAGACTTCCAGACACGTAAACAAAATATATTTAGAGTTAAATCTAACAGTAAATTTTCCAATAGCATATATTAAAATTGAAAAAGATTTGAATACTTTAAAGTTCAACCAATGCTACAAAAAGAAATTAACAAACAAAAAACTGAGAAGTTATATTGCACAGGGGGAATCAAATTACTTGAATTCTTTTTCTTTGGAAAAGCACTTGCAATAAAACTACCTGCATTCATCTAGTAAGTCTCTTACAAGGCTACAATTACTTTTTTCTTGCTTGATCTAGGCGGATTTGTGTAACTTAAATATTGATTTTGGTATATACCTATTTGGTTTGTTTTAATGATGAAAGATGTTTATTTAATTTTTGTGAAGCATTTAGTTGACTCAATTTAACTTTAATCTCTAAATTGTTCTTTTGTCCATGGATCGTGATTTACTGTAGAAATCCTACTTATGTTGAATTAGGTTTGGTTACTTTTGTTACTTTAAACCATCATTTATTGAATGATTAATTTGCTTGTCTAAATAGTGGTTCACTTTTGCTATCCTTTAAAGCTCTAATGGCCTGCAACACTGCAGAACAGCCATTGCTCTCAGGATTTGTTGAATTAACCTCTCAAAGAAACAACAAACTATATGCTTTTAATGGAAAAAGAAGAAGTCTTCAGCGAAGTAGAAGTGCTCCTGCAGCCCCGTTGATCGCAAACTCAAATCCTCATCCTGAATTCATTTATGATATATCCTGTCTAAATATTAAGAAGGCAACTGTGTTCCTGGGTAACTACTTTGGCATAGGCATTATATACTTCTATGCCATTAAGAGCCAAATCAAAGCAGTGGACACTGACAGAATCTTAGACGGAATCATTGATTTTGTCTATTTTTACGGGGTGACAATGACCATCATATGTTATGGAGACACTGTTCTTAATAGTGTCTTCTCAAAACTACTTGTATGTGCTTTTGTTTTCACAGGAATTGCTCTGTTCGCACTACTAATGCTGAGCAAAGCAATCGAGTATATATTCAAGAAGCATGAAATTTTGTTGGTTAAAGCATTGCACACGTATCAAATAGATGGTCTGAATGACATTCGAAATGAGATTAAGATGACCACTAATGTGAGTTACAAATGTGTCAAGATATTGATCGTTTTGTTGCTTCTCATACTACTTGGTACCATCCACCAAGTTACCATTGGTAAAATGGCAATTGTTGATGCGCTCTTTTGCGTCTGTGCTACCATCACTTAACATTACACTTCTTAATGTCATGTCTGATATAGTAATGGGTTTGGATGAGTCTTGGGTGTTATCATATACTGCTGAAAAGCTAATAGAGTACTTTCTTAATATTGAAGCTCTGAAGATTGAGTTTGAAATTGCAAGGCTAAGGCCAAGGCCAAGGTTAGTTCATTTGTTTGACTTATTATTATGTTAAAAAATGAAATGTTTTTAGAAATGCATTTAACTTGATTGACAATTTACCTCTTCCAAGGTGTATTTATAAATGAAGGTGTACTAGTAAAATACATCTTTCAACTATAATTATATGTAGGTAGAATAATTTATATGTTGATGAGAATGAACGGAGTGCGAAACTAGTGGAGCTATAAATGATTGATTTGCTGATAGAAAATAAATTTCCTTAATTTTTCAATACTTACAAAGATTATCTACATTTTAAAGTTTGATGATGGGAAACAATGAATTCCAACTATTTGGTCATTCTTTCTTTCTACTTCATTGAAGCATTTGTAGTTGCATCAATAAATTATAGGCATTAAGATTCAAGAACCTCATGATGCTTTTTTACTTTACTTGTTACACTTGCATGCTTGGTATACCTCTGTTTTTGCTTTCAGAGTTTTTTTTTATCTTATGCCATAAATTTATTTTGTACCCTACCTTACCCTAACAAACTCTATTCTTTCATTCCTCTTTATTTATCTCTTCATGCTTGCATGAGAAAGGGTATTTTCTTTCTTTTTATTTCTTTTAATTAAAAAAAAGTAAAATAAATTTTGTTTACTTTTTATCATTCTCATATTCTTGTTTCTAGACTCCTTATGTCACATGTGTTGCTAGTATAGAAATAGCTATACTAAAGGCCAAATGCTTACTATTTTCTTTTCTATTCTTTTTATATTTGAATTTGAACTACTTTCTCTTTCTTGTTTGTATCTTTTTCCATAGTCTTCATATCTTATTATTAGACTAATTAAAAATCCTTAGTTAGTTTCAAGAAGAAAAAAAAATTCTCTATGGTTTTATCAGTTGTTATTTGATTCAGAGGATGAAGTTGTTTTAATATTTAGTTTTAGAATTATATTTTTGTGGGCTCTTCGTATTTGCTTTTGTTTTTAAGGTCATTTCTTTGTTCTTTTTTTTATTGATATGGTTGTGCCAAACTAGAAGGAAAAGAGAAAAAAAATGAACCTATGATTTGTAAGATATAATTTTTATTATAAAAGGGGACACAAAACTTCAACTTTGTCCAAACAATACAGAATTTTCTTAGATTTTTTATTTCACTTTCTTTTTAATCATAGATTAAAAGTTGCATTTTCTTTCTTTGTACTGTACAACTAAGTAAAGGTTATAGAGATTTTTTCTTGAAATTAATGTACATAAGTTGAATCATTTACTTATTATATACTCGACCATTTTCATGTAATGAGTTCTTTACTCAACTGTAGTCATGTAATGAATTCTTTACTCGACTGTAGTCGTGAATCAATGCTTTACTCGACTATAGTCGTGTAATAAAAATTGTACTAGACTAGTATATCGTGTAATTTTTCTGATTGGTTTATAATATATTATTATGTAACTTTTTAGTTGTATTACATATTATAATTCAAATATTTTTGTTTTTAGGCAGATGGAACCAAAAAACAAATAATCAACTTATTTAAAAGCAAAAATTTATAACCAATCCTATTTAGATGCAGTAGAAGACAGTACATAAGAAGAAAACTATTTTACTAGTAAAAAATTATTTTTAGGCATTTTTGTTTTGGTTTTTTTTTGGATGTCCAAGAGTTGAAATTTTATACCCAGTAACTCTACAGTATATTATTAAGGGAAGTGAATCAGACAAGAAGGCAATGTGGTTTAAGATTGGACAGAAAAATATTCGATTCTCAATGGAAGAGTTCGTCTTAGTAACAAAATTGAATTGCAATCCATTATACACAGTCAATACTGAAGATATAAATATCAAAACATATTGCCAACAAGATGATGTTACACAATTTCGCAAAGCACTGGTTGTTAAGTTTTTAGAAATATAATCTTAAGAACTTTATTGTTGTGATTTTGTCATTTTTTGGATTAGTTATAATGAGATGTAATAGTTGCAATTGTGATGTTGTTGACATTTAATATGATTAAAGATAATTTTATGTCATACATATGTTTTATTTTTTAGTAAATGTATTATTAAAAGAGAACAAGATAATTTTGTACAGTGTATGTGATATAATAGGATGATCATGTATCAATAACAAAAACATTACTTGTTCATCTCTTAATAAATTATTGTAGTAGAGTAAAATCAGATATACACGATAATAGTTGTGTAACTTTATAAATACACAACTGTAGTTACACGACTATAGTTATATGCGTGGACATAGAATTAAAGCTACATAAAATGCTCATCATAGTGATAACCCAGTCAACATAGCATTAACATATCAAACTTCAATTCAAAAAACAACAAAAGATATTATACGTCAAACAACATAGGTTCAATACATATTCGAATCATAAATAAATTTTAAGAAAATATAAGTTGCCACACAATCATCATAATTATTAAAATGGTCAGCCCAAACACTCAACCCATGTATTATATACCCCTGGTAGCCTTCCTCTGAAAAGATCATAAGCCACACGAATGTGCTTATTCACCTGCGAAATTAGTTGTCATAATACTGTAACGCATATTGTAGAAATATCAATGGAAATAACTCGAGATACTCTTTCTACCAATTGTAAGTATGTTATAGAACGAGACACCACAATTCCTCTTACTTCAGTACCATTAAATCTATAATGGCTGTTTTGCTCAATCTATTCACTATAAAATATAATAGGTACATGTATTGAAATCATTTTCTGTATTAATACAACAAACAATTATACAATGAATAAAAAATTAAAATCAAACAAGGCAAATAAAAACATTGGAATCACTTGTCCATTTACTGCAACACTTTTCACACTTGCATGATTGCAGTCGTGTAAAATTCACACATACACAACTGTAGTTGTGTAAGTTTATATATATGCAACCATAGTCGTGTAAGTTCATAAATATAGGATATCAGTAGTGTAATTTATTAAAATACACGATTACAATCCAGCAAACAAGTAAGGGATATATGTAGTGAAAAAATATTTTTTGTACTAATACAAAGTTAAGGTGTCATAATAACTGCAACATTTTTCATAATTGCACGATTGCAATCGTGTAAAATTCATAGATACACGACTGTAGCCGTGTAAGTTTATACATACACGACATCAGTAGTATAACTGACTGAAATACCCGACTGTAGTTGTGTAAATTTAACAATAAACGACTGCAATCGTGTACAACGGGTGCAAAACAAAAATTCTTAGCACAAAATAAGATTTCAACCGAAGTAGTTAGAAAATTCATTACATAGCATTCATGTAATGTAAATGTAATAAAAAAAATATGAGTTATTTTGTTGTTTATTACAACCCAATCAAAAACCTAAAAATATTATAATATCAAAAAAATACATAAATAACACAAAATAAATATAAACTTTAAATACCTTATTCCTTGTATGAATAATGCAACTAGTTGCCAATTAAATTTTACTACATTAGCTATTAAGTAGTGATTTCGAGAATGTGAAGTGAATTTTTTATTGTGTAGTGTGAAATGTTGTAAGAGTGAAATGTTGAATGTGTTGGAGAGTGGCTTTGTTTGTTTAGCTCTATGTTTTTCTTTTAAGGACAATTTAGTCAATACACTACTAAAATGACATATTTATATAATTTTAAACTATAAAATATATCTATATAAATAGCCGACTTTTATAATATATTTAATTAAAAACCCTCTAGTTCAAAAAGTTTGCTTGAACTGCAAGCAAATTGGATCAATTTACATACCCCTGTTCGGATATTTTGGGCTGGGCCGACGAGTTTAAGATTGACATTGGACGCATAAATGAAACAGTCATCCAAAAGTGCCTAACGTATTATTATTATTATTATTTTATGATGGGGCCCAAAGTATTATTTATTACTATTACTATTACCATTTATTTATTAGGAAATTTACATAAATAACCTTTCTCGTTTTATATTTTTCATTAATAACCTGTCTATATTTTTCATATCGCAATTAGCCAATCTCCAATTTTTCAGACCAAGATACCCTTGGCCAAAATTTTCGCAACAGTTGCTGGACTTCTGAGAATACGATCAGAAACAGACATCGACACCGGAGACACCGAGGTAACTTTTCTGTATTTTTTTTTCTTTTTAAAGAAACTCGGACAACCATGGCAGTACCATCGGCAGCGATCTAGCAGACCGCTACGGATGGTCGCCATGGCACCAAATCTGGTGCGATGGCCGGCCATGGCACCGTTTCTGGTGCGACGAGCTGGTGCCGTCGCACCAGAATCTGGGTTGTAATTTCTGGAATTTGGTGCGACGGTATACCTGTCACATAATTTTTGTGCGACAGGGTGCCTGTCGCACCTGTAATATTTTCTGAAATTTTATGAAAGAATTTTTTTTTAAATTTGTAAATTATATAATTTTAATTTAATAATGTTATATTTGTAACAGAAATATGGCAGATTCTGCGTATGTACCTGGCATGATGCAGATACCTTACGCTGCTCATTTTCCGAGCGATCATAAGTATGTGTAAATTAGATACAATCGTAAAAGCTATTGAGGGTAAGTTAACAAAACGACGATTACAATTATTCAAAAAGGATATATTTGGCCATTTCTTAGAGTGTCGAAGCTTTCCATTAAGTGGTGTGATTATGCATAATTTGTTGCTAAGACAAGTGGCCTGTAATGAGACAGATCAGTTGTGGTTTGAAATTGGTGAGCATTTGATACGCTTATCAATTGGAGAGTGGTGTTTAGTTACGGGACTTTGTTGGGGTGACGACAGTGTACCAAAAATGATAAAAAAAATCATAGGCTGCTTAATACGTATTTTGATGGTCTGTTTCGCAATTTAAATCTCAGCGAGTTCGACGGAAGGTTTGGTATCTTAGACTTCGACGCTATGGACGACATTGATGCGAAGAAAATTGCACTCTTTTATTTTGCAGACAGAGTTCTAAATGGAAGAAAAGTTCATAGTCAGATAAACTTTTCATTGCTTAACGAGGTGGATGACATTGATCACTTTAGAAACCGTCCATGGGGTCGTTTGTCATGGGAAACGATATACGACAGTCTTGACAATGCATTGTATGGTAAAATGGAGAAATTTAAGAAGACTCGCTTGGAAAAGCCAAATCATAATATTGAAAAGTACAATGTTTACGGCTTTACATCCGGAGTTCGTGTACGTTAAAATCGTATTACATTAAAATTATATTCTTCGATAATTGTTTGTTAATAGTAAATATTTAATACTTTTTAATATTGTCATTTTACTTATTGTAGGCATGGATGTTCGAAGTTATTGGAGGGTCGCCATCACAGTGGGTCGTGAAAACAAAAAAAGATTCCACGCATTGTACAATGGAAGCCCATCGCTTCCTCCAAAATCAACTTCATCGTTGTGAATTCATTGTTTAATGATAACTCTCGTCTTGTAAGTAATATTACTTTGTGCAGCTTGTATATTATTGTTTTTCATATCGATGAATAATACTATGATTCTACTAACCTAAAATTTGGGTTGAATTATTGCAGGAAAATGTACTACAAACCATCGAGTCGAACTCTAAAGAGAAAGCACAAAAATATTGGCAAACTGTAAGGATTATGTTCCATATATCCCAAGTTGGGTTTGTAATGTGAGTATCTTATAAGTAATGTTACTTTGTAAATGATTATTTATGTATTTATAAGTAATGTTACTTTGTGCAACGATCAACCATCAATCAACGCACCTCCCATTATGGCTGAAACAGAGGAGAATCAAAACATCGCAAGTGCCGCTAGCCCAACACTGGAGCCGCAAGGTCTTGTGGAGGAGGAGCTTCCAGCAGAAGACCATCATGAGCAAACACACGAATCCAATGACACATATGATTCAGAGGTTATAAATCATTTATTTTCTATATATATATATGTCATTAAGAGGTTATATATATTTATTTAAACTTATAATTTTTAAATTCATAATGATCAAGGACAAAGTTTAATAATGATTATATCATTCGACGGATGGACAAGATTGATCGTTCTATATGTGAATTGAAGTCAGCCTTTGAGGCAGAGCGTAAAGAACACAAAGAATTTGAGAAGCGGTGATGGGATTTATTAGTTCCTATACTTGAACGCTCACACGGCCCTTCTCCGACTACACATTCGTATGCGGTGAGCAAATTTAATATGTCATTTGTGCGTTCTTTTAGCTTTTAATCCGTTATTTATTAAATTTATTTATCCTGACAAATGGATAGGTACCAGATGATTGTGGAGTGTATACTGACGTAGATAATCAGATGATTTCCAGTCCTATGTCATTATATACTTTTATGGGGATGTCGATGGACAAAGCGGCAGATTCTTAAGGAGGTGCCACGGATATTAGTAAGTTTGGCCGTCCATATAGAAGATCTTATGTCTTTAATAGTCCATATTTGATTCCGTCATTCAAACGAGGGAGGAACATCAATCCTGTGCCTACACTCCAATTAGTGGATCGCCAGATCGATGAACGAACGAGTGTAGATATAAATCCACTTCGAGGATTACAAGATCCATGTGTATACAATGAGTTCGACGAGTGGTTTGCTGGTAACATTACAATGGATCGTTCAGTCCCATACTCGCACTCGTTTTTTCAAATACTTTTAGGTCATACTTCACTGGGATGGCTAGGTGACGAGGTAATTTTTTTTTTCATCAAACCATTGGTTGTGTTTGTGTAGTAGGACCGTTTTCTAATTTGACCAGATGGTTTGCTATTCTTATTTCTTATGTACAAGCATATTCATGAGTATTATCGCTTGATCGTGAGAAGCAACAGCAGATATCAAATGCATTGTCTCACTGGGTCACGCACATGCATACATATTTTTGGGTACAGTAGTTTACTAAATATATATTCGTTGTTTTTAAAATTATATGTTGTGTATTTTTGAATTCTAGTGTATATGATATTGCAGGTGTTCCTTAAGCAATTATGGAACAACGGAAATTGTTCGGTCGAAACATTACAATGTTTGCGGCTTTTACAATTGTTCGGTCGAAACATCCACAGAGCCTCAAGTTGTTTTCTAAATTCTTCGTGCCCATATGCTTTTGCGGCTTTTATAAAGATCGGCTCGAAATCATCCCAAACAGCTCGGGACATCTTGAATTTTGCTTTGATATTACCTTTCACATGGTAAAAACAAATGCCATGAGCAGCATAACGGAATACTTTAAGAACGGCTCTCTTGATGGAAGTGCATCGATCGGAGATAAATACTAAGTCTGGCATATCACCAATCACTCCATGTAACTTCATCATAAACCATTCCCAAGCATCATTATTCTCTGAATCCAAAACTCCAATGGCTAACGGATACAATTGATTGTTTCCATCTAAGCAGGTTGCAACAAACATACTTCCCCGATATAGACCCTTTAGATGAGTACCATCTACCGCAATCACCGGTCTAATAAACTGTTTAAAACCCTTAATGGAAGATCCAAGAGCTACAAAGTAGTATAAGAAATTACCATCTGCATCTTGTTCAAGGTGAGTAATCGTACCTTCATTCGTGCCTTCAAAACATGAGAATATTTGGGTAGTAAGTTATATGACTCGCAGGATTCCTCTAATAATTTCTAGACCAACTTCTCCGCCCGATATGCTTCGTCGATATGTTAAATGGACACCATATTCACGATGCATGTCTACTCTGATATCATTTGGTGTGTATATCCTTTTTTCTTGAATATATTTTTCAGCAATAATATGACCAACAACCCTGCTCTTTACTTGGTGACGGCCATCCAATAATACTTCATTATGACATGTATGTACATTATCAATTCTCCGAACTACCCAATAAACATTTTCCTCGTTCGAAGGTCTCGTTGTTCGAATACGCCATTTACATGATTCCAAGAACAGTGGGCCTCAAACGTGTAGTTGTGGACCTTGCAATCTTAAAATCAAACTTATTCCGAAGGGCAAATTTACGTGACTCCAATATTAACTCATTCTTCTTGAGAACAACTTACCCACACTAATATCATCCCAATTACAACTTCTAATAAAATCCGGAGCAATCAAGTTTGATGGCATAACTGGAGCAAGACTTATAAGAGGGTCAACAACCGTCATCATCGAACGGTCCATTGGAGCAGAGATCGATCGTTCGACTATTAGCGAGCAATATCATCATCACGCTCGTTCTCATTGTTAGAAGGAATATCAATAAGATCAACACCTCTATCATTAACACGAACATCATCCGCTCAGTATTGCCCATGTTATTAATAGGTTCACCATATTGCTCTAAAGATGTTTCTACCGGTAACATCTCTTCTCTAACATCGAGCAATGCAATACCATTATCATCAATAGTGTCATTATTGTCGTGACCTGGAGAGTAATATCACTGCAACAATGTTGTCCTTGGTAATACCTCTTCTTCAACATCCGGGACGAGATCGATTCTACAAGTGCCTCAACATCTTGGGTCTGGAACTCTAGGAGATGTGGTAACAAATATAGAATACATCCAATGTTGGCCACATCAGAGGCTAAATGTAATACAACCTTCATCATTTCATCATTACATATGTCCATGGGTAGTGAACATGCTTGATAGGTTGTGTTATTAGACTTCAATGTTGTCTTCAACGTGATATTATATTCATTAGGATTTATCCATGAAACCTCGTGATATTCTTGATAAAACCGAACAAACAAACAATCTTTTCCAACCAAAAATGTCTGTATTCTTAGCATTCACATAATCCATCCGACCATCCGCCAATGTCTCCCACCAACCATTATAACAGTAGTTCAAGTACAACTAAGTCCATTAATCCCGACATGATCGAAGAAAATAATTTTATTATATCGTTAAAAATATAATTACTAAAAATTAAAATATATTAAAAGTGCGATGACAGCACTGTCGCACTGGACTTGGTGCGACAGTCGCCTGTCGCACTAGCTAAGTGAGACAGTCGCCTGTCTCACCAAGCCTGGTGAGACAGGCTGTCTGTCTCACCAAGCTTGGTGAGATAGGCTGCCCGTCTCACCAGGCTTGGTGAGACAGACACTCTATCTCTGTCACCAACTGTCAGACAATCCCAAAATATAAACCCTAGTTCACAAACGATGCACATAAATTCATAACACTTATATAAATATTTAATATAATTATATTACCTTACACGCAGTTAGGTAAAGAAGAAGCTATGATCTTCAGAACGGTGTTTGTAGTTTGCAAGAACGGTGAGTGGTTAGGGAACGGGTTGGCTGTTGTTGCAGGAACGAAGATTGAAGTTTTAAATTTATAGTTCTGTAATAAAAATTAAATATAGAGAGTAATTAAGAAAATGTAAGTTTTGATTGACTATTTATGATAGGAAAAATATAAAAAGATTATTATTGAAAAATATAAAATGAGAAAAGGTTATTTGTGTAAATTTCCCTTATTTATTTGTTTATCATTTAAGGTGTTCATGCCGCGTTAAGCCGACATAAATGATCAATAAACAATAATTTACGCTAACAAACTTTTTCATAAGCAAGAATAGTGGTTACTTAAATAGATAAGAAAGCGGACAAAATGCTTAAGCCAAGCACTTCAGATCTTCAAGATAAACCAAACTAAACAGTAAACAACCACTGTGCGGTTCATTCTGCAGAGTCTATTGCCACTTCACTCTTCTGTCTGAAGGTGGAAAAAAGCAAGTCTTTTTTTCATCCCAGAGAGTACATATTCAGAAGCTGGCTTTGATAAGCCGAAAGCAGACAAGTGATGGCACAAGGGATCAAATTTCTTGAATTTTCCAGGAATTTTCAGAGAAGTTTCTAGCCATATTCCTTTCTTTGTCAAAGCACTTGGAATTGGATTTATAAAGTTGCTTCCCTTTGCTTCGTCTGGTAAGGCTCACAACACACTCACTTCATAAAGTTTCTTGCTTGATCTGGGGGTGGTTTTGTGTCAGCTTGTTAGTGAGTGTTCTAAACTTAAATAACGATTTTTATGGATACCCATTTGGTTTGTTGAGATGATGAGGGTTGTTTCTTTATTTTGGAAAGCATTTACTTGACGTATTAATTTAATAGTCTCTCAATAGTTCTTTTGTCTATATTGCTTATTAGGAATGGAATTGTGGAAATTTAGTGTTGCTATTGTGTGTGTGATTAAGTCATCACTGTAGGAATCTTGCATATGTTGGAATTACGATTGGTTTCTTTATATTTTTAGTCATTTCAGCTTTGTTCTCCTCAATGGTTATGAAAGGAAGTGCTACTATATCATAATTTGGATTATTTAGTTATTTTCCAATCATGGTTTCAAAAGGGTCAACTCAGATATGAATCAGGTCCCCTCCAACCCTTCTCTCTCCCTGTCATAGGTAGTTTGGTTGATTTTGAAGAATTGTCTTGGATATGTCATCTTCCTGTTGATTTGGGAGTTAGGACCGAAAGTAAGAGAATTAAATCAACACGGGGGAACTAAAATTTAAATTTATTTTTGTTCATAATTTTGATAATTATTTGATTGTTTAAACAACATTAGATAAAGGCACCATAAAAACTGCATTGCCATCTACGGTGTAACTAATGAATCTTCCAGCTGTCCATTTGTTTGTTATGTTTTGTGCTCTCTGTCACTCTTCGTGATTGTGATCTTTTTTCTTTTTCTTTTTTTTTTTTTTCTCAATGCTAGATGAACTCTTGAAGGATATAACCTGATTCTTTTACTGGCAATTATGTTTATAATGTAAAAGTTAATTCCCCAGAAGTATTGTCTTTATCGTCTGATATCCTTGACAGTGACTATGTTCATAATTCTGAATGTTATACATTTGATTTCTGGGTGACATATATTAGAACTTGGGTCTGAAAACGTAGCCGATTTAGTTTATAATTTAGTATTGTAATTGGTTTGCAGGTCCGAATAGTAGTCCACTTTTGATATCCTCTAATGGCCGGCAATGGTGCCAATCAGCCACTTCTGTCAGGGTTAGTTGATTCGATGCCTCAAACAAATAGCAAAGATGCTCCCAAGAGAAGAAGGCTTCGTCGGTGTAGAAGTGCTCCCCAGACCGATGTTGCTGCACCCGACATAAATGAAAAAGACTCAACTCACCCTTCTGAATTCCTTGGCAAACCCCGCCCAAATTTTAAGAGGGTGTTTGCTTTCCTGTCTGCCTACCTTAGTGTGGGAACAACATGCTTCTATGCTGTCAATGGCCAAATCGAAGGAATAAAAACCAATGGAATTGTAGATTCTATTTATTTCTGCATCGTGACAATGACTACCGTTGGGTATGGGGACCTTGTGCCTAGTAGCAACCTTTCAAAACTACTTGCCTGTGCTTTTGTTTTCACAGGGACAACTCTAGTTGGACTATTTCTGAGCAAAGCAGCCGATTATCTGGTCGAGAAGCAGGAAATATTGCTGGTTAGAGCCCTACACGGGTATCAAAAAGATGGCCCGACTGATGTTCTAAAGGATATTGAAACCAACAAAGTGAGATACAAATGCCTCATAATGTTGATCCTTCTATTGGTTCTCATTCTTGTTGGGACCATCATCCTAGTTGTGGTTGAGGGAATGAGCATTGTTGATGCATTCTATTGTGTTTGCTCTACCATCACCACCTTAGGCTATGGTGACAAGAGCTTCTCAACTCTAGGAGGGCGTATTTTTGGTGTGTTTTGGATCTCGACTGGTACTATGAGCTTAGGTCAGTTCTTTCTATATGTTGCTGAGTTCAATACTGAAAGAAGACAGAAGGCACTTGTCCAATGGGTTCTCACTCGAAAAATGACACACTTTGATTTGGAGGCAGCTGATATTGATGACGATGGGGTTGTTAGGTAAGTTGATTGTCAATAAGTTTAAGCTTATGCTTTCTTTCCAGCTACTGTATATATTGTTTATTGCCTTTAATTTAAACCACCATTAATTCTTTTTTTCACGGTGCTTTATTACTTCAGTGCTGCTGAGTTCATAATATATAAGCTGAAAGAAATGGGGAAGATTGACCAAGAAGATATTACACTAATAATGGAGGAGTTTCAGGATCTTGATTTTGATCAATCGGGAACTTTGTCGCAGTCGGATCTATTTCTTGCCCAAGATTCAGAAACAAAGAGCTGAGCTGAGTTTTCCATCACAATATTGCTAGTGAATCTTTGCATTCCGGGAAAAATAATCTTACGTTACAGCTACTTTTTGTACATTTAAGTTAAAACTTTCATTGTCAATATGAAGCTTGCTAGTGATTTATCTACCCTACGAAGATTAAGACGTTACTCTTCCATGTTCCTTTGAGTTGGCTGGGCCTGGACTTGATCCAAAACAACTCCTTGCCTGCACCTTGTCTTAAGTGCTTTCCTTTGTGACGACAACACTGTATGCATACCATACGTTTTTACAATTAATAAAAATATCACAAAATATTAATTGATTGATTAGTTTTTTTAATATATAAATTAGTACATATAAACGATGCCTAGAAGTTTGTAGTAGAGTGCAATTCACCTTCCCTGCCCGATCTCGTAAGAGTGGAGCGTTTCACTCTCCTTAGAGATCCTTGTAACGCCCGTTTCGAATTCTATTGCCTAAAATACCCAACTTAATTTATAAAATACTAACTTATAAATTAAAATAAATCATTTTGTCATTAATTTTTACCTTTAAAAAAGAGTATTTATTTTAAGTTTTTATTTATAAATACATACAAATCCTAAAATTTTAAAATATTTTTTTTCTTGTTACATAATTCCTACTCTACAATTCTTAATTCTTAAAAGGTTTCTCATAAAAATATTTTAATTAAAATTTAAAATATAAATACAAATTATGAAATTTAGTTTTAATTATTTAAATAATTTCAATTAAAGAATGATTTTATAGGAACTTAGAAATGTGTCGAAAGGCCTACTCATCTTATAAACTTTAGTAGACCGGATCCGCCCAAAAAAAGAAAATGAGGCCCAGAACCAATCAATTCCGTTCAATATTTCGAGCAAAGAACAAGAACAAGCCCACTTGTAAATTCAACGTCAATTTTTGAATGATTGTAAAGCTGTGGGGCCCCTAGTGCATATGTCTGTTCCGCATCATCGTCCTCTTCATCTAAAGAGCGATCATGCAGCTCCTTGAACCTAAAATCTTAGCCACACTTGAAGGGCCCCACTTAACCCACAAGATGACTAGATTCATTGTTGACCCTACAGGCACCTAGCAAGCAAACAAACAATCAGCTTTGGTCAATTGATGACCACATCATCGTCACCTTTTGAGGCCCCCACGTTAGAAGTGAATCTTACGTTAAATATTGAAACGGCATCAAATATAGTGTAGGCTAGCGTGGTACCCAAACAAAGCGTTCAGAGGCCACATGGGAAGCGCAACACAAACGGTATATGCACAAGGCAATTGAAAAGTACGAAAAAAACAAAATTCCCCAGAACCCATCAATCTTTAATTTAATATGCTGCTTTTTTTTCTTTTTTTTTTAAAAAAGGTACTTTCTTAGAATGAAAACATAATTTTTAATCTTTATTTCGTTCCAATCAAGAGAAAATATTTTATTCTAATTTTAAAAGATTTAAATTCCTTGAGGAATCTATGCAGAGGATGAGAAGATTTTTAGGGCATACGTGGAAGACTAAAATAGTGAGAGCATAAATCGAAAGTGTACTTTTACATTTTTAGTAAACATTGAATTTTTCCTTTCCCCTTTTCGAAGATTAAGAATTTTCAAATGGAGTTGTGTTATACTAATGTAAAAACAGGAGTAAAGAGTTTGAAGATGCTAAATAAATAAATTTAAAGCAAAAAAATTGAATTAAATTAAAAAATAAATAAAACATATAATTTAATATAATATATTTTATTACGCAAATAATCACATTAAAAATTATATTTTCCTTACCTTTTAATTTATCTCTCTCTCATAATCTCCCATTAGAATTAGAATATTATTACAATCAATCTAATGGAAACATTTTAAGTAGTATTATCAATTAATGACTTTTGCTAATTAATAATGTGTTTTTCTATTATTGACAATAAAACGGTGAAAAGACAAAACGATTTAGAGTTGAATAATTGGGGAATTTTATTGAAAATTTTTTTAAAAAATTTCCATTATTTGATCAAATCTTAAGAGTATAATTAATTGATTAATTAATCATTTAATTTTACATTAGCACGAATAGATTTGCTTAGCATGTGATCCAATAATTAGGTCAAAGGGATCCACTAACATCAGCATTATCGTCAATTCATCATCTTGCAAATAAACGATATAATATTATAATATATGAAGATAAAAAGTAAATAAATAAAAGAGGATAACGTTTAAGTATTTGCAGTGGTAATAATATTATTATTTTTCCCAGAATCTACAGTTCACACTCTACCAACTACAGCAAAGTCCAAATGGGAAGAAAACAAAGCCCAAAAAAGAGTTAGAGATAATAATAATAATAATAATACTGTAAAATGAAAAATCAGGTCTCTAGGGTTACCCTGAAGAGAGAGAGAGAGAGAGAGAGAGAGAGAGAGATTACTACTCAGACGCAGACTCAGACTTGACGGTTTCTACTGAAGCTTCATGATGATGATGAGGTTGTACGAGTTCAACGGCGGAGTGGCTGTGGTGGCCAGCAACATAATCAAGAAGGCCTTCACCAGAAGGAGAAGAATCAGCAGAAGCGGGGACTGTGGTTTTGCCGAAGAAGAGGACCGTGACAAGAAAGAGAGCTGTTGAGAGAAACAACGGCCAAAAGTAGGCTAAGATGGTGAGGAACCTTGGTGCTAGGACGATGACTGAGATGAGTCCGATAGACAGAACTAGGGCTAATATTATGTGATACTTGAACTTGAGAAACTTTTCTTGGATCTCCATGGCCTTCGATTCTTGATCTGATCAGATGAGAGAAAATAAAGAGAGAGAGGTTGTTTGAGAGTGTTGTTATTGGTGTCTTTTGTTGGTTAAAGTGAAAGAGAGAGAGAGAGAGAGAGAGATTGGAGGTGTTGAAGACTTGAAGTTGATTAACACTATTGTTGTTATTATCTCTTTTTGTACAGAGATTCTCTGAGTGAAGTGAAATGTTGGTTTTGTTGGGCCTTTGGTTTTGAAACACTGGGGGTGGTACTGGTAATGGGTAATCTTTGAAGTCCTTTTGACATAATAGTTTGGTTAATTGGTTTGGTTTGGTTACTTTTTATGATAGCTTTTTTACTGTGGATCTGACAGTCTGCGTGGGTAGTAAAATTTTGGTTTCCTAAAATGCCCATTTGTTGACTGTGCAGTGGAGTGAAAGAAAGCAGAATACTCTTACTCTATATATGTGGATTTGCTATTTATTACGTTAGCTATTACGTACTTATTTTAGAGATGAGACACCATCTCTTGCCATTAAGATTTTTCTAAAATTTGGATATAACAATAAATGAATGAGCATTTTAATATTTGTTTTACGTTATTAAATAAGAATAAATATTTTTTGCATTAAATGTTAAACATTAAAATATTATGAAAAATGTCATTGTTAGTTGAAAGCATTAAAAAAAAAAAATCAAACCTGCTATTTTTATTGGATTTATGTTGAGCACCAAAATGCCACTAAGTTAGGATACAATGCATGGATTTTAAATTTTGATACGACACTTATTAGTAATATCATTAGTCTTGTTAATTAATTTTATAATTATTTTGAATTTTTTATTATAATTTTACTTAATTATAAATTAAGACATAAGTTCCACACACACACACACAAAATGAAGAAAATGTAATGATTAATGAACAATTTGCGATAATTGAAAAGTACCTTATTATTGTCAATAATAATAGTAATTTTTTTAGAAAAAAAGAAAAATGGGATCTATTTGAGCAAAAGTTTGAGAATTCGTTGCTTAACAGAAAAGAGAAAGAAGGACGAGAATGACATTTCACCGATTGAATTAATTAAATTTTTTTTTTAGGTTTATTTTTAGTCGTTCTTCATGCACCGTCTTTGTCGTTTTACTGAAATCGTGTGTCGGCTATTATTTGTTTTTGAAATGAATGAAATTGATTCTACTTTTTAACCAAAGTTTTTGTATGTTTGTGAAGAAGATAAGATCTGGGATTGGCAATTTGGCATGCACTGATCTGACAGTAATTCGAGGCTTAGCAGTGATTCCCATTTGGAATAATTTCGCTTCTGAATTATTTTAATTTAAGTTTGAAAATTTTGTTCCGACAAATTGAAATTGTTGATTGAGATTTTGTTTTGTGGGTCCTGATGCCGTAATTTTTTTTTTATTTTTTTCGCAGTGTGCATGGTGTGTTAATCGGATGAAGAATTTTATAAAATAATTGTGATAGCCTATAGAGTTTGAAACAATTCCGTTTGAACATATTGTTTATTTAAAATTTGTTTTGCAAACCAACTTTGAGTTTGTAATGTTTTACTTTTCTTAAAATATATGCTCAAAATTTATTGCCATAAAGAATAAAATATGATTTCCACTAGATTATCTAAGGCAGAGCAAATATAAATTGTAATTATAAAATTTGTATCCGCGTCAACAAAATCATGAGGTGAAATTGTTTGTAACATAAAAAAAAAAAATTGATTATCCATATTTTAATAAAATTAATGTAATGTATTAAAATACCCACTATTTTGTATGCTATTAATGACTATTGTATAATTGATCATGAAGTGTATATTATTTTTTACACTCATTTAGTGTATATTATTTAGCGAATCTATACCATGAAATTATGGTTTATGTTACATTCAAAATTCTTGGTGGTAGAAAACTATCAAAGACTTATAAAATTTAAGTTTCACGAGCCTATTTTCATTTTATTTCCCAATATTACTCTATTGTTTTCATAAATATTAAACCTAACATATATTCTTAATTAACTTTAATTTATGAATCATGAAAGAGTATTTTGTGTGATATTTATTGATTGGGGTTAGAAAATTTTATATCACTAAGATTCATTACTTTTCTTATGGCAATTAATAGTGACAATACATAAAATATTACTTCTAATAATATTTACATATGAATGAATTGGGAAAAAAAAATCATTTAATTTTATATTTTCATTTTAAAAGCATGATTTGAGATATTTTAACTTAAAAATTGACCGGTTGTGCTTTGGTGATTTCAATGAGATTTTACACCCAAGTGAGAAAGTAGGAGATAATGACAAAAGCTTAAATATGATTAGCGAATTTAGGGAAGCGTTACAAGATTGTAATTTGGGTGACCTGGGTTGTAAAAGATACCCCTCTCACTTGGGGTAATGGTAGGTTCGGGCCTCATTTTGTAAGATTGGAATAGAGAGATATATATGATGATTGTGCTACTATTAATTTAGAATCATGGTCCTTAAACTATTGCCTTATGTTAATGGATGTACATGAGAGAGGTAATGGATTAAGCTATGAGAGAAGAAGTGTTTCAAGAATCCACTACGAAGGTATGTGGAGCAGCTACGAGTCCTGTAAAGACATAGTTCGGAGGGAATGGAATTTGACATGGCAATTGGAATGATGTTAACCCAGTCCAGCTTTTCAAACAGGCATCTAAGTCTTCAATGATCCAGTTGAAATTTTGGGGTAAAAAAGAGTTTGGAGATAGACAAAAGAAGTTAATGGCCAGGCTAAAGGAGCTAAAGTTTAGTGGTATGCAGTATAGCAATGGAGAAGAGATTAAAAGGGTGAAAAAAGCAAATCCCAATATTTTGGTCGATGAAGAAATCTACTGGAAGCAAAGATCTCGTGCAGATTGGCTGAAAGAAGGGGACATGAATACTAAGTATTTTCATGCAAAAGCTTCCTCATGGAGAAGAAAAAACAAAATTTAGGGCATTGAGGACAACAAAGGCAACTGGACAGAGAAGGGGGAGGAATTTGAGAAAGAGTTTTGTGATTATTTTACCAACCTATTTACAACATCCAAACCAGATTATAACCAAATGGAAGCAGCTCTGGAAGGGATGAGTCCAAAAGTTATTGATGAAATGATTGGGCAGCTGCAGCAGCCCTTCACAGCAGAGGAGATCCTTAAAGAATTGTCACAGATGTGCCCCACCAAAGCACCAACACTTGATGGCTTTCTAGCTGCCTTTTACCAAAAACACTGGCCAACAGTAAACACTAGAGTAGTGGCTACATGTCTTCATATCCTAAATAAGGCACCATAGCTCCCCTTAATCACACTCATATTGCTTTAATTCCAAAAGTCAGAAAGCCTAGAAAGGTGACTAAATTTAGGCCTATAAGCTTATGTAATGTAATATATAGGATTGTTGCGAAAGCTATAGCAAATAGGCTTAAATGCATTCTTCACCATGTAATTTCTCCAACCAGAGTGCTTCTATTCCAAATAGACTCATAACCGATAATATCATTATAGGTTATGAATGTCTTCATAAGATTAGGCAAAGTACAAGAAAGAGAAACGGCTTGATATAAATAAGGCTTCTGATAGAGGAAACTGGGTGCTTTAAAAAAAAACAATGCTCAAATAAGACTTTGCTCATTCTTGGGTAAATTTGATCATGAAATGTATCACAACATCCTCTTTTTCTGATATTATCAATGGGACAGCCAAAAGGAATAATTCATCCGCAATGGAGTTTAAGACAAGGCTGCCCTCTTTCTCTTTGCTTATTTATTATGTGTGTAGAGAGGCATTCTCTAATTTTATTGCTACAGACTGAGAGGAAAGGGCTTATTCACAGGCTGAAATTTAGCAACAATATCACTATTTCACACCTTTTGTTTGCGGATGATAGCCTCATATTCACAAGAGTCTCAATATAAGTCTACCAACATCTCAAAAGGATCTTTGAATGCTATGCAGCGGTATCAAGACAACTCTTCTACTACAACAAATCCTCAATGTTATTCAGTGGCAATATAAGCAGTGGGCTCATCTTAGCAATCAAGAACATCTTACAATTAAATGTAGTATCCAGATATGAAAAGTATATAGGGCTACCATCCATGATTGGAAGAAAAAAGAAAGGGTTCTTTAGTGATATCAAGCTAAAAGTGATAAGTAAAATTTTCAGCTAGCATCATAAGTTATTCTCATGTAGAGGAAAGGAGCTGTTTATTAAAGCAGTAGCTTAGGCTGTTCCAGCCTACGCTATGAGTGTCTTTAAACTTGCCTTTGGCATCTGTAATGATATTCAACAAGCAATTGCTAGATTTTGGTAGAGCAGCAGCATAGATAAAAGAGGTATACACTGGGCAAAATAGGAGAAACTCAGCCAAGCTAAGCAGATAGGTGGTTTAGGATTCAGAGATTTTGCAAGTTTTAACCAAGCCTTGGTAACTAAACAAGGATGTAGAATACTACAGCACCCTGATTCACTAATGGCCAGAGTTCTACAAGCAAGGTATTGAAAAAATTCTCAGTTTTTGAATGCAAAGTTTGGGTCAAAGCCATCTTTTATTTGGAGGAGTATATTATAGGAGAGACAAGTAATCAATAAGGGGATTAGATGGAGGATTGGGAAGAGTAAGCAAGTATAAATCTATAAAGGAAATTGGATGCCAAGGCCTATACTCTTCAAACCAGTTGCCCTTCCATTTTTGCCAATTGATTGTATTGTTTTAGTCTTGATTGATGAAGGAAATCAATGGAATGAAGGGTTGGTTTACCAACACTTTGTAAAGGAAGATGCTGATATGATCACAAGAACTCCCCTCCTCAGACAACCAATGATGGATCAAATGCTTTGGCATTATGATAAAAAAGGAACTACACTGTCAAAAGTGGATACCAAGTGTCCTTGAAGATTAAGTTCCCAGACTTCCCAAGCTGCTTAAACTAGAAATTCAATCAGTGGTCTGTGATTTGGACTAGGTCTTGCCAGAGAAAATAAAAGTTTTCGTTTGGAGAGCAGTAAAGAATCATCTCCTAACAGCTAAATATCTGTGGAAAAGGAAAATTTTGGAGTAACCATTATGTCAGGTTTGTGGAAATCATGTGGAGACCATCCCTCATGCTTTGATTGATTGTAAATCAACTTGAAAATTTTGAATAAAATACTCAGGTGGCAGCAGAGATGAGAAGCATTGCAGACCAAGATATCCTTAGTATGTTGAAAGATTTAATGAGAAGATTAGGAAAAGCTAAAGTTGAGCTGGTGGTAGCTCTGTTATGGGCAACTTGGAGCACCAAACCAGATTTTGTTTAAAGCAAAGAAAGAAGACCCCTGTTTTTTTAGCAACCAAAGCTGAAGCAGTGATTGATTCTTTCAAAAGGGTTTAAACATCAATTTCAAACCTAAAGTATGGATAGAGAGAGAAGACACAAGTTTGTTGGATCCTCCAAAAAATTGGTTTAAAGTTAATCTGGATGTTGTCATTGATATGGAGAATCATAATGCAGGCTTGGGAATTGTCATGAGAGATGCTAATAGTAGTTTTGTAGCAGCTGGAGCGAAGACTATCAAGTGTTTCAGTGATGTAGCTTCTGCAGAAGTAATGTACTGGGGCATGAGCATAGCAATTGATGCAGGGTTAGAGTTAGTCATCATTAAATCAGACTCTCAGGATGCAGTTGGTTTTGTTAGCAACATGAAGAGTAGCAGAACCAAGATCTAGCGGGTAAATTCAAAAGTGCAGACTAAAATGGAGTTTAATGCTATTGAAGTTCAACATACACCTAGATGTTGTAATGCCATTGATCATTCTTTAGCTAGATTAACTTTAGAAAAGTGTGAAACTGTTGCTTGGGTAGGATCATAGCCCTCAGAAGTTATGTTATTATTCAACTCTATAATTAAATTAAGTTTAATCTTTCTCTCAAAAAAATAAAATAAAACTTAAAATTTGACACAAAATATGAGCCATTAATCTCTCATAATCTAATGGTTATGACTTAAAGTCAATGTAATATCTTATCATGTTAAATCATCCACCATTAATTGAATTGAATGAAATCAGTAGTTTCAACTTTGTGTTGAAATTTTAAATTAAAATAACTTAACTCTAAACATGTATATCCGAACTATCATGTAGTCATATACACACATTTTTTTAATTATAGTTGTTGATGAAAATATTTCTCATATGTTATCAGACCCATATAATATATTTAATAATATATATCAAATAATTTATTATAATGCCTTCTATGATCATTATTGTTCAAGTACTAATGATTTTGTAATATAATTCATACATTATAAATTATTATAAGATCATATGAAATATTTTTATATAAAGTATTGTTGAAATAAGGTTACCACATAATTACATTTATTTCAATGCTAACACATTCCTAATACTCAGTGTAAAAGTAAAAAAAAAATGTAAAATTGTAAGACTATAGATAGTAGATAACAGTTTTTATTTTTTTGCCGACTTAGTCGATAATCAATAAGCAGATAATTCACGAACCGTTTATTGCAATTTCATCTATGGAGTCGGCGAAATTATCCCGAACCGAAAAAAAAAAAGGAAATTTTGACTAATAGAACAAGCAGAATCATAAATCAAATATATAAAATTACAAAAGAAAAGAAAAAATGATCGCTAACTCAAGAAACAAATATTAGTTTGAACAAAACAAATGCGAGAATATTTACTTCCATGGTCTCATCATTTGGTTTTTCTTTTTTTACTTCGTAATAACTCGAGATTTAATCTTATAGAGATGATAACCCTTTCGCTTGTCATCTCATAAAAAACAATGTAATACAACATCAATAATTATTCATCCCCAACTAGATTCTGAAATGCGTTAAACTGACGGAAATGGTTGAATTTTTTAAAATTTCATACCAATCACCAAAATGAGTAGAATTTTTATCTAAAAGATTAATCCAGCTCAGCCCAATAATTCGCTGATCCACCCAGAAATGATATAACTTCTTTGGTTTCCAGAAATGCCAGATACGAAAGACTCAAGAATAAAAAGAGTCTAATTCTCCGATAGCTCCTGACCGCTGTTTATTTGCCATGGATAGTTAGTGGGGATCCTCGTACATGGTGAATAACCAAATTTCAATTAAAATGAAATCTTTGGGATAAATCAATGTAATTTATGAGGAATCAATGAAAGGACATAATTCAAATTTTGGATTTTCGAATTGGGAGAGATATTGAGAGAGATCAACTACTCTTCATAGATAAACTTGAGATTTGCGATCCCAGGTAAGATCAGTTCAAGATCATGGGATCCCTTTCTATTAGATAGAGAGGGCTGTTGCACAAAATATACTTATGATTCAATATCAATGAACCTAGAAAAGAGAGTTGAGGGTTGGAACGCGAGTATAACAAGAATTCTTGGGATTCATGGTTACAGAAGTTCCTATAAAAATGGGAAATGCCCTACCTTTGAGTGCGGTTTGAACTATTGATTTACGTAATTGAAAGTAACCAATTAGGTTTACGACGAAACCTAGAAATCGATCACTGATCTAATTTGAGTACCTCCTTCTTTTTTTTTTTTTGTATTCCCTATTGGAATATATTATGGTAAGAGATGTATATGTAGTTAAAGGCCACTTGTATTTGTGCGCGGAATCCCTAATTCAAATTGAAATGCGCAATTTCGAAAACGAGTCAATGATGTCCCTCCATAGATTCGTCTATATAAGCCGCAGCTAAAGTTGCAAAAATAAGAGCTTGAATACCACTTGTAAATAAGTAATTACCTCATAGATCCTATATCTATCAACTGATTAGATAAAAATAATTTAAAGTGAGAAAAATTACCGTAACTTGTAAATTAATTGTTTCATAATTATTTATCCATTAAAATTAAATTAAGGGTGGAAATTCTAATATTTAAATCCAATAATAAATAATAATTTCATTATTGATTGTAGGATTTTTATCCCAACACCATAGGATTTTTCTTTTATTAAGTAATTAAAAATAAAAACCTACATTTACTTGCAACTTGAGAGTCTTATTTTATTTTATTTTTCTTTTTGAGAAGAAACTGGAAGTTACTTGCTAGTTTTAAATCAATTAATTGATTATTCACTAAATTAAGTGAATATTAGATATTAAAACACTTAAATCCGATGATAAACAATAACCCTATTATCAATGTTATAACAACTCATACAACATCATTGAGAAATTTTTATTTTTCTCTTAAATATCAATTAATCTACATTTTAGACTAAACTAATCAAAATTTTTTGGACCATTTTTTTATTAAATGAATCAAAAGTCTAGTTTGAGATTGTGGTGACTGGTTAAATAAATAACTTTTGTTGTGTATATTAAATAAGCTGCTGATTAAAAAAATAACTTAATATTTGGTAAATTGTATTATTGCAGTTATTGTGAGTTTGAAAAGTAGTGTATACGCGTTTGATAAATTTATTATAAAAAGTTTTCTTTTATTATATAATGATCAAAATAGATGTAAATTTAAATTATCTTTTATTTTTTGGAGTATGTTTAGATATGTCTTTTTCTTCTTAAAACACATAAAAGTTATATAAAGTGAAAAAAACTAAATTAAATAAAATATAATAAACTTCATAATCTGTTACATAAAATATAATAAAAGTTCATGCTAATACATAATCCAAATTAAAAAAAAAAATAGTATGCATTACATTCACATTAAAATTATTGTAATAAACACCATTACTAAAAAAAAATAAAATAAATAGATTGAACGTTAAAAGTCATGGTTATCAAATTGATTTTAAAAGTCATAGTTAACTTTCATGTGAAATTATTCATTATTCAAAAAAAATTTATATAATTATATGAAAGTCTTATTGAACTTTATAATATAAAATAAAACTAAAATATAAACATATAAATTTATTAGATCAAAACTTTAATACTGGAGAGAACATACAGTAATTGTGCAATAATTTGATTGTAGTAGTAATATAACATCTAATAATTTATATATTAGGGTTTATAAAAAAATATAGCATAATTGGTATAATTATCTTTTTGTTAAAATATTAAGATTATAATAAAAAATTTAAAAAGGAGTAGTAACTTATTTAATAAGCTGTTTATGAAAAATAACTTTCTACTTATTTTTAAAAGCTGTTGTTAAAATAAAAAAATTATAAAAATAAATAAAATTTACAAAATTTATTTTATATTTTTATCAAAAATTATAAAATAAATAACTTATTAAATCTTAATGTCAATTCTAAATGCGGTCAAAATTAACTTAATAATTTAAAATGGTCTCACTAACAAATGTTAATTTTTTATTTTTTTAATTAATTAACAAATGCTCTTAATAGTACTAAGATATTTACAATTTACAAACAGCATGTTTCAGTTTCGCTTTCCCACTAAAAGCTCATCAAAATTTGGAGCAACACGTCATAAAATATATTAGCCGACTCATCATCCAATTAAAATTAAGTAAAACGACAAGTCGTTATAGTTCACTAAATTGTCTTAATGAGTTTTTCTTAACATTGTAGGCCACAACTTCGAGCCGCCGCGATGGCGCCTGTGACCGTGAGAGCCACGGGGGCTATTGTAGCAGCTGCCGCCATCGCCATCGCCGTCGTCACTTACTGTAGTCTCTATAAACCCAATAAAAATCGAAACTTTCGATCAATCTTCTTCAACAAGAAGAAACTGAAACCGAGAAAAGGCCTCGTGGATGCCATTGGAAACACTCCTTTGATTCGAATTAACAGCCTCTCCGAAGCCACTGGCTGTGAAGTAAGTTCTGTTCTCGATCTCTTCCTCTTTTCAAGCTTCAATTTTTTTCTT
The DNA here is from genome assembly GCA_025617385.1 of Murraya koenigii. Classification (NCBI taxonomy): domain Eukaryota; kingdom Viridiplantae; phylum Streptophyta; class Magnoliopsida; order Sapindales; family Rutaceae; genus Murraya; species Murraya koenigii. Next base: position 23,891,462 of record CM046817.1, read on the forward strand.
TGCTTCATTTCAAGCTTTGATTTTTTATTTTTTATTTTTTTGTTCCTTTTCGAATGCTATTGTAATATTCTTGATTTCTGTTTTTGAATTTAGCTGCGGATTTTTACTTTCGGTGTTTGGTTGACTTGTGGGTTGTTTTAGATTCTTGGAAAGTGCGAGTTTTTGAATCCAGGGGGCAGCGTGAAAGATAGAGTTGCCGTCAAGATTATTGAAGAGGTAAATTGTTTATATTCTTTTTGATTGCTTTGAAATTCTGAGAAATAAAAGCAGAAAATATTGTATTTGATTTATGCAAGCTGTTTATAATTTATCGGCAGTTATTGGTGTTTCGAGATTTTAGCTTGTATTGATTGTAAATGTTGAACAACTTCATAGTTGCTTCATCTTCCTATGTCGTAACATATATTGTGTTACTTTATGCAGGCTATTGAATCTGGCAAGCTAACTCGGGGTGGGGTGGTTACTGAGGGGAGTGCTGGAAGCACTGCCGTAAGCCTCGCTACAGTTGCTCCGACCTATGGATGCAAATGCCTTGTTGTTATCCCTGATGATGCTGCCATTGAGAAAGTACGTATTTATGTATTTTTAGTGAGTCCCCAGGCATTTGAATATATGCTTCATACTATCAGGTTGTGTTGCATTAGCTATAAAGTACTTTAAATAGTTATACTCAGGGCATTGAAAGACATATTTCCTTGAGAGTCCTGTTGCTGCCTTGTCTGAGATATCTGCATCCTATTATCCTAGGCAATTTTGTATGATGCAAGTTAAAAGTATCAATGAGATTATTGTTTCCTGGGCAGATCCTATAATCAATTTTTAATACATATTTAGCATAGCCTGCTAAGTATAACTTTTGTTAATAATTCTATCCAAAAAAACGTTGTGCTCCTTAAATTTCCTCTGAATTATTGATTTTATTTACATTACAAATATGGAAGGTTGATATGCAACTTATTTATGCATTCTAAAAGGTGGAAATGCAGCAGTTAAGTGCCTGGAAATTGATGCATCCGTTAGACCGAACTACTGAGATGGATTAAAGTAATTGTTTAAACTTATTGAACATGTATGAGATGAACCTATGCTATTCTTTGCAATCATTTTGCTCTTTGTTTCTTGGTACTGCAATGCATTAAACTACGTCTCTCTTGAAACTTTTCTCAGTCTCAAATACTTGAGGCTCTTGGAGTTACTGTAGAAAGGGTGAGACCTGTTTCAATTACACACAGAGACCACTTTGTCAATGTTGCAAGGAGACGGGCATTGGAAGCAAATGAGTTAGCATCAAAGTGTAGAAAAGCTGACGACAAGGATGGCAAAGAGCTAGAGCATATTAATGGTTATGGATCTGACGGAGCAATACAAGGTTCAAAGTTTCCAAGTGATTGTACTGGCGGTTTCTTTGCAGATCAGTTTGAAAATTTAGCAAACTTCAGGGCACACTATCAGGGCACTGGGCCTGAGATTTGGGAACAGACTGGTGGTGAATTAGATGCTTTTGTTGCGGCTGCAGGCACAGGTGGCACTGTGGCTGGGGTTTCCAGGTTTCTCCAGGTTTAATTCTTTTCCTTTTCTCATCTGTTACTCATATTATGCTTGCAATGTTGCTTAAATTCTTTGAAACGTGTTCAACAGGAAAAGAATCCCAGCATCAAATGCTTTCTGATTGATCCTCCTGGTTCTAGTTTGTTTAACAAGGTAACTAGAGGAGTGATGTACACTAAAGAGGAAGCTGAAGGACGAAGATTAAAGAATCCATTTGACACAATAACGGAGGGGATAGGAATCAACAGATTAACTCAAAATTTTATGATGGCAAAACTTGATGGGGCTTTTCGAGGCACAGATAGAGAGGCTGTTGAAATGTCAAGGTTAGTCCATGCTAAGCTCTTTCGTTGTTGAGAGGGTTTAGATTATTTGGATGTAGAAGATGGTGGAATTATGCTGCTTGTATTTTTTTCCCTTTCTGGCTAGTATTTTAAGATGCTATTGTGCAGAATTCCCTCTTCCCCATGTCTCATTTCTGTAAATGAGAATGTTTCCAATTCCCTCCATCCATTAATTAGACCTTTAACATGTATCGTCTTTACTTGTACAGGTTTCTTGTGAAGAATGATGGGCTCTTTCTTGGGAGCTCTTCAGCAATGAATTGTGTGGGAGCTGTCAGAGTGGCACAGTCACTTGGCCCTGGTCACACAATTGTTACCATTCTGTGTGACAGTGGAATGAGGCATCTTAGTAAGTTTTATGACTTTCATTATCTGTCTCAGCAGGGTTTGACACCTGCTGCAGCTGGACTAGAATTCCTTGGCATCAAATGAAATTTGAGGACGCCTGAAGATCATGTTTCTGTACATTTCCAAAGCATTTTATTCATCAACATATTATTTGTGAGGGGTTGCCTTAGGGGATGTGACCAGATAATTTAACCAATGACTTGTTGAGCAGTAGCATTAGAGTGGATCAAGCGCAAATCATTTAGTTGAGGATAGGAATTACATTTATCGTGATTATTTTTCATTTAGTTGAGGATAGGAATTACATTTATCATGATTATTTTTTATTTTTGATAAGCGTATTGGTTCAAGTCATTATTTCGATAGGATTATTGATTCATTAGGATTATTTAGTTACTTTTGATGATCAGCATTACAAGTAATCAGTGAAACCTTATAATTTTGGTATGCAAATATCTAATTGAATGTTTAGAGCAAATACATAATCTTTCGAGAAACTGAGCTAATTGAATGTTTATAACTTCTTTCGAGATAATGAGCTACTTTTACTTTTCCATTAACCTGAAGCTCTCACTGTTTTGAAACAAGTCGTTTGCCATCAGCACGTAATGGCATTAGTCAATTCCAGAAAGACATAATCTTCAATGTATTGCTTAATATGCCTGGTCCCTTGAAAAGACCACGGAGATATCAAACAAGAATTTGACTTTTAACATAATTTTTTAATATGGTAATGCTTTCTGCAATAACGATAACAACAACAGCGAAAGGTTTAACCAAAGACTTATTGTCCAAATACATAGCTCAATAAAATGTTGAGTACAATGAGATCAAACTTTAATGGCAGCGGTTTCCACCAAAGTGGAGTTTGCCAACAGGTAAATATCCAAGCTAAAGAGAACTCCAATCACTGGGGGTTCCACCTCTCAAATTGTGACTCATGGCAATGTGGGTCAAGCCAATCCCTATTAGAACTCTTTGACATGTTGGCACTTACTCTTCCACCACCACCAACAAGCTCTCGCAGATTTTCCACCTTATTCTCCCGCCCAGGCCCACTTGTTCTCCGGTCAGCTTCCTTCAGTTTCTGTTTAAATCGTTGCTTACGGCTAGAGGAGTTCAACTCGTGATGCTTTGGATGTGAAGGTGGGGCACCGTGTGGTCCTAGATAAATGTTCTCTTCTTTTTTGCCCTGGACAGAGATAAAAGGCAATAATGCACAAATTTAATCAACTGTCATTTGTCATACTACTATACTTGATAGGATAAAAGCTTCAAAGGAAAAGTAGTCATGTACTATGCTTAATGTTATTTAACTTTTTCTCTTTCTCCTGTACTTCAAAAATAGAGAAATTGAACAGGCACCGACCTTTGGGGAAGGAGGTTTCAAGCATTCTACTTCTACAGCATCTCGTTTACTTTGATCTGAGTCCCCTATTCCCAGGCTTGGAATCACAAATCCATCAGTGTCTGAATTAAGCATCATAAACATTAAAACAATTAATTATCTTGATAAGGTCAATAATAGGACAAAGTTCATTCCATGCATATTGCCTGCATATGATACACAGCAAGGATGTAGCCAGAAAATTGTTTCAGCCAGGCACATTCAACGTATAATACACACCATGAATGCAGCTTAACCAACTGAACAAATATTTGGCGGGTGAGGTTTCCCATCCATATCCAAAACTTATATGTTTTTTTAAAAAAGATAGAATACAGTTTCAAAATATTCAAATAACAATACATGACACTACAACTATATTATATTATTATTTATTGATAGATTTTTACTAATTACCACTGTCCCTGCAAGGTTTTGTGTTCTGAAAATGATATATGATGGTTTCATTCTCAATACAATAAAACACAACATTTTCATGTATACAACCAAGAAGAAGAATAAGAAAATGAGGAAAAAAATAGAGAAACTCAATTTTTGTTTAGATAAATTTCTTTTGTCTTTATTTTAGGTGTGGCTAATTTATGTTTATATAATCCAAATAACTAATAAATTTTAAAAATTTGTTTTTCCCAACGAGGGTTACATTTAGAACTCTTCAAAATTTCCTAGTCAATTTTAATAATTTTAATACCAAGCTGTGGCACTATCACAAAATGCAAAGCAATTATGAACTGATTTAAAATTACTCTTCAAATTTTTCCAAAGTCAACTGGGCCCATGCCCAGCTGGTCTTTTCCCCAGCTCCACCAGTGATACACAGTCCACTCTCAGGGAACTACTATTTGAGAAACATGAACGAGCTGACTGACTATACAAACTTCTATCATGCTTCCCATCATCTCATTCTAAACCAATCCACAAAGCAGTAAAAGTTTGACTCATCGAATGCAGTCAAGGAGGGTAAACTAGAAGCAAGCAGTAGACACCCAAAAAGAAAAAAAAAAAAAATAAATAAATGTAAAAGACAGTTAGGGTTGCAAAAGAAATTTGATGACAGCATTCTTCAGATACAATCCGGCATATGTAAACAATTAGATGTCGTGACAGCTCCAAATTAAAAATATTAAAAATGTACTCTGTTCTTCCAAGCCTTAAAAAAACTTGCATTTTGGGACAAAATTACACTTTCTCACATAAATTCATCTCAAATTAAGCCATTCGTAAATTGATAAAATGCATGATTATCAATAACTCAATACAAAATCAACATACCCACCGATCAAATCCTATCAAATAATACAAAACAAACCTGCCACGTGGCATTACTCCTATACTAACAGTGCCCACAATAATTGAAAAATAAAATAAAATCCAAACTTCACCCAAATCAATTCATTCCCGTATCAACCTTAATTCAAAACTTAAACAAAAAAACCCAGATAAAATATAACCATATTGAGCACACAGAATATAGAAGGATCCAAACTTTTAAAAAGTTCCTGCATTTTCTAGCGAACCAAACAGAAAAATGGGAAATTTCTTTTATTGCATACCCCACTCGTCTTCTTCAATCTGAGGAGTGGTGTGCACAGGAGAGGGTTCCATTGGACGCTGACGATCATGGATTTCAATGGCCAAAGGGCGATAAAGCCCGGCTGGGGAGCAAGATCAGATCAAAATCAATCACCGAAACCAAACCCCAAAACAAGCAGTTTGTGACCGTTTGATTATATAAGAGCTTAAATACTATTGAAATAACAAGTATGGAAGGTGTTTGCTTTCCTTTTCAACAATCCCCAACCCTAGAATCCATTTTATAAAACTATAAAAGACGGTGTGTTTAATTTTTATTTTGATTTTGACGTGTGCCCAATTTTTGTATATTGCCTAAATTACCCTTTTCGTTTTCACGGGCTTGGTTTTTGGATTGTGCCATTGTGGTTGGAATTAAGGGTAGTTTTGTCATCAAGGTCATTTATTTGTGTTAAAATTCACATGATGTGTGGTGTTGATTTGGTTGGGGTAAAAACGAAAAAATGAAAAAAAAGAAAAGAACATGAAATCTAATCGATTTAGTATTAGATTTGCAAAATTGAATAAATATTTTGTAATAGATTGTTTCTTGAAAATCAAGTAATCAAATCTTGTTGTGACATCATCTCAATAAATTTGTATTTACTAATACATGGACCACGATCATGGCTACTAATACGACATTAATTTATGCATCACAAAAAGCAATGTTTTATTGCATGCCAATTGAATTGAAAAATGTACGTGCACACTACACTCATCATTACAAACATTGCACGAGTGACACCATTAGGGGAGCAAAGAAATTTTTGCAAGAGACTACTTGTGTTCTCTCAAGCACTTTTTTCCACCAAGCTATCAACCATATCCAATTTAGGAGACAACAAAGATGCTGCGTAATTAGCATTGACGTGTACTTTTTTACAAACCAACAAAAATTTTAAAGAGATGAGATCGCTATAAAATGAAGATGAAGGATTGGTCTTATGTTGTTGAAATTAAAATACATGCATAACTACGCTTGTTTTATTATTTTGTGTAGGTGAAATCTAACTCAAAAAATAAAAAATAAAAATAAGGATTAATTAATGTAGCCGGTGGCATGAAATTAAAGCTTTCTCTTTGTCACAGGGAGAGCCATTCATTCAACATCTCTCAACGGTGCATAGATGCCCTGCACTTGGCCTTTTCACATTACTTCTGTGGGTTTGTTTGCTTGTGAATTAAGGCAAGTAACGGGGTTACCTGACAGTAACAGCCAAAAGATCTCTTCACGGTAATGGGCACCCTTCATGAGAAGCAATGAAAATGGAACAATATGACAATATCATTGCATTTCCATGAGCTTTATTGCAGACAAAAGAAAATGGGTAGGTCATAATCACTGAGAACTCTTCTTTTTGATTTATTGTATCTGCCAAATTTCACCTCTGACTTAACTTTGCAAGTATATGCTATGTAAGTTGCATATTAAAAGTAACCTTTTGAGTAGGTAAATATTTAATTGGTTTTACAGTGGCATCATGGTGAGCATTAGATGTGTTGTTGCACATGGATTGGAAATTCCAAAGCTTTTGAAGACTGTGAAATGATAAAGGTTAAAAAAAAAAAAAAAACTACAGTAGCGTTTGATTCTTTCAAGAGAATCAATTGTTGATAAGAAGAACGAACTAGTATACTGTTGGTCTTTAAGAGAAATTAAACACAAGACCTTGGTTTACTGTATTTTTGTTTTCTAGTGAAAACGGCTGTGCACAACAAGTGATTTCACCACAAACAAGGTCTTTGAAAGCCTGGAAAGCTCATTTCTCCAGTAGTCAACTGCAAATTTTCCTTGGAAGCTCACCAAAACAGGCACAAAGAATCTGGTAAACCACTTTTGCTTCTTCTTCATATTTAGCGCACTCCAAACTCCATTGTAGCCTCTTTCTTTTTGATTTCTAAGCCGCAAAAGCTTCATTGATTTCCAGCCATAAACATGAGGGACATACCATTACTACCTGCATTTGTTCCTCTCCAATAGTATGAACCCTTCGTCACATATCTTTTCTGCTATTTGTAGATCTCTGAAGATGGGAATACTAGTAAAGCGTCAAATCTTTTCTCTACTAATTTGTGTTGCACTAGTCCTTGTTCCTTGTTTGGTTCTCAATTGTTTCCTAGGTTTCGGCTTATCTTCTTTTATAGTTACAGCGTCAATCTTGATTCTGTCAACCACTTACCTAGTCACATTCTTAAGAAAGCAGCAGCAGCAGCATACTTTTGTTGATGAGAAAGCAATCCAAAATGAAAATCCCATGTGTGATTCAGTTCCGGAGAATGAGCCTGATGATGAGAAAATAGAACAGGTGATTGAAAATGTTGCACCGGATGAAGCTGCCCAGGAAAGAGAAGTTGGCTTTGTGCACGAGCCTGAAGATTTTCCATCTGACAGTGATACTATTGATCACGACTCAGTTTCGAGTGAAAATGTTGAGCTTGATTGGATGAGATGCAACAATTTTGTCGGTCAAAACGGATCAATGATTTCAAGTGGTTCAGCCTCAGAAGATGATGAAGATGGCCTCATTGAAATTGCCATTCCAGGCAGCGGTGATCATTCCACTTGTAACTTGAGTGAGGAAGAAGCAAAGCAAAAAGTTCTGTCGAATAATTTGCCTGGTGATTTCTTGCCTGAAAACTTTATGAGGCAACAAGGCCTATTGGAGCTCTCTGCAGATGTTAATGAAGCCAACGAGGAGGAAAATTTGATTGAAATTGACATTTCTATGGGCTCCATCAAATGTTCAAGGTTTGAAATTGACGCATAAGCAAATGTTCTAGACTTCAAAATATGCTCCATAAAAATTTTGATTTCTACAAAGTTTGATCTTATGAACTAGGCTTAGCTTTACTGCTTTAGGTTTCAGTAGTTTTATTTTATTTTTTCTTGTTAAATGCTGATACATAATGAAATTGTGCCCCTTTTCATTTGTAAAATTAGCTTTTGCTAAAAAGCAAAAAAGCTTGATGCGTTTTTCTCGAGCCTTTGGTACTTTTTCTGGCAAATACTCAAGTATCAAGTTTCACTTTTTTTGCTGTTTTGTTACATTCGAAGATATGAACTAGGGCAATTTTTGCTCGTGACCAAAATTCGTGCTTCAAAAAGAAATCTAATGTGAAAGATTTTAGCATACACTGAACCCGTGAACAGGCACACTCAATTAGTCAAATAATGGGCAAGATCAATCTTAAAAGCCCATTTAACATCTAAAGATGTCAGAAGGATTATACGCCCAACAGCATTTGGGCCTACTAATAGTCTTATCTTTTTCTTCATTCATACCAAATTTATTGGCCCCTCCTTTCTTTTCAATCCAAATTTGGATTATTTGATAACAATTAACAAGTGGCAATAATACACACTGAATTTATATTTGCGGATCTATATTCACGTTACTTGTCCCCTTCAAGTTTCCTCTACCATTAATTGAGACTCTGATCTCTAAGTGATTATTCAATCAAGTTAATTTGTTAACCCAATACCTCATCTGCAGATCAATAAATTATTAATTTTTATTTCTTAATGGGAAATTATCGCTTGCTATTGTATCAAAGGAATCAAACAATTCCAATTTGAACAATGACAAAAGCTAACTTTAGAAATAATCATTTTCATGTCAATTAACAACAATATTGCTTATAATTATAGACACCCCACAAAAATAAGAAAATAATTCTAATTTGTTCCTAATGGATTTGCCGAAAAAATTATAAATAGTTTTTTTAATTAATCATTTGAGTTTAAATTCAATGTCAGGTTATAAAATTAAATTTATTATGTAGTAATAATATATAAATAAAATTTATTTTTTTTTATATTTTAAATTTATTAATTATCAATTAATACATAATTTTTTATTAAAAAAATTAGAGATTATCTTACCCATGCATAATTTGAGTTTTCATTTGTCCTTTCTTTTTAAAAGAAGAGAAAAATTGAAAGAAAATAACGTGGATTTTTAGAAAAAAAAAATTCAAAAGAAAAATACTAATTAACAAACAAAAACATCCACTAAAGCGCCCATTTTACTCCCGTGGGGGCCACCACTTCTCGCAGATGCTCAGACACAACTCAAAACGAATATCAAACAACAGCCGTTGATTCCCCTAGATACCCTCACCCACGAATCCCATCCGTCCATTCATTTCCCACCTCGAACTTCTCCCTCAATCCTACGTGGCAATTAACTGCATTTCAAATCCGGATTTCAAGTCCGAATTATAAATAAATCCACAAATACAGCCAATTTTTTTAATAACAATTTTTTTTTTTAAAATGTCAAACACTGAAAGAAAGACAAGTAGAGTTCAGAGTCTGTTCTCTTTCGAGATTTGAGTTTTAAATCTCTGTAAGTTTTTTAATTCTATGCTTATAGTTATTTTTTAATCATCAATTTTTTTGGGTCATTTTACTTCTAATTATGGTAATAATTTTTTTATTTTGTTGTTTGTTAAAGGTTAGGGTTTTCGATTGATTTGTAGCTTTCCTTTTCTTTTTTGGGGGTGAAATTGACTTGCATGCTGTTTTTTCTTTTTTTCCTGAGAAAATGTGAAAATTGGGGAGAAATTAAGGTTTGAATTTTGAACGTGAGGTCTCTTATCATTTTTGAGGAGGTGTTTTATCATTAAAAGCGTGAACAATTGAAACTTTATACGAAATTGAGTTTAATTTGGCCCCTTTTTAGCTGAATTTTTATTTCAGTAAGTATTTTCCTGAACTTCGTGTCATTTATTCGGCAAACTAACATAGGGTTTTTGCTTTGTCTGTGGCTCTTCTTGCTGGTTTTTTGTGAAACCCATGTTAAGATATGTTTGGTTGCTGGCAAAATGTTGGAATTTGATTAGAGATTTTGAGATTTGAATTTTGATACTGAGGTAATTTATCATTTTAGGGAGGAAAAAAATGAAACTTTTTTTTGCATTTTACTTGATGCAGCCAGGTTTTAGCTTAATTTAGCTGAATTCAGGGGAAAGAAATTACAAACCCTAATACTTGAGTTGTCTTTTTCTTCAACTTTTTGTTATTTTCTTAGCAACCCACCAGAGGATTTTATTCAACTTACATTTTTTTTCCTGTGTCTCAAGAGTTCATTCAGACTTGTTTCATTTGCATTTATGGATACATTTTAGGTTTATTTTAAGGAAAAACATTTGAAGGGATTTATTTATTTCAGAACTTGCTGTACTATGCTAGTATTAAGCTATCAAGCTGTTTTTTTTTTTTGGATATAAATTTGATTTAGAAATAATTTACTTATTTATACTATTTTTGCAGCTTTTATTGGCATTGAGTTGAGGGAGATTTTTTATTAGTTTGGTCAAGAAGAAGAAAGGTTTCTGTTGAACAGCTTACTTTGAATTAGATTGATTATGGGTAAGGAAGAAACAAAGACTGAAGTTCCTGAGGCAACAGAAAATGGGACAACTACCTTGTCGGGGAAACCAGCTGAAGCTGTGGCTGGGGTAAAAGAGGTGAAGGGAGATGATAGTGTGAAAGATATGGAAGAAGATAAGAAAGCTCATGAACAAGCTGAGAATGACAAGATGGATGAAGACTCAAAAATCAAGGAAGATAACGAGATGAAAGAAGATGAGGGAACAAAAGAAGAAAAGGACACCAAAGAAGAGGAGGATACCAAGGAAGAAAAAGAAAAAGAGGAATGTAAGACCGAAGCAATGGAAGAAGAAATTGGACCAAATGAACAAGAGGTGTCTGAAGAAAAGGTGGGGGACAAAGAAGATGAAAAAGAGAAGTTTGATGAGGCTGATGACGAAGTACAGAAGGATGTAGAGACTAAGAAGGAGAAAGGTTTAACAAAGCGTGCTAAAGGGAAGAGTGATAGGGAGAAAGCTAGGGAAAAGAAGCCCAAGTTAGTGAAGGAGAAGAAAGAACTAGAGCCAAGGACTCCTGCTGTTGATCGCCCTGTTAGGGAGCGGAAATCTGTTGAAAGACTTGTGGCATCTATTGAGAAAGATTCCTCAAGGGAACTCCATATTGAAAAGGTTTTCTTTTTAACTATTTTTCTTCATTCAGTTTTTTTTTTAATGTAAATTGCGTCCTTGTCATGACTTTGGTTGATGTATATTCTCACATGAATTTTGCAGGGTAGTGGTACTCCTCTAAAAGATATTCCTAATGGTATGTCCACCTTTCTAATATCATCTATTTGGATTCTTATGTGCTATCCTATTACATATTTGTTTCCTGCTATTAAAGTATGCAAATCTGGATGATCATCTCTTAACTTTTACTTGATAATGGCCTTGTTGTATCGATTTAAGTTTATGACAAAATCACTAGACGATACTGTGGACCTTTAGATTTTTGAGATCTTAATTGTTAAATTCTTGAAATAAATGAATCTTTTTTGCGGAATTGAGCTTAATATGGCCTTGTTCTAGCTTAGTTTATCTTCTGTGTGCATTGTCGTGTCAATGCAGATCAGCTAATGAATTATATGTCATCTTAATGTGCTTTCTTCAGTGGCGTTTAAGTTGTCTCGAAGGAAGACTGATGATACCTTCAGACTGCTGCATTCAATTCTATTTGGAAGGAGGGGAAAGGTAATTTGAGTGCTAAGATTTCCTTGCTTGCTATTCATTTCCTGGTCAATGTAGTTGATTATGAAGATGTAGTAAATACAGACCTGCATGCATACAGACGTGCTGCAATAATTCCATGAATATAAGATGGTTTTGGGTTTTAACTCTGATGGTTTTATTGGTTGTGCTAAACTTGCTTTGTGTCTCCCATTTCTTTCATTTGCAGGCATTTCAGGTCAAAAGCAACATATCTCGTTTCTCTGGATTTGTGTGGCATGAGAACGAGGTAAAATAATTGCAGTTTTGAGAAAGAGAATTGATCCTCTCTGCATACAGTTTATTCTGCATATAGTGTATATGTTAGGGCTTGAAGTATGTTTTCTTCGTATGTACCACCTGATGCTTGGTTTGTCATGTGATGGTAGTAAGAGTGAAAATTTTGACTTGGATGCATTTATTTTGAATTTTGCATTCCTGCAGGAAAAACAGAGGAGCAAAGTGAAAGAAAAATTTGACAAGTGTAACAAAGAGAAGTTGCTGGAATTCTGTGATGTACTAGACATTCCAACTTCCAAGACCACTAGGAGGAAGGTACGTTAATTTGCTGCTGCTTTGGCTATACTGTTTATACAGTCTATTTATTTAGTTTTCTGTCTCTATTTTTGTGCTGTATTGCTGTCTCATCTTCTGAAAGTGGCCACTATTTCATCAGTTTACTTTGAGAAAAATGAACCCTTTGAATTGCAAATCTGTTTAATTGTTCTGTTTGTCTGCGTGAGTACACGTGCACAGAATATTCAGGCTCTGAAAGGGCTCTCGAATCCATTGGTTTGAGTGATGCATTACAGTTCCACCTGCCTTTTCTCAACTGTAATCCTTCACGACCAGTTTTCTTCTTGAAGAGTGGGATTTGTTAATTTAGCTTCTCAGCCTGAATGTAAAAAATGGAAGATATCAAGTGATCTGCCTTAATGAGATTAATATGCATGTGCAGGAAGATATTGTCGCACAGCTGATTGACTTTTTGGTCTCTCCTCATGCTACAACTACTGTGCTACTTGCGGAGAAAGAGGTTTGATTACTTTAACAAAATGAAAACAAAAATTGACCTTACATGTGGCTGTTGTTTCATGTCTGCTGTATTTCTTATTCACTGTTGGTAACTCAGTCAAATAAGAGCAATAAGCGCAAGAGGGTAACCAAACAAGCTTCATCAACATCTGGGGGCACCCCTTCTAAACGTCTGTCAAAGGTATTAGTTTACTTCAGTTGAAATCAGAAAGATGGTTTATGATTATTGCAGCTAATCGCAATGGTTAGATAACTTCTTGGCTTTTAGTTTTACTATATCTGAGCAGATGGTAGTCCAATTCATCATATTTTCAGGTTAATGGTGACTGATTTGATAGTTGTTTGCAAATCTGCTGCTCTTTTCTTTTACTAGCATTATCGTTTCTTTTAAAAAATGTAAAATTATTGGTTGTTGTATAGAGTCAAAGAAAGACTGAAAGTGTTTCAAAAACGGGGAAGAAGAGTATTCCTGACTCTGATGATGAATCCGAAGAAGAAGAAGAAGAAGAAGAAGAAGAAGAAGAAGAAGAAGAAGAAGAGGAAGAGAAGGACGAGGAAAAGGAAGAAGAGGAGAAGGAAGAGGAAAAAGAAGATTCTGGAGGAGAGGAAAAAGAAAATGGTGTTCCAGAAAAATCAGATGATGATATGCCAGAGCAATCTGAAAGTGAGGACAAAGATGAATCTGAGGATGATTCTGAAGAAGATGTCCGAAAGCGCAAACGAACTTCTAAAGCTTTGAGTGCAAAGAAGGTATCTGGTGGAAAATCTAGGACCAAGAAAATTACAGTTTCAAATAAGTCCAGTCCTCCGCCAAAAAGAACACCAAAAAAAGCATCAGCTAAGCATTCCAAGGCTGATGAAGACAGTGATGCGAGTCCGAAAGTATTCTCTAGAAAGAAGAAAAATGAAAAAGTCACCAAGGAAAAGACTTCAACTCCAACAAAATCTACTCGCAAGGAAAAACCTGGTAAAATAATTGCTTTCAACTTCTTTCTCAATACCTTTTTTCTTAATTTTTCTTTCTAGCTTGACCAAATTATTTATGTCTACTGTTTCTTAAGCACTAAAATGCTGAAAGTTGGTCTTAAATAATTCAGGGAAAAAGGCTGCAAGAGGGAAGGAAAAATCTAAGGAGGAGAAGTTGAAGCTGACTGATGAGAAGCTAAGAGATGCAATATGTGAAATTCTTAAGGAAGTGGACTTCAATACGGTGAGATTTGATATTACTTCAGTGCAATTTCTCATAAACTCTGCACATTCTTATTTCTGCAATTGCTTTTGAAGACTGGAAAAGAAATTGGATGGAAATTTGTTAGTGGTTTCTAGTTTCTGCATGTCTTACCAGGTCTTGGCAATCAAACTGGGAACTTGTCCCCCAATGAATTTGAAATAATTGAAATGGTTTCAACCAGTAATTTCTGACACCACCAACAGGGAAATGAAAAAAAAAAAAAAAAAGAGGAATGCTGCAGTATTCTCTACCCTTGTGTCTTATCACTAAGTTGTATTGTTTTATTTTTCAGGCTACCTTCACCGACATTCTGAAGCTACTTGGTATGCCCTTATCACCTTCATTGATTGCATTTATTGTCAGCATTTTGAAGTTTCTTATCATCAGATGATACTGCAACATTATCTGGTCACCTGATGCTCAATTATGAGTAAAAAGATTGATATTCTTTGTAGAATATCTGTAAAATGTTAATTAGTCATTTGTAATACTCATATAAATAAATGTTTAACATCCTTAGAGAACCACTCATAAAGGTTTTAAATTTGATAACAAGATTTGTACAAGTGTTGTACCCATTGACAAGAAATTTTAATAACTGCTGTCCAAGATTAGAAGCAATCCCAGGTGATAGAAACCTTGTACTAGGAGTAAGAAACTCCCTTTAGACTATTCTCTGCCTGATGGGAAATTTGATCAATTTACAGCTCAACAATTTGACGCTGATCTCACATCAAGAAAGTCATCAATAAAGCTCATGATCCAGGAAGAGCTTACTAAACTAGCTGATGAGGCAGATGATGAAGATGGAGAAGGTGATGCCGAGAAAGATGAAACCCAGGCTGCAGGTCAAGAGGTCGAAGCCTGACAATCTTCAAGATGGAACGTAACTGCTTGAAAATATTGTACCTATATTTAAATGCCTTTTGGTTTCTCTTCAGAGTCTAGTTGTACCTTATGTATCCTTTAGTCTGTACCAACTAAAGCTGGCTGTAACTTAGTGGTAATTTGCTGGCAATTAAAAACTTAGAGATAAGTAGAAACCAGAGGAGTTGGATGGATGTACTGAAGGCTTGTAGAATTTACCCCGCTTGTGTACACAATAACATAATTTGTAGGAATCTTTTGACCTTCTGTGGAGTAAAAAGATTGACATTCAGTCTGGTTTCATGGTTACCCAACCTGGGACCATCATAAACTTGCAATTCATGTATGTGCTTATCAACATTAATTTTCGAAAAATGGCTGTTGCATGATGAGCTGATTTCATGGGCTCATGGGACCCTATTGTTGGATGATAATATTTGTTCGGTCGATGCGTCATTGATCCAGCCGCTTAGTTTGTTTCTCATTGTTGCGTGGTGATACTCGAGACCAAGCTTTTGCTGAACAGAAGAGAGCTGGGGTCGCCCTTGAGCGTTTTGGTTCTGTCTAGTTGTGAATCAGTAAATGTCTGTCTACTGTACTAATCCAATTTCTGAGATATTGACTTTAAAGTCTTTATAGACATGTACCCTGAACGCCCATTTTTCATTCACACATGGAGGATGAGCAGGAAGATGACCAAATGCAGAATTAATTGGACCACAAAGAGTTGGGAGGTGGTGGGTTGACCAGATCTTGTTTATAGCTGACATGCCACCCAATCTGAAACTATCCTTTGCCAATGCAATGCTCCAGTGAGCTACCTTCACTGTGCTAATTGACCTACTGCTGGGGCCTTAGTTGATGAGCTATGTTTAAGAGCCTATCCAGACTGTGGGGTGCACAACCCCAAATGGCAGTTCGTTACCTAAGAAGCAGTCAGGCATTAGATTAGATCTCGATTAGTTATATATATATATAATTTTTTTGTGGAAGGTGTTTTTATAAGGATATTATTAATAAATAAAAATTTCAAAATTTTAATATATTTTTTTTATTTTAATAAAATAAAAATATCTCTAGACTCTAGTCTTTAAAAGTGTGTTCAAATAATTAATTTTGAGAAATTACTTTATAGGAACAATTGCACTTAAAACCTTTTTGCTTGGTAGGAACCGGCACTATTCGCTTTTCACTTTTTCTTTTTTTGGGGATATCTTTCCCTCGCTCCACAGTATCACAAGGGCATCCAAGTTGTTGATAAATAATGTTAGTGGGGGATACCTAGTTATCAGCCACACCAATTCCAAAGAGCTTATTTTTTCACCAATTGGGATTTAACAAAGTAAAATGCACTGTCGTTATGATGGGTCTCACTTTGGACTACATCACGCAATTGGGATTTCGGTTTCGTCTGAACGCACAACTTTTATAGCCTTGGCGCTTGACTATTAATTGTGCAATAATCTGGCCCGCACAACACAACACCGACGATATCGATTATAATCAGGTAATATTTTATATCACAATATTATCAACTGAAGTTGCATGTCATAACTTTGATTTGAATATTGAAAGCAACCATATACATAAGGTATAATAATCCTTTGCTGCTCTCATGATAGACCCTTCTCTCAATATGCAAAATGTCAAAATCTTGGAGCTAGAGACAAAAATTGCTCCACTACTAAAAGTGGAGCACTCATTGACCTACTACTACTACTACTACTCATCTAATAAAAAATTAAGTGGATGGCTAGTAGTTATCTTGGGTTTTAATCCAATGTTTGTTTTATTTATAAGCTTATTAAGCTCTGTGTTACGAACATTATTTAAAAAAGAAAAATCCTATATAAAATGTAAATGAAAATCACTATAAAGGAAAGTTATAATATATTATGATGGATGGGGCCTTGTATTTTGGGTATTAGTCAATCAAAGTAATATATATTAGGGAAAGGACAGCCTAACAAATACACAATAAGCAGTCACAATCTCAGGGGTCGGTGACAATATTAAGACATGGGTTGATGATGACTAGATGTAACCACTTATTTAATAAGCACTTTATTGTTACCTTTGGTACCATCTTTAGTTACCTTGCCTATTGGCTAAGTCATTATATATCTCCACTTCGAATTAGGAACACTCAATAATTAATTAATACCTACAAATTGCATGTATGTGATGACAAATAAAAATATTTTTAATATTTACATAAAATAAATAAACCCAGTAGAAATTTAAATAAATTAAGGAAAACATATCTACCGACATGACAAATTGCATGTGTCTGAATCCGATGACAAAACAAAAATGTTATATTAATCCTTACATAAAATTAACAAACCCATCTAGTAAATTAAGTAAGTACTCTTGACTAATATATACTTGTTCAAAAAATTATTGTTCGAAATATTAAATAACCAAAAAGTAATTAAATTAGTTAAATGATCGCTAGTCTTCCTACCCGCCATATTGATATATTATAATCTTCCCGCAAATGAGATGATAGTGAACTTAATCGTGACCTCACTGTGTTTTTTTTTTTTCAACTTATTTGATAAAAAATTTATATTGAAAAACAAAAAATGGGACCATCAAATAAAAAATTCCAGGTCACGCCGACCACGTGCAAGATACCATATCAATGGTCCAGATAATCAACCGCACGACCAATCGAATGGCTTAAATTTCGTCCGTGCAAATACCCACTTATCGACAAACGACGGCTCAGAATCACCCACGCGTACAATCGCTCCCCGTTATTAATGCATTGATCCAACGGACCCAAAAATCTCATTCGCTCTCAAAAACTTCTCTCCCAAAAAACTCAACAACAAACCAGAAAAAAAAAAATAATAATAATAATTTTGTTCATTCAAATTTTCTAATAATCTCAAGCTTTGTCACCCCCTTTGTTCATTTGAATCATTTCTTGAGTTTTATGTTCAAAGTTTTAATTTTTTATGATTTTACTGAAATTCAAGAGTGTTTATTATTATTATTATTATTATTATTTGTTTTTTGTGCTTCAAGCTAGCTAGCTAGCTTTATAATTAATGTTTTCATGCATGCAGCTAGAATTCTGTAAGAGCTGCTTAAAATTTTCTTTCACAAAGCTTTCAATTTAATTACCCTTTCCCAGAAGAAGAAAGTTTCTTTTTTTTTTTTAAATTTTAATTTAATTTAGTCTTGAAAATAATTATGGCAGACTCGGATAACGATTCAGGAGGTGAAAGGGAGAGGCATCAAAGCTCATCGAGGGAGTTGTCACCGAGGGAGCAAGACAGGTTCTTGCCAATAGCAAACGTGAGCAGGATCATGAAGAAGGCCTTGCCTGCAAATGCCAAGATATCCAAGGATGCTAAAGAGACCGTGCAGGAGTGTGTCTCCGAGTTCATCAGCTTCGTCACCGGCGAGGCCTCTGATAAGTGCCAAAGGGAGAAGCGGAAGACCATCAATGGAGATGACCTCTTGTGGGCAATGACCACTTTAGGCTTCGAGGAGTACGTGGAGCCGCTCAAGGTTTACTTGCAGAGGTTTCGGGAAATGGAAGGGGAGAAAATGGCCCGTGACAAGGACCCGCCGCCTGGTCCCGGTCTTGGCGGTGCGATTGGCGGAGACTATGGTGGCGGGATGATGATGATGGGACATGCAGGTCAACTTAATCAAGGAAACGTGTATGGCTCTGGTGGTTTTCCACATCATCAAATGCCTATGAGTAGTAAGGGTGGTGGGCCTGCTAGTGGTGGTAACTTAGGCAGTAGACCCAGATAGTGTGTAAAAAAAAAAAAAACAAGAAATTGGGAACACGTGTACGGTGTAGATCTGTGGGAACATGTGAAGTGATTGGATTGGAGCTCTGTGCTCTTGGTGCTTGGTTCACCAGCTCATTTGTTTTGCTCTGTGCGATTAATTTTCAGTATTTGTGGGTGTAGGTTTAGGTCTTTTGACGAAGGATTTGCCTCTAAAGTTACAGTTTCCTACAACTTATTTCTCTCACACAGACTGTGTTACTGTCCTTGTGTGAGGAATAAGTTACAGCTGGCAATAATTTAACAGCCTCCTTTGTTGAATGTAATGTGGTGTTAGAACAAAGGAAAAAATTTGCTTGCGTGCGTTGACAACCAGTATATACATGTATGTATGTGACTATTGAAGATTTTTCTTCTTGTGTTGATACGATTGCATATTTTATTTTATATACGTTGGTGATCAAATTACGGACTCTTTAGCTAATCAAATTAAGATTAACAAGGTCTTCCTAATTACAAATTCATGTAATCTTATATTTATCTTTTAATATAATTCTTTAATTTTACTCTATTTATTCAATGAAATTCTTTGTTTTGATTAAGAAAAATTATGTATATTGATCGGAAACGAGTAGTTTGCTTTTTAAATGTTGTTTATTGATTAAATGCATGGCATTCGAGTTTACGGTTAAATAAATCCCATATTCTTCTTTTGAAGAATGTTGGGTACATTCGATACTTAATATGCCTGCCATCATTGAAGAATCATCTGATTTCTCCCCCCTTCCTCTTTTAAAGCAACATACATAGCCAAATATGGTGTGACATAAAATGGTATATAAAAGCCTATACTTTAAAGAGATATTTTGGGCCAAGGCAAAAAAGTTGCACCCAACAATTCAAAATAATTGTGCAACAATTGTGTTTATACATGTTACGTGTGCATTTGATCTCTAGAAAGAAAGTGTGCTTTTGAGCATTCAGAGATTGAAAGCTGAATGTCACTTCAGTGACATTTGTCCAACGCAGCAAAGAGAAGGTGGGGGTGGGGGATTGAAGAGGATGATTGTTTCAACTTTCAACCCAAACAGTGTGTGGCACCTGTTGTTTCCTATTTCCTGGTATCAGCAAACATGGGAGACAACATTATAACTCGCAAGAGACCTGCATTTTCCATTTTTAACTAATATAACATTAACAGCAGCTACTTTAAATAATGGCTTTGATCCTCAGTCTCATGGGCCATCGGGGCTGTAGAAAATTATATAGAAAAGCTTGCCAATCCAACTGCAGGGTGAAGGAAATGCATTTCATTTAAATATAATTGTACCTTTAGACTGCTGTTCGTCCACATTCCACATTGTGCCAATGTCATATGGCAAGGCAAAAATTGTACAGCCTCTTGAGAACTTAAAACTGATAAATGGCACAAGGAGACGATGTTTGATTTGTTGATGCGGACTCTAGAAATAGCCCGACCCACCACTTTAAATGACGTGGTGAAACTGAAACCACCGCACCCAAGACCTGGAAAACCTACGACTATGTTGATACTTGCCAAGAAGCCTCATGGATTTCCATTTTGCAATGGTTGCAAAAACATGATAAGCAACGGCAGCAGCAGAAATACTAATGGGCAAATGCATCCATTGGATCTCATATTTGATGGAAATGGAGCTCCCTGCCCCCCAAAAATAGAGAGACAAGATCTAAGGTTCTTTCCAAACATCGAACGAATAATAAAGTCTACCAAGTTGTGAATTTGCCAACACCTTTTGAAGAAAAGAGAAGAGAAAAGTACCAGAGCAATCTTTTATGAACTGAACAAATGACCAAAATACTTTGTATTAGCTCATTTTTATATTCTAAAAACAATTTGGAGAACTAGATTGAAAATCAATAAGCAAAAATACTGTGTCATACCCTCTGCCTGATTCCACCAAAGGATGGAGGCTACAAAATAGGATAAAGAAACTCAAAGCAAGGAAAATACCAGAATCAGGGGGAAAAAGGTGAAAAAAGAAAGAGATTTTTGAAAACCACATAGGAGCTACAATGTAAGATAACAAAACTCAAAAGAAAAATTACAAAGGCATATCTCATCAAAAGATTCTTAACTAAACTATTTTTTTTTTCATATATACAAGGTAACTTTCTGTACAATTCCCACCTCAAAAATTATGGAATTGAATCAGCGATTAGATTTCCTACATCACCCCCACAAAAAATCACATGGGTCGACATTGTGGTATATACTGGAAAAACTAACCAAAAAAAAAATGGTAAAATGATACAACAATTAGCCAAGTAGGGAAGGCAGGCAGGCAGGCACATCAGCAACATCCTCTGCGCTAAATCCTAGTACATTACATTTAAACAGTAAGTTCTAAAGTAATCTACCACATCCAGACTACAAGAAGTTCAAGCCATAACATCATCATCAAACACAACATTGATCTCATCCAGTGTCAAAAGCTAAAACATAAATTCATCGAAAGCTAAAAACTTAAAAGCAAATGTTCATCTTCAATAATCTCAATGTCCACAAAAGGGGAAAAGTCATGCATTGTCTCTCTCACACAGAGGTTGAGGTCATCTTCATCTCTAGCAGAACAGAGATCTGCTGAACAGCTTCACTTCTCACGATCACATATCCTTCAAACTATGAAATAAAGAATGGAATGAGTAACAGACGAAAATACAAAAGCAAATAACATACTTAGGCTTATAAAAGTGCAATGTTATTTTGGTAATAGTTCATAAAA
Source organism: Murraya koenigii (assembly GCA_025617385.1). NCBI lineage: Eukaryota > Viridiplantae > Streptophyta > Magnoliopsida > Sapindales > Rutaceae > Murraya > Murraya koenigii. The sequence continues at coordinate 23,912,917 of CM046817.1, forward strand.
ATAAACTATAGAATATATCAATCATTATACTGGAAAACATACAACAAATTTGTGTGTGACCAAACAGAACCTTCCTCAGCTAAAAGATATATTGAACACATCAACAGTGGTTGAAAAAATATAATAATAATCCAAACAGACTCCACATCAATTAACCAATTATAAGTCCTATACAACCTATAGTCCTCTTTCCTCAAAGCATCTTTATCACATATACCTGACACATACAAGTCCTTTCTAGTGACATAGGAGAATGTACATGCATGAAAGTTCAAAAAATAAATAGAGCAGCAACATATTAACGGTTCATTTGTTGTAACTCCTCTATGAATTATAAATGCAGAGCTCCTTCCAAATATTTGTATAGGTGTATAATTATAGAATATAACAGTCAACAAAAGAACCCTAGCAAGAAAAACTAAATGACAAGAACCTAAAATGGCACCAAACCAGTGGAAGGTGCACAACGAAGATGGATGGGAAAACAAATACAGCAGAGTGTGACAGTCATCGATTAACTCAGGACTGAAATGCTCACAGAGAGATCCATCGACAATTTTACAGTAAAAAACAATGTGACAGAAATCACTATAAAGAATCAAAACACCAACATTCAAGAACTGAGAAACTTACTTCTTTCATGCGAGCATGAAACCAAACTCCTGGTAAGATGAAGCAACCAAGAAATTGCAGGCAATGAACTGAGAAGGACTGTTCAAGCATAAAGAACTAGATTGTGGTATATCCATCTTCTGGCACGTCCCCCTAAATAAAGAATTCCACAAAATGAGTTACTCTGATGTAAGCCGTCGCCTCTTTCCATAATCAGCATCTCTTGATCTCGAGCGATGTTCATCCTCCTGAGACAAACGTGACTTGCTGTGAGTCCTAGATGACCGTCCCCTGTCCCATTCATCATCATTCTCTTTCTCACGGTCCCTGTATCTATGATGATCACCATATCTATCTCTGTCATCCCTATATCGGTCCCTCTCCCTGTCTCGATCTCGGTCCCTATCACGGTCTCTAGAACGTTCTCGGTCACGATCGCGCTCCCTGTCCCTGTCTCGACTAACACCTCTATCATCCCGATGCCGCCTTTCTCCCCAGTCATTATCATGCCCGATATCTTTCTCTCTAGGTATGTCCCTATCAAGCCCTGCTTCTCTATCATCTCGATACCTTCTTTCAGAGGAACCAGACCAGTCCCTTTCTGAATTTCTATCCTTCTCCTTCATAGTATTTTGCCAACCTCCTCCTCTATCATGACTCACCTCACCATACTGATGGTCAGATGCTGCTTCCTCACCATAACTAGACTCCCCAGCTCTACCACCACCCTGCTCATCACCAGCCCAAGCACCCATACCAGGATCTGACCACATTCCCATATTAGGACCCTCAACGCCACCTGCTGGCATCATACCACCCATTCCGTTCATTGGCATACGGCTATTAAAAAATGCTGGATTAATATGTGGAGCTACTCCAGGCAAACCAATACCTCCAACAGGTGGGAATGAAGACAGAACACCCGAAAATGGAGGGGTTGGAGCACCAGGAAAGCCTCCATAACCTCCCATCCTCCCCATAGGTGCACCAAAACCAGGATCAAATCCCATTGATTGTGGATGCATCAAAGGGGGAGCTCCACCAATGCCCTGCCCAAACCCATTTCCACTGTTCCCCATTATACCTCGTCCACCAGCTCCACCAGGCCCCCTACCCCTCATCTGACCAGCCGGACCTCTACCTTGCATATTACCTCTCCCCCAGTTGCCTCTCCCATAACCACCTCTATTATTATTATCTCCACCTTGATAATTCCCACCAGTTGCAATATTACTTCCCCCAGTCTTACCCCCTCCGTCATTGGCTCCTCTCCTAGCTTGCCCAACAGTACCCTGCGCCATCTGCTGGTTCCTATTAACCTGTGCCTCGCCCATCTTCTTAACGCTATAAGGCGACGCAAATGCCACCACACATGGCCGCCCATTAAACACATGCCCATTCATATTCTCCTTACAAGCCGTGGCTGCAGCTGGGTCATAAAATTCAACTTGGCAATATCCTTTTGACTTCCCACTTGCTTTCTCATCAAAAAACTTAACCTCCTTCACAGGCCCATATTTCAATAATTCCAATTCCAACTCTGCATCTGTTGTCCACCAATGCAAATCACCCACAAACAGTATCGTCCCACCACCACCACCACCCCCTACAACAACACCGCAGCCGCCCGTATTCCCAACAACAATGCTATTACTATTTCCACCACCATTATTCATATTCCCAACACCACCAACAATGCCAACACCAGCGCCACCTCCTTGTCTCATTAAACCCTCATTACCCCCACCAACACCAACAGTATGCATTTGCTGCCCCATACCCCCTTGAACACCACCGCCAACACCACTGTTATAATTACTACCACCATTGTTATTAATATTACTATGACTCACATCTTGCTCTTCCACTTCACTCTTCGCCTTCCCTTGCCCTAACTCAACCCTCAGCCCACCTCCACCACCAGCACTCCGCAGGCCAGACCCACCAGATCCGCTGGGCCCGGTAAACCCTAAATTCTGATTATTTCCATTATTTTCAAAATTGCCACCAGAAGCCCTAGGCAAATTAACGTTACTACTCTCACCAACATTAGCAACACCAGGGTTAGTGATCGAGTCTACTTTTTTATCCTCTACATCACTAGGTTTATTACTATTAGCATTATTAAACCCCGAAACGTCATCGTTTTTCCTCAAAGTTTGAAGAAACCCCTCACCGACATTGACATCGTTGTACAAATCCTCGTAATCATCATCCTCTTCTGCAAGAAAACCGTCGTCGGCAACGGCTGAGATCGCTTCGTTTCGATGGAACTGATCCATCTGATCCCCTCCCTCTCTTTCTTCATCCATTTCTTTTTTTAATTTTCCCCTTTCTTCTATTTTACAAGTTTCAGTAAATAAACGGCATGTTGCGAGTATTTGTCTAAAAAGTGAAACTAAATTAAATATAAAAGAAATGAACGAGCTTCGATTCTTAGATCTTACCAGGAAGACGAAATGTTGTGTGAGAGAGAGAACGAGAAACCCTAATCTGGAAACTTGTGTTGAGAGGTTTGATTTTTATTCTTTCTGCCTTTTTCAAGTTTCTTTTGCTCTCTTTTTCATTTTCTTCTTAGCAATAATCTATTAATCCTAGTTGTTCCAGTTGCTAACGTAAGCCAACGGTATTCTACGCACTGCTTCTGTTTCAATTGAATTTGGATTTGTTCATTCTATGTGGGCCCAAGCACATATGCACAATCAATAATCAATGACTAAGTACATAATTGTGAAATCATATTAAATTTTATTTAATTATAAAATATCATTAATTAAATATACGGGCGTATATACACTCACTGATAATGAAATTATTTATTTAGGTGAGTGAAATTTACTTTATATTTATTCATTATTATTTTACTCACATTTTATTTGATAATTTTAATAATTTAATTAAATTAATATCATTATAAATTTATTTATCTACTTTATATCAGGAATTTATTTTTATTTAAATCATAAATTTTATTAAATAAAGTACGTTTCATATTCTTCATTTTTTCTCTGATCTAATTAATGTTTTAGATTACGTGAGGTTATGGTGGCGGTCCAAAACTCACTTCCATGTGATAAGGTGAAAAGACGGATATGAGCCTAACGAAAACTGTGGACAATCGGTGAACCCAGCGTCTCAATTTGTTTGATGGGGCACAGCCCATTGGATTCTAGGTTTCGGTACCCAACCCTTGGAGAAGGCTCTAGATTGGGAACCTGGGGGCACTTTTTTGTATTTGGTCAATTTGACTCTATCCAATTATTATTATTATTAATTTATTATTTTATTTTCTCTAAAAAATCTGGTGTGAGTACTGTTGATGCAGTTTTTCCCGCGTGCTTCAACAGTGCCTCGAACCTTCAAACAATGCTTCCAACATGCCGAGCAGGACTGTCTCGAACCTTCCGTCATGACTTCAAACAAGGTCTCGATCCTTCCGCTGCGATAAGCTCGATCTCGAGCAGTGATTACCCCTTCTTCGTCCCTGCTCACTGCCTTCTTCGTAATCTGAGATCTCCTGGTCCCAGACTCATAGAAAACGAGTCGGGTCGCCGGCGTGTTCCACGAAAATCCTCCGACGCCAAGTCAAGAATCGGTTGTTCTTTTGGTATCTCCCTTAGTGAAGGAGACCGAAAAGATGAAAGGGTATTATTTCGCCCTTTTGGATAAGTATGGTGTTTTTCGTAAAGTTCAGATAAGAGAAATTAGAAAGAACTCAGATCCGCTACTGATTCTTTCTCGAAATGTATTTTCCAACCCTTTCTATCGTAAATGTCAACCCTTGTAACGCTCCCTTCGCTTCCTTTTATACTCCATTTTTCCCGCTTTTTCATTTCCAGTCGTCCACCCTACGCTAGTGGTATCTCGGTCCTCTAATGTACCGGATTTGCGAATATTCCCTGTGGATGAGTCACTGCTCCTTTAACCCGATTCACGTGGCTGATCACCATGCCTGCAAGTGCGCTAGGAATTATGACACCTGAGGCATGTGCTCAAGAACCCATAATAAGATCACCACCACACCATGCGGGACCCCGGTCCGACATTAAGAGGTGTGCCGGATTCCGAGAAAACTGGCCTGGTCTTGTCCAACCATGCTCGTGGATCGTAATCTCATGAAAGGTGAAGGTGTGCTCTGGGACCCGCTCTTGCGAAAGGTGAAGGGAGTGCTCTTGCCTCGACCTCGACCAGCCTTTGACCTGGACGACCTCGAGCTAGCCGTCCTCGAGGTGTCTTACTCGAGCCGGAAGGGCTTCGAGGGCCTCGTCCGATATTACCCAAACACCAGCCCCTGCTTCTAGTCTTTGAGCGAAGCGAGATAAGACTCGAAACTCAAGAATGATGGACCGACTCGCGACTTTTACGCTCCCCACGCTCTTCTCGCCGAGCCTATAGCTGATCGTGGCTTGGCCTCGTCCCACCCGAGGCTTAGGCTTGGGACCTCCGCCTCGGTATTCTTCACGAGCTTCTTCGCCGCTACCGCAATCGACCTAGGCTTCTTCCGCCACTCCCGCCGGTCCGCAATCGACCGAGGCGTCTTCGTCACATTCCCGCCGGCCTCGCAATCGACCCAAGCAACTGACCTAAGCTTAGCACCGTCCCCGCCTAAGACTTAGGCTTGGGACTTCCGCCAAGGAGTTCTTCTCGATCTTCCGCCTCGGTCCGCAATCGACCCAAGCTTGTCGACACTCCTCGCCGGCCTCGCAATCGACCCAAGCATGGCAACCGTCCCGCCTAAGACTTAGGCTTGGGACTTCCGCCAAGAAGCTCTTCTGACTTCTCCCGCCGGCCTTTTAATCGACCCAAACGCCTTCCGAATCTCTACTCCCGCCGGCCTCGCAATCGACACAAGCTGCCTTCCGGTAGTATACTCCCGCCGGTCCGCAATCGACCCAAGCATGGCACCGTCCCGCCTAAGACTTAGGCTTGGGACTTCCGCCAAGGAGCTCTTCCGAACTTCTCCCGCCGGCCTTTTAATCGACCCAAACGCCTTCAATCTCTACTCCCGCCGGCCTTTTAATCGACCCAAACGCCTTCCGACCTCTACTCCCGCCGGCCCGCAATCGACCCAAGCTGCCTTCCGGTGTTATACTCCCGCCGGCCTCGCAATCGACCCAAGCATGGCACCGTCCCGCCTAAGACTTTGGCTTGGGACTTCCGCCAAGGAGCTCTTCCGAACTTCTCCCGCCGGCCTTTTAATCGACCCAAACGCTTCAATCTCTACTCCCGCCGAGCCTCGCAACTAACCCAAGCTGCCTTCCGACCTCTACTCCCGCCGGCCCGCAATCGACCCAAGCTGCCTTGCAGTTATACTCCCGCCGGCCTCGCATCGACCCAAGCATGGCACCGTCCCGCCTAATGACTTAGGCTTGGGACTTCGCCAAGGAGTTCTTTCGAACTTCGCCGAGCCTTTAATCGACCCGAGCTTCTTCCGATATTACTCCTACTCCGGTCTTCAATTGACCTGAGCTGGCACCGTCCCGCCTAATGACTTAAGCTTGGGACTTCCGCCAAGGAGTTCTTCTGAACTTCGCCGAGCCTTTAATCGACCCGAGCTTCTTCCGATATTACTCCCGCCTCGGTCTTCAATCGACCTGAAGCTAGCACCGTCCCGCCTAATGACTTAGGCTTGGGACTTCCGCCAAGGAGTTCTTCTCAAACTTCGCCGAGCCTTTTAATCGACCCGAGCTTCTTCCGATGTTACTCCCGCCTCGGTCTTCAACTGACTCGAGCTCAGCACCGTCCCGCCTAATGACTTCAGGCTTCGGGACTTCCGCCAAGGAGTTTTTCTCGCTTCGGTCTTCATTTTGAACTTACATTATGAATGCTTTTCTTATTCTTACATACATTTATACTTTTACATATCCCATCCCTGGACAAAATCTTACATTAGCATTTTATAATACAAGGGACTTACTCGAAATACTTCCTCGTGAGTTGTGTGCTCCACTACTTCGACCTCTCGTCCGTCTGACGAGCTATCTCAGTATGCTCCTCGGTCCCGCTAATTATTCGGCTTTGCAGCTTTTTCCTCTTCGACTACTATATCCAGCCACCGCCTACACGCATCCGAATACGAATCGGATCAAGGACTCAAGCAGTTATACCATGGTCTCCCATCCTGATCCCATCTTTAATCCTCTCAAAGCTCGGGATGGTTGAACGCACCAAGATCTAGGACCGATCTACGGTATCTTTCGATAAACTCCCGAGGGACTCTCCTTCCTTCCGCTTCACTTCGACATACCCATCATGTCATCCTCGTGGGTCACCGCGCCTTGAATCGCTCCGCGAACTCCCCGCACATCCTGCTCAAAGCTCAAGATGCTTCCCGGGAGTCTCATGGCACTCAGCCTCTCGCTCTTCCCTCCAGGTAGTGGAAGGTTCTAGACCTCCGAGTCACCGACAATCCTTACACCCCGCCATGTCGCTGAACCGCTCTACGTGCACTAATGGATCACTTTTTCCCAAAAATTTCAGATCCGGAAGTGAAGTCACGTGGATCGTGACACCCATGATCACCGCGGAGAGTGGAGATTCGTTGTCCAAAGATTATTCGCCACTTGACTCTTTCCGCTCCTCAAGATCTTCCACAACTCAGGCCAACCTCACAGACCTCTCCTCCAACTCCTCCGCACGAGAGGTCAGGTCAGATCCCGCAAATGTCGACGAGACCCCTTTCCTCCATGTTTGTTTCTTCTCTCACCGCAACATTTGGTGCCCTAGTGTCTGGGCTTCATCTCCGTGATTTTCCCGAACACGAGCATTCCTCTACTGACTCGGACATCATTACATGCTTTTCTCCGTCCCTCCCCGAGTTCTCGTAATAGTGGAGGTCGAGTATCCATCTGCTTTTTCATCCGATCCATTCTTTCCCGGATCTCCCTGCTTGGGCCTCATTGGCCACTTCTCTCAAAGTCACCGATTCTTCGGACTTACTCCTCTTCTACTGCTTCCTCATCGTCATGCTAGTGTATATCGAATGTATTAGGAAATCAGCTTCAGGCCGATCCCCATGTATCGGCACCAAAAGATGTTGATGCAGCTTTTTCCCGCGGCCTCAAGCAAGTGCCTCGAACCTTCAAACAAGGCTTCCAAACAACTCGAAAGCAGGACTGCTCGAACCTTCCGCCGCGACTTCAAACGAAGGCTTCGATCCTTCCGCTGCGATAAGCTCGATCTCGAGCAGTGATTACCCTTCTTCGTCCCTGCTCACTGCCTTCTTCGAATCTGAGATCTCCTGGTCCTGCACTCATAGAAAACAGGTCGTGGGTCGCCAGGCGTGTTCTACGAAAATCCTCCGACGCCAAGTCAAGAATCGGGTTGTTCTTTTGGTATCTCCTTAGCTAAGGAGACCTGAAAGATGAAAGGGTATTATTTCGCCTTTTCGATAAGTATGGTGTTTTTTCGTAAAGTTCAGATAAGAGAAATTAGAAAGAATCAGATCCGCTACTGATTCTTTTCTCAAATAGATTTTCCAACCCTTTCTCATCGAAATGCCAACCCTTATAACGCTCCCTTCGCTTCCTTTTATACTCCATTTTTCCCGCTCTTTCCATTTCCAGTCGTCCACTCCCACGCTAGTGGTATCCGGGTCCCTCCGACAACTGGATTGGAGGAATATTCTCTGTGGATGAGCTACTGCTCCTTAACCCGATTCACGTGGCCGGATCACCATGTCGAGCAAGTGCGCTATGAATTATGACACCTTGAGGCATGTGCCTAAGAATCAAGAATCAAGATCACCACCACACCATGCGGACCCCGGTCGACATTAAAAGTGTGCCGGATTCCGAGAAAACTGGATCGGGTCTTGTCCAGCCTATGCTCGTGGATCGTAATCCTCATGAAAGGAAAGGTGTGCTCTGGGACCCGCTCTTTGCAGCAGTGAAGGGAGTGCTCTGCCTCGACCTTCACCGCCTTGACCCTGGACGACCTCGAGCTAGGCTATCCTCAGGGTGTCTTACTCGAGCTGGAAGGGCTTCGAGGGGCCTGTCCGATATTACTCAAACAAGTACCTCTTAAATTAAATAATCTTTTTATATCACTCGAGGCTTAGGCTAATTTAACAACGTACTTTGTCGACTTCCCTGTACTAGAAACTCCCAAAATATAAGGGTATATTCGGTATTATTTCTAAATTTGTATTTTTTTAGAATAAAAATAAAAATAATATTTCACAGTTATTATATTTTGAATTTAAATGTGTATATAATATCATTTTATGTATCCTGTATTTTAAAATTGAAAATAATAAAAATAATTGAAAATGATAAAAACTGAAAATATGTGTTCGATAGTATCATTTTTAAAAATAATTTTTTACTAAGTATTTAAGTCATATTTATAATTAGAAAATAATTGTTTAGCTAATACATACACCAATATACCATAATAATTTTGAAATTCTAAGATGCAACCTAAGAGTGGGGTGAATTATGTATTTTAAAAGTATACAATTTTTTTACACAACGCAATTTGAATTAAATAAATTAAGCAATTTAACAAATTTAAATTCAAGCAGTTACTAAATAAAAAGAATAGGGTAAACTCAAAAGTAAAAACGATAAGGTAAAGAGAAAGCAAACTCAAAAGTTTTTACATGATTCAGCAAACCTCACCTTCATTCATACTATAAGCTAACCACGCTCAATAATTTCACTATTAAGCCTTTTAAAGTTTCAACTTCTTATAATTGACTTTTAAGGTATCAATGAACTTTTTTAATGGTATTGTACTCACAGACACATTTCTTAAGTGTTTTCCACACTTACAGTATTACAATTGTCATGAAAAATTTAAATATTACAACAAAACTCTCATATAAAGTAAATATACAAAAGATGACTCAAATTTAATTTAATATATGTGTAATAAAAAAGGTGAAAGCTCAAGAGTGATTATATACTTAAAATGGATTTCAAAAATAATTGAGAGAAAAAAAAATTGAATTAAATTTATATAGTTAAGTTTGTCAAACTAACCGTTGTAAACTTATTTGGAAAAAGAGTTGGTTAGGTGCTTGTATTAGCTAGTTAGTCACTTATGTGACCACGAAATCAGTTAGCCGCTAACATATAATCAGTTGGCCGCTAACTTTTTAGAATTAAAAAAAAAAAATTAAAAAGCATCACATCCAGTTAACCATTATGTTTCTGAAATGTATATTTAAAATCTTGTGAATAATAACCGCTTAAAAGAACCGGTTGACCGCTAACTCTTACGAATATGTAAATAAGAGCTTTTGTGCATTCGATTAGACACTAACAATAATTCAACTAATCGCTAACTCTTTAGAATTCATTCTAATATTTCTGATTTTAAGCTTTGACCCAAAAACATTTCTTGAATTTACCCCGTGACTGACTATAACTAGATTCATTTTAAAGAGATTTTTTTTTTTTTAGAGTTTGAAAATAATCTTATATGCTGTAATGATTCAACCATTTACATTTTTAACTTTAATCCTTAAAAATATTTTTTTTAATGATATCATTTACTTTAAAACTATAAATTTTGTTGTTTATAAAGAGTAATAATCTGTTTATGATATAAAAATAAAATATCTTAAGCTTTTAAAATACTAAAATACACATACATTAAATTATTTATACATAATAGTACTTATTTATAAATATTCTTCGAGTGATCATTTGTTTATGGTCTAGATTAATTCCACCTGCGTACACTTTGTCATTCAAAACATGTGTAAGCTAGTAAGATATGAAATGTTCAAATTTTCCTTTTGTACATGTTATTTGTAATCATCAAAATCAAAGGTTATATAGTCTTTTAAACCAACAAATTTAAACAAAATAATTATAAAAATTACATGACGATAAAATTTCAGTTTTAGCATTAATAAAAAAAAAAGTTTTATATTGTCATTATTTATAATTAAGATATATATTACAACACATATAATTTAAACAAAATAATTATAAAAAATTACATTGTAGACATTATGCACTACGTGTGTAATCATACCACATAGAAGCTGCAATTCTATCTCTTGTAGCATTCATTTCTTTGACACTTATTGGAGATCAATATCAGTAAATGGTCTACTAGTATCTCCTTCTTTGTTGGTAACTAAATCTTACACATCAAAATTCTCAAATAACCTATCACTTGCATTTTCTCGTCGAATAAAATTATGTAAAACATAATATGCAATTAGAATTAAACGTTGTTTACGTAAACTATAATTATGCATATCCCTTAAAATTGAAAATCGAGCTTTTAAAACACCAAAGCATCACTCAATTACATTACGTAATGATGAATGTCTATAATTAAACATTTTTTTGGGATCTCTAGGTGCTCGTCCTAGTTCTCTATAATCACGTAAATAATATCTCTCACTTCTATATGGTATTAAAAATCCTTTCATATTTATGTATTCAAAATCCACAACTTAGTAATATCCTAAAATATGAAAACGCAAAAACATAACTTAATTAAAAAAAATAAAGGTAAAATATACTAACTTACACACACACACATATAATCTTCTCATATTCTTACTTTCTTCTAGACTTCTCAGATTATGACCTATTTAAGGCATCCATAAATTCCCTTGAGTTATTGGCAGTAACTTCTCAAACTGTATATACAAATGTGAACATCAGGTCAAAAGAACACAAATACATAATATTCTGAGTTACCTGAACCTTTCTCTCTCGATGTTGTGATCGTATTTGAAATAATATATCAACCAAATCTAGTATGAATTATTAAGTTTGAAAACTCTCCATGTTTTTTGTGCAATCTATTAAACTTGAACTTAAGTTGCCCTACATTGTATTTTTTTTTTGTTTGTTCCAACATCTCATCACTTATAGTGATCCAAATTTTCTTAGTGAAAGTTGATGTTTGTAAATCGCCCTTTTTAGCATGGGTGTGCACTATACAAATAAAAGCAGTTTCAATCTTGCTAGACCAATCAATTTTATCCTCATTATCAACATCATGTGAATCCATATATTATTACTAAAAATTGAAAAAAAAATATATCAAATATTAATGAAATTAAAGCAACTACTTATAAATATACATAACTTAAACACTTTTGAAATTAATCAAATTCAACATAGCATGAAAGTCATTTCAGCAACATATCATAAAAAAAAAATTGAATGTTAATAAAAAAAATAAAAAATCAAATTAAATAAATTATTTTCTTTCTAATCAAATTATGAAAAAATAAGCCATCAATATTTATCACATTAATCAACCATCAATGCAACATACTTCAAAATACAAGATACATTCACAATCAAATGACAAACTGTCCTAGTGTTCATTTTTCAAAAATACAAAAATTCTATTATTTGTTATCCATATAGTCTTAACGTGCATGTACATGTGCTTTAACAAATGGAGCCTAAGGCAAATTTGTGTCAGTTTGAGAGAACTCAAGCTAATTAACACTTATTATGGTTGAGCACTTTGTAAACCAATTTTCTTTTTTCATACACTTTTAGATATATATAAATTGTTTATCTAATTAATTATGGGATTTTATATGATCTAGAGCAATTTTTTTTGGGTAAACTTTGATGGTACAAATGATGGTTTTTTAATTAAAAAAAGAAAAATAAAAGAGAAAATGACACTTAATCAATAAACATAACGAACCCTAAATACATGACTCAGCACAGTTAATTACATGCTTTCATGTTATAATTTGGTTTTTCAGAACATTTTAATTTTTTTTTTCGTCATGTTTCAGACCGCCCTTGACATTACCAATATTTCATTAGTTATCAACCTTTTTACTTCAAAATTAGGCTTCATTTTTTTATCGACTATCAAATTTGTCTTATACCAAGAAAGATTGCCCTCTAGTTTATAGATTAGAGCCCACACAAAATCCCATCCACCTCCCTTGTGATTTCAAATAATTAGATAAAAACATACATGAAACAAGTCAGAATCCAGTCCTAATTGACATTAAAAGGATAAGTTCACAATTTAATCAAACATTAAATTCATATGAATCAACTAGATCATATATCATATTGAAATTTAAAGATAATTCGATAATTTGGACTAAGTGGAAGCATATTAAACACAAATGCATTGCCCTCTTTCAAATGGAAGGGCAACAATTCGAATTCCTACAAACATATTTTGCGAGCATTTGCTTTCTCAATTATTTGAGTGAAAGTAGCTTTTTTTCTTACCCAAGCGTGTAAACTATTGAGTGAAGGTAATTTTCTCCTTTATCCAAGTGTGAGAAATAGACATCTTTCGAATATTAGTGAGTATTTAAATATAGACAATGCCTCATAAGAATTAATGTAAATCAGTCCGAATTGATTATAATTTATTTTATAAATATCAATTATAATCTCATGTAATATGAATTGTAATATTGAGTAATAATCTCTTGCAATAAAAAAAACTCACGCACACATGCAAAACACGACAATGATCAACTACATCAATATCTCACAGTTGCAAACAATCTTATCAAATTCTATAACTAAATTCTGTCGATTCACATCACGAATCAAAAAATCTAAATGCTAAATTAACAATTTCAAATTCAAAGCAAAAAATCAGACATAATTATAAAGGAAATAATTTCTTTATTTTGATTAATATTTGATATATTAATAATCAAATAAAGATATTTTTTTCAGAACACAACAAAACCAATTTCTATTTAAAGCTTTGAAATAAATAATACTTATTTATAAAACTTTACTTAAAGAAATTACTCAAAATCATAAGCAATACCAGCAACTAAAACGAAGCTGAGAGAGCAGCAGAGTGAAGGCAATCAAGACAGGGCAGGAGTGGCAACTGGAAACGATAGAGACGACGCAGCAGCGACAAAGACGAAGCAGCAACAGTGTTGGAGATGCAGCAGCAACAGTCGCGGAGATGAAGCAACGTGGCGACGGAGATGGAGGCACACTAAGAGAGAGTAGATCGAGAGAGCACTGGTGGATGAAGAGTTTGATAGCCACTGAAAGCAGATCGCCAAAGACAACGTGAGAGAGAGCGCTATTGGCCGTTGGATGAAGATGATATCGAAGAGATAAGGTGAGAGAGAGTTTGTTTTTTAATTTGTTTTTGAGTTCAGATTTCTAATATATGGAAAGTATGTTTAACATGTTTTTACTTGAATAATTTAAAAAGTGAATCTAAACGATAATAAACGGGCCCTAATATTCTCATTATTCATTCATTTACTTTTTTTCTAAATAATTAAACCACGCTCTTGTCAATCTTCAATTTTAAAAATCTAAAGCAAATTTTAATGGTCGAGTTCTCTTTCAAGTAGTACAAAATTACAAAAAATTGAGGCTTAAGTTTCACTCACATAAGTGACATACTTAAATTATTTACATTCATCCTTATTAATTGATTTCATACAATTTAATAATAAAAGAATAAATAGATTAACATCATTCCTTATTTGACCTTTGCCATGGAAGTCGATAACTTAATCGGATAACATAAACTGTAATTAGAAAATTACTTTTGTTACTGAGATTCCAACCCTCGTCACATGGACATGATGCCGTTCAAATCGGACAACATAAACTGGTCCCAGTCCCAGTCCCAGTCCCAGTCCCAGGCAGTCCAGTGATGTCTTGCCGAGTAACGGCTACTTCACCTCCTACAGCCGGTCGCAGCGCCCCCCAAACGCAACTCAACGGTCACATTTTCACTTACAAATACCAAATTCGCGACGCTTCACCTGCACTTTCAAAAAACAGTTACTATATCCCTTTTATTTCTCCCTCAAAACAGAAAGAACACAACAAACCCTCGAATCTAAACCAGAACACCTTAACTTCAGAAACATCATACAACGTTACGATGGTGCATAGACTTGTTGTTCTTGCCTTTTTTGTCTTCTTGTTGTCGGATTCCGGCAACGTACAAGCAAACAATGCCCCTGCACCATCACCCTCCTCCACAACCCCCGCTAAACCCTCACCACCTCCAGCCCAAACGCCGGCAACTCCTCTGGCCAGTCCTCCCGCTTCCCCTTCTCAACCCCCAACAACATTGCCGCCAAAAGTCTCTCCTACTCGATCTCCGGCGACTGCTCCGGCGCAATCCCCGGCGAACTCCCCGGTTCAATCCCCATCAACCCCTCCTCCACTATCGTTCTCACCTCCGGCGGCAACCCCTGTTAGTACTCCAGGTGCGGCTCCGCCAACAGTGGAGGGTGGCCCGGCTGTTGCTCCTACAGCGGAGACACCAACAAGCATTCCATCGAGTTCCGCAACTCCGGCGGAGGCCCCGAGTGTGGTTCCTTCTAGTGGTAGCCCACCAGCGCCGGCACCGGGGAGTTCGGCACCGGAAACAGCAGAGGGTCCGGCTAGTGATGAATCGGGTGCCCGGTCAATGTTTGAGGTTCGGGTCATTTTGAGTGGGCTGGCAATTGGAGCTGCCTTGGCTATCTAGGTTCATATAATTTCTCTTCCACATTTTTTTTATTTATTTATTTCCTTTTGGTTAAGGATTTGATTATTTTGTACGAGCTTAATTTTTGTGGAATGATAAATATTTGTTTATTGTTACTATTATTGCCATTGTAACAAGGAACATATTGAATTTATGGATGAGGAACAGGAAAAATGCCAACTTAGATAACTTGAAAACAAAAAAAAAAAAAAAATGAAAAGACTATTAATGTGCGAAATTTGCAATATTACAAGTGCTAATAACATTTGGTAGCAAATTAGCAAGGCTGGCTATTCCGGCAACTGAGTGCTCCGGCGGACGGAGAACTAGTAGTTAAAAGTGAAGTGGCTGGTCTTGCAACCATGCTTGAAGCTTTCATGTAGCTTGCAGGAGTTTCTTGTCCTGAAGGTGTAAAGAAAGCGCCATTAAGCATCATATCTCCTTCTGATCTCCAATTCCATTTCTTCCATTCATCATCCTCTGATGAGATTTCATGTTTTGTCACCTGAAAAAGCAGCAGCAAAGCTTAGAATTGATGATAGCTTACAAAGTCCATAAACTTTGTGTGTGATTCTAAAAAGACCTTGCCTCTTTGGTAGATTCGTTATTTGATGCTATGAAAACATTTCCTTGGCTATTGATGGTCGGATTAGCACTTCCTCCAATTGCATACATCTCCCACCCAGTGTATATATTATTCACAATGTGAAAGAACCCATGTCGGCACCTGCAGAAATTAAGCCAAAATTGTCAGGATTCAGGAATATCCAGCACTAAAAGCTGTTAGTGTTCTCTTAGTTACCTGGGCATTCTTTGAACAAGACCATCTCCAAAAAAATTGAAGGCAATTGTGATCTGCATGTTCTTGTCAGCAGAAAAATTATCACTATGACCCATTAGCATGACTTCATTGTGATTAAACATGTAGTTGTTTGAGATTGTTATGGCTGTAGAGCCATAAACAATATCAATGAGTCCATCATGGCAATGAGAGAATGTACAATGATCAATCCAGATATCTCTTGAACCGAATATCGAGATCCCATCTCCATCTGATCTGCCTCTTGGTCCATAATGTTTTGGCGAGTCTCTCACCACAGCACTTCCTCCTGGTACACAGTCATGTATGTAAATGTTATGTACGATGATGTTACTCACATTGTAAATTGATATGCATGGCCCATTTGACATTTGAACATTAAACCCTCTTCCATCTATGGTCTTGTATGAATTCATGACTAGTTCTTGCTTCAAGTTGATGACCATATCATGATCAAAGATTATCCAAAGGGGTTCTTCTTGGATTACAGCATACCGAAGAGAGCCTGGAATTGGGTCTACAGGATCATCATTTTCAGACTTGACTACATAAATTTCACCATCTCTGCCTCCAACAGCATTGCGTCCGAATCCAACTGCACAATCTGCAAGTACTTTTCTGTTAGTTTCCCATTCAGAATCACACCTCCAGCATTCATCAATTGGGTTGCCGGTTCTGCAAGATTCTGCCCCCACTTGCCGTCTCGTTGTGCTCCTGTAGTCGCATAAAACATTGTCAAATTCTAAGAAGACTATCACAAGTTTATTTATAAATAGTGATACTCACCCGTCATGTGCTTCTGAAATTTGCATAATTGGAAATAAAATTATGACCAAGGAAAAGAGAAAGGAACTTGACATTTTGAGAGAGAGCGACCTGCTAGTGCTTGGTCACAACACCAATTGAGTGGTTTTGCTAAGCTTCTTATACTAAATGTGTAATGACTAATGACGTGCACAAATTGCAGAATCTTGTATCCTAACACTTTAATTGTGACTGTCGTTATCTACCAAATACATATATTAAAAAAATTGAAACAACAAGGGTCTAAGCAAATGAAGAAGTAAGTTTGAAAAAATGCAGTTGACTTAGGTTATAAAAGCAGATGATATGAATTAAGTAACGCCGCTGAAACCGGTTAATTTAATGTGTACATATGATAAGATATATGGTGTGATGAAAAGGAAAGATTAAAGCAAGCTCTCCAACATATGATTGTACAAGACTGACAATGGTGAGCCATGAAGAAATGGGTGGCATTAGATTTGCAAATGCAGCCGTAAATTTTGGTTGCGCTTGGCTTACTGGCTTTGGGGTGCTATCATTTATGGTATCTGTGCTGCCAATTTTTGTTGGTGTGCCGCAATTGTTAATAAGCGGAGTGCAGCAAAATTGATTAAGAATGGCCCAGCTCCAGCAAAGCCTATGCTCTGCCATTGCCATGATGATCTTAGATCTGGTCGGACGTGGGCTTTCTGGACCATAACAAGATCACATCACTTAGTAGTTACGCATGAGAATTGTGGTCCTGTTACTAGAGCTAGGGGCCAGACTGTATATCCATGGGCTGGGCTAACGATCCACCCCAATTTTTTTTGGTTTTTGGAAAAAAAAAACTTTAATTAATAAATAACTTTTTTTTAACAGCGTAATAAATGATTTTAAAATTGGAGATTAAAATTATGTTTGTAATTAAGGATAGGTAGTTGTAATTTTTAAATTACAGTATTAAAGTATTTAATAAATATTAGTTATTGTAGTTTAGAAGTTATGTTAATATAATTTTTTATTTGTAATAAAATATTTATCAGGTATTTAATAATTTTATAAAAAAATATTATTTAAAAATTATATTTATTATATATTATTAATTTTTATTTTATAATTATAACTTTTTTCTACTGTAATTTTTAAGTTACAGTTTTAATTCTAAACATATCTTAAATTTCTTTGTATATTTGTGAGAGTAAAGTAGACATTTTACAAGGGATTTCTTTTAATTTCATTTAATTTTTAAAGACTTGTACAAGACTACTTGTGTCGAACTAAGGTGAATCGATTAGATTTTATAAATGTAAAAATATCAGCACTCAAATTAATATCAAAACAATATTATTTTATCTTATACGTTGAAGGTTGTCAGATATTTCTAATTTTCAAATTTAATTATTATTTTTTTTCCTTTTATTTTGTAGCACGCGATACATTTTCCTTTGCCCAACGCAAAGGTACTGCCTTATATCTTTCTCCACTGCAAATTCTTCCGTCACAAAAACATGACCATATCCAATCTCCTTCACTCACCACAAACTCCTCTCACTCTCTTACACAAACCCCATAATCATCATATTCACTCTTCGTTCCTCAAAAGCCCCAACCCATCATCACTCTTCACTTTAACTAACAAACTGAACCACCACCAAACAATAACTGCCAAATCCAAAAACAGCGACACAGCTGACTACCCAGATCGTTTAATCTCAGCCATCTGTTATTTCTACCCTTTCTTTGATGGCATTCAATATGGCAAATATGTTATAACTCAATTCACCCCAATTCAACTACTTATTCAACCACTTGTTCCAGCTATCAAAGTCTTTAAAAGCTTCCCCTTTAATGGGTTTCTTGTCTTTTTGGCTTTGTACTTTGTTGTTGTGCGCAACAGTAATTTCAGTAGATATGTTAGGTTCAATACCATGCAGGCTATTGTGCTTGATGTTTTGTTGATTTTTCCTGATCTTTTTGAGAGGACCTTTAACTTGCGAGAAGGGATTGGGTTGGAATTGATGATGAGTTTGGATAGTACAGTGTTCTTGTTCCTTTTGGTTTCTTTGATTTATGGCTCTTCTTCTTGTATGTTAGGTCAAGTGCCCAGATTGCCAATTGTTGCTGAAGCAGCTGATAGACAGGTTCTTTGATTGCTCATTTGGTTTCTTGTTATTGGTTATGCAAAATTTGTACTTAATTATCGGATTGAATTTTGGAACGATTTAAACTTTGCAACACAATTTTCTTTCTGCTGCTGCTGTTGTGTATTTTAGTTAAAATGTTATTGGTGAATTTTCTTTTAGCGGCTACTTTTATTGTTATTTCTTTAGACAAGTAATTTTAATTAGGGAAATGATACCTCTTTCTATGGATGGTTGATGTTATGAATTGAATTGAGTAGGGTAATTAATCTGATACTCTTTTCATTTTCTGTTATATGAATGGAATCCATGTTAGTATTGGATCAGAAGTTTCTCTGTTTTAAACTGAAGCAGTGACAAAATTTTAGCTAGGACCTCTTACACAAGTAAAACATAATATTGCAGTCATTTATCTTTATACACAAGCCCAAGCAGGCATCCAACTGGGAAGTACATTGTCCTTATGGTATGGAACTAGGGCGGTTCATGTCCAACATTTTACCATATGTTGTAGTGAAGTATTGGCTAAAATGGCGAGAAGCCTTTTGATCTGGGAAATAATTGTCAGATCTGTATGTTGATTCTGTCGAATAATTCCTAGATTCTACCAATGTCTTTACCATTTGTTTGGAATGACATTTGTTATCAACATAGATTGGCTTACCCAGCTATTGCTTAGAGAGGCCTTAAAGAGTTTCAGGCAATGCTAAGATCATGGTGCAATGGTGTTTGATAATTCAAATAAAAGATAATAATTATGCTTACTAATATTATGAGACCCCCCGAGTAACATTCCAGTATTTATATCCAGGTGTTGATTTAGCACGCATCATATGGACTATCAGTTGGAATTGTAGCATTATTCTAAATTAATTAGATAGGTCTTAGTAATGATATCATTCAAACTTCTTACACTGAGCAAGAGTTGAAAATTTTCTACAAATCAGTATTAAATAAAAATAAATAGACAGACCTGAATATGAAAAATATTTGCTTCTCAGTCTAAAATCTGAATGTTTCTAAATTAATCTGAAATATGAGCAGACCTAAAGACTGAATCTGAACTTATTGCATTGATCAAACTTGGCTAAGGATTTGAGTGATCAAAAATATAATTTTAAGAGACTTGAAGAAAGTATTTCTGAAATTTCTGTTCTGTAAAAATTATTTTCACAAACAACAAGAATTCAAGAGACAAAAACATTTCATTTGATAGTCTCTTATCCTCACTATGGTCATAACTTCTGTGTGATGTAATCCATCTGAATGTTCGTCTCATTAGCCATGGCTCTGGTAGAGATATATTTACGCGCATTACTTTCAGCTCTGTTTGACAAATTGACATCCCCTGAGTTGCTGAAGCACGCGAGACAAGAAGCTGAAAAAGCTGGAAAAATCTTTGAAGGTGATTTAGGCCTTGCTTATTGATGCAGATGAGAAGCAACCGACCGACCGTCGATGCTGTTAAGTTGTGGCTCGATGATCTCCGGGACATTCTGGATGAGTTTGCTGCTGAAGCGTTAGGCTGCAGACTAACAGGCGAAAAGCCAGAGCAACAAGTTACATGACTATGCCCTAAACTTTTCAGCTCAGAAACAGAGGATAAAAACATAGCTCACCTGCTGAAATTTTGATCACTATCTATTCACATATTCATCAACCATTTGATCCAATCATCATCAAATGCATCGCTCTGGGGATCGGAATGTCCAGTGCATCAACAGCCATGTGAGACTATCACCGACATGTGTACAACGCATGACTTTTTTTTGCTACTAAATTAAAACAACTCTTTGGGCGTCAAAACCTTGTCAAGAGCGTAAATTGCTACAGCCGGCTCATCTGGCAAAGTTGCACTGCCAATAACGTTGGTCTTCAGTGTTAATTCATCAGCTTCGTTTATCATGAATTGAAAGTTGAAAGTTGAAACTTTCCAATAATATTGGTCTATCACTTAATTGGATTCCAACATGAGAACGCCCAAGAATTCAAGAAATGAGGTCTTAGACTCTTATGTTGGCTATATGAGAAGCGTTACTATTACAAATCAGTAGTACGCGTAATGCTGTTCTTTTATTAAATTAACAAATTGAGTTCGGCAAGGGTGAACAAAAGTTTATATTTTATTTTACAAATTGGGTTACCCTTAGTATTATATTGTCGCGGTTTAAAAGTTAAAAGTCACTAATTGATGTCGTGAAATCAAAGTTATAATTATCAGATAAAAAGTTTGATAATATTTTATAAACATAAGTTGTAAAGTTATTAATATGGAAGTTCTTATTCAAAAAATTGTGAGTAAAATCATTTTTAACTTTCAAATTACAGTTCGAGTGTTAAAATTAGTGAGAATTTTTATGTTAAAATTTCAAACCCTGGCAGAATTAACTTCTGTATGATTGAATTGTTGGGTACTCAACATCATAAAGAGGTTATGAATAAGAATCCATAAACTTACAGTTGGAGGATGTTTTCGGACATGTTTAGTATTGAAGTGTTGCATATTTTAAACTACATTAGCTGTAGAAAAAAAAAATTAATAGTGTTACAAAAAATATTAAGAATATTATAAATTTTTCATAATATGAGTGGTGGATAAATCAACTTAATTTTCAAACCATAATCGTTAATATTTTTATCAAACATTTTATTACTATAACATAAAAATTATAATTACCAACTTTAATATCAAATAAGATCTTCATTTGTATATACTTTATATATATCATCATCGAGATAGAGTGAAATCAATACTAAAAGAAATGAAGAAACTTAAGAGGTAATTACTAATTTACAATCTATGAAACTTATACTTCTTTAAAAATAATATAAAAAATTATAACATATTACAGAATCCACTAAAAAAATGTAAATTGCATAAATTATAACTTACCACGAGGGAACTTAAGAATTCTTTCAGTGCCTTTTTGTTATAATAGAACTCACTTGAAACTTTTTGTCGCAGTATTTAGTGCGGGTGTGCGTTACTTTGAGCTTGCTAACATTATTGTGTTTTCTTGGTGGTTAACGAAATGCATTACTGTCAACAGAATTATGGTTAATGAGAGTAAAAACTAATTATTTTTACGTTGGTGTAATTTATACTTAATTTCAGAACCATTTAAATAAGATTTTGACTAAAGAAGTTGAAACCCAACATGCATGGGGTGAGCACATCATGACCAGAAATTAAGGCACTATAAGTCAAATATCATATTTCCAAAACAATCCATTTAATTTATACATGTAATTAATTGTTCTCATTATTTATCGAGCATCGAAATTGTGCCGCCTCACTTTCCTTCGCAAACTTTAATTTATCAGAAAATTAGGACTCGGGACAAGAATCTAATCTTAATCATGTACTACTACTAGTTGCAATTAATTATCACCAACAATAAATTAATTTCGTTTGTGACACCAAAAGACAGATACGTAATAGTATACATGAATGAGTAATCATACTGAAAATCTTTAATGTGATAATACCGGTCATTATCGACTTAATCAAAAATCTCTGAGTACGGCCGACCCTACCGATATATTGTGATGTATTGGAAAGGCCGAAGTGGAAAAGCCGAAAACAAAAAAAATCAGATCCTCTTAATTTAATGAAAAAGCCAAACAAATGTATTATGGTTTCCAATTCACAATTCAATATTCAACATTCAACATATGGTAGTTTTCTAACTTTATATATGCTATATCGCTTTCGATCCCATGTTCCCATATTAAATATATAATCTTATGTTGACAATTAATGAAACCCTAATTGAAGAACAGCCCATTAAAACCTGGAATCACATCAATCCCTCTGCAATCTCACGTAATTCAAAGGTACAGCTAATGTAGTGTTGTTAAATATATATATATATATATATATAAATCTGTGTGCTATAGTCTTTGTTTTAAAATAAAATATGAGATATTTTTAAAAAAATTTGGATGTTTTAAAAACAGTCAATTTTATCTCTGTCAAAATTTTATTCAATTTTATCTCTGTCAAAATTTTATTTGGATTCGTAATAAATTGTCTGAAGTAGTGGGATACTGTTTTTGAAATGTTCTATTAGAGTTTTATTTGGATTCATAATAAATCGTCTGAATCAATAGAACACCGTTTTCGAGAAATTTTATTATTTTTTAGTAGTTTAAAAAAAATACTAAAAAAATGATATATATATATATATATTAGCTGAAGTGGATACAGGTAATTGAGCTTTAATCTATAATTTAATAATTTATAAAATACTTTAGAGGACAAGCAAAGATTGAACAAAGAGAAAAATCCCAGTTTTTCTCCATGCAGGCAAATACTAAATTAACAGAATTTTAATATTTTATATCAGAGCATGATGCACTCGAGATAATGTATTAGTTTTAATTTCAAAAGACATGCATTAATTTGGGTCTTCGATTTTCATTATAATTATTAATCATTCCGTGATTATATGACTTTCAATGCAACAATAATAATAATAATATTGGCTACTGAGATTTGAAGCACATGCACGTTTTCATAAACGTGCATACGTGGTAGCTACAAGCTCAAGGTAAGAACAAAGTACGCATTTTTATAATTTGTATTTTTCTCGAGGCTTATAGCATAATGAGATTTTCAATAGATATATAAGTTTATACAATCATAAATAATTTTCTGTTGATCTTCAAGTTAAACTTAAATTAAGCTACATCGAGACATATCCTAACACTCTTGATGCATTTATATTAGATAAAAGAAAAAAATATATTATTGCTAAAAAATAAAAAATTCATCTTAAATGTATCCCAAGATTAGGAAGCAGCTTGTTTTCCAGTCTTTCTTACTATCAAATTAAAATAATAATTAATTTTAACACATAGCGCACACTTTTTTGGCTGGTTATATGCTGGCTATGAGCGTTAGAAGAGGAAGAATCTTAACCGTCCGTAGACTTATCGTGCTTCCAACCAAGCCATGAAACATGAGACTATTGTCGGTGGAGGAGACTGCTGGCGTCACACGATCGATCACATTCGTACACGTGGCAATGTTTGGTAGGTTTATGCCAGCCTGGCAATTTTGGGAGCACGTTGAACAAAGCATTCTATTTCTACGACCCCACAAATTAACTCAACAAAATTAACATGATGCTTTAATGCCCCACCTTTCTTCCCAAATTACCCTCCAGTTTTAAGATTAACTACAGAAATACCCTTTGTGCATGGCCCAAATTTTGTTTTTTTTCTAACCATGATGTCTCGAGCCGACGCTCCCGGCTCGGCGCCTAGTCATCCAGATCGACGGTCATTATTCATTCAAAAAGCACAGGAGATATCGACAGTTCGAGACACTAGTCCCCCGAGTCAAATGCAAATATGTATTTATTTGATTGGAAAGAAGTGATCAGACGGTTATGGTATTTTTTTTTTTTTTTTTATTGAGGTCCCTCTATGATGATATTTGAAAATTCTAACATCAAATGGAATTAATGTATACCATTAGATGAAATCTATTATTTATAATAATTAAATAAAATTAAAATATTTATAATATAGATAACTTTTTATCGGTTAAATAAATTAAATTCGATAAAGGATAAGAAATCTTACCCATTAACTAGGATAGAGAGAGATTTACAATTTGGAAAGAAGATTAAATTAATTCAAACACAACAATTAAAAGCCACTAAAAGTTGATTATTTAATGCTTTATACCTAAAAAATATAATTAATTATGCTATTTATTTATAAACGGTGTAATTTTATATATTTGTTCTTATAAGTCACTTGTTAAATAAGTTTGGTTACTCATAAACAAATTAAATTTTTATCATATGTCACTAAATTATAATTACATTACTTGATTGATATAAAGTTCGTAATGCAATATTGTTGATTTTGATCATTTATATGTATAGTGAAAAGTTAAAAAAAATAATCGTCGTAAATAATGATTTATCTTGTAATTGATGAAAAACATTAACTCATGAAATTCATTTTAATAAGCACAAATGCTCAATTTATGCGATGAATGAATTCTTTCAAATAATACATATATAATTATTGCATAAATAAAAATGAAAATGATACAATCAATATGGTATTTGGGAATTTGATTGATTAACAAAGATTTAAGTCATCTTTATGTTGAATGACCGTTAATGTTTGCATTGATTAATAAAAACGACGACAATCAATCTTTTTGTTTTCATTATTATTTTATTCTTGTCAATTCTCATAATAATTTTAAATTTATTTGATCGTTTTAATGGATAATTAAATAATGTTCTACAAGTATTTATCATTATATAATTCTCTAATTTTCATTATGTGTGATTTTATAATTTTCATTGTATTTTATTATTTTATATTATATCATTCGCCGTATACCATGTCTAACATTAACTAAGAAGAAAAACTATCTATTTATGGACAGAATTACTACTTTGTGATTCAATTCTCACAAACTATTTATTTATTATAAGTTAATGAGATTTTTTTTAAGTGTATAATTCATACAAAATTTACATATTAATATTTTACATTTTCAAAACTACTATTCTAAACAATGAAATGAAATGGTATATCTAAAATTCTAAATAATGTATATAAAATGCATCTAAATTCATTTATCAGCTCGTTATCTCTTATTTCATCTTAGTTCACATTTCACTTGAAGAAACTGTTTAAATTTATTAACTTGTCCATATTATAAAAGACTAAACTTCTCTCAAATAGTAAAGAAAAATTTTAAATACCTTAAATTCGATAAAATAGACTCTCTGTAAATCCAAAATTAGAGACGTAATAAAAGCATCATGCACATTGGACGAAAATACTTAATATCACTGGACCTTTAAAAGAGTGAAAGTTGTCATTGATTTCTAATAATATGGTGTATCCCATTAATCAGAAGAACTTCATTTAGCAAATAGATATTTATTCATTCAACAAAACCATGCTCAAATTTGAACGTGAAAGCAGTACCTCTAATCCACAATTCTAATAAAATAGGAACCAATAAGGAGATTAAATTTTCAAAATTAACCCCAACAAAATAGGGACAAAACTCTCATTAGATAAAGATGGAAAACCATCTAATTAGTTATTACTAACAAGAAAAGATTGTCTTTCAAAAATAAAAGATTGATTTTTTTTTAACCTCTCCAACAAAAAAGAAGATTGGGAAGAAGTGATTAGACAGTTAGGGTATTTTTGATTTTATTTAATCATCTTAGACCTTTGGGGATAACAATTTTAATTACACTTATAATATATTATTTCTTTTGTTACATCTATCTCATTTTATTTCTAATTAAAATTGTTCTTCTTATCAATAGACTTTTGGCCTAATAAAAGAGTTATTGAACTCACAATATATGTGAGAGTAAGGATTTTAGTCTCAATAAAAATATTATAAGAGTTAATTTCCTTCATCTCTTAATTATGAAATAATTGAGTGGAGACGCAATATTTTCACTTCCGAAATGTGAGTGGAGTAGGCACTTATCAAATATTAGAGGGTGTTTAAAAATATGAGCTATGCCGATATCTAATATCAATATACACAAAACATTAGTTGTAGTATAATCTAATTGTAAACATCCATTGTAATATTTGATGTAATATCAGCAATAGTTATGTGTATTAGTATTAAAATAAATGTTGCTCTTCTTAGTTTGAAATTATGCTCATTTTAACCTATGATTAATAAAAATTTTATTATTTTTATATATACGAGGGTATTCTCATTTTTATAAAATGTGAATGTTTATTAATAAATAAAAAAATATAATTTTTAACAAAATAAAAAAATCATATTTTTTATTTTTATCTATTAATAATATATTTATTTTATTAACATAAAGAAGTCCTCATTAGATGTATTTTAATTTTTTGACTAGCCGTATTTAATGGTCAACAAATTGAACGGCCAATGATTGGTGATTATCAAAACAGCAGCAGATCAGAAGATCTTGCGAGACATCCAATGGGACCTAGCAGATCCCAGAAGAAATCTCTTTTGAAAACACTTTAGGGTGTGATTATTGATCGATTTTTGTCAAAATATTACGAAGTGCAAAAGGTAAAAAGATTTCATGCTTATGGTCGGTCCTCGTGGATATATTCAAAACTTGCAGCCTGGGATTTCTTCGAGTACTACGCACGCTTTTAAAATCTTACTTTAGTGCCTTGATTTCTGATCAAGTGATGCTAAATCACGTGATCTGTTTTTAACTACTTCTTTACTCAATCTCTTCTCACACTTTTTTTAATTTTGATTTATTTTTCGAATAATAATAAACTTTTGGCTTTGAAAACTGATTAGAAATTAATTATTACTTGATTTTCAGAATTACTTTTTTTGTTTTGTCTAAATAGCTAGCTGTGCATCAATGAGCAATCTTTTTCCTTTTCTTTGTTTTTAATATTGTTAAACACTTAGAAATTATAATGCTGTACTTGAAATATTCAAACTCATTGACAACAAGAAAGAAATGCCACATATTTTAGGGAGTTCAAAGCACAACCCAAGGCAAAATAATGTCCAACAAAAGGTTAAAATTATGATACCACCAAAAGGGCCCTGGTTAAGGTCAAAGCAATTATTGAACATATCCTATTGAAAAGCAGTTAATTTTACTGTGATACTAATCTAGATGGGTAACATATCATTAACTAAAACAATTACATTTTGTTCCTCGCGATTAAAAAATATGTATACAATAAAATAAAATATACTCGCATTTATTCTCTTGAGTATTAATTAACAAATAAAGAATTAAAAGTTGTACCACTTCAATCTTTTAACATATTCTTACTTTCTCATTACTCTCTTCTCTCAAGAGACTTTATTTAAAACTAATTGCACATAATCAAGGTTTACTAAAATCTGGTTAGAAATAGAAAAGGTAGTTATTTTATCTCTAAAATAAAGGTTTACAAAAATCTAGCTCTTGCACAGTGGCATCTTCAGTAAAATTTGCCAAATCCAAGCCTTACTTCCAGCAACAACTACTCCACTCTTCTTCCCCTCACTTTTTTAACTCCTTCCACTTCCCTTAAATCTCCATATGCAAAAAACTCAAAATCAAGCTCCTCTGTTTCCCTCTTCTCATTCTCTCTCCTCGAAAAACGACAATGCAGCAGCTCAAAACGGCACTCCTTTTCTTCTCTCTCCTCTTCCTCTTCTCGGCGGCCCGAGCGCACAACGTCACGCGCATACTCGCCGGACACCCTTCATTCTCGACGTTCAACCACTACCTGTCCGTGACCCACCTCGCCGATGAGATCAACCGCCGGACCACCATCACCGTCTGCGCCATCGACAACGACGGCATGTCGGGGCTACTCTCGAAGCACCCGTCCATCACCACCATCAAAAACATCCTCTCCCTCCACATCCTCTTGGACTACTTCGGCGCCAAAAAGCTCCACCAGATCACAAACGGCACCGCATTGGCCGCCACCATGTATCAGGCAACTGGGTCGGCCCCTGGCTCATCTGGGTTCGTTAACATAACCGACTTGAAAGGCGGGAAAGTCGGTTTTGGCGCCGCGGATAATAGGGGAAATCTCGATGCCCTCTTCGTTAAGTCCGTTGAGGAGAAGCCTTACAACATTTCTGTTATTCAGATCAGCAAGATCTTGTCTTCCGACGTGGCCGAGGCTCCGGCGCCGGGACCCGCTGAGCTTAATCTCACTGGGATTATGTCTGCTCATGGATGTAAGCAGTTTGCTGATACTCTTTTGGCTAATGCTGGCGCTTCGAAAACTTATCAGGTCAGCTAATGGATGTCAATTTTTTTCATTTTAAAATTTCAATTTTTCTTGCAGAGGAAGTACATAGTCTTGAAAGAATGAGTAGTTGAAAAGAAAAAAAAAATTGGTCTTTGGTGATGGTGACTAGGTATTTTGTAAAAAATATTTGTAGATCTGGGTTACTTGCGAGATGCGTAGATAATATCTTATTGGGCAGTTGAAATTGGTGATGCAGGATGCTGCAGAAGGAGGATTGACTGTGTTTTGCCCACTTGATGATCCATTCAAGGCATTTTTCCCCAAGTTTAAGAATTTGAGTGCGGCGGACAAGACTTCGTTTCTTGAATTCATGGGTGTGCCGGTTTACAATTCCTTGTCCATGTTGAAATCCAATAACGGGTTGATGAACACATTGGCTACTGATGGAGGAAAGAAGTTTGATCTCACTGTACAAAATGAAGGAGAAGAGGTTACATTGCAGACCAAGATTAACTCTGTGAAAATTACGGGGACTTTGATCGATGAGCAGCCTGTGGCTATGTACACTACTGATAAGGTTCTGATGCCTAAGGAGCTATTTAAGGCAGCTCCAACTCCTGCTCCGGCACCTGCCCCTGAAAAGGCAGCTGATGCACCCAAGCCCCATAAGCACAAGAAGGCGGCACCCTCCCCTGAATCTGATGGCTCAGATGCTCCTGCCGATTCACCTGATGATGATCCAGCGGATCAGACTGCTGATGATAATGCCAGTGTGAAGGTTGGCGCTGCAAGATTTCTTGCTATCGGGTTAAGCTTGTGCTTAGGAGTTTTGTTGTTGTAAGTTTTTCTGTTTCTGGGTAGCCTAATTTTTCTTTTTTTTATTTTTGGACCAATAAGTAAGGCCTATATGAATGTGTTTCATTTTTGTTCCTTTTTTTTTTTATTTGGTGTGTGCTGGAGGAGGATTTTATATTTCTCTAAAGATTGTTATTTATTTTTCACGGAGCCATGGGTGTAAGCTGTTTTGTGACAGAGGCTGTACATCTTTATGTATACACTTTGTTGTTGTGATCAACATAAATTAGGATCGTGTCACAATTTATTACCATAAAATTGCTGTATGCAATCTTCATTTATAGCCCTGATATAGATTAATTGTTGAGATTGGTATAGTTTTGTATATCGTTTTATTGTAATCTTCGGACTTCACTGTCTCACTTTGGGCAATTTCAGTTTTGTGTTTTTGTTGATGGAATAAGATAATCATACCCATAAGCAAGCAGATTGTTTCTACTTTCTAACTTTTGACTAAGAATTGCTTCTTTTTCCACCAGCCTTTTCATGTAGATGAGAATCATGAGATCAAAGCCTGTGAATACAAACTTTTTCTAACGTGGCCGGTAAACGGTAAACATGTCATTTTCTTGATATGAAGCTTTGCCTTCATCTTTCTACACACACCCCCCAATTCTTACTTCTTAGCATTGAAGTTCATTTGTCAACAATACATGAGCAGAACTTTTCTGGCACAAGAAAATTCTTTTCCTATGTTGGGCCATAGCGCATGTGTTTCTTCAAGAAATGTTCTTTTATTTTATTTATAAAAGAAAAAAAAGGTTTTATGAAAGATATACTATTTTTGACAACCTGTCTAGGCACTAGAGCCATCCATTGTAATGTTAAGAGTTAACTTTCTTTTCTTGCCGTTTGGCAACCTCTCTCACTTTAATTCTTTACAAGTAATTACAAATCAATGATCAAATGATCACTATAATAAATCAAAGGGTTCAATTGACTACACCTAGCACTCTAGGAAACAAGCGTGACAACATTTCCTTCGTCTTAAGTTATTGCCATTTTACTAGCTGGTCAGGGATCCGAACGACTGTATCTGTATCTGAGAATGCGAATGCATGATGCATCCACAGAATATGTGGTATTAAAATCAAATTGTTTTTTCGACAGTCTTACTGATTTGTGTAACTTCTCAAGACCTCCCATGCATGGTGATTCTCCAAATACTATCAAACAGTTAATGATCCATTCTCCAGTTTCAGTATATCCTTCATGCTGTCATTCACTACATGTGAAAGGATAAGTTTTAATCTTCGAATAAGGATAAGGCAAGCTGCCTGTCACTGTCATAATTTCCGCCAAAAGAGAAACCAAATTTGATCCATGTAAATGTAACCGCAAGGAATATTCACATATGGTACACTTAGCTAGGCTCGAAAAGTCAAAAAAAGCCTAAGGGCCTCGCGTGTTACTGAGATGAAAATGACTTTGAATCTACAATTGATGTTAGATAGAATTACCTTTTACTGTGAAAATAGGCGGTTGGTTGAGAAAAAGAAACAGCTAAAGTAAATGTTTAACGATCACTACAGTTTTTTAACGGTTACAAGGAAAGATAAAGCAAACTATGTATTGTGTTTGCCACAGTAACATGTAACATTAAATTCATTCACAGAAACATGATCCATGCATGATGATCGGCACAGATCACTGGGAGAGTGGAATTACAGATTGATAACAAAATAACAGTAGCATCACAATTAATTCACAAGTAATACTTAGACATGTATAGCTTCACAAACTAATTAAAGTTTAGATTACATATATCATATATCTATGCATACGAAAAGCAGAAAACAGAGCATGCAAGGACAAGACTAGAAGAAAACAGCAAATGAAGCTAGAAACATCGTGATGGACACTAAAAAGATTGTGGGAAAAAGGGGTGGGTGAAATACTGTCACTTGGCAAGTAGGTGTAAGTATTTGGAGGGGCAGGAGGGGGATATTGGCAGCACTGAGATGAAACAGGAGTGCAGTTGCCTCGATCTTGAGCCTCAGGTGGCGGGGGCGGCGGATATGACTGATAACCGGAAGATGGCGGCGGTGGAGCCCCATATAGAGGGTACCCGGAGCCTGAAGAAGGCGGCAGTGGGGGGCACATACTGCGGCATGGATATGGGCAAATTGTGCGGTTGACACAATCACCTTGTGGGGGCAACTCATCATGTTGGGAATTGGAAATCACCCTTGAGCTTGCAAAATTAAAATTAACGAACACCAATATTGGCCAAGTAAGTAACAGATACATGACAACAAGTTTATTTGGGGGAACCATGATTTCCTTTTCCTTACTTTACAAATATTGAGAAGCAAGAAAGAAAGAGTTCGTTTGATTGAAGAAATTAACAAGAGAATTACCGACGGTGCTGTATCTTTTTTCTTTTTTTATACATGTAATGGGGGTTGAATTTCGGTTTTGGTGCCGCATGGTAGACCACCTGTCAGGTTTCTGTAGTAGTAGTAGTCTCCAAGTTTGTTTTGCATGTGGATCCCCTTGCTACAGAAGGAGAGAAATGATAAAGCTCCGCCTTTATTAACTCATTAAAGCTAAAACTGGAAAATGGAAAATAGAATGATCATCATTTCCAGTTCATACAAAATTTCTTTGAGGAGAAAATTGTTTTTCCAAATTTAAGCATAATGTGGAGAAAATTGTTTTTCCAAATTTAAGCATAATGTGTCCCCAAAACACAAGAGTCATGGTTTTTTTTTTAAATAATTTTTATAAATATTTTTATACAGGCTCAAACTCTTATTTTTAATATTATGAGTACAATAATTTTTTTATTAAGTTATAAGTCCATCGGTTACAAAAATTATGATTACCCATCTCTGCTTTCTTGTTTGGAGGCATTAAATTTTAATAACTAATGAGCCATGCACGCTTTATTTCAAACCCTGGTCAATCATAACAATGATGATAAAGCTTTGCAAATTTGAATTTTGTAAACAACCCTATCTGAACTCAAATTTGCCATGCTTTTAGAAATTATGTTGCCAAATGTCACTTATTTCTTTGACAATTTACATCAATCCTGTTACACTTTTAAAAAAAAAAAAATTGTGGGAGTGAACAAAATCTAAATTTAAACTCGAGGTTAACGAAATAAAAATATTTATAGGTCCAATGAGTCGACCAATTCCTTTCCCCTCTTCTTCCCCTTCTCTTTCTTTCACTATTCCCACCGAGGTCCCCCGAATCACTTACGCGAACCGCAAAGTAATTTTCTAATCTTAAAATAAGGATATTATTCAGAAATTTTGTACCAACATATTTGATAATAAACTTATGTATGGTCATTGACTACAATAAATCACACATTTTCTCAGATTCGCATTGAATAAAATTAATGGACAATAAATTCACAATAAATGCTAGTTAAGATCAACATAAAAATAGAGTAATGTTACATATTCTAAATTTTTTATCCTAAATAATATAGTATTCATCAACTGGTTGGTAAAATTAAAGTGAATTAATTATATTATCATATCAACTAATTGATGAATATCGTATCATTTGAAATGATTATTTGAGATAAAAAATTTATGATGTGCAGTATTATTAAGACAAATATACTCAAATCTCCCAATTATACGAATTAAGATCTTTTCATAATATTTTTCTCTCTTAATCTCTAGTGGCCTTTTAAATCTAATGAAAAATTAGCTTAATTATAAATAAAACTACCTTGATTGTCAACATTAAAATTTAAAATTTAAGTTTGATCACTAATTTCACTAGGAGACAATCATTATTCTAGTTATATACATATTTGAGTTTTTAAGTCATTCAATGAATGATATATAAGGTATCATATCATTAAATATCTCGATTGAGTATCCAAAAATCAAAGTGATATCAAGTATATTGCTATGATAAGATAGTTGTCTGATAAGCTCAAATAGAGTACTTTAACAAAGTGGTTATCTGATTAGCTTGAACATATCATATCGACCAAAAGTTATATGGTGATCTCAATTAAGTTGTTATATGAACTTGAACAAAATATATTGACTAGGTAGTTATTTAATAATTTTGAGTAGATAATCTCAACAAAGAGGTAAGTTTGGCTATATCGAGCATATAACTTTGACCATAGGATAACTCTAATTACCTTGACCAGATGAATGTAATAAATGATAATTATTATATCATTATTATGACAGTTATTATAAAAAATATTTTAATGATTATTATGTTTATTATTGTACTCATTAGTATAACAGTTATTATGATCATAAAGGTTATGATGATAATTATTATTTATTTGAATATATATAATTATTTGGGATCTCTTTCATATCATCTTTGGATCTCTCTCTTTGTGGGAGGTGATGCTTTCTTCCTCTCATAAAAAAAAAAAAAAATCTTTTGTTTTACATCAATTGACTCTTTTAGAAAGAAGGAGAAAATCTGTTGGTTTAAAGGCAATGATAATGAAGTTACAAGGAGATGATATAATTTTTTTTTCATAAAAACTTAATTACTGATTTGAGTATCGAAGGGTTTTCGTCGGAAAAATATTTGGCGTCTCTAACAATTTTATATGATTTTAAGTAATTGACGACAATCTGCTAACAGTTAAAGACACTCATAGGGATTGGTAGACTGTTTCTCTAAAAAATAAATTTGATGGTAATATTAAAGTCAATAGATCTACTTGAGATAATAGCGACTAGATTTTCGATATTAATATAAAGTGAGCAAATATATCATTATTATTATTATTATTATTATTATTATTATTATGGAGCATAGCATTACTTGCCTAACTAAAATTATCTATTTACTTGGACAATTTCTAGCGAATGCCCCAAGGGGCACTATTGTCACAAACCATCAGATTGCAATGGTTGTAGTAGAAATGACATTAACGCCACATATTGTTTTAAATCATTATTAGGATTTAAAAATAAAATTAAGAACTAAATGAAATCAAATTATAATTTAGTAAAATAAATAATGGACATTAAAGTAATTGCATGTTGCATCCACTAAAAATTCTTTCCCATATATGCAGTGCAGTGAAGCTGAATGTCATTCGGCTTTTGGGGTCTCCTTAAAAGAAGCAAAAGGCTTCTTCTAATAAGTGCTTTTGAGCAAGAAAAAGAAAAGAAAAGCAGGAGAACAAAGACAGAAAAGAAACAGGAACACAAAGACACGGAAAAAGGGCCCTGAGACAACTTCGTATTAGAGAAACCAACGGCCATGTCTTTAGGCTATGCAGAGAAGCTTTCTTACATTGAAGATGTGGGCAACGTTGGAATGGCTGAATTTTTCGACTCACCTCAAATTTTGCAAGAAAAAGTGAGGCGTTTTTCTTTCGTTTTAGTCCATTTGGGCAGTTGGGTTGTTCTTTTATTTTTTTGGTTAAATTTCTTTTTGTTTTCATGATTTTGTTATTCTTGCAGCTCTACCCTTCTATGCTTCTTAGGTTTTTATGTTAAGAGTACTGCTGCAATATAGCATATGATTGCTATGAGCCTTTGTTTCTGAGCTGTATTATGTTGTTTGATGAGATCTGGTATGTGGATAATGGCTTTTGAGCTCATTAGAAGTGAGTTTTGCTAGTTGTAACGGCGCTTGAATTGAAAATTAGTGGTGGGTTGGTACTTCTGTAACGATTTGATTTTTGTTGTTTCTTTGGCAATCGTGATGTAATTATTGAAGCAATGTTGATCAGTTGCAGGCCAGTTGATGGGAATGTGCAATGTTTTTTTGTTTACTATATGATTATGCTGGATAATGTGTTGAACAGAGGGATGAGTTGTATTTGAAGAATGGTAATAGAGTGAATTATGCTTTTGTCTTTGATTATTGAAGAAAGACGTTCATTGGTTAGCTTGAGATTGGATTTTACAACAATGTGGATCATGATTGTTCTACATTCAGCTAATACTGGGTCCATTGAATGGCTGTGGATTGCTAGTTACCTAGGGTTTTTCTATGTGAGTCTGGTTTTTGATTGGTTTTAGGCTCATATGTGTTGATAATCCACTGTTAAGTACAGTAACTGAGCTAGAACTTAAAGATGGGCCAAAAAGGTGGGTTGAGAGAGTGGACCTACAGGTTATTATGTATCTTCTATTTAAACACTTAGCTCTGTCCATTTAATTCAGTAGAACTATTATTATTCTGTCATAATCTTTTAAGTGCTTTTGGTCCTCATTTTTTATTCTGAAACAAAATGATATGATTATCTCATTTTTATGCTAACCTCAACTTGTTTTCATGTTTATGAGAGCAGATTGAACAACTTGCCACATTAATACAAAAGGTTCGAATCTATGGTAACCTGGACTTGTTTGTGTTGTCTTTGTTATTTATCCAATCAGCCTCTTTAAGATGTCTGTTTGTACTTGCAGAGCAAGCATCTAGTGGTGTTTACAGGTGCAGGAATCTCAACTTCTTGTGGTATACCTGATTTTCGAGGTCCCAAGGGAATTTGGACACTGCAGGTGAATCTTGTGAAATTTATTTGACGTCAGGATTGTAATAGATTCCTTGTTATTTTTTAGGAGAACATTTATTCAGTAATAATACTCCCTTGATATGTTTTAATAAACTTTGAATGGGATAGGCAGTTTATGGGAATTGCTTGATGAGTGATTACCATCGAGATCTACCACAATGCTTTCAGCTGTCCCATTTAGACATGTGATGGCTAGTTCCACATGTGTGCACCTCTTCTTCCCATCTAGCCTATAAGCTGATTTTGAGCATGTTTTGACCACTTGACTTTGTCTACACTGAGGTGCACTCCTTAGAATTTTCAAATTATTTCTATATGATGTACTTTACTATTGACTTTAAGTAATAACAGCAACATGTTTTGAGGGTAGATATATTTTGAGCATGAAGTAGGAGGGCTCCTATAAGATATTAGGAAAAATGTGGAAAATGAAAAGTAATACCCAGACTCTATATTTTAGGGCTCATATTAGTAGCAAATAGAATGCTCTTGATTTGATGAAATAACTTCTTTCCCAAGTATTTCACTTTGGAAATAGGTAGATGGAAAACATTCATGGAACATGAATGGTTGCATCTTACATGGGCAATCAGTAGAAAAATCATTTTAGCCTAGACATGGACATAGATATGGGTATTCATACTGACTATGATGAAAGTATCGGTATTTTTTAATTTATTTTTTTGAGTGGAATGATATCATGGAATAAGTGGTCGATATAATGGTATACTTCCATTTCCTTTTGAAGCTGTCTCTTGAATTCTATAGCAGACTGCACCTTACTATGGCTTGTATTAGCAGTAAGCAATATAATCATTACTGTGTAAACTTTTTCCTAATTCACTTTTTCTCAATATAGCGTGAGGGCAAACCCTTACCTGAAGCATCCCTACCGTTTCATCGCGCTATGCCAGGCTTGACTCATATGGCTTTGGTTGAATTAGAGAATGCTGGCATTTTAAAATTTGTTATTAGTCAGGTAGATCTCTGTCGTTCCATTCTGTAGTCATCTCTCTTATATTTTCTACATCTACGAAATACTTTATTTTGATGATGCTCAAGCAAAGTTTGCCTTTTTTCATTATTTATTCTACCAAATGCCTGTTTGTCAAATTTGAAGCTGGTGCTGTCATTACCTGCTGCTAACTTCATTTTTCATTCAGTTTTTTCACTGAGTTTGGATGAAATCTATTGTTCCTCTTTAGTTTTCTAGAAATGGATCATGAATTTTTCCTAGAATGAGACATGCCAGCTTAGTGGTCTGATTCAATTTATATTTTTAATCACTCCTAAATGCTAGAATGTTGACGGCCTTCATCTTCGGTCTGGAATTCCAAGGGATAAGCTTGCAGAATTGCATGGGAATTCCTTCATGGAGGCTTGCCCTTCATGTGGAAGCGAGTAAGACATGATCTTTATTTTAAGAAGCCTATGCTTTAGATATGATGTGTACCCTTTCATTACATAATTCCATTTTTGAGGCCTCATTGTTAAAGTGGTTATTTGGAGCTTTTCTGTTTAAACAACAGTCAGTTGATTATATACTCAATGGTTTGTTTGATATGCTTATATTTCTATACTCAGAATATGATATTCTTATTAAACCTTTAAAGGTATTTCCGTGACTTTGAGGTGGAAACAATTGGATTAAAGGAGACATCACGACGTTGCTCTGATCTAAAATGTGGAGCAAAACTTAAGGATACAGTTCTTGACTGGGAGGTATTATGTTTCATATTCCATGGTTGAATCTTTACATTTTTTTCTCTTGCAACTGAAAAATATTAGGCTGTTCCTGATATGTTAATAGTCAATCTAGCCATTTCTTTTAAGTTGCATGACTTTGAAGTTCTGTAAGTGAAGGATTACGAGTGAATATATGTTCATAGTTTCATAGTAAATGCGAATATATAGTCAAATCCTGTAGATTGGTTAATATAAATAGACTTGAAAGACTTAACAAGATAGCTTTGAGCATGAGCTGAAATTTTTGGGAGAGACAGCTGGCTTTATGGTCTTATTTTAGCTCATTCTGAATCCTTCGGAAAACAAACTAACTTGTGCTGAAATTTTCTCTCTGCAGGATGCTCTGCCCCCCAAGGAGATGAATCCAGCAGAAAAGCACTGTAGAATTGCTGATGTTGTACTTTGCCTGGGTACTAGGTAGTAAAGGTTCTGTGATCGAGACTATTTTGTTTAGCATGTGGTCCTTTTTGGATTTGTTTGCATTATGACAATTATGCAAATAATAGTAACTATATCTATTTTAATCCCGAGGGTATACATCTGAGCTATGTATTGCTTCGATATGCATTAGTCATCTTTGATGATCCGTATGTAGTTAACATGAAAACCTAATCTCTTACTCTGTCATACCATGATCATTACTCGACATGGGTCTCATCAAAGCAAGTTCCTTAGGGTTTTAATCTTCTGTAATAGTGGCCACACTTGTTACCTGTTTTTTAGAAAAAAAAGTTAAGTAGATTGTGTAGGGATAAAAATTTATGAAAGGTGAACAAGATGTCCACTAACCCCAAAAACACCATTAGCATTTACAAATAAGAGAGCATCTCATAAAAGGAAAAAGTTTCTATTGTGAAAGGGTTAAACAGTATCAACATTTGAAACAAAGGCCAAAACCTTCCCAAAAGACTTGCACTTAACCTAGGGATTTTACTATTGCACGGAAGAGTTGTCGTTATTTTTGTGTCACCTTAACAAATAGATGCACAACTTACTAAAGACAATTGCATATACACCTTCTTACATTTTCATGATTACCTTCCACAGTTTGCAGATAACTCCTGCATGCAATTTGCCTCTGAAATGTCTCCGAGGTGGGGGCAAGATTGTAATTGTCAATCTTCAGGTAGTCCTCTCTATTTAATTGCATTTACGGCCTATTTTGAAATATTATATATACAGCTTGGAACTTTTGCACCATAAGATTCTACTTTGACCAATGAGGGTGCTGAGCTATAAAAACCATTGTTATAGAATTATTCTTTGATCGGAAATTGTCGTATTTACACATCTAAAAATCATATAAATTGCTGTAATTTTATGGGGATTATAAGTAATGCAATAATGAATTGTGGCTTCCCTGTTATATTTTTTTGTAAGGCTAATGACTTTCATATCTTGTTCAATGCTATTCTAGTTACCTTGTGTATTGTGTTGTGTTTCACAGAAAACTCCGAAGGACAAGAAAGCAAGTTTGGTGATCCATGGGTTTGTAGATAAGGTAGTCAGTTTTTATTGTTGGGCGCCGAATGATTTTCATTTGTTTCTTTCTCCTATTTCTTCGGAGTTCTCCCCCACACTCACCCCCCCCCCTCCCTCTAAATTTATGAATAAGCCTTAAAGTTGCATTTACCTGACAAGTTTGTATCACCTTCAGTGCAGCTGAAGTTGAAAATCCACTATAGAATATCAATATATTTTTGGTGTTCGTTTACTGTTCTGCTATTCTTATAGTGAAAACTGAAAAGTATACCTTACCTGGAGCTTTTAGCTCATAAGTTTTCCTGAAGTATGCATTTCCAACATAATTGTCCTTGGCCATATATCCTATATTAATTTGAAGAAGAACAGGTTGTTGCAGGAGTAATGGACTTGCTTAATTTGCGTATTCCTCCATATATCAGGATTGACCTCTTCCAGATCACTGTAACTCAATCTTTGAGTTCAGGTATCTTTTTCTAAGTTTGTAATCCATTAATTAATTATTCTTTCCAGGTATACCAAGAAGTACATATACATGGATGTTCTACATGCTTGGCCAATGCATTGCTATTCTCCTTTTATGATTCATTGATAAAATATAGAGGATATGAATGTTACTAACTAGTCACTAGATCTAACAGTTTTCTTGGGATTATCAATGGGAACTTTTTTGTTTTATTGGATCTTGTGATAGAGCTTCTTCTTTGGCTGACCAGGTTTCATGAGTCTTGTACCACATCCATTGTAAAACGTGTTGTCTATGGCTTTCATGAGTCTCATACCACGTACCTTGTAAAATGTGTTGTCTATTTGTTTCACCGAAATGTATGAATATCTGTTCCTTAAGAATAAAATGCCTCCTGATCTATGTATTGTGAGAATATTTCAAGACTTTGAACCAAGAACCTAACATGCATCTCAAATTAATCAAATTAAGTGAGCCAGGATTGTT
This sequence comes from Murraya koenigii, assembly GCA_025617385.1. Taxonomy (NCBI): domain Eukaryota; kingdom Viridiplantae; phylum Streptophyta; class Magnoliopsida; order Sapindales; family Rutaceae; genus Murraya; species Murraya koenigii. The sequence goes on from CM046817.1 coordinate 23,952,927, forward strand.
GGCAGCGTGAAACATCTACTATTATTTTATTTGCCCATGTCCAGCATTTGTGGCTTCAGTTTATAGCTTTCTCACATGGTCCATTCACTGATATTACAGATAAAAAATTTGTGAACTGGACTCTTCGGATAGCAAGTGTACATGGACAAACTGCACAATTGCCATTCATCAAGTCTGTTGAGGTGAATTTCTTTTGCCATGCCAATCTGCACATTTTTCCTTAAAAGTATTCTCTGAAGTCCTTTGATATCAGTCAAGCGCTGTATTCTTTCTCCATGCGTTGGTTTTCCCTTAATGAAAATCAAAGACTACAAGATTTGATGGGGATTTTTTTAGTGGATAGCATTTTTGTGAAGTCATGTGCATAGCTTTCGGTTCTCACACAAGCAAACTTACTTTACATGTTAATTTTACTTCACACAGCAGCTGTTGACACTGCTCATTATATTGGTTGTGATGCCTGTTTCAAATGCACATTGCAATAGCTAATTCACGTGTTGTTATCTGACCTACTCTCCAACTTTCTGCTTTATCTGCATCCTAGGTTTCCTTCTCAGACAGGCAAAAATACAAAGAAGCTAGTTTAGATAAGCAGCCATTTCAGCTGAAAAGGTAACTCCAATCCTATCCTACCCTATGTTATACAATTGAAAAATTACATTTGTAGACTACATTTTTATTGAGGAAAGGTGGGTTTCATTTCATGCATACATTTTATTCAAACTTCTTCTCTCACATTTTCATTTTGTCTACCAGGAGAACTGTTACGAATGAAACATTTGACATTAAGTTGAAACTCAACTTTAGCGATGGTTGTGGATGTCCTTGCACCCAAATTAATATCCCTTTTGATTTTAAGGTGAGAGGAGTTGTGGAAGCCCAAATTAATTTTGTCGTACTTGTTTGTATATTTCTGGGGGGCGTGGTTATGCCAGCCTGGCAAAATAACTCCTTATCACTATGCAGGTTCCACCCAAGTGTTTTGAACTTGACAAGGATGACATATTCCAAAAGCTACGGGATACAGCATTTCAGGATTTATGCTGTGGCCAGAATGAAGTAATTGAGAGAAAGGTCTTAGCATCCCCCAAAAGTGAGGTCACAGTCTATGCCATTGTAAGCAACATCAAAACTTTTGAATCCAATTATCTGAGTAACAGCGATCTGAAATGGCGAAAGGATGGTGTGAATGGTAATGAAACATCCAAGAAGCGGTCAAATAGTCGGAAGCGTAAATCAAGATCGTAAAGTCTAGGCTTTCAATTTGGTATTTGTACATATGTCATTGTTCATCCGAGTGAATGAAACCCGTAAATTTGAACTGAGTGAATTTTGTTAGATAGCACACTCAGTCTCCCCCAGCTATGGGTTAGGATAGATGGCAACTTGATTCATCAGATTTTGAATGCTTAGATGTCCCATAGCAGGCGTTTCTTAAAGAGCTGCTTGTAGTGTCATTTATTCTATGTATAGTGATATACACATTCTTAAAGCAATGTATTTTTCCAGCTCCTTTCTCCATGGGCTTCATGGTGAAATGCTTTTAAAATCGGACAACACAATCAGTTGATTAAAAAGGTATTTTGGTTCCAAATAAAAATCTTGGTAATTGAAAAGCGCTTATTATAAAGCGTCTTGTAAAAGCATTTTTTCATTTTTTATTTCGTTATTTTTGTAAAAAATATTTAGTGTTTTTTTTTTTTTAAAAAAAATTAATGCTGAAACATGGTGACAAATAATTCAAGTTATTCTGCTCAATGTATATCGCTAACTTCAACACGCGCCAATGTTTTATTGACTCAAATTCAATGTGTCATGATTATCATATTTCTGAACTAAAACAAAATATGAGATGCCAATTGCACTACTTCATTTAATGAATTAGTAATAAATTTATTCCGCACGACAAATTACAACTAATTCATTTTAAGATGATGATAACTAGAATTATATGTATTGAAATATACCAAAATATATTAATCTTTATCGTAATGTATTTCAATTTACTTACGTATATCATAAATTCATTTCATAAACAAACATACTATAAAATTGAAAACATACAAAAGCTAGCATTTTGAGGAGTGGGTGTGAAGAAAATATTTACATTGTGGGGGGCAAATTCATCAACTTAAAATTGATTGACTCAACGTTGAAAATTGTAATACAAAAGAATCACGACCCAAGAGAATGTCTTTATTAGTTTTTGTCACTAGAATTCTGTAAATTATGGAGACAAACCCATATACACTTCACCTCCCCCCCCAAAAAAAAAAAAAAATCCACTAACTTCAAAAGTAAATGCATGATTAAAGAAACACCCTTCAAATATGGTAAATTCCAAAGTAACACAAAAAATTACCACACTCTCTCTCAAAGTTTCAACCCCCCATAGTTCGGTTATCATTAAACAAGTCCCATTTCTACCATTTTGTAAGTATTTGAAAGACAAATAATCTATTTGGGTTGTAAATTTTCCACCTTTTACTCCCGGTAAAAGCATCCACATCCCAGTCAGAGATACTGTAATCACCGGCAATACTGGGTTATTCCTTGGTAAAAACACCGGTTTCCCGTTTGTGGTTTCCCACCGGAGCCCCTCTATAAATTCACTCGACGGCTTAGTGGCACATTGCCCACTCAAACACAAGCCTCTAGAGAGAAAGAGAGAAACAAATTATTTTGTAAACTTAATTTGAGACAAGCTATGGAGCGTGAAGATGGAATCAGAGGCTATCCCAACAAGCTTGCAAGAACAAGCACTGGTAACAGCATTTTGTATGCTCTGGCTTTTTAATTAGCTTTTTGTTTCTTCTATACTATTCATTTCATTTTATTTTATCTAATTTTGTTTATTCATATTCTTTATTTCATGCATGCATGGCTTCTTATTCTCAATTGATCGATCTTCTATTTGAAACTAGATTGATAAATTAATATGCTTTTTGTTCTGGGTAGATTTTGATATACCTGTGTTAATCATTAGATACGCATGCAAACTGCAAGCGTTGTTCTTCATCATTTTCGATCAATTCTCTTTCTCTTCATAATGATTTGACGTGATCTGAACATCGTCTTCAGCTGAGTTTTGGCACCCCCCAAAAAAAAAAAGGAAAAAAAATTTAGCCACCTTTTGCCACATCTAGCTCTATTATTCTATTTTACAGTAACGGTTGGTTGGTCTTTTTTTTTTTTTTTTTTCCTTTTCTTATCCGCATAATATCTCGTGTATTTTATCTTTACACTTGATAAATATTCAGATAAGGTATAATTGAAACAATTGTTTTGCTCTATACACTTTACTGACATGGCTTGCATGCATGAAGTCTCGTTGACTCTGGACCTCCAATCAGCAAATTAATGGATTTATTTATTTTTCTTTTTGTAAGGTGTTGATTTTCGATCAGTTTCTATCAAAACAAACACGTTTTTTCTTTCAAGATTGTGTGTGTGCGTCTGTATTGCATAGGGAATAACATTAAACCGGTATTATTAATTATTAAATTGAAATTTGACCCAAAAAACACAAAATCAAAATATTATCACACCACGGAGAAGAGGAAAAGGCTTTGACTTCGACAAACAACAGGAAAAAAACAAAGAATCTCAACAGTGGTGAAATTTGGGGCCCAGAGCCTCAGGATTGCCATTTGCGGGACCCATATCTTCTTGCGCCCGGCATGCGCACCATTTCGCCACGTATGCGACGCAAATGTATGACCTGGCGTTTGTTTTCATTATTTCAGGTTAATCCCGTTTGTTTGTTTTTTTTTTTTGGCTCACGTGGCCGACTAGCCAAATTAAAAAACGACACATTTTTTTTTTATTATTTAGTTTAATTAACATCATTTTTTTTTAATTTATCATGTACATTTCATAACGTAGTACAAATGCATACGTTAATGGTGTCACATTTTGGTTTCAGCCTTGACAACTCATCATCCAAGGCACGACTCCGCCGCCACCGCCGCCGCGATACACCCCAATATTGACAATAACAACGTCCCAGATGAGCAACAACAACAACGACAACAACAACAACAGCAACAGCTTCCATTGCAGGCACTGCTACCACCTGCAGGAGCACCATGCATTATCCGGGAGCAGGACCAATACATGCCGATAGCCAACGTGATACGCATTATGCGTCGCATCCTCCCGGCTCACGCCAAAATCTCCGACGATGCAAAAGAGACCGTCCAAGAGTGTGTCTCGGAGTACATAAGCTTCATCACTGGGGAAGCCAACGAACGCTGCCATCGCGAGCAGCGCAAGACCATCACTGCCGAGGATGTCATATGGGCCATGGGCAAATTGGGCTTTGACAATTACGTCGAGCCCCTCTCTCTTTTCTTGAACCGGTTCCGCGACAGCGAGCATGAGCGCACTTCTGCTCAGCACAAGGAGCCCATACCAATGCCGAGGCGTGGCTCAACTGTGGATTACGGGTTGCTTGGACTGCCCCCTGGCCCTTTTGGGCCCGTCTTTAACATGGGTCCCCAGCAAGGCCTTTTCGATCCCCATATCGGCGGGTTCTTGAGGGAAGGCTCGGGTTCTGGCAGTGGATCCTCCTCCCAGGCTACCAATAATAATCAACTCCCCGGCTTCGATCCGTTTGCTCAGTTCAAATGATTTGAGCTAATTAAGTGGTTTTTTTTTTTTGTTGAACCAAGAGTTTCTACTTTTACAATAAAAAAAAAATACAATTGAAATTTGAAACTGTTTAAGATTGGTAAATGAAATTGGTTTGATTTTATAATATTTTTTTTCCTAATCCCTATTTATTGTATTTGGAAATCATTAATACAACCGTTGGGGAGTTAAAAAAAAAAAATAGTGATGGTTGAAATTAATTTTCTTGAATTAAAAATATCTATCTTTATTGTTTTGGAATTGTGATGTATGGTCAGCTAATTGGACTGCTGTGATCTTTGGGCTTATAAATGTCGTGGTGACCTAGGAAGGTGCCTTTAATGAAATTAGATTTGAAACTTGGTTTTTGGCCACATTTACATTTTAGGAAATATGAGAGTTACTTTTTCATATTCCTGACAAATTTTCTATTCACGCTCCACTATAATTTATATAATTAAATTGAGACTTTTTTTTTTTTAAAAGTGATTCATTACATATTGAACAAATGTCATAAGTAATGAGAATTAATAAAAGAAAAAAAATTATTTAAAATTGTCACTCATATTATTTAAAATAACTTTTTTAATCTATAAATAATTAATTATATATTGTTGGAAAAATAAATTTATATAGTTTTTAAATAAATTAATCATTTCCTTGACACGAAGCTTTGCTTTCATCTTTCTAGTTTCTACACACACACACCCCATTTCTTAGTACACGAGCTAAACTTTTCTGGCACAAGAAAATTCTTTTTCTTATGTTGGGCCATGACGCAGACGCAAGTTGGTTAATGTGACTTCTTGAACAAGTATTTTTCACGTCTCTTCGGGAAATGTTCTTTTATTTGGGGGGAAAAAAAAATTGAAAAGAAAAGAGGTTTTATAAAACACATGCTATTTTTGATAACCTGTCTGGAGACTAGAGCCATCTGTGGCAGTGTTAGAGTTAGCATTCTTTTCTTGCCATTTGGCAACCTCTTATCACTTTCAAATCTTTACAAGTAATTGCAAATCAGTGATCACACGATCACTCTAATAAATCAAATGACTATAGTTATTAAGATTTGAATGAACGTTGTCATGTTTTACTATATCCCCGACTAACGAGCGTAAAAAATCTTTTCAGATATGTACGAATATGAAGACTGATGGTTTTAGGACAGTTACTCTATATAATTCAAACATCGGCTTTGCTTGAATTGGGGTGTGTGTTTAAGCGAATTATTATTATTATTAATTTATTATCATTATTTTGTGCAGTCAAAAAGTTTTTGGGGTTGATGGTTTTGCTTTATGTAAGTAGTTGTATAGATAAAAATATACACACATACAATTAGTTGAAGACATAAATAGATATTTCTAATATATATGTGCTTTCAATTCTCTTACTGAACTCAATTCCTGCAACTGCAAAGGGGGTAACACCAGCTGCGTGCATGCACACATGACAAACATATTAAATCAAGAAAATACATGTACAATTATAAGAATGAAATATTATCTTTTTTTTTTCAATTTTTCAGCGATATAATATATATACCAATAGCACCGATAATAATCTGCCATGTGGCCTCGGCCGTGACAGGATCAGCTACACTATAAACATCGTTACTAGCTGCACTTGGAGCTGCCAACCGTCGATTTCCAATCAGATTGTAGCAGCATCTTCTTCTGTTGCAACATGCAAATTTGACCGTTGATTCAGAATACTTTGTGATTCTGTTTACTGATGGAGTGTTTGAGATTGGAGCTGCAATTGAAGAAGAAAAGATTGAAGCCGCTTCCATGGCATAGAGATGAAGCTGTGTTGAGTCAATCACAGTTGTTTTAGCATTGGGGATAATGACCCGTTTAAAATGGGCCACGTTGGCCTTTTTCTGGGTCGGGTTGGCGCCAACCACATATAAATCATGTGGTTTTAATCTTGTGTACGTACGTGTCTGTCTACACAAGTTGCTCATCGACGCACCGTTTTGCTCAATCTGACAACAAAACCGTTTCACTGATCACAATAGTCCTTAAAACCGAATGATATACCATATGACATATTTAATGAATCCAATGTAGGGCTGGCAATCTGAGGCAATATTCAATCAATTGAATTAAATGGATTTGAATTTGAAAAAATTGATTCATTTACTAAATTAATAAATTTGATTTAATTCGTTAATTAAACGTATTGAATTTAGCTTAAGGATATTGATTCGTTTATTCATTTATGATTCATTTGATAAATTAGTCATAAACAAATCGAATACAATACATTCGTTTATTATCCTTTTAATCAAATTACTTATTTATCCTGTATGAAAAATTTTAAAAGTTTAAAAGTTAATGTAGTAATTATAAATGATAATAAGACAGAATATATAAATTAAAATTTGTTTATTATTTGTTATAGAATAAATGACTAGTAAACTAATCCTGATTTGATTCGATTCATTTATTAATTCTCTTAAATGAATTAAACGCATTGAATCGAATATTCATTTAATAAATGAATCGAATTAGAATCTTGAGATTTCAATTCGTTTAATAAACGAATCAAATTTACATATGTAGAATTTTGACCCAATTTCTTTATGATTTGATTTGAATTTAATTAATTTATTTATTTTGCCATCCCTAATCCAATCATTTACCATGTTACTGTTATGCAACAACTATGCTTATAATATTAAATAGTGGATAATTTTGTATTTGTCAAAAAAAAAAAATTATTGGTGCCCAATTAAAAAAATTAATCAAAAGTTCAAAACAACGTGGAAAATAAATACAACATAAAAAAAATCATATAATTCTTAGATAGTTAGATATCTCCAACAAAAAATCTAATACTATATATAATAAAACCATTTCTGTAAATTGTTGAAATGTCAAAAATCGAAACTAAAATACCACCGATTAAAACCATCCCTAATTCTAAAATTTGATAATTTCATGTTAGTAATTGATAAAATATAAAAATAAATGGGCCTAAATGATAATTAGATTTTTTTTCCCAAAAAAGGCACCCAAAAATCAAATTCCCAAAGTTTTCCTCCTACCCAAAAATCCAATCATTTATCATGTTATGTGTTTGTATTAGATGATTTTGCCTCATGTTAGTAATAAGTGAGGCCTATATGTTTTGCTTTATCAGCGAATACTCAGATGAATGTGTTTCATTTTTGTTGTTGTTGTTTTTATTTTATTTTGTGTGTGTTGGAGGATGATTTTGTATTTCTCTAAACATTGTTATTTATTTTTCACGGAGCCATGGGCGTACGCTTGCTCAACTATTAATTTGTTTGATGACAGAAGAGAAAGAGTACAAGCCGCCATTGGCTAAGAGTCTTTATAGTGGAGTAAAGAAAATGAATAATTTGTTTTTTATATATATTATTGATAAATTTATTATGAGTAATAATAAATATCTCAACATTTAAGTCTTAATTTGAGTCTTAATTATTGTGTCATTCATCAATTAGATGATAGTTAAGTAATTTTACAAGTTATGAAATACATCATTCAATCGATAAGTGATTCACCGCATTGAGACTCAACTTAGGACTTAAATGTTGAGATATCTAATATTATTAATTTATTATATATAAAAAGTTCATCATTTTTTTTTTAGAGTTAACAAATTTATTATAAATAAGATCTCACTAAGTTACAACTTGTATAACTTATAATTCATGTAACATGATTATGGCTCTACTGTTATGTTACTAATTTCTACATATTTTATAATGGATTGTAAGTTATACAAATTATAATTTAACAAAACCCTTATAAATATATACGGTGATATAAAAAATATTTTCATAATCAACTACCACAAATGTTTTACCTTTTTAAAGATTCAATTTCAGACTTGTTATTCCATAGGAAGCGTTAAGCACGATTGAAAATTTAAATTTGACCAAACAATAAGATCAATGACCTCTTTCATATATTATTTTTGTAAGTTACATCTCATATCTCAATGGTTATTATTTTTCCATAGAATCAACACTACTCCTTTAATTGTGCCTGGGTAAGTTACTTATTATGTATGATAGTAATTGCCTAAAATCAAAGACAATCCCTAAGTTACTTTTCAAATAACTTACTATCTAACTAATATAAAATTGTTAGATATTTTAAATTTTAATCCAAACAAAAAGGGCAATCCCTAAGTTAATTTTCAAGTAACTTATTGTTTGACTAATATAAAATCGTTAGATATTTTAAATTTTAATCCAACAGATGACTTGCATAAAGTAGTAACAAATGGCAAACCAGCTGAATTGGTCATTTTAAGTGATGGGCTTTCGGATCAAACGGTTTGAAGATGATTTGTAAAGCGAAAAAAGTTCCAAATGAAAAGGGAATGACCTAGGATTTATTAAAGCGAAAAAATTGAAAAGGGGATTGTGTAGAGAATTTTTTTTTTTTCAAATGGAAAAGATAAAACTGTAAATCACCAAAATTGTAATGATGGAGTGATTCTTGTTCTTGGTTATTTGGTAGCTTCACAGCCTTCGATTGTCATCAACTGCTTTTTCATTTGTAACTGCAACTTCATCATTTTGCCGCATCACAGCGATCGATAGTGACGGAGTGCTTCCTTTTCTGCCTGCTTCTTGGCTGTTTGGCTGATTCACGGCCATTGATTGTCACCATCGTTTCTGCTGAAGTAGATCAATATTTTAATTCTTCTTCTTCTTATAGTATTTACTCTTATGTTCTCTCCAATCTTCGCCAAATGTCATCACTGAATATGTGTAAGTCACCGTAAAATATTTTGTTTTTCGTAAATTAATGGATAATTTTGTTTGTTTCATTCGTCTGTGTATTAATGGGGATTCTTAAACTAATTACAGTCAAGACATGGAGCTCTTGCCTATTGCTTAGTGTTCATTTTTTCTTTTGTGGCTTCTCTTTCTCATGCAGAAATTCAATTCTATGAGTTCATTGTACACATGATTGTAATATACTGATTTCCATATAGTTCTGTCGAAATTAACAAAATTATTTATTTTAAAAATTAAAATCAATTTATTCATTCATCTTGTTGGCATCCACGAAGCAAGTTAAGGAAATAATAGTTAAAATCATGCAGCTAACAAGTTTATATCACGTAACTATGAATATACTCTAATTAACTAATTCTATAGATGTCCAAACTGTGGGTAAATAAAGGAAGACTGATCCAGCCGCTTGCAAAGAATTGCAAATTTTCAGAAAATGTCATGTATTAGTAATTGATTGACTAACACATGTACCCCAAAAAAATCAAATGATACTCAGCAATTTGGCGTACAAGTGGAATTGAAACCTTATAAATTTACCTTTCTCTTAATAATCTGAATAGCCAAGAACCCAACTTCGAAATCAGTCAGCAACGACTGACGATCGGAGGTGACCAAGTTGCGACCTCCCAAGCAACGTTGATTTACTTTCATCCAGTTACCTCATTCGATCTTGTCATTGAAGAAGTAAACAACTTGCGTTACTTTGATTTGCAAGGCTCATTTGTGTCAATTGAAACCTAACTTGTAGAAAATTCAGTGGTGGCGACCTCCCAAGCAACGTTGATTTATTTCCATCCAGTTACCTCATTCGATCTTGTCAGTGAAGAAGTAAACAGCTTGCATCACTTTGATTTGTATGGCTTATCTGTGTCAATTGAAACTTAGCTTGTAGAAAATTCAGTGGTGGCAACCTCCCAAGCAACGTTAATTTACTTCCATCCAGTTACCTCATTCGATCTTGTCAGTGAAGAAGTAAACAGCTTGCATCACTTTGATTTACAAGGCTCATATGTGTCAATTGAAACATAGCTTGTAGAAAATTCAGTGGTGGATTTTAAGTAGGATAGTCTTTAGATTTGGCTTATCTTGGTGGTGGATTTTCATTCGGAGGAAATGCAGCTTTCTTTCTCTCAATTACAGTTACCATGTTGGGTTTTCAATTTTTTCTAATATAAGGAATTTAATTCTCAAACAATATCGTTTAATTAATTTACAATGAGTTATAACAGTCCATTTTTTTAATGAATTATTCGGACACCCCACATGAAACTTTTTCAACAAGTAATACTTTGCTTTTGTTTTGTCCATGTGACTTATTCTTTAGTCAAGCCACAGGTGGTGAGTTACTACAAAGCCTTAAACATCAAAATATGTTTGTTGTCCCCGTAAAGAAAAGGAAAGGCTTTGACTTTGACAAACAATAGATGAAACGAAGAATCTCAACAGTGGTGAAATAGTGGGGCCCTAATCATCAGGACGCCATCTGCGGGACCCACGTGACATTTGCGAACTTCCGCTCAGCCCAAGGAGCCCATACCAATACCGAGGCGTGGCCCAATTGTGGATTACGGGTTGTTTAACATGGATCCCAGCAAGGCCATTTCGATCCTCATATCGGTGGGTTCTCGAGGGAAGGGACGGGTTCTGGCAGTGGATCCTCCTCCCAGGCCACCAATAAATAATAATCATCTCCCTGGCTTTGATCCGTTTGCTCAGTTCAAATGATTTGAGCTAATTAAGTGTTTTTTTCTTTTTCCTGAACCAAGAGTTTCTATGGTTACAATAAACAAAAATAAATAAATAAATACAGTTGAAATTTGAAACTGTTTAAGAGTGGAAAATGACATTGGTTGGATTTTATAATAAATTTTTTTATCTATACGTTACGATAAAATTATTTCACCGTAGATAATGAATTATAACTACACACGTAAAATAATAAATAATAAAAATTATATTATAATTTTAATTATGCGGTTATGAAAAATGCTCTATTATTGATATAATTTAACATAACCGGAGCGGACCCATCCCTATTTATTGTATTCAGAAATAATTAACACAACCGGTGGGAAGGAATAAAATAGTGGTGCTTGAAATTAATTTTCTTTAATTAAAACTATCTATCTTTATTGTTTTAGAATTGTGATATACGTACGGTCAGCTAATTGGGACGGGTGTCATCTTTGGACTGACTTGTAAATGTCGCGGTGACCTAGGAAGTTGCCTTAAATGAAATTAGATTAAAAGGTTGCTTTTTGGCCACATTTACATTTCAGGAAATATGAGAATTATTACTGTTTCATATTCCTGACATATTTTCCATTCACCCTCCTCTGTAATTTTCTTCACAAAATAATGTCACACTCTTGATGTAGCGGCCATTCCAAATTTGAGCAAACCTATTTTCAGGTGACTTAGTAACATTGTCAGTCCTAGACCATATCAATTAATTAACGGTATTTCTACATAAGTTATAACTAATAACTAAGTGGAGATATTCAGTTAAGTGGAAGAGTGAGTGACCAATTGGCGTATGGCGTACTGATTCGAGGCTTTATAAAAAAAAATATAGAATTAGTTTCGACCCTCCCTCAAAACTTCTGTGGTTGATGAAATTAATCATCTATTCGTCGAGAAGATTACGTAATCCAAGTGGGATGGGACCATCAATCCGGCATGCATGCAATAGGCGGTCACCGTCACGGGGTTCATTGTCTGTCACTTTAATTTCTTGGCAGCGTACTGTTAATGCACAGGCAAAAGCAAAAATCTTCTGGAAAAGGCAATTAATAATTGAAGGCGACAATTAATTAATTGGATGAAAGAAGCCAATCCAATTGTTTACGAGAAGAGTCTCTGTTTGTGTAGAAACGGTCAAGTAAATTCTAAATACAAAGCTGCTTATTACTTATAGCCACATGTATACATATATATATTACTATGCATGCGTTATGGTTAGTGGCCGCCTGGCCGGTGAGGTGACTCTTGAGTGATCAGAAGAAAAATCTCTATACAAAGCGCTGCCTATTCTACTACATATCAAGTACCAAGCAAATGCAAAGATCGAGTGTTCAGCTTGTACGTTTCTCTCATTTTTCTTTCATTCTTGTTTGTTTGATCTCACACGATGAAGCTTGTTTCTTTTTCTTTGCTTGTTAATTTGTGTGGTGAGTACATATTATGAGTACTTACGTTGATGCATGCATATCAGAGCTTGCTTAATTATTATTATTTGGTTTGATGACAGAAGAGAGAGAGTACAACCCGCCATTGGCGAAAGAGTCTTTGCTTTTGTTGGGAGTGTGCTCTCTCTTCTTCTGTCATTGAATATTATTTTTATTTATTATTTACTTATTTTTTACGTTTTTGCGAATTCTCTTTTATGCGTAGTTTATTTATTTGATTTTTTAAAAAATCAATTTTGAAATTCATAATTTTATTTATTTATTGTTGGGTATTCATCGATTCATTATTAAATTATTATTATTAAACTATACTTTCATTATTTACAATTATTTATTATTTTGCATTAGTTTGATCATTGTTTTTCCTCTAGCATTGTAAATTTTAGTATCTACATACTTTTAGGAAATAAAATCAGCTAAATATTTTTAGGAAATTAAATTAATGCGGTTATTCTCCTGTCGCCGACTTGTCTAATTATTTTCTTCAAAATTTACATTATACTTTGCTTAATAGCATAACACATCTAGAACTTTTAAAATTTTAAATCAGTAAATAATTAATCGTGCCATTTTTCTTAGTCAATATCTACTATTCACATGGTCCACATGGTCCATTCTAACCACCATCAATGTCATGCTAGTTGTTAAATAATTTTTTTCTTAAACCAAAAATCTTAGAAGATTATACATTTAATTTTCTTCAATAATTCATTTGTGTATCTATATTTTTAACATTATTATTAATAGTATTAAATTTATTAAGAGAATATAAAACAATGTCCAGCGGATACCAGAAAAAAAAAGAAAAAGAAAAAGAGAAGATTAATAGTGATAAGGATTTTTTAATACAAATATACAGAAAAAGAACACTTTTTCATTGTTTCTTTTAAATTTTGTTCATACTTAATATATGTTACGATATCAAAGAAATGTGTTATTTGTGTGCCAAACGATATTTATATTAGTTTTATTGACAGATATAGGCGATATGGGTCCTGATTTGTTTATCAAAATCCTTCCTTTCTAGTATTAAAGAATGCTTTCTACTAACCATACACATCAAAATAATAAATAAACTTAATACAACTCAAAATTAAGCTAATTAATCAAATCAAAAGTTAGGTACTGTTTATTTTTTCAATTTGAAATCTGAATGAGTCTAAATTTAGCTGAAGTCTGGATAAATCTGAATACATATATATGAACGATATGTTTGTTTTTATTTTTTTAAATATCTGAATATAAATGTTAATTTGTTTGTTTTTCATAAAGAAAACATCTGAAATATGATAATTATATATATATAACCCTGTAAATATTAACAGTACTTAAATTTAATGATTAAATACTTGTTAAGTTATAAATAAATTATTTGATTAGTAAAAAAAATTGATTATATTTACTTTAACAAACATGAAAAATAAAATATTATATCTAACACGTGTATTTTTTTTACTTTAATATATGCTATTTATAATGTTATTTTTAGTATATTATACTGATATTTTTTCTTGTTAATTATATAAGTCAATCAATAATTGTTTAATCATTTCAATTAAAATTAATATATTAAATAAATTCAAAATCTATGATAAAAATAGTAAATATAAATACAAAGAGATAGAAATATTATAAAATACAATTACCTACAGTTTTATTATATTTAAAATTCTCATTAAAAAATAATAATAGTTGAATACACGCATATAAAAAAAGGTATAAATAAAAATAATAAAAGAATATTTTTCATAAAAGAAAATAAATTTCTTTAATAAAGGCATAAATAAAACAAAATATTAAATTTTTATTCAGATTTTTTACTATATAGATAAAAATTAGACTTTTTAACTTTTTCTATTCAGACCTAAATTAACATCTTATAATAAGTTATAAATGATAAAAAACAAATAAATTAAAAGCTATAAATATCTAAAAATAAATTAAATCTAAACTTCAGACAAAAAATAAACAACTTCTTAATAAATAATTGGTAGAATCGAGAAAAATCAACATATTTACCTCATATGTACAAGAATGAATATTTTCTGTGCCCTTGGTGCTTATCATGGTGCCCTCTTTTAAATTTTGTTAACTCTGGGTTTGAATCAATAAAATTGCTTGTCACCGATCATGATGTTGAGAAACTTAGTAGCACAGGCTGCTTGGAGGAGTAAGAAGGTGAATTGTTGCTTGTTCTACGATTCCAAGAAGGATACCATATATTTTTAGGTTTACAAGTTGGATTGGCCAAGATCGGAATGGATTGAGGCCAGAAATATTGGTGGTAATGCAATCTTGTTGGGGAGACAAAGTTCCCACTTCTCTTGCCATTGGACATCTTAGTAGTGGAGGCGACGACTTTGAAGCAAATTGTATTCATTTCAATGAGGATGAGTTTTAATATCATGAGTTCTTTTGATGGATACCCTTCGTTGTCAATTTTTTTCACAAGAAGGTTCCTTTAATTTGGTATGGGAAAATCTACCGCATTGGCTGAGAGTCGGACAGAAAATGTAAGTCATTTATATATAACCTAGCTCTCTCTCTCTCTCTCTCTCTATATATATATATATATATATATATAAAGATATGTACGTATGTATTTTGTCTATATTTAGGTTTGGGAGGGCAGCAAGACCTCGCTTACTTCTCATTAATTATTAATCATGAATAATTTATATGGGTTTGCAATTTCGGTATTGTCATGGTCTTGACGTATATTGATTAGGTTTTAACAGATTTTGCTAACAGGGCTTCAAAGAGAGAGGATGGCGATGATGCTCTATAAATGGCCAATGCCTATGGAACGCTTCATTAAAGTACTCTACAAAGCAACAAAAGGGGAAATGCAAATTTCCAATTTGAAGAGCATGGGTTGCATTTGGCAATCATCGCTTCACTAAACTTGTTGGTAAGATACATACCGTCCATAATGTGAAGTGAAAATATGATATATTGGGATTCAAAGACCAACAGAATTCCTGCATATGAAGATGTTTGGTGGTCTTATCTGAAGGTGATGCAAAATTAAATATGATTACAAACAAATTATTTTCAAGAGTTGTCAACTGTAATTAGCTAGCCATGCATGATAATTTTCTAATATCCTTTTAGTTTTTAATTTGTTTCAAGTGATCAGCAGGAACATCCTAATGCAGAAAAATTGCACGAAAAGGGACCTCATTGTTATCATATGCTCAGCCATGCACGAATATGAAGCTGATGATGTTTTTTCTGATGTTGCGCTTCCATTCTTCAACGTCTTATAATTAACTTTTCAATATTTCATGGACGTATATGAAACAATATGAAAGCTTATGTTCTCAGATGTTGTTTCTCTAACAATCAGGGAGCCATGTGTTAGTTAGTCAGTGCCCGCTAATGGTGAGATTATTTGCAATTTCAACCTTAACACCCGTCAAAATCTTATTGCCCTAACAAAAACTCAGATACGTCCAATCTTGTCGAATACTTTTTTGTTTCTTTCATTTTTTTATTCTCATGTCCCTTGACTAAGGTTGACCGTTGAACTTAGTAACGGTGCAAGGTCAATAATGTCATTTCAAAATAAAAGACTAAAGCCAATCCAAATTCGACACGTGTCCAGCAGTTAGACTAAAATATTTACAGTACTAAAAAATTTAAAAATATCATTAAAAAAATTCGAAAGAGCTGTTACGTGACCGCCGTCACCACTCAAAGGTCCCGGGCTTACGACGGCCCTGTCTCTCGAGAAGTTAGAAGAAACTTGAGTTGATTTCAATACTAGTGTGGCTCACGCTAGATCACTTAAATGGTAATGTCTTCTTGTGCTCTTTTGGTTATAAGGATGCAAAGAAAGTTTATTTTTTTATTTTTTCACCTTGGTAGTTTTTGAACTAAAGGATGAATAAATACGAGTTCGGTTTTGAAATTTTGATTGTTTTTGTTCCTGAAAAAAAAGTTGATTTTTTGACCACCCAGCAATTGCTTTGAGATCTTGTTGGTCATTGAAGTGAAGTACAAGCCGAGATGGTCATAGATTTCAGTCAAAGAGAAAAAGTCTTAGGTTTCTGTATGGCTGTGAACTATAGATGAACAAAAAAAAAAAAAAAAAAAAATTTAAGGTGAATCCGCTTTTTACTGTTGTTGATGCTTCAAGATCTTTGGCTTTGCCGTCGTTATTGTCTTCATATATTTAAAGGGTAAAATTAAATGTTTCAAATTTCTGTTACTTTGTTCATAACGGTCAGCTTGGTCAATGGACCTAAAAGTTTGTTAAAATTTGAATCAAGTAGGACTTATTTGACACGATTTGCAAACTACAAATTCCTTTTGATTTTGCGGTCAGCCACTCAGACTGCAGTGTCAATAACCCTCTGATTTATGTTCTCTCATTTGTTTTGCTTGTCAGCAGCTGGCTACTTAATGGAAGCCGGATTGAAAGGTTGTTAAGTTGTAGCTTCTGCTCCCACCTGTACTGCCCAAAAAAGGAAAAAAGAAAAAAAAGCCCTTTGAAACGGTGAGTTGATTACGAAGTTTACAGGAATTGTAGGACAATACCAGTGTAAACATTGAATTTTTTTCCCCTATTTTCGTTATATGAAATTGTCCTTTTTTTAGGTGTCATGGATGTTCCATTGCCACTGGAAAAATTATCATTGGAATCAAAAACCCAGTAAGTTATAAATCTCAGCAAAGTATCATGTTTACATGTTTTGCTAAAAGTTACCTTTTTTTTTTTTAATATTTTTTTACGTTTATCATATATTGAAATCATTCCTTTTATGATTAATTATCTGCAACTAGGAGCAAAACTTATGTTATTTTAGTTGCTACTGGAAGTTTCAATCCGCCTACTTTTATGCACTTACGTATGTTTGGTAAGTTTTTCCACTTACCCTTGAGATTTTGCGGTTATCCATTTCTTTATTTTGCCTTTCCTCTGCTTGGATCATATTAGTATGTAGTATTTCATTGGGAAATATTGGTCTATTTGTAATTGATCATTCCACTTTTATGCCTAGAGCTCGCAAGAGATGCATTGAATTCAGAGGGCTATTGTGTGATTGGAGGCTATATGTCACCTGTTAATGATGCGTACAAGAAAAGGGTATGTGGCCTTTTGTTGTAGCATATTGATAGGGATTTAGTAGTGATGGATGTCCTTCTGATTTTATTGCAAATATTTCATGACTTTAGGCGGATTAGCACTCACTTTCTGTAACTAGAGGTTGAATTTACTGGAACGTTTTAAGAAACATTGTTGTATTCAGATATTTTACTCGTCTTTGCAATAATCAATTTTCTTTTCAAGTTACTGGGATGTTGATAATCAGTAAATCTGATTTTGACCATATCTAATGGTTGTCACTTAGCATTGCTTGGAGTTTCTTGGTTGAATTTGTTCCTACTTCTATGGCCATGTATGAATTTGGTTTACTGAAGCAGTGACATGATGCAGGGCCTTTTATCTGCTGAACATCGTATAAATTTGTGTAAACTGGCGTGCAAAAGTTCTGACTTTATCATGGTTGATCCATGGGAGGTATTCTCTCTTTTTTGCTCTCGCACTTCATTGTGCAAATTCATGATATTTAAATGATTAATCTTTTAGCATTATTTTGTTATGTCATAATTTATAGTGCTTGTTAATTAGTTATATCATATTATCATGGTTCTGTAAGATGATATTAGTATCATAATGGTGTTGCAGGCAAACCAGAGTAGCTATCAGCGCACTTTGACTGTTTTGTCAAGAGTCAAGAATTTTTTGAGTGAGGCTGGGTTGATATCCAAGGGTGAGTAGCAGAATTACTTTTCCCCCCTTGCTCTGCATCTGTGGAAATGAGTCAAATGAGTGTGAACCTATGTTTAACTTATTTGATTTTCTACAAATATTCATGCATAATAAAAAAAAAATAAACACATTATTTCATGCAAGCACATGCATCAAATTGAATCGTTAATGGTATGGCAAGTTTTGTTGGGAATGTGTAATCATTTTCATGACATAATCGAAGATTTAGGTGGTGATTCTGATTCACAGAGCTCTTCCAATGCCTTCTACCCACATTTGGATGTACTTTGTCTTTACTTGTGCTAACTTTATAAGTGTTTGTACAAAGTCTTAAGAAGAGAGATGATGCACTTCAAGAGAATTTTGGTATGTTGTGGTTCACAATTTTGAGACCTACCTTCCTTTTATTTTATTTTATATATTTTGGTTGTTGTGGCGTAGAACTCTGGTTGTAGCTTCAAAAGAAGATGTACAGATTTAACAGCATCACTGACTTTGTCACAGGAGAATTATTTTGTTTGTATGCATTTTATATGTTTGTTTGAGGCAACCATAACATTGGCTTTCTGTGCTTCTTTTAGAGTCCCTCAAGGTCATGCTTGTATGTGGTTCTGATTTACTCAACTCTTTTGCCATTCCTGGATTTTGGATTCCTGAGCAGGTATTTACTTGTTCTATATCTTGGTTTATATAGATAGATGCATAAGATTATTGGGTCTGTATTGTAGGGATACTAATCCATAAGAATGTGAAAGTTGAATGACTTCTTTAGGTGGTAGGAAAACACATTTTTTGAAAGTTTAAATGCAAGGTAAAAGAGAGGGATAGTAGTTGGAGCTTTAGATGCATAAATGTGCCGTTAGTTAGAAATATGAATATATAATTCTTGGAATTTTTTTACAGCTAATTTCAACTATAAGAGTTTTCATTTTTTAGGTAAGGACCATATGCAGAAATTTTGGTGTGATTTGTATACGCAGAGAGGGACAAGATGTTGAGAAAATCATTTCTGACAACGAAATATTGAATGAGAACAAGGTCAGTAGGCTCGTTAATAAACTACCTTATTATTTTGGCTGACCTTTTTTTTATGACATCGCATACTTTTATTTGTTGGTTTAGAGTGGTCTCGATGTCTTAATTTTGGTCACAATTCCTGAGTTGATATTGTTGATTCCTGTTCAACCTTGAAAAGAAATCTCAAGTCATTTGGTTATTGGACATTTGGTATGGAAAGTTGTTGCTTGTCTACAATTCCAAATGTTAAAAGCTTCAGCAATCACCATGAAGTTTTCAGAATTCATAACTCTATTGACGAGGTTTTGTTTGGGAAAAAATATATTAAAAAAAAAACACATTTAATTGCTTTCACTGTTTATTGCATGTTGCCTTGTTTTACAATTATTAGTTCAGCTTTTTCTTTCTTCTTTTCAGGGTAATATCAAGCTTGTAGATGAGCTTGTACCTAATCAAATTAGTTCAACAAGGATAAGGTGAGTGGCACCCTTTCTTTGCCATTTATAGCGTAGTTCTTTACCACTACAAACTGACAATGATATTTTTTTTTGTTTTCACCTTTGTATTGCAGGGATTGCATTTCTAGAGGGTTGTCGATAAAATATCTGACTGATGACCGGGTGATCGATTATATCAGAGAAAGATGCCTGTATCTGAACTCAAACGACAATTAATTATTATTTTCGAGCAATACGTAATAATCACATGATGTAATGTGTAAAAGCCGAAGGCATTAACATGTAAGAATTTTTTCTGCTGGCAGTACAATCAATTTGAAAAGATGAAGGGCTTCTTCGATTGGTTGTGTTTTATATTTACAGCGGAAGCTAGAATCAATTATTAAACCGTCAGAGATCTTCAACCTATGGTGCCCAAAATAACTTGTTACTTGAATGAACTGTGGCTCAGCCCAGAATATGCAAAATTGCTACAAGAAATCAACTTCTGAAGTTAAAAAAAAAAATAAAACAGCTGAGGCCACAAAGTTCAATAGAATCGTTTTGAACTCAGGTCACTCGACTCTTACAGTTGCAAAATAACAACACTACAATGAAGACGAACAAAAATGAAAGAATCAAACAATGAATAAACTTTAAGCTGCAAAGACTATGAAATGTTGCTTGTACCAAACTTCAACTCTCAGTCACTCTCTTCATCATCTGAAACAATGTCCTCTAGAGTCAAAGACACACTAGAGAATGTAAGACATGGCTTCATCTTCGGCACAACTACAGGTTCTGCTTCATTGTTTAGGATCTGGAAGACCCTTCTCATTGAAGGTCTCTCTGAGCTATCCGGGTTCGCGCAGCTCAATCCCACTAGCAAAAGCCTCTTCATTTCATCCTCATTAAACGCCCCATTCAACCTTTTGTCAGCTGCTTCAATGATCCTTCCCTCAGCATACAATCCCCATACCCAGTCAACCAAATTCACCATTTTATGACAATCTGTTTCTCTCTCGATTGGCCTCCTCCCACAAGCAACTTCAAGGACAACAACACCATAGCTGAAAACATCAGTTTTCTCGGTTGCTGTCCCATACTGCAGATACTCTGGAGCAAGGTACCCCATAGTTCCTGCTGTAAGCGTTGAAACTGGACTCTTATCATGATCCATGAGCCTTGCCAATCCAAAATCACCAAGCCTTGCATTGAAATTCGCGTCCAGCATTATGTTGCTAGCTTTGATGTCTCTGTGAATCACTTGCTGTTCACATTCTTGATGCAAGTATGTAAGAGAAGAAGCCAAACCAACTACAATGTTTAACCTATGATACCAACTCAACAGTATACCATTTTCAGAATCTTGGTATAGCATCTTATCAAGGCTCCCATTAGGCATGTACTCATAAACAAGCAACAGTTCACCCTTCTCAGCGCACCAGCCAAGGAGCTGAACCAAATTCTTGTGCCTCAAGCAAGCTATAATCGACAATTCAGCTAAAAATTCAGTTTTACCTTCATGGGAATGTTTTGATCTTTTGACAGCAGCCACGGAACCTGATGACGCAAAATAGGCCTTGTAAACATTCCCAAATGCTCCACGGCCTAAGATTCTATTGGAGTGAAACCCTCTTGTGGCTGAGCGTAGCTCTCTGTAACTAAACTCCCTTGGTCCTGGCACCAGGTCTGCTCTTAGGCAAATTCCTGTCCTCATATCCTTCCATTTCTTGACAGAAATGTAACCAAAAACTGCAAGAACTACACAAAAGAATGCTGGACCAGCAATCCCTAGACCCAAACCAACCTTGTTGCGACGTTTATTTGTTGAATTTGATCTAGGAAAATCAGTTTCTACAATCACTGAACTACCAGACACGTTGTGAGGATGCAATTTCGGCCGCACAGGCCGGAACCCAGAAGTTTGGAAACTCCAACTCTGAATCATATGAAGCTCAGTACTCCCTTCTGTTGAAGCTGAAAACCCCACATACATATTGCCTTTTAGATACCCAGAGAGATCAATCTTCACTTTCAACAATGGCGTCACAGGCTTCAAATTTGAATAACTCATAAAAACTTTCAACATCCCCAAATCATTCTTGTAATCAATCCAAGCTGTGATCACATTCCCACTCTTCAAATCAATCCCTTGCAAGATTGGATCAGCAGTCTTAATTGACTCAAGACTATTAATATCCAGACCAATATGATTCTCATCAGGATCATCAAAATGAGGATCAAGCCTTGTATCAAACTCAATAGCTACAAACTTGTTCTTGGTTAACAGTGAAGAATTAACAAGACCAAGATACCCACCAGGACTCCCAAGAATCTGATTATCAGGGGATATAAAAAACGCTAAACCATCGCCGAAAGAGTTTGGATTCACATTGTTGATGGAAAAAGAGAATCTTGTGGTAAAAGAAGCTGTGGTGTTGGTTTCTTGATCAAAAAAGGGAACCGGGTTGTTGTAGATAAGGCTGCCTGAGCTTGAAGAAGGGACACCAAGCTCTCTTGTAAGGCCTATGACACCATTGCGAAGATAAGAGTCGCCTAGGAGAGTGATGTTACGGAGGTTGAAAGAAGTGAAATTGAAGCTCATGTTATTTGATAAAACAGAGGAGAAGTTGAAAAAGAAGATGGAGAAGAAAACTAGCAGCTTTCCTGGAGGCATTGCTTGAAATTGCTCAAGAAAGCAAATGGGTTCTTTCAAGAATGGAGAGAACTTAGCTAAAGAGTTGATGAAGAAGATGAAGTTTTTTTAAGTTTCTTGAAGATTGGTTTCATGGAAGAGAGAGAGAGAGAGAGAGAGAATGTGGTGGTGGGAATCTTTGGGTGGGAAAATGGGGTTTCAACAGTTAAGAGAGTTGATGGCTCTATAACGGTTACCAAGAAAATTACAGATTAAACGACAGCGTTTCAGGAAAGTGTTTCTTCGTGAATTTTGATTGGACTGAGTCAAAGAATTTTGGTTATTTGACAAAAGCATCAGATGTGGGTCACATTTTAGGCTTTTATATGCAGAGTTCAAAGATGACCGTTCTTAAGGTGCTGGTCTCCTTTTGATCTTTAATTTTGCTGCTATCAATCAAAAGCCACGTTCACATTGACCCACCACTACCCCATAACTCTTACAATGTCTCAGGCTCAGAGTCAATTGAAAATTACAATCTAATAAAAAAAAAAAAAAACGTGGGATCACAAGTATTACCCCATGCTTTAGCCTTCAGGGCACAAAATTTCACAATTTGTACTTGAAGGACGATGACGATGGCGTTTCTTGAGAAAATCAAAGAATAGATTTAAAAAGAAAAATGGAATCTAAACGGTAACATAGGAATTGTAAAGTTTTTCAGTGAGCTAAACTTTTGGATGGAGGATCACTGGAATGTCACTATAGCTGACAAAGAGAAGGTGGTCATGTGAGAGTACATCGGTCCAGATTCAACTTTTCAAAAGGAGAAATCATAGCATCACAGGCCATATAGCCGTTACTAAAGATTATGAGGTATACATATTTTATATGTTCATTTCTTCGTAGTTAGTACAAGCACAGCTGTGCATTAGATTGCTATTAATTAATATAAAACCTAGTAGATTGAAAATAAGAAGCATAAAGCTTGCTGAATTTTTTTTTTATTATTTTTTTAATTTAAAAATTTTGTAACCGAGATTAGTAAACTGAGGTCATTCAAGATTCAACTTGCCAACATCACAAAGCTAAAATACATTAAATATTAAAAGTCAATGCTGCTTTCGCATTCATGGTTAATATAAGCTACCGACAAGCAAAAGGTTCATTAAGCATTAGGAGCTACGAGAGGGACTTTTGTCAGAGATATTACATCTGCTCTACTTCCCTTCATATTTTTATAAAACGTACCAAGACGCAACTAAATAATTGAGCTTGTTGGTTGTGTTAGTTCACAAGTATCTGATCTGGAAATGATGGATGTATGTATGTACATCGGTGCAACTGTGTAATCTTCAGCTACCAATGAGCTCAACAGAATTACCTGCTACTTAACTCTTCTTCATGGTGAGTTGCTGCTAAACCTGATCCATGAACAATAAAAAAAAAATGAAATCGATTACATATTCAACAACCAAGACTCAATGGTTTGGAGACAATGCAATGGGAAGAAAAGAACCTGACTGAATAATACAAATAATGCAGGAATCAACACAATCTGATTTTCATGGCCTTGTATTTTGCTGCTGTCTCCGAGGCAAGAGAACTACAAAAAAGAAGTGAAGTTTTCATTATTTAGTCTAGCAATAAAGCTGATATAGTCTATTGTTTCACATGATGTATGTGCACTACCTTCAGATATGCTGCAAAAACTTCCTGGGGGAAATATAATTTCTGGGCTTACATTTAGAAGAGATGGAATGACCAGAGCCGAGGCACGTTTGCTGCATAACGAAAGCAAAAATTATGATGTTTAATTACCTCAAAGACATGTAATTTTGTGGTTCTCACCAAGATTCATGCTGTAAATATCAAATCAAGGACACACTTATCCAAATAGCAGAAAAAATGCTTGAAAAATACATCAGCCGGGGCTGAGTGGAAAACAGAAAGGCAGGTTGTGTATGCAATGTTTAACATTTCTTCATCTGCTTTAAAAGTTGAATACAATATTTAACTATACACAACAAAAGAGTAACATACCTGGCCCATGAAGGAATAAATTTACTATTCGGTCTGTCGTCATCATCTTCTTCCTCTTCATTGTCTGAATCTTTATATGGGGATATATCATATGATGGTTCTTGATTTTGGTTGGTGACAAGATCATTTTCTGTTGTTTTCTCCAAATGCCTTGTTGCCTAGAAAAAAGAAAATGATGCCTTAGCATGAGTCTGTAATGCAAGATATATAAATTTTTATAACTTCAATCTATATAGGTTGCATCTTCAAGTTATTTGTAACTATACTAATCTGATATAATATGAAGGAATTCACACATAAATTACCTTTGGTTTATCCCCACAATCAGTTGAACACTCACTAGCTTGAAGGAAAATGCTCGTTTCTCTGGCATCGCTTGTTGAAACTACAGTTGCCTTAGATTCAGTCTTTAGCATTTTTGCAAGATTTTCTTCTCCTTGTTCTTTTACCCTTTTATAATCCCTCCATGTTTCATCCTTGGATACCTTCATTAAATTGAATTGTTCATCCTGCAACAGAAACCAAAAATTAAATCTATTCCTAATATAGCAAGGAAAGAGCAATCAAAGAACTTCGCATCATAAGAGATCTTACCATCAGCAAACCAGCCTCTTTCTTCTTTCTTTCCTCTTCTTTCTTTGCACATAATTTTTCCTCATGTTCTTGCTGCTGCTTCCTAGATTCCATGACACGCTTTCTTTTCCGTTCCTTCTCCTTCCTTTCTTCTTCTTCCCTTTGTCTCTTTCTTGCAGCCATATCAGCTTCTTTCTTCTTTCTTTCCTCTTCTTTCTTTTTCTTCTGCTGCTCCAGTTGCTTCAAATTTTCTTGCTCTAGTTTTGCACGCTCAAGTTTCAAGGCTTCCTTCTTCATCTTACGTTCATTCTCTCTCTCCTCTGCAAGACGCTTTGCAGCCTCAGCTGCTTCTAGTGCCTTCACTTTAACATCCCTCTTCCCTAAAAAAACACTTCCAAAAATCAGATACCAAGCCAGGCAGGAAAAGAAAAATGAAAGGTACCAGAATGTCATGCATGCAAATTCAGTCATTCGATCGTATAACCAATAATAAACTCGATGAACAAATCTCATATAGTTAGTTGCCTTAGATTGCAAACCATTACAGAACTTGTAGTTTTCAGCTTCAGCAATCAGAAAATAATCCAACAGGAATACCATCGGAAAAAATCCAATGATGTATTCCTCTGAGATCATAATTCAGTACACTAACTTAAAGCTTCTAGTACTATTCATTTATGTTGCAAACTCAAGATATAGCCAAAATTACCTGTAATAATTGCAGCTGCTTGTTTTTGTTGAACTAGTGGAATAAAGGAAGTGACGTTGGATACAATGTTATTACGCTTACTTTCTCTATCTGTAAAACTTGGGCCCCCTTTTCTCAAACTGGGTTTTTCAGATAATTTTGGCTTACTGAACCTGTTATGACTCACCCTATTTTTACCATTTTCTCCAAATGATGATGTACCATGGCTCATTTTTTCCTGCCTTCTATTTTTCTTATTGCTGGTACGGTGTCCTTGCTTCTGCTTTGCCCTAATAGTCCTGGAGAAACTGAATTCTGTTTTTACAGATTCTAGACTACTTCTAGCAGCAAATACATCTGCTTTGGATACAGATCCAGTAAGGTTTGGGTTCTCGGTAATGTCAGCAAGTGGTTCTCTTTTGACTGAGGAAGGCATCACTTCTAAACTGATGCGTTGATGAACACCAGTCACCATGTCTGTGTTCTCATCTTCTTCACTAATAAAGGGAAGCTCTGGATTTAAGCTACC
This sequence comes from Murraya koenigii, assembly GCA_025617385.1. Classification (NCBI taxonomy): domain Eukaryota; kingdom Viridiplantae; phylum Streptophyta; class Magnoliopsida; order Sapindales; family Rutaceae; genus Murraya; species Murraya koenigii. The sequence continues at coordinate 23,979,237 of CM046817.1, forward strand.
TCGTTTCTCTGAAGTTGAAGAGTTCGATTTTGTCGAATCCCATAGTTCCCCAACTGGTGATGCAACTTCCGAATTGATGCCTTCTAGAAATGCATAAACCACCTCATCAGTGTTTTCATTTTCTTCTCTAATGCAGGGAAGCTCTCGATTTGAACTACATCGCTTCTCTGAACTTGCAGAGTGTGAAGTGATTCTATCCCAGAACTTCCCAATTGGTGATCCAAAAGGTTTCCTGATATCCGAGGCAGGATCAGTACTAGAAAACGGTGAGCAGTCAGAATAAGACCTTTCTCGATAAGCATGGTTGGCTTCCTCATCAAAGCAACTATAACTAGCCCTAAGTTGCTTGACAATATTATCATTTATTAAAGGATTACTCCTTAGGTCAATGCACTCTAAAAGCCCATTTGGAACTGATTGGCATAAATTTGGTGCTTGATGCAATTTATATGTAGTGAAAAAATGGGATAATGGTGTATTCATGCAAGCTGATTTACAAAGCTGCTCCAACACACTAGCACGTTCTATTGCAGTTTTTGGAAGGTCCAACTTGTCAAAGTTAATACCCTCTCCTGAATGCCTATTATCTGTTTCCAAAATAAACCCCTCAAATTCAGGCATAATTTGATCAGAACCAATCAAATCAATCAATTGTCTTTGAGGAGAACCAACGGAACATTGTGACGATCGGCCATTTCCTCCCAGATGGCATTTCCCTTCTTGCATGCGCATTTCAGTAAAACTGTGTTCTGTATTCCCCTGTTCAGTTTTCTCATCAAGATGCAGTAGGACTTCATTCCCACCCATAGCACACTGCTTATCTGGATCAAGGATAGCCCTAGTTGTATTTGACACCACTCCTGCCCCAACTGAACAATATTCAGAATTGGTACCCTGATTACTGAAACTTGAAATTAATGGCCCTTCCAGCTCCTGTACAAAAGAGAAAGGGGTATTTTTTGCACTTCTGTCCCTCTCCTTGGAGTTAGATTTATCCTGTCAGTAATAAAAACAGAACATACATTCTACATCAAAAGAGCTGCAACACAAGCAGGAAACAAACAGATGCACTCTGTGAAAACATCATCCAGACCCTCAAGCACTGTTATTATAAACTGAAGAAAGTATTAACAGAGCACGTTGCCCCGTATACATTGCTGAACAACAAACGTTTACAGCCTCTTCCTCTTCTGACCCATTAGATAGGTTGAAAACTCACAACCAAACAGTCCAAACCCCATCTATGAATTAGATAATGCACATTCAATGCTATGATTTTGGATTATGAGTTCAGAGATGACAATTTCACGATGAGATCATGTTATAATGCATCCAAAACTTGCAATTTTAATTAAAAAGTTGAAAAGACGGTACACCGAAAGTGCAAAAATAATATATAATAAGGTTAAAAATTGCTTATATTATTAGAAAAATAGGATACTAAAGTTTGTCAAATAGTACTCAGGCCATGAATCAATGAAAACATTGAGTAAATCTTCTTTGAAATCTCAGGCAATCAAAGGAACTTCTCAAAGGAGTTCTGGTTAAACAAACTTTTTCAGTGCTAAAAGGCTTTAAATGCAACAGACAATCAAGTACCTCTTCAACTTGCAGCTTATCTGAATATTGTGATTCCACTTTCATCTTGTGATCCTCATTCTGATCCATTTCACAAACTAGGCTCTTGTTGACACCTGATTGTGCAACAAACCGTTCCTGAGATATAGAAAAACATTGATATTTCAAACAGGCTTTAGTTTCATCATCGACACAGTCTAATTTTCTACTGCATAAGAAGCCTGTGAAAGACAAAGGCAGCTTTACCCTCAAGCTTGCTGAAGCAGATAGGAAGTCACTGAGGTCACCTTCAACTTTTCTACGCTTATGCTGAGGCCATGAATCCTCTGCACCACAGCTGCAATTATTTCCTGGCAGAATAGACTTCTTTCCACTTTTCTGCCTCGATTCAGAAGAATCAACATTCTTGTCTTCACTATTAGACCTCCCAGTATAAAATGAGTTAACTATGTTAAAGAAGTCCATTGTAGAATTGTGTTGGCTAGAAGTTTGAGATCTTGTAATCACAGTAGAACCTGCAATGCTACTGTTTTCCTTCCTCTGGATATCACCAACAATTGCTTCTTTCACCACATGGCTTTCACGTGCATTAGCAGGCTTGCTATATTCCAACTCATAAACAGGATCAGGTTGTAAAGAAGAAATCCCATCAGGAGATGATTTAGATCCTTTAGTCACGACCTTTTCCAGATGACCCATTTTGACAAATGCACTTCTATCCTCATTTGATTGCACAACATCATCCTCCTGAGATAAACAAAAGACTAACAAATTAGGTCTGGCACTAAGTTGTGTTCATAACTATAATGATTGTAAATGTGCAGATATGGCTTTACCCTCAAGCTTGGAGCAGCAGACACAGCATTAGTTCTACTTCCATCCTTTCTTTGCTTTAATTGAGGCAATGAACCCACCGTACAAGAGCCTAGACCTCTTTCTAAGGAAGTAGAGTTCTCTTCAATCTTCTGTTCCCTTGATTCAGGACAACCTAAATTTTTGTCTGTCCTACTAGATCTCCCAGAATAAGCAAGGCTTTGTGCATATGAGGACTCTCTCATAAAGCTATGTTGTCGAACAGAACTTTGAGGTCTTGTAATCTTGCCAGAATAAATGCTGCTGCTCTTTTCCTTGCTCTGGAAATCATATAATTTTGCTCCTTCCAACTCACACCTTTCATTATCAAAATCAGCAGTTCTCACCAATTCTAACTCATGAATTTGGTCAGGTTGTGGGGAAGAAATCCCAACAGTAGATGATTTGAAACCTTCAGCCATGATCTGTTCCACATGGTCCAATTTGTCAACTGGACTTCTATCCTCATTTGATTGCGAAACAACATCCTCCTGAGATAAACAAAAGGAATGACATTTTAAATCAGGCACAAAGTTATCTATATAAATAAATGATTGTATAACATAAAGATATGGCTTTACCCTCCAGCTTGGACCAGCAGACATGGCATCAATTAGTCTATCCCCAACCTTTCTTTGCTCGAACTGAGGTGATGAACCCACCAACTCAGACCCACCCCTTCCTAAGGAAACTGAATTCTCTTCAATCAGATGTTCACTTGATTTAGGACAGCCTACATAGTTGTCATTTCTACTAGGTAACCCAGCATAAACGAGGCTACCAGATTGTGAGAATTCCCTTGTAGAGCTAGATTGTCGACCAGAACTTTGAGATCTCATAATCCTGACAGAATAAATATTGCTGCTCTTTTCCTTGCTCTGGAAATCGTATACTTTTGCTCCTTCCTCCTCGCAGCTTTCACTATCAAAATTAGAAGTTTTTACCAATTCTGGTTGGTGAAATTGGTCAGGCTGTAGGGGAGAGATCCCAGCTGGAGATGATTTAGATCCATCAGTCAAAAGCTGATCCACATGATCCATTTTGTCAACTGGACTTCTATTCTCATTTGATTGTAGAAGATCATCCTCCTGAGATAAAACAAAAGTATGGACATTTAATATCAGACATTAAGGCTTTGTTTTGGTATTGATGTTTAGCAGTTGTGGCTTTTTAAGTGTCTGTGGGTGCCAACTAGTTGAGTTGGTAAAAACTCTTATGATGAAAAGCAAGAGGTTTGGGGTTCAAACTCTGCTCACTTTGTTAGGAGGGGATTGGGTTGTTGTTAGACTAAATAAATTTAAAAGATTAAAAAGGACAAATATTGTTTTGCAAACAGTTACCACAGATGATTTTAACCTATAATTATTTGATGCAAAACCATATTACTATTTTTTAAAACTATTAACTATAGAAGTAATCTGTCAAAAAGTTTCAACTTTCATTTCACAACAGCTATGGCTTTTAAGCCATAACACCACAATACCAAAGGGAGCCTAAGTTGTCTTCATAAATAAAATGATAGTAAACATACAGATGTGGCATTACCCTGAAGCTTGGAACAGGTGACACAGCATCAAATAGTTTACCTCCAACCTTTCTTTGCTTGAGCTCAGGCAATGAACCCGCCGTGCCAGAGCTAAATCCCCTTCCAAAGGAAGCATAGTTCTCTTCAATCTTCTGTTCACTTGATTCAGGAAAACCTACATTGTTGTCAGCCGTACTAGATCTCCCAGCATAAGCAAAGGTACCTGCAAGTGAGGACTCCCTCATAGAGCTAGGTTGTGGAACTGAATCTTGAGATCGCGTAATCCTGCCAGAAGGAATATTGCTGCTCCTTTTCTTGCTATGGAAATCATGTGCTTTTGCTCCTTGCACTTCACGGCTTTCATTATCAAAATCAGCAGTTTCTACCAATTCTGATTCATGAATTTGGTTGGGCAGTAGGTGAGAAATCTCCACCGAAGATGATTTAGATCCTTCAGACATAAGCTGATCCACATGATCCATTTTGTCAACTGGTCTTCTATCCATATTTGATTGCACAATATCATCCTCCTGAGACATGCAAAAGTAATGACATTCTACATCAGGCACCAAGTTATTTCATAAAGAAAATGGCTGTCAATATGTGTGTGTATGGCTTTACCCTCAAACTTGGGAGAGCAGATACAGCATCATTCTGCCTACCACCAACCTTTATTTGTTTGGGCTGATTTGATGAATTCACCATGCCAGGGCCAAAGGAATCAGAATCTTCAATCTTCTGTTCACTTGATTCAAGACAACATACGTTGTTTTGATCCCCACTAGATTTCCCAGCAGAAGAAAGGCTATCCACATGTGAGGACTCTCTCATGGAGCCAGGTGGTTGAACAGATTTTTTAGATCTTGTAATCTTTCCACGGAAGATATCGCAACTCTTTTCCCTGCTCTCGAAATTGTGTACTTTTGCTCCTTCCACCTCGCAGCTTTCATTATCAAAATCAGCAGTTTGAGGCAATTCTGACTTGCCAATTTGATGAAGCTGTAGGGAAGTGATCCCAGACCCTGTAATTAGGCTGGAATTTACACAAAAATCATTCTCAAGTGATAAATAAATTTTCTCTGCTTTTGCACTATTACGAGCCTCTAGAGCCTGTTGCCTTGATTTTGATCTTTGAACCCTTGCCAATGACTGAAGTGGCTCAGGGTCAATGTCTGAAATTCCTGAACTTATCTGATCTTGGGGAGATGCAGCACCAAGATTCATCTTGAGCACACCATTTGAGATGCACGCAGCATCGTTGACGGTAAACTGATGCTGATTAGACTGTCCATCTTCTGAAGCTAATCCTTTGTTCGAAGCATGAAGTTCTCTGTTTGCCAGCTCTTCATTTTCAGCTGTAACAGCCAGTTTATTGAATGGAACACATTTATAGCTGGAACAAGATGTCGCAGGCTGCAGACCTGTGATTAGGGGTGAAATAAGCTCCTCCACACATGACCCTGCAATGACACCGAAGAATGTTAAGGTAAGTAAGCAAGATAACTCTTACCACTTACATCCAAGGCAGAGACACGTAATGGTGTATCTCATGGTAAGTCGGGTCCAGTGAATCACCACTTTATGGCCATCAAGCTCATATACTTTTTGCAATTTTAGTTATCATGACAAAATCTAGAAGTTACAATATTTCACAATATACTAACATGTAGTGCGAAAGGCTTCAGGTTCTCTGTCGTATGTTTTTTTGAATGACAAACAATGAATTCTCAATCACTATTTTATTTCTCCGTGGATTCATATCTTCTTTCTCTAATGAGTACTTGAGGATTGATCTGTTGGTAGATCCCTTCATTGATTGACACTACCCACCTAATTCTACTTGAGAATAAGTCAAACATGCAATCACCTAGGTACTTCTTCACTGGCATACTAAAATAATTCTGTTGCTTGTTTTTAAGAGCAAAAACCTTTTGAAATTGTGCTTTCAAAAGCATGAAAAATACAGTTAAAAAAAGGATTTAGGATACAAAACTGAAAACATAAAACACTTAAAAGAACCATACCATTTTCCATGCCATGGAATTCACTTAGTTTTGCTTCTTCCACCTTGCAGCTTTCCTTACTAATATGAACAGATTCAACCAATTCCAAGTCTTGTACATGGTCAAGCTGTAGGGTAGCAATCTCAGAACCTGCAATTTCACCATCCAAAACACCAGCACCATTCTCATCTTGTAAATTGCTTCCAAATAATTCTGCACTATTACGAAGAGCCAAAGCCCTTTGCCTTGACTTGGATCTTTGAAAGTTTTCCAACAACGTAGCTGGCTCAGGAGAAGCATTAGACAGTTTTGCAAATCTCTGATCCAGCAGTAATAAAGCATCATCGGAATAAACACCATTTGAGGCACCCTCAACATCATTAACTGGAAGCTGAGGTGAAACAGACAATCGGTCTCCTGCATCAAAACCTTTAGACGAAGTGTGAACTTCTGTGAAAAAACTAGCAGGTAATTCCCCTTTATCAGCGAGCACATCAGGCTTGTTGTAGAGTGAGCAGAAACTGCCAGAACATGGCACTGCCAATGGTGGACATGGAAGTAAGAGCCCTGAAATTAGTTCCTCCTTATTCAAATCTGCAATGACGTCAACAAAACAATTATAAAATGACCATGTTATGAAAATTTCCCACCAATCAAAAAATTTCAAGACACAATTGTTTATTATTACAAAATTTGATATTGATCAGCATAGAAGACATCAAATTTCACATTTGCTATAAATTCAACTAAAGCCTTAACAAAAAACTAAAAGGGTCCAGAGACATCAATTTTAGCTAATCCTCAAACCAGCAAGCTAGGTTCAGTGTAAATACTCCAAATTATATGTGAGTAATCCTTTTCCTCTTAAGTTATCAGCAAGCTAGGTTCAGTGTAAATACTCCAAATTATATGTGAGTAATACTTTTCCTAAACACTAACAAAGCAATGCCCTAAATATTTCTATATCGAAAACTCAACACTCCGACCATAAATTCTCAGTTTCAAGAGCCTAAAGTATACTGATTACTCACTTTAATAGGCAAAATTAACTTAAATTTTGCTTTTATTTTCAAACTAGCACTCAAATCCGAGCATAAACTATAAAATTATAATAATAAAATTTAAAAAAATGAAGATAACTTAGAGGAAAAAAAAAGAAATCTAAGCAGAAATTATTTAAAATTTCCGAAACGATAGCAACAAATTGAGTGCATTGAAGAAGAAAGATAGTGGAAGAGGTGAAATTACCATTGGGAGGAGAGGAAAAGAGCCAAGAAGGAGGGGCGATTCCGTCAATAAGACATTTGGAGGCGAGTTGATGATCGAAGAGAACAGTCTGGCGTTTGACCTGGTCTTCGATCCACTTCTTCCTCTCGAAGATCTGAACGAACAGCTTCTCCATCGTTCCCATTGTTTCTTCCTTTATTTCACGCTTTTTCTACTCCATTTGATAGATTCGGAATCTAGACGATGAGTGCTTCTTAGAAGAGAGACAAGAGTGGAGGGGCAAGGAACAGGGAGGGAATTTGAGCGTTCTGTGATCGACGGTGGAGATTGATTTTGTGATGACCGCGTTTGAGAATTTGAATTTTGGTATAAAACGGGCTGGGGTGGGCCGCCGGTTGATCAATTGGCAGTCGGATCTGGGTTGGAAATATAACCCAATTGACATTGCATTATGTCAACTAGATCCTGGAATCTTGTACTTTCCCAGTTGAGAACATATTTTATGCATAAATTTTAACATTATGTTTATTTATTGGAATAAAAGTGAAAAGTGTGGATTCTCTCTTATTTCAGTGTTTATTTATATATTCTAAGGAGAACAGAAATTTTAGAGTTTTTTTTCAACCTTTTTTAATTAAATTTAATAAAATAAATAATATCACATTTATTTAAATAATATTATTATATTATTTTATAAAATTACATTTATTAAAATGATAATATTAAACTTATTTAAATATAATGTGATTATATTTAATTAAAAATAATAATTTAAATTGATTCTTAATTAAAATTATTTAAAAATTATAGTGTTATATTTATTTAAAAATAATATTATTATATTTATTTAATGTTAATAACTAATAATACTAAATAGGTTATTCTAAGAATATATAAATTATGTACTATATTATTAATAATAATAATTCATTAGTGTTGCTCTTATCGATAATTTTTAATTTACATAACTAGAATTAAAAGTAATAAAAAATTATGATTAGCATAATTTAGAATATTAATAATTATTATTAATATAAAAATATAATAAAATAAATATTTTATTTATTAGATATATTTTTTTATTAATTTTGTAATTACAAACTACAATTCTTTAGATAATGGTAAAACAATAATTTAAAACCATTTACTCTCAATTTAAGACAAAGTAAATATATAAATTAGATTCTGATTCTAATTTTATACTTCTATTACAGTGTAAGTAAATAATTTACTTCCACTCTTACTTTATACTTCTAATCCTAAGATTTTAATTTCAATCTAAAATATAGACACTACTTAAATTCAAAAGGAATTAGTCGACCTTATCTATAAATCTATTATAAATATTGATGTTTAATTATTTAGGATTAGTAGATTAATCTAAATTTTAGTCCAAAGATTTTGGGACTAATAGTACCTTTTTTGTCATGGATTTAGATAGGACTAATTCTTATATCTTATTTTTAGCCAAATTTAATATCAATAATTTTTTTTTAGAATTAACTTGTGTTTACTTTAAAAATAAATATAAAAAATTTTAATTAAATAATTTATATAAAATTTTAAATAATACTAAACATAAAAAAAATTGAATTGATTCATTTATAGTCATATTGTATATTATTTATTAAATTCAATAATTAGTAATATAATTTAAAAATAATTAGACTATTTAAATAGTTGTTGAAGAACACATTCTTGCTTCACTCTTTCCAAGAGCTTCTACTTCGCATATATTTACTTGTGCTTCATTAAATTAAGTTTAACATAGTTTTATCTAACATTATATCAAATAAATGACAATACTATCTATAATCTAATCCAATATAATTAATTTTAAAAGTTAATTCAATTTAATCTTAGGTGTCAAATATAGTCTTATTGGATTAATAATGAATTTTGACTATGAGGTTAACTTTTTTATTATTATTATTATTTAGTTTCACATAAACTCAATCCCCTCTTAAGTCCTCACTCATAGAATCGATTTCTGGACCTCTTATTTTTTATTATTATAGATTTTACCAATTTTATTAGATAGAACTTACTAAAACTATTTTTTAATCTCTTACCTCTCTTCGAATTCAAATTTAAGTGACTAGCTAAATAAAGATACATGAAAACTACTCTACTAAGCTTTTGGGAGAATTTTGACTATTGAACATAATTTAATACCAAAACATATCACAAGTCTGATCTCATCTTAAAGATCTCACATTTTTTATTAAATAGAACTCAATGAACACATAAATTATCATATTAATTCAAAAAGTCTCTAAAGCTTTCTAAAAGTTCTAATAAGAGATCTGGTAGATAGTTTTTATATTACTGATATTCTTACTAGATCAATGAACTAATTTGTGACAATGTTACTAAATAACAAATTTACATTTTTTTTTTATACTTAGATCCGTGAATCTTAATAAAAATATCAACTCATCTTTAACTCCAAAAAAGCTTTACGTGAGTTATCTTTTCCAACTCCATTGAACAAGTCGCTAATTGTGTGTTTTTCCTTAGTACTAGAGACAATTAATGGAAAATTATCAAAACCTCAGTGCAGAATAGCAGAACAGAAGCGACGTTCTGTATGTTTTGTTCTCTTCAAACATCACATAATCCGTAACACAATCAGGGGTGCCGGGCTTGGCTCAATATCGGGATAAAAGGAGGCCTAGTAAACTAGGCTGTCTACAGGCTAAGGTAACAAAGTTAGACCGAGATTCATAACTGACAAGTAAATATCATTCAGCCCCAAGCATATTTGTGTATAAGTAGTGTCTTAGGAAGACTACACATGAGTGCTGTAGTTTGAAGATTCGATCAGCTTGTTGAACCATAACTCGAAGACATCTTTGAAGACTACAAAACCACAACAAGGAGAGGACATCAACTTGAAGAAATGACAGCTACATAAATTTGAAGAAATCGCCCATGAAAGATCACAGGTCACAGACCTATAATCTACAATTTTGCATGATGCAAACTTCTCCGATTTCAAATTACTATGGACCATATCTCAAAAGCTAGCTCATAAATCGAAGGTTGCTCGACTATTATGAGGTAATCATCCTCAAAGAAACATGTATGCAGACAATAATACAACCATTAATAATTTCTCACAAGTAATAAAATAGCTATATAACAATAAAATTTAAATTGCATAGTTCTAAATATATTATATAAGAATATAGTCCTCAAGATAAAAATAAAACATACTCATTTTCGACTATAAAGTCGCTTTCTCTTCCTTCCGTTGGACATAGCAACAAACATGTTGTGCTTGAAATGCGGAATCAAGCACACCAAATAATCATAGAAAATAAATGACACAAGAATTTAATTTGGTTCGACGATTATGCCTACGTCTATAAGAGCAAGAGAAAATAATTATATTATCAATAATTATTTAAAGTATAATATTTGAGTAAATAAACTTACTTCCCATAACCAAAATTCACCCAGTGCTCTCATACACACTTGAAAGAAAATAACTCTAAATTATCTACTCTCTCTAATTGCTCACTCTTATAATAATTTTTTAATGAATTATTGCTCTTTTAATTTAAAATTCTCTCAAGTTTTTGGGATGCAGTTTTCTTGAAATAAAGCTCATATTTATAGTGGAAGAGTAGCCTTGAAATTTAACAAATTGCCATCCATTTATTTGCATGCATTAAAGCCATGCACATTTTGTCAACACCTTTGCACATTTGTTAACACCTTTGCATTCTTTGTCAAAAAATCCGGTTCCAACTTTTAATAATGCTTGTGGTCTTCCTTATTTTTCTCAACCAATTTGAATAAACAAATCACCAAATTCAACAATTCTCCACCTCAGTGAAGATTTGCCTAATTCTGAGTCAACTATCAATGAATCATCATTCCTCTAGTGGCTATATCTCTGTGACTGCCTACGTGCCTAAAATCTGGAATCAAGCTAACTGTAATTTAAAATTCCTGGAGGAAATAACTTAGCACAATTGAAGGATTTGAATCAGTTTCAAGCAGTGTTGAAACTTAACTCCAGAAATCACCTTTCTTAATATATCTGATGGGTTATCCTTAGTATTCTTTTCAATAACACATCACTGTCCTCGATAATCTCTCTCACATAATGATATTTCACAACTATGTGTTTCGTCCGAGTGTGATATGCGTGATTCTTTGTAAGGAATATTGCACTCTAGTTATCACAAAGAACTTTAATGTTCTTCTGGATTACCCCCAAATCACTTAACAAGCCTTTCAACAAGATAGTTTCTTTTACAGTCTTAGTTATTGCCATGTGCTCTGCTTCCATAGTGGATGGAGTAATTATTGATTGTAGAATCGACCTCTACCCGATCGGACCTCCACCTAATGTAAATAAGTAGCCCGTTGGTGATCTTCGTTTATTTATGTCTCTGGCGAAATCAAAATCACAATACCTAATACATTGTTGACAACAATTCTTTTTAAACAATAACCCAACATCAATTGTCCCATATAGGCATCGAAGAATCCACTTTACCGCAAGCCAATGATTTTTTTCTCGATTATGCATGTATCTACTAACCATATTGATAGCTTGAGATATATCTGGCCTTGTGCACACTATAGTATACACAAGACTACCTACAACATTAGTATATGGAACACGAGCTATGTAGTCATGCTGCTCTTAGGAGGAAGAACACGAAGACAAGCTTAATTTGAAATGAGGAGCTAGAGAAGTACATACCCATTTAGTTTTGTCATCTATAACGAAACTTTCTAACACCTTCTTCAAATAAGATTTTTGAGTCAACAACACGTGTCCATTCTTTTTGTCTCTGTGAATTTTCATCCCAAATATTCTCTATGCATCACCTAAATCTTTTATCTTGAACTTATAAGTTAATTGCTTCTTTAATCTCTCAATCTCACTTTTATTCTTTGAGGCTATAAGCATATCGTCGACATAGAGTAACAAATAGATAAAAACTTTATTTTGTAGTCTTCTAAAGTAAACACAGTGATCATGTTCACTTCTAGTGAATTTATACCCTTGTATGAATTGATTAAATCTCTTGTATCACTTCTTTGGTGACTGTTTCATTCCGTACAAAGATTTAATCAATCTACACTCATAATTCTCCTTTCTAGCAACTTTGAAACCACAAGACTTAGTTACAAAAATTTTTGCCTCCAAATCTCCATGTAAGAACACTGTTTTAACATCTAATTGAGCCAACTTTAACTCATATTCTGCTAACAAGGCAAGTAGGATACGAATAGAAGTATGTTTTACAACTAGAGAGAAAACTTCATTTTAGTCAATATCTTTCTTCTAAGCAAAACCTTTTGTTACGAGCCGAGCCTTGTATTGAGGAGTTGATTGATTTAAAGATCATTACTTCTTGGTGTAGACCCGTTTATTATCAATAATCCTTTTCCCTCTAGGTAACTTCACAAGTTCCCAAGTCTGGTTTTGATGGAGAGATTTCATCTATTCCTCTATGGCTAAATTTCACTACTGTGTAATGCTTCACCGAAAGTGTTGGGGATGTTATCATTAATAACTGAAAGTGCATAGGTTACTACCATATCTTTTGTAAGCCATCTGGATTTCTTTATCACTTTTTTTTTTGGCCTCATTTTTGCTATAGTCTCATTTTCATCATTTATAGTTTTAGTTGTTTTTTCCTCTTCTGGGACATCAACAGAAACAACATTTCCTTTAACTCTTGGTGTTACATCCAAAGTTGAACTCCTTTATATAGAACTAACTGGTATATATAGAGTTGCATCAAACTTCACCTATTGAGAACTTAAAGTCTTCAATATAGAAGCTTCATCAAATGTGACATCTCTATTATATACAAACTTTTTATCTTTAAGATCTCAAAATTTGAAACTTTTATTTCCATAGAGATAGTTTTTCTTGCATGAGATTGAGCTTATCATTTTTTATATGATAATAAGCCGGACACCCAAGCACACAAATAGAGTCATAATCTTGTGCATACTTTCCAGACTAAATTTTCATAGAAGTTTTACCTACAATTGCTGCAGAAGACAATCGGTTTATTAAGTGACTTACGTAGCTCACCACCTCAGCCCAAAACTTTATATCTAAACTATCATTAGATAACATACACCGTACTTTCTTTAGTAAAGTACCATTCATATACTTAGCCACACAATTCTATTACGAAGTATGTCTCACCTTGAAATATCTTTTTATACCCTCACTCTAGTATACTTGCAAGAACGAATTAGAGGTATATTCACACATATTATCATATCGTAATACTTTGATCTTTCTACCAATTTGAGTCTCCACCAATTTTTTTTTTATTTCACAAAAATCTCTAGAACCTCATTCTTTACTCACATGGTGTACACACACACACACGTATAGAGAAATCATCAACAAATGTAACAAAATAATGTCTTCCACTAATTGATGCAGTCTTGGTTGATCCACATACATCACTGTGAACATATTCAAGGATCTCACGAGTATCGTGATTAGCCATACCGAACTTGACTCTTGTTTTCTTGCCTACTACACAATGCTCATAGAAATTTAATTTATAGGTTCTGGTACCTTTTAAAAGCCCATGTCTCATTGGTGTTTGCAAAGAATTCTCTCCAGCATGTCTTAGTCGTACATGCTATAGCTTAGTGGTGTTTCTATGGGCCTCAGTAATATTAACTTTATCAGTAGTACAGCCATTTAAATAGTATAAATTGTGACGCTTGACTTCTTACAAAGTCACAATAACCCTATATGTGAACTTCATTGTACCATTTTTAATAGTAACCTTATATCCTATAGCTTTCAGAACACCCACAGAAATTAAATTTTTCTTTAAAGTTGGAACATATCTAACCTCTTTTAGTTTTTTAATCATTTCATTGAATATTTTGAGCCAAATTGCTCATATCCCCATTGTGTGACAAGATTGATCATTTCTCATCACAACTGCTCCAGATTCCAAACTATGAAAATCTGTAAACCATTCCCTAGTAGAACATAAATGATAGGTTACTCCGGTATCAAGTATCCACTCACTTGAACTAGCCACATATGTTGTAGGTATAATACTTAGTGAATAATCAGAGTCATCATCTTTCCGTGCAATGTTTGTTGCTACTGGTTTCTTTCCATCTCTTTTCTGAGCTTCGGACAATCTTTCCTCCAATGACCCTTTTCATGACAAAAGACACACTCATCTCGAGCTATATTTCTATTTCTCGATTTGGACCGAGAATTCTTTCCACCATGCTTCTTTTTTTCTCTATAATCCCTTTTCAGTCTATTAAAGCTTCAGACGATGTTCTTTCAGAATGTTTATCATTATTTCGAATTTCTAAATTGGTCAATGTTGTGCAGACATCTTTGAAAATGATCATACTTCTCATATATCAAGGTAGTCATAAAATGATTATACTTTTCTTGCAGTGAGTATAGCAGAATTATAACCTTGACTTCATCATTAATGTCTTCATCAAGATTTTTCAAATCAGCAAGTAACTTTTCAAATCTTGAGATATGATCGTGCATGGACACCGCATGTTTCATTTGAAAGCTATACACCTGGCTCATTGCATGAAGATGATTTTCAAGACTTTTTAATAAGTATTTTTCTTTTAATGTAGCCACAAAGTTATCGCACACTCCTCATCTTTCACCAGATATTTTACCTCTTTGGTCAAACAAGATCTGATTTGATCACAAGCTTTCTCATTTATACGATCCCAAGTTTGTAAATAGTGTGTATTTATTCATATCTAAGAAATTTCTATCAACAAGATGATAAGAGTTTAAGGAGTTTTGGTTTTAAGTGGGATAGCTGTACCCCTCTATTCTGCTGGAAACTTTCACGTGCATATATTCATACGAAATTAACATAATAAAGGCTGTTTTCTAAGTATAAATAGTTTATTGAGAAAATTGTAGAAGGTGAAACTTTCAGAATTTAGGAGAGACCTGCTCAAACTATTTCATGAGACACTTCAAGTGAGAGGCGAGACGTGTTACATCATCATACAACACCTATTATTGGATGTTAAAAGATCGATGTTGAAAATTTGGATGGGAAAATCAACTTCTATATGTAGAGGCACGAAATTATGGATACCCTTATTCAAATCGATTTTAATATTGTTCTGAAAAATAAAAGACATTTGTATGATGAAGAAACTTGAGATCATATGAAAGAAAAAATTTATGGTCAAATCAGATCTTGCTTAACCAAGGAGGTGAAATACCTAGTAAAATACCTTGATCGTATGAATGAGTATAGCCATTTGTGACTACCTTGATATATGGGAAAAACGTGATCATCTTCAAAGATGTTTGCATAGCATTCACTATTTTGGAGATCCGGAATAACGATAAACATTCTGAAAGAGCATTGTCTGAAGTTTTGTTACCCAAAAAAATGACGATAGAGAAAAAAAAGAAGCATGGTGGAAAGAATTCTCGGTTTAAATAAAAAAGTAGAAATATAGCTCGAGATGAATATGCTTTTTGTCATGAAAAGAGATATTGGAGGAAAGATTATCTGAAAGCTCGGAAAAGAAATGGGAAAAAACCAATAGCAGCGAGCATGACACGGAAAATAAAGACTTTGATTATTCATTAAGTATTATGCTTACAATATATGTGGCTAGTACAAGCGAGTGAATACTTGATACCAATGCAACTTGTCATTTTTGTCCCATAAAGGAATGGTTTACGAATTTTCATAATTTAGAATCCATTGCAGTTGTGATGGGAAATGATTAATTTTGTTGTATAGTGGGGATTTAAAAAACTCAGCTCAAAATATTTGATAGAATGGTCAGAAATCTAAAAGAGGTTAGATATGTTACAGTATTAAGGAAAAATCTAATTTTTTTTAGTGCTTTGGAAGCTAAAGTCTATAAGGTTACCATAGAAAATGCAATAATTAAGTTCACGTATGGGGCTACAGTGATTCTGCAAGGGATTAGGTGTCACAATTTGTACTATTTGAAGGGAGGTGCAATTGATAAAGTTAATATTGCTGAGGTATATAGTGACACCACAAAGCTATGACATGTACAACTGAGACATATTTAGCTCAGATTTGTACAAATATTCGCCGAAATGAATAATTATTGAAAAGTCAATAAAGAGCCCACAAAATTTGAAATTGCAAACCACTATTTAAAATTTGGAAAGGTTGGCATCGAAGAAGAATTTTGTAGCTTGTTTTAAAGACTTTTAATGCAATTGAAATCATTAAAGAGTTAGTGGGAAAATTGACAAGTTGCTACCAAGTTGAATTTTTTGCCATTGTTTAGGCTATAAATAAAGAGGTGATGAGAGCTTGAATGCATCCCAAAACTTGAGAGAAACCTCAAATTCAGAGAAAAAAATACTTTATTAGAGAATTATTGTAAGGGTGAGCCATTAGAAAGTATGGCAATTGAGAGGTATTTCTTTTCAAAAGTGTGTGAGAGTACAGGGGTATTTAGAATCTGGGAAGTTATGTTTCTTTATTTAAATATTATATTCTAATAATTGTTAATAATTGTGTTATTAATAATTATTTTCTCTTGCTTTTGTGGACGTATATATAATTGCATAACTACTTTAAATTTTCTGTTATATTTTTATGTAATTATTCAGTGTACTTGATTCCTTATTTTGCGCACAAAAAATCATACATTATGTAAGGTAGGTGCAAATATGCTACTTCGATGATGCCCCAGAACCATTTACTTTTATATGAAATATTTGAAACACGTATTCGGCATAAAATTCACCCTTAAAATAAACCATATCATTCCAACTGCGATTATTGATGCTTTTATGATTGGTCACCACCTTGGTCTAAGATTTGTCTCCTGGTCTGCAGGTGTACAACTTTTCCTCGTCAATGGCAAGGAAAACACATTCGAGATCTAAAAGACTGGTTGATGTGACCACTCTCAAGTCCTTAGCTTTTCCGGACATTGATTCCACTAAATGTGGCGGTAACTCCATTCGGTCTCTTGTGAAAGGATTTAGAAGGCACATATTTTTTTTTTGCCTCTTGAAAGTAATTATTAGCAACTAACCGTCGTGTGAACTCGAACACCAGCTTTCTTTTAATTGCGGAAGAAATATTTGGTGAAGTTTGTTTGTTTGGGCGTTGAAGAGAGTGCAAGAAGAGTACTGTGACGATGATGAGAGCAATAGGAAAGGAGATTGAAGATTTGTAAGTTGACGGTATAGACTTCTGATAAGAGATCGCCATGAAAGATAGACGGCTGCACAGTGCGAGATTTCAACACAATCTGTGAGTTTTTGGAAGATTTGGGATAGGACTTGCATGGGAAGATTGGACCACGACCTAATTACTATTGGTTCTGCTGCTGCCATTATCAAGAAGGAAACACAACACAAACGATAGTAAGGGTCTTCTTTTATAGAAAGGAGTTTGCATGGGAAGATCGGACCGCGATCTAATTAATATTGGTTCTACTGCTGCCACTATGAAGTAGGACACGCAACATAAGCGATAAATCGAACATTGGGTTTTTAAAGGCACTACTAGAAAAATGACATTTACTGACACTTAGTAAAAAGTATCAGTAATTATGAACAAATGCACCTATTAACAAGTAGGTATTAGAGGTTATTGATACTAGTGTGTCAGTAAATTAAATATCAATAATTACTTACACTAAAGTATCAGAGATAAAAAAAAAATTTATTAATAGTTGTTTTAGTTGCAACTCGAACTTAAGACTTCTAAAGTTTAAAATTTTAACATTCGAAACGCAGACCATTGAGTCATGTTGAATTAACTTAATTAATTCGTTTTAAAGATTTAAAAAACAAAAATATAATAATAGAAACATAAAAAAACCTAAATGCTCGATATCTCTAACTCTCACCCAGATGCTTTCCCCTGTCCACCTCTTCGCCTCCCTCCAGTCCGCGCTCGTCCTCTTCCTCTTCCTCTTCCTCTTCCTCTTCCTCTTCCTCTCCTCTCCATCCTCCTCTCCGAATCCACCTCATTCCTCCCTTTTCCCTCCGATCTCTTCTTCACCCTCGCCGCCTCTCTGTTCTTCCTCCAGACTGGTGTTTACTCTGTTCGAAGATATGGTCAAGTGCATGTTGCTCTGCAATTGCCAGTCTGTTCTCTTCTCCTTCCATTTCTTATCTTCTCTTTTTAGCGTTTTCGTTTTGCATATCACCCGTTCGATACCGCTTTTGCAGTTTCTCAATCTTATTACGGCACTGAATGGAGGACTTAGAAGCTCCGGGAGTGGATTCGGAGACGGCGGAGGAGACGGCATCCCAATCGGAGGTGCTGAGGTTGCCGCGATTGAGAGAGAGCTACTTGGCACAATAGGCGTTGATGATGGCTAGGGTTTCGTTGGTGGTCCAGCAAGGCGGTGGGATGTCACCGTTTCGAGAGGAAGTAAGGTTCCTAGACGTCTTAATCATCGAGAAATCGGTCGTGTTTGCAGATCGGTAGTGAGGTTCCTAGACGTAAAATTTGATCTAAAGGTAAAATTTGTTATTATTATTATTATTTTTTAATTTTTTTGAATATAATTTTTTTGTTTCAAAATTGGAGTTCATTTGTATTTGTTTTTTATAGAGAAAGAAGAGTGCTGGAGTAATGATATTGAAAATCAGCGTTTGGAATCTCCAGAAATTGATAAGAGCCTCAAGGATGAGGTAACGATTCATTTGTTTGTTTTGAATTTTGATTATGTATGTGGAAGCTGATGTGTGATTGACGAACAGCAACTGCTATCAATTTGCCGGAAGGCCCAATTGAACCCCCAACACCCTTATCAATTGATAAGTTCCTGCTGCCGCAACTGCAACTGCTGCTTGTTCTACAGCAGCAGCAATTGCAGCAGCTACTGTTGTGCTTTCTAAGAAACAAATAGACTAGTGATTTACATGTGCAATGAATTGTTTGTTGTTGATTTTATTGGTTTTTGTATAATCAATTTAGTTGCAAAAATTGCTTCTCATGTGACTCATCTTGCTTTTTATGACTGATTGTAATTTTAAAGGGATAATTGTTGATTTAATGCGTGGTCGATTGTCAATTGTTATATTTTGCTTTAGCTTATTTGTTGGGTTTCTTGTGTTTGTCTCTATGTTCTTAGTTCATGCTTGAATTATTCCACAACCAATTGCAATGTTGAGACTTCTTTATCTCGAACTGTTTTTTTTTTTTTTGGTTTTCTATCGTTGGTTATGTTTGAAAAGTGACCCATTGCCATGATGGTATCAAACTATAGGTACTTGGATAAGGTTTGAACTCCCAGACTCTGTTTGTACTTGGTCTCCGGTACCAAACCTTTAATCTTGTATATTTGCTAACCGGGAGAACCACCTCGATCGAGAGAGAGTACTTTATATGATACCCTGTACTATATACCCTGTACTGTTTCGGTGTTTCTAGCACGCTATGGAACTTCCATTCAGATCCTCTCTTGCGACACAACAGAAAGTTTGAGGTTCTTCTGGATGCAAGTGCTGCTTCTTTGATAATGGACCAGCCTAACTTGGATAGGAAAAAAGAAAGAAAAATTATATTCCAGAATCAAGAAGTACTTTATATTTTACCCTTTATTATATGACAATGAAATGATATCTATGTACAAAATTTAGCATTTGAAGATATGATGTTAAAAATTATATGCACGGTTTCTTTGTGCTATCCATCTTGAGGGATCCCAGACATTGGAACTTAACAACTTTTTTGCTTCTTCCACTTCCATCCTATCATGTGAGTCCAAGGACAAATTATTCTGCCTTTCTCTTTTATTTTCCATGTGCTTTTGTTTGGATTTATTTATTGGTGATTGAAAATTTTACCTGTAGACTAGAATTTTCATTTTTCTGTTTGTTCACTAAATTGTTTTAGTTTGGATTGATCTTCTTGCAGGTTTGGAACTGGTTCCAAAACGCAGGATCAGTATCAAATACCTCGGAGGAGTCAAGAGAAAAGCTAGAGCGAGAGGTAATGATCTATGCCAACTTTATGTGGTTTTATGTTCGAAGAAGTTGAATTTTCGGTCTTTGTCAATTCTATCGTTTTCACAGACATGTTATTAATCCTTCTTCTTGTTTCTTAGATTTGGGCTTCCTGTGCCATCTTGAGTTAGTGATGAGGAGGAAAGAGGAAAGCTCGACTCACCGATTTGCACCATATCCCAAAACAAACTCTTTGGAGGAAGACAAAAGAAAAGCTAGGGCACTTCGGTATGTATTACTCGCAAATGAATTGTTTTTTCCGTTATTAGCAGATTATTTAATAAATGTCTAACACCATGCTGTAATACAATGGTTGGTTGACATGCATGATCGATGTTGGCTTTTTCTTTCCCTTCGACTTCTCAAAAACCTCATCTAGTTACGTGTCACAAGTGAATGGCAAGGGAAATATTGAAGTCGTAAGTCCTCTTGTCGTTATTACAAGCACATTGGAGAAAATGCTCTTACAAATTTGCTTTCTAGAGTACTTGACCTTTCTTTTGTTTTACATAACGTATGCGACTATTACCATGAGGTCGGTGGAGTCTCCTAAATCGAAAATGCCTTGTGAAATCTGCATGTTAAGGTTTGTTTTGAAAATAGAGTTCACTTTAGCATCTACCACACCATTTATGTTCTATTTAGTCGTCTAACCTTAGGAATAACGTGGCTTAATTCATGTATGTATCTCAGATATTTTCAATGATCTTTCCTTGTCAATATTCTGAGGTAGTGCTTTCCTTGTCAATATTCTGAGGTAGCTGCTGTGCTTTTTGCTTTTGGGTATCCGGACATCATAACAGTTGACAAATTTAATAAAATTTGCATCATGTTGTTAGGTTGTCATTGGAATGGATGTTCGTCGCTTCGAATTTTATGGCTCGGATAAGACTTATGATTTGAACTTCAAGGAAGAGGTGAGTTATTGATAGTTGGCATGAGCTACTTGTTTGGTTTAGCAGATCATGATTTGTTGTCGGATTTGCATATTCATTTGAAGTTGTTGCCTGATCATCTTTGATTGGTTGTATGCATTATTTAAGCCAACCCTTTTGGAGATTTTCATTAACTAGTTATCTCGTTGCTATTATTGTAATTACGTTCGATCAACTTTCTCCTTAGGTGCCTAATGTTTTTGGTAAAATACTTATTTTTTTCCTGCTTTCTTAATTTTTTGGTCTTCTTTTGCGGAACAATGATGGTTCACAAAAGATCTCGGGAGATGCACTCAAAGATCTCTACAAGTCTTTCATCTCTAATTATCCTATTGTATCAATTGAAGATCCATTTGACTAAGACGATTGGGAGCCCATTGATTGTCACGTTATCGATGTGGATGATCTTTATTTTTTTTTAATATTTTAATCTTCCTTAAATTTGTAGATGGAGAGCTCGATTTGTTTTGTGTATGAAAGTAATGGTGTTTTGTCAAAGAACCCATATGATTTGGGGTGTGTACAGAATTAAGTAGTAAACTCTTTTAAGAATGTTTGGTGAAGAAAGCCAAACAAAATAGCCATAATGTTTTGTTAGAAATTTTATATATAATTGTTCATTTTAGCAGTTTACTAATATTCTTTTTTAAATAATATCATTAGATTGACAAAACTTAAAATGAAAATAATAACTAATAAAAGTCATTGATACTAAAAATATATCATAAAGTATCAGTTTCATTGGGGTGATTGTTTTATTGGTATTACTAACTCGTGATATTATAGTAATAGTAATTATTGATACTATAGTGTCATAAAATTTGTAATACTATGGTAATAGTAATTCCTGACACCACATTCAAGTGTCAGTATTTTTCTGACTCCCAGATCACTGACACTATTAATAAGTGTCACTAAAAGTAATTAGTGATACTAAAATAGTATCACTAAAAGTCATTTTTCTAGTAGTGAGGTCTTCTATTATAGACTCTGTAATTTCTTTTTACTATGTCGCTGTTTATTAATTTATATATCCTTTAACTCAATTTTTTTTTTCATGGACATTGGATTCTATTTATCAAAATTTCATAAAATATCTAAGGAAAAAAACTAGCGTAATTTTAGGAGGTTGTTGATACTTTCTAAACCCATCATTCAACAAAATTTTTATTATTGAATTAGGTGAGATTAATTTACTATTAAGGACAATTCACTGCATCTATAATTCAAATCATATTTAATTTTTATATACACCATTCCTTTGTTATCTATGATCATCATGTTTTATAGCTTGCAGATCAAAATCGCCCATCAAAATCAAAAGTAAATCAAATTCATTGTTACTGATTTTGTTATCTTAAAATTCACGGATGTATATTTAATGAAATAAAAATTTTAAAAAATAAACACTCAAAACATACTATTTTATTTTTTCAATAACAATCATCAAATACTATAACTCTTGTTTTTAACTATCTATAACTAAGAAAATTTGTTGTTTTTATCTTGATACTAAACTCAATACATGAGGGGTATGTGTACATATCATAAATCAATTATAATTATTCATTTATTCAACTACCAGACAAATTATAACTATTCATTAAAACCTACCACATGAAACTTTTATCAATTGAGCTTAGATTAATTCAATTTGGATCAAGTTTATGATCCAACAATAAATAAAATAAAACTCATCAGCTTATGATTTTGTTATCTTAAAATGCACCGTTTAACTTGTGCAATATCATAATAAATTAAAAAAAGTATTTTTTATTTTTTATTTTTTTGATACAAAAAGATTTCTTATCCTTTAAATTTGTGAACGACAGCCATAAAATAGAGGGAAAATGCTTAGATGACTAGAAAAATGAGAGAAGGTCGTGCTTTCTATTTCTCTAGCCATCTATTTCAATTTAAAAATTAAAAAGAAAAAAAAATTAAGATGAAGACGAAATAACATCATTTCATTCAGGAAAATGAGATTCACACTACAGTTTGTTAAGAGATTTATGGGTGAAGCAGAACTACAGCTATGTGAGATTGGAAGAAAAATAAAGAGCAAGCACAAATTTGAACACCAGAAATTACGTGGTTCGAACTATAAGCCTACATCCACGAGCGAGCAGTAAGAAAATAATTTTATTATCTTTGGAAAAATAATAACTTTTCTCAATAATAGAGGAGAATAATTATACTCTCTCATAACTAGGAGAAAACTATTCTCACTTCTCAATACCCCAATTACACCCAATAACTCTCAAAATTCTCTCTAATACAAGAAGAAATGAACTTTCTGGGATAATAGAAATGAGGGAAGGACGCTCAATTTATAACTACATTTTAACTACTATATATTATTTATTTATTATTTTATTTCCTTTTATTCAACACGGCACTGTATGCCGTGTTGAATTGATGGACGGTGCCCACTTTCCTCCAACTTGACACAATTAACCCCACACATGCACCGAACCCACTTTCCTCCAACTTGACACAGTTAACCCCACACATAGCACCGAACGCAGCTTAAATCACTCTGTCGGCTTCACTCGTGATTTTACAGTACATTCTTGTGATTAACTTAATGAGTTCTCCTGCGTTGCCAATTTTGTTGCACCAGCACTCAACAAGATTGAGCTAAAATGCAACTATGTTCTTCTTTGAATGGGGGCTCACCAATAATGAAGAAATTAGTGATTATCTGTGCTCTTATTTAAGGAGACATTGGAGGATTGGTGAAAGATTACTCACATTCCTATATTCAAATTGATCATGAATATCAGAATATGTGTAAGTATTTGAATTCAATAATAGGCCAACTGATGTTTTCTTCTCTTTCTTCTTTAATTTATTATTATTTGCAATTGAACAAGTCAAAAAAATAAAATATGGATCAATTTCTTTCACATTACATAGTTGGACTTTGGAAGCAGCTGCAGTTTTTAATTTAATTGCTTGAATCTCTGGCGTGAGAGAGTGACCCACGGCGGGTGTTGTTTCAGACGGGAGAGAGAGTGATCCACTACTGGTGTTTTAGACGAGAGAGAGACTGACCCGACCCATGGTTGCTATAGATTTGAGGGGAGAGAGATTGGTGGCTTTGTGAGAGTTGTGGCATGAGGGAGAGAGCGAGAGAATGTGCGTCTTATGAATGGTGAGTGTGTTTCCGTGTTGCAATTCTCTTCCTACAGTAAGATTTTATAGTTAACACAAAATGCAGCGTTCTGTGCTAACTGTGGCGAGAATATCGCTATTGTTTCATCCACGCTCCTTTCACCTTATCCTCCATGCTCCCTCGTCAAATATTTCCCTTCCAGCAACTCTCCTCTATTACGGGCTGACGGCAAAAGCGTCAGTCTTTCACTCATCTCCTCTGTCACTACAACAAAGCGACACTCTTTCCGTCTCTCTCTCTCTCTCTCTCTCGGCAAACATTAAGTAAGCTCAAGCAGTAGTCAATTTTTTTTTAAAGTTTTTTTTCCCTTTAACTACTTTAGTTAATTTTCTTTTATTTTATCAAGAATCAATCACGATAAGTTAAGTTTGCAATGGTGGCTTTAATACAAGCGAACAAAATGACCGCGAAAAACTCTATATGCTAGAAAAGCTTCATATTTTGAGTAATTTTTTTAATAATTTTCTTATTAATAATTTTTTTTTTAAGTAAGCATGGTAAGAAAGCCTATATATATTTAGTGATCTTAATGTAAAAGAAAGAGTTCTCTACTTTCATCCTATTTTTTTTATTATTTTTTTATAGCAATTTCTATAATAGATTTCAATTTTATAATGGCGATTAGAATGAGCGATTGATGAATATAAATGACGAATAAAAAAATGCTATTGGTATGGAATCAGAAAGGGTGAATATAATTAATAATATTATCTAACCATTAATTCATTTATTATTAGTCTTTCCAAGACAAAATTAAATTTTTTATCTTTTCAATTTTCTAATAAAACTTAATTATTTAACATTTGAATCTTTGACTTTTAGTATTCCTTTTAATTTTTATTAAAAACCTTATAATCTCAAAGTCAATGGATGAAAAAAATTATTACATTCATTTTAAAATAAAAAATTAATTTCTTGAAATACAGAGTGTATTTATTATCTTATCATCAATTCATCACCTCAATTTTTTATGTACCACATGTCTAAATATTCTATTTGAAAATAATATTGTTCTTATTTATTTGTTGTTTATTTGTGTAATGGCTCTAATGGTAAAAAGATAAATAAATAAATAAATAAATATATATATATATATCTTCTTCATTATTTTTCTTTTTAGATTTTATTTTGAAAATTAGTAAAACAAAAAATACTCTAAAGCCGGCCATGTAAGTTTGTATAATAAGTTTATGGAATTCATATTAATTTTTTTTTACATTCTTTTTGTAGGTTGGAAACTAATTGAAAAATTATTAGTTAATGTTCGAATTTATGTGATTTTTGTACTATGTTTGGTGTTCAAGTGTTATTTTTAAATTATTTCAATTTTTACCATGTAAAATTATTTCATTTTGTACTATGTACTAGAAAAAACTTGTAGACATTCAATTGCAATGACTTATGTAATCGAAAATTATAAAAAAAAAATTCAAAAATTATAAAAGAAACATCGGACCAGCCAAAGTTCGGAAAAAAAAAAACAATAGTTCAATGATCAATGTCAACAAAAAAAATATTTATATATCCTTAATTCATTACTACAAATTGTCGTTTTAGGCCAAATCAAACCCAAATGATAGAGAAAATAATCGGAACAAAATACAAGTCGAACATCAATCACAAAAAATTTTATCTTCATTACATTATTGATGTGGCAATTGTTGGAAACTTCCATTTTCAGATCCTTCACATGTCATCAAAGATTTAAATTCAAAAATTATGTTGAAGGTTTAAAATTCAAAAAACTCATTTTCCATCTTCATTTACGCAAATTCTAATTTTAGCATCACAATCAGTTTTCACAATAAATTTTAGCTTTAACACATTAGTAAATTTATTTTCTAACTTACCACTACAGCCATATGCAAATGTCACGTATTTTATAATCTCATTACCCCCTTTCTCACTGATTACTTCTTCATAGGAAAATCTTCTAGATTACCATGGGCTTTGTAAAACACAAATATTTTCTCATTATTATCAAATAATATTCCAAGAATTAACTTATATTTTTCTAGTTGCACGTTTTCGATTGCAAGCTCATTTTCTAAATTTTCTATTTCTATAAAATAATCAATATTTGTATTAAGAATAAGTTATTATAAATTTTTACAAAATTTTTGTCTAACAAAAACTTAATCCATTAAATTTATAAAAATTTAAATTTAAAAAAATTCTAAATCAAACAGAATTATCATTATCATTTATAAAAAAAAAAAACCATTACAAAATTCAAACAAATTAATTTATATTAATTTTTTATAGTCACAACCTTAACTACAACAACAATTCCAGAAGCACACATAATAAATCTCAAAATTACAAAACCCCATAAAGCAAAATATAGCAAATTGAGACTTTAAATAGACCAAAATTACATTGAACTAAAATTCAATAATTTTCAAACAAATTAAACCAGCTTTCCCAAATTCACTGCAATTCTACAAAGCCACCCAATTCAACAAACAAACACTAAATCGAACATACGTACCCAAAATATTGAATGTAAGAATCAGATCTTTCACAAATTTAATCGTTAAGATTTACTGAAGACACGAATTCGGACATCAACTAATTATTTTTCAATTAGTTTCCTACCTGCAGAAGGAATGTAAAAAAAATTAATATAAATTCCGGAAGCTTATTATACAACCTTTTCCTGTTTGATTCTCGAGAAAATGAAAGAAAATAAACTAAACCAGCTAAGGGAAAAAAAAAAAAACTTCAAAAAAAATTTACTACTGCTTTAGCTTACTTAATTTTGTTGAGAGCTCAGAGAGATGGAAAGGGTGCTGCTTTGTTGCAGTGACAGAGGAGAGTGTCGTGAGCCTGTGATGAGTGACAGATAGAGTTAGTGGAAGGAAAGTATTTGACAAGGGAGCATGGATGAAGTGAAAGGAGCACGGACGAAATGATTTCATTTCGTCTTTATCTTGATCTTTTTAACTTTTTCAATTTTTAAATTAAAAGAGATGACTACAGACATGGAGAACAAAATGGCAGCATGTGCTGCCATTTTTCTCAGCCTTCTCTCATTTCTCTAACTATCTAGCAGCACTCAAAATAAAAAATATAATCCCCATAATCATGGAGCACAAGTACTCACCCAAAATCGCACAATCTACCACAATCATAGAGCAAAGACTTTGTAATATTCACACATTTCATTAGGATCATTAAAAAAAAATATCCCAACTTTAGGTTCAAGAACTTTTTCTTTCACATTTTTGTTGTTATTGTTTGGGAAATATCGGGCAGGTCTCTTCGAGGCCTTTCTAGTTCGAATAAAATACCCCGAGGTCGACCCAGCTCGAGCAGAAGTCCCGACCACTGGCTCGAAGACAATCTCTCTAGACGTCAAAGCTGGTCAAGGTAAAGGAATTCAGAGCCGCCCGAGCTCCGAGCTCTTTTGCCTGCTCGAGGTCATCAGGACCGGCCAAGGCTGGACGAAGACGGAGAGCTCGAAAATTGATCGAGGCCCGAGCTCTCCTTCTGCTCGCTGCGGTTAAGTTCTCGAGCACAACTGAGCTACGCTAACCACAGGACAATGGAATGTAAGACTCGGCTCAGGACAGTCCGACCTGTTTCCTCAGGATCCCGCACACCTTTTTGATGTCAGATTGGGCCCCATAATGGAGGGTGGTGGTACTGTTGCCAATGGCCGGTACATGCCCCCACGGTGTCATCATTCCTAGCGCATATGCCCGACATGGTGATCTGGCCACGTGAACCGAGCTAAGGAGACAGTCGCGCATCCCCAGGGAATATTACGCCAATCCCACTGTCGAGGGACCCGGACACCACCGACGCGGAATGGATGCTCTTGAGAGAAAGGGCGGGAAAATGAAAAGAAAGTATAAAAGAAAACGAATCGGATGCGTTACTAAGGGTTGAAAAATTCATTCACGGAATTCCAAAAAATTGACACGAGTTCTTCCTATCCCTACTTCCCTTACCTTGATTATCTGAAAAAACCATATTTATTTAAAAGGGAGGGCAAAAAATATCCCTTTCATCTTTCCGGTCTCTCTGACTAAGGGAGATACCAAAAAGAACAACTCGATTACTGACTTGAGCGTCGGAGGGTTTTCGCCGGAACACGCCCGGCTACCCCTGACCCTGTTTTCTATGAGTACAGGTCCAGAAAATCTCCGTTCGGGAAAAGACAGTGGAATAGGACGAAGGAGACAGTCCTACTCGAGCTCGAGCTAGTTGCGAGCAGAAGGTTCGAGGCACTGTTTGAAGGCACGCGGGAAAACTACATCAACAGTTATCAAATTCGATCTGCACTAATTCCTTAATATTTTCTTCAAAATCAGTCTCCTCTGACTCCTCCAATTTTTTAACTTCATCCATTTTGTTGAATCTAAACTAGTAAAAAAAATCGATTTGGACTCTCCAAGATCAACTCTAATGCTCTATTTTGTTGAATATTAATATATTAGCCTAAATGAACACTACCTAAATCAAATCAGTAGCAATCACAAATAAAATCCATGAAAGACAGAGAGCATCACACACTTAACACTAGGATTTATAGTGGTTCAGTCACCATGTGACCTACATCCACATGTGACCTACATCCACTTGTGAGAGAGAACAAAAAATTCACTATGAGAGCTTTTACAAGGTACAAGATACAAGAGAAAATGTAACTCAATCATCTCATTATATCTAATTACATAGCCTTTTATATAAGAGCTAACAGATCTGAAAAGACCCTTTACCAATTAGCTGTCAAAGCTATCTGGGTTTGTTATTAAGAAGTCCAGAATTTGCCCCCATGCATAACTGATTTTAACAACCTTTCAAACCTCCGGTGGACATGTGTTAAAACTTCATAAAATATGATCTCCAAAATGTCATATAGTTATGTCTTTTTGTATAAGCAAGGCACATGATGCAATACGTGCTTTACTTATTCATTCAACTAACACTTACAAAGATGTCATGTAGCTCATTGATCTTCTATAACCAATATGTTATATGTTAATGCAAATTGCATTCGACCTGTCATCTTCTCTTTAGAACCCATATTTGCTTTTTATCTTCAACAATCTCCACCTTGAACTCAAATTAGTTACTCCTTGAATCCTCCATCAAATTTATCATTTGTAAGTTATTTTACAGATTCCAACTGAGTTCAAATAGAACTCAAACTTGGTACTTGAAACAACCTTTGTTAACATGTCTGTAAGGTTATCATTAGTGTGAATTTTCATCAACTTCATTACTTTTGACACTTCCAACCTTAGAAAATGAAGTTTAACGTTTTTGTACTTTGTCTTATCATGATGCACCTAGTTCTTGCTTATACATATTGCATTTTGATTGTCATAATGGACCGCCACCTACTTCTGTTCATACCTTAGCTCAGTAACCATTCGTCTAAGCTATATTGCTTATTTAATAGCCTCTGTTCCTGCAGTGTATTTAGTTTCAATTATTGACAAAGTAATAACACTGTGCAATATAACTTTCTAATTTATAGTACAACAATTAAGAGAGAATAAATAACGAGTCAGAACCTCATTTTATCTAGATCCCCTGCATAATCTACATCCACAAAGCCTTTAACACTGACTTCATTTTGCCTTTTGATGCCATATAGCAGACCATAATATGCTGTACTATTCAGTTATCTTAAAATCCAATATACAACTTTCCAATATTCTTTTCCTAGGTTTGACATATACCTACTCACAACACTGACTGCATAGGATATCTCAGGTCTAGTAAGAACTATAGCATACATTAGACATCCAACAACACTTGAATATGGTATAGCAGTCATTTATTATTTTCATCCTTATTCTTTAGTAATGGGATACTGGTGACATGAGAGTTTGAAATGTGCTGGTAATATTGTCTGAACAGGCTTTGAGTTTCCCATTCCAAACTTTTCAAGCACATTTTTAATGTATTTTTGTTCAATTAAGTGTAGAATACCCTTCTTCCTATCTATAATTATTTCTACCCCAAGAATCTTCTTTGCAACTCCAAGATCCTTAATTTTAAAATCTTATCTCAGTTGCTATTTTAGCATACTTATCTGCTTTATGCTTTGACAGGCTATCTGAATATCATCAACATATAATAAAAGATAAACTTTATTATCACCTTTCAGATTTTTGAAATAAACACAATAATCAAAGTTACATATTTGAAAGCTGTGCTCTGACATGAATATATTAAACCTTAAATAATATTATCTTGGGACTGCTTAAGCCTATACAATGACTTTTAAAAAAAAGACAAACATAATTAGCCCTCTGTGAATCCACAAGCCCTCTAGTTGAGCCATTATAATTATCTTATCTAACTCACCATAAAGAAAAGTTGTCTTGACATCCATCTGTTTAAGATACATATCTTTTATAGTCACAAGTACTAATAAGATTCTCAAGGATGAATGTTTGGCCACTAGAGAAAACACCTTTGCAAAATCAATGCCTTCATTCTGTGTGAAGCCTTTGGCAACAAGCCTGGTTTTGTATCTTTGTGTTTCAATACTTAGTATCCCCTCCCCAACAAGGCCCTCATCTTAAGCTTCCATAGGTGAAAGTTATTTTTACCTATAAACTTTTTTACCTTAAGTTTGGATGCAACCATCTTTTGAGATCAAGAACTCATAGAATGGCTCTGATACCAATCTTTTGAATTTAAACCAGTAGAAAAAATGATTTGAACTTTCTAAGATCTACTTTAATGCTCTATAATCTCAATATATTGGCCTAAATGAACACTACCTAAATCAGATCAATCAAATCAATAACAATCACAAATAAAATCTAGGAAAGACAAAGAGCATCAACACCATGTGGCCTACATCTACTTGTGAGAGAGAACAAAGAATTCACTACGAGAGATTTCACAAGGTACAATATACAAGAGAAAGTGTAACTAACTCATCTCATCACCATATCTAATTACATAGTTTTATATAAAATCTAACAAATCCGAAAAGACCCTTCACCAATCAGCTATCAAAGCTACCTGGGTTTGTTATAAAAAAGTTATGAATTTACCCGCATGCATAACTACTGCAAAATAACAACATTAATATATGCAAGTTTCTTGGGTTTATTAATTAATTATCTCAATTATTTTATAAGCACAAGAAATATCTTTTGAACTACCACGAGATTTTTTATTGTAATAACAACCACAATTAGTCTGTAATAAATTCAACATAACATTCTAGAAAGTATTTGAAATCCAAAGATCTATTTATACGAGCAACAATGGCTAGAACAGCTAGGCACAAACTCTGGAATTGTTGCGGCTTGGCTATGGCTGCTTGTAGTAGTACCATGGGATATAGCTTGGCTTTGGTTTTTCATGGTAGTATAGTTTGTTTCGTTGCTCTTCAATCGTGTTAAGGAAAATGAGTTTCTATTTTTTTTTAAATTTTAGTGAAGATCTAAACTAAAACTGTGTTAGAATTTTATTGATATTTCAAAATATTAATTTCTACATTGGAAGAAGATGAAAATAATTACTTTTATATTTAATTTTAAATTAGTCATGTGTTTGATTTAGTTATAAATTAGAATTAAATAAATCAAATCTAAAAGTAATTTGGATAATTTAAATTGAATTAGTTTGTGAGATACTTGGATAACCAATTCAAATTAAATTAGGAAAATGAATAATTAATTCAAATTAAATTAGAAAAAAAATATATAGGGTTTCTCTATATAAATAAGATAGGAAAATAATTTCGATGACCTTTCATTCTATCTTATTATTCTTTCACTGTTCTCTACTGTTATTTAGAGTGCAACCTTACAATAGTAGCGTTATTGAATCCGGAAAATCAATATACATTATTTGCGTGTTATTTTTGTATTAGAAAATTTTCTTAAATTATAGAAATTAATTTTAAAGACAGTACATTATGCACGCTTTAATGAATTTATGATTATTGTCAAATAAATAATATTGTAGAAAGTATTACGTGAATAATAATACTAGGTAAATAGTGCTTATAACTACTATTTATATCTGCATAATAAAATTATTGATTCGATTAGTTTAAGACTTCAAAGAAACAATAACAACTCATATTTTTAATAAAATTGTATCATATTTGTTATTAATGCAAATTTTTATAATGATTGGGATTTTACTCACAATAGGTATCAGCACGCTAACATTAATTGGCTGAAAAAGAAAGAAAATACTGAAAACTGACAAAGAAATAAAAAGTACTAAAAACCGACAAAGAAATAAATTTTGTTTCTTTGCTTTTACAAAAGTACTTGGCTGAGAAAGAAATTAAGTATTAAAAGCAGACAAAGCAATAAATTTTGTGCCTGTGTTTTTACGATAAAGATCTTGTTTTAAAATTACAAAAATTGGAGGAGAATATATTTTCTTGTGCTATAGTTAAATGATGGTGTGCAATTTTTGTGCTACTTTATCACTATTGAGTTACCATAACACAATTGCCAAAAATTTAAAGTAACAAACTGAGCCTAGCTAGCAACGGTGGACATACTTGTGGCTAGGCTTTTAAATCCTCAAGTTTCATGGTGTTTTGTTTTATAAAAATAGAGTTTTTACACGGCACCGGCAATTTTATATAATGTAAAAGATGTAAAAACTCTATTTTTACATTTCTTAATAAGATTGCACGGTACGGGCAATTTTATGGCCTCAGCGCCCCCGGAACTGTTCATTTTATATGAAATATTTGACACCCATGGTCGACATAAAATTCACTTTTAAAGCAAATCGTATCAGGCCAACGCCAATAATATTTGTGACTGCTATTATTGATGACCACCTCGGTCCAAGATCTTGCAATCTGCGAGTTTTTGGAAGATTTCGAATACGAGTTCCATGGGAAGATCCGAGGACCATGACCTTCGTGATAATGATGCTTCGTCTGTTGCGGCCATTGAATTATGAAGAAGGATGGATGCTGCATCACAACTGTAAACCCTAATTAAAATAACAGATTAGGGTTTTGACTTTTGAATGGTTTCTCATATATATATATATAGGAATTATTATGGGAACCTTCTACGCCATTTAATTGTTATTTCAAAAATATTTTTAACTCGATTCAATTTCTTTTTTTTTTTTTTTTGGGACATATGATTCAGATTTTTTTCCCCAGATTTCATGAAAAGAGTTTTATATGATTAACTTTCTTTGCTATTTATTATTATTACCAAAGATTTGTGCTTTATTAATTTTATTATTTTTTATTGTTTATATCTAATAACTTTTTAAATTTTGCATATATAAAGCATCTTAAAAATAAATATTATCATGCTCATCCATCACTGTCATGGATGAATCAGAATGTCCAAAATCTCTTGTATTCACATGTATGTTAAACATTACAATGAAATCTTGCAATGATTTCATCTTTCTATGTCGAAATTTAATTTACAGGAATTCTTACTGCATAAATGATCATATTTTATATAGATAATTGATAACCAGATTGCAACAAATGACGAAATTATGAATGATATACATAACGATATAGGCAACTAATTTTATTTGTTTTTAGTAGAATATACAAATGATTAACAAACGTGACAGGAACCTGGATTTAGAGTTTAGAGAGTAATCTTTTTTTTTTTTTAACTTAATTATGATTAATTTTATTAAAGTCACATCCTTTGATTAATTAGTTTCATTTATCCTTAAATATAATTTAATTTAAGGATAATTTAGTAAATTAAAAATTTATTAAACTATGGATATCAATAATATTTTAATTATTAGATTCAAATAACTTCACCTTTTTTAAAAATCAAAATTTGAAAAATAGTGACACATGAGAACACCTAGTGATTTTGCCCAATTTTTTTTAAATCGTCGTTCAATTTCGCCAAAGGTTACTTTTATAAGCTGTTTACTTGTAAGAATTAAAATCGGAATGAGTTGGATTGCCAATGTTTTTACTTTTTCTTGGAATTGAAATATGAATGAGTTAGATTGTAACAAATTATTTAAAAATACTTAATGAACTATTGTCATAATTATTATTTTATATTTTTAAAAATAATTTAATTATAATGATTATTTATTAAATATTATTATTTTTATTAATTAATAATAATAATATTTAAATAAATAATCACAATAATTAATATATTGTAATAGTTAATTAATTAAAATATTTCTTATAATTAATTAATATAATAATAATTATTATTTAATATATTAATAAATTATTAACAATCAATTAATAAAAATATTACTAATAATAATAGTTATATTAATTAATATAATAATTATTGTTAATATAATAATAATAATAATTGTTAATATATTAATTAATTATAATATATTATTATAATTAACTATAATAATATATTAGTGATTGTGATTATCTATTCAAAAATTTTTATTATTAGTAGTTATTGTTAATAATATATTGATATATTAATTAATAATTATTATTATATTAATTAGTAATTATCATAATAAATTAAATATTAACTATAATAATAAATAAATTATTGTGATTATTTTTTCAAAATTATTATTTTTATTGTTAATAATATATTAATTATAATAATTATTATATTAATTAATTATAATAATATAATAATAATTATAATATTTTTATTAATTAATTAAGATATATTAATTTATTATAAAATATATTAATTAACAATAATTATTATTATATTAATTAATTATAATAATATATTATAGTAATTATTATAATAATTTATTAATTAATTATAATTAATAACAAAATGGAAAGTTTTTATTTTGGCCCGGGGAGCGCAAAATGATCGATCCAAGGATTCTGATTCCATGAAGTAAACGCTGTCAATAATTCTGATTCCTCAGACTTGGAAGTAAACGAACATAATATTAAATTGACATATTCATAGTAATTTATTCAATATAAAAGCATTTGTCAATACCAAGAACAACACATTTAGGATCCAATGGACTGGTTGAAGTGACCACTCTCAAGTCATGTACTGTCTCACGGGGTTTTAAATTAAATATATCCCAAAAATAAGGTAATTATGCAGATATACCCCATAATTTAAAATTATGTAGATATATCATTTTAGTGTGTGGATTGATTAAACTATCCCTAAAAGAAAAATATAAAACCACACAATAAAATTTTTTCTCTTGTATAGGGATGGCAAAAAAGTCTGGTTTGATTTTTTGGTTTTTGGCTCGAATTTAAGGGTCAAAATTCGGGCTTATACTTTAATTTTTAGGCCCGATTAAATTCGGATTCGGATTCAAATTCGGGCCTTATGTGACCCGGCCCAATTATTTAATAAATTAAAAAAAAATCACACGCTGCTGACACGCACACATATACCATAGTCACATTGATATAAAACATGAGTTTTATTATTATTTTTTTAATGTTAGGTTGTATTATTGAATTGTGGGATTGTGTGTTTTTATTTGTATAGGACATGAGTGTTACTTTTTTTTTTTTTATACTGAGTTGTGGAATTGTGTGTTTTCATTTGTACAAGACATAATTTTTTTTTTTAAATGTTGTGTTGTGGAATTTAATTGTGGACTTGTGTGGTTTTATTTCTATATAATGATTTTTTTTTTAATGACACAAGTGTAAATCAAATTTTGAATATAGGTTGTGAAATTATGTGTTTTTATTGAAGTATTAAGTTTGAACCTGAGAGATAAAGTAGTGGATGTGCTATGCTTGGAAATAAATCAAATAATTAAAATAATTAAACACATAACTGAGACATTGGGTGAATAAATCACATAATTTAAGTAAAATAAAGTTGAGGCACTGTACTGGCTTGACACAAGTGTAAATCAAATTTTGAATATAGGTTGTGAAATTTTGTATTTTTATTGAAGTATTAAGTTTGAACCTCAGAGATAAAGTAGTGGATGTGCTATGCTTGGAAATAAATCAAATAATTAAAATAATTAAATACATAACTGAGACATTGGGTGAATAAATCAAATAATTTAAGTAAAATAAAGTTGAGGCACTGTACTGGCTTGACCCAAATCGAGCCCGACTGGGACCGACCTGAAACAAAAATTATCGGACTTTTCATCAGGGTCGGCTTTTGATTTGAGTTGCCAGATTGGGCTCGGGCTTTGTCAGGCCCGAGCCCAACCCGACAAATTGCCAACCCTACTCTTGCACACTCAACCATTTCACTTTTGACAACATCTTACTATATACAACAAAAAATCACTCCACACTCTCAAAACCACAACTAATCAGTCAATGTATTGAGATTTTAGTTAGCAACTAGATGCATTATTCATATAATGAGTAAGGTATTTTAAACTTTACATTATTTTATTTGTGTTATTTATTCATTTTTTTTATATTATATGGATTTTAGGGTTATATTTCATTTGTGATAAACAATAAAACAACTCAAATTTTCAGTGCATTTACATCATCTCACTTCTATATGATAGATTTTCTAACTATATTTGTTGAAATTTCATTTTGTTCCCAAAATTTTGATCACTGCAGCCGTCATACATGACTGCAATCGTATATGTATGAATTTACACGATTGTAATAGTGCAAATGCGCAAAATGTTCCAGCTGTTATGATACCTTAGAATTCTATTAGTGTAAAATATATATATATATATATATATATATATATATATATATATATATATATATATTGGAGAAAAAATATATCCTGTGACTATTATTGGACTATAGTCATGTATTTTATTAAGTTACACAATTGTTGTTATGTATATATTAATTTATGTGACAACAATTGTACAAGTGTATAAAATATTCCAGTTGTATTATTGAAAAAAAAATATTTTTTTGGAGAATAAATATTCTTCTGATCATTTACTAGACTGTAGTCGTATTTTTATAAGTTACACAACTTTTGTAGTGTATGTGTGATTTCAAATGACTGCAATCGTGCAAGTGTGAAAAATATTATAGCTGTTATGACATTTTAGCATTCTATTAGTACAAAAAATATATTTTTTTCACTAAACATTCGCTCTGCCTATTTACTGGACTATAGTTGTATATTTTAGCATGGTACACAAGAAGAATAAGAGGTTTCAGAGGAAGTGTATAGTAATGATGTTTTGCCTCCAGTGGAAAAGCGAAAAAAGGGTTGGTCATAAGAAATTACGATAGCATCACAAGGCAAAGTGAAGTTACATCGTAAATGTGGTAGGTAGGACTTAATCAACTAACTTACAGTGCACCAATTCCATTGTCTGACAATGAATCTATAGTTGGATTGAATGGAACGGAAGCAAGTATAGGAAATGTACTCAACATTACATACTTGTCCTTTTCGTTGTCTTAATTTCTTTAATATATGTAATAGTTAGTTGACAAATTTAACAAGTTTTTTTACCAGTTGGCTAAGCAGATTTCTCTCACTTATGTTGTTTTCAAAAAGAGGCAAGCAAAGGCTTATAATAGCCATGCCAATTGTTTGGAGCAAATTAATAGCTATGATGATTAAGTAGCTACTTATGTTTGCTTAAGACTTATTTATGATTCTGACTTATATTGGACCTATGTTGTTTGATGTAAAAATCTATAGTCGTATATCTATAAGATATTGTAATCGTATTTATAAAAATATTCTACTACAGTCATGATACTCAACTGTAGTCGTGTATTTATAACGATACTCGATTACATTCATGTATGCATAAAGAAAGTTTAATCATATCTATGAGGATATTCGATTGTAGTCTTTATCTATAACGATACTTGACTGCAGTCGTGTATATATAAAGAGCTATAATCATATCTATGAGGATCATCGGCTGCAGTCATGTACGTTGTAATAATATCTATAAAGAAACTATAATCATATCATTCTATTGTATCATATTTGTTCTTTCAGTAACATATTTAACAAAAAAACAACCTATGTATGATGCAAACTATCTTAAATTACATCAAATGTCAACTACATCACCATTGTAATAGTTACATCTCAAATAGTTTTCTTTTGATATCCTCAACTGCATCTAGTGATTATCAGCTAGAAATCTTTATCTTGAAATAATCTGATTCTTTGATTTTTGGTTCCATTTGCATAAACACAAAAATATTTGAATTATAATATAGATACAACTAAAAATTTACATAATAATATATTTTAAACCAATCAGAAAAATTACACGACATACTAGTTAAGAATAATATTAATTACACGACTGCAATCAAGTAAAATATGCATTACAAACTACAGCCAATATATAAAACGCAATTGATTCTTTGCCTCTGTAGAAAATGTATTAATCAATTTCAGTTTGTAATAAAAATAGTATTTCAAATTTATTATGAATGTCCGTAATTTTTCAACTAAAACACATAATGTGCTAGTCGAGCACTAAGGTTCAATAATCTTTATATGGCAATTGCAAGAAGTTTTTTATTTTTTTATGGATGTGAATTTAATATGCTAGTGATTGCGCAACATAGAAGCAATAGATATAAAATCGTTTTCATAGTCAATAGCCAATTAAAAAAATTCGGCTAATTGTAACCAATCATTTTGTATTACATGCAAGGAGGACAAAATATTTCAAACCACATCACAACCAAACATTGTAAAGACGAAGATGTGAAGGGGAAAATAGTCTCATACCTAATCTACTACTAAGAACTCCAGATGCTTTGGATGACCCTTATCTCTTTAATTGATTTTGACCTCTTAAGTGTGATTACAAGTCACCTATCCTCTTTTTGCAAAGTAATCAAACCACAGTACCATAAGTAAATTGTCTGCCTAATAAATTTATTAGATCAAACAAAAGGATTACAACAAAAATGAATGAGCTCCCTTGAAATCACTTCTTTCAGCAAGCATGCAAGTCAAAATTTAGAACTATCAAATTTCAAACAAGCAGCTATGAGCAACACACCAAAATATATGTTTTAGCTGCTTTAGTGAAAGCAATACAACAGAAAAAATTTATGATTTGATTTTGGTGAGTTTATGGTCATGAAAAAGAGATAAAGTTCGCAGTGGCTCCATTGATTCATTCAATCAGTCATGTATACATATGTTATGGCATGTAAACGTAGAGCTCTGTTTAAGATCGCTTGAAATAGAAATCGCAAAAAGAAAAGTAATTTTGAACGGAAAATGGAAAACTCTAACGTTCTTCTTCCAAAATGGATATTAGCATATCTTGTTTCGTAAATCACGAAACCTAATACTATCAATAAAGCAGACAGGATTGTTAAGACACTCAATGCTCCTTGTGATTAAAAAAATTGAAGAACACAAGCTGTTACTTTTTACTTTCTTCATCGCATTGTAAATTAACATAAGTGTTATTAATGTCTAAATAAATGCAAAAGGAAAGCAACCAACTTGAGGTCCAAATGATTAACAGAAAAACCATTGGTAGCATACCCAATCAAAGAACCAGCAACGGAATAAAACCCAGAAAGACTCTGCAATATAAGCATGAAGTAACAGCAGCAAAAGTGTGCGTCGTGTTAGCCTCACCTGGTAGCCCACTGAAGTGACTAGATTCAATCTTCAGATAGGTTGGAATAAGGGAAATTAGATGTTACGAATGCTAGTCATGAATGCTTAATGGGGCGTTGTGTACTCAAACCAAATCATGAATGATTTGAAGATTTAGGTTTTGAATTGGGGTAATTTGGTAATTGCAAATGGAAAAATGTATATTTGAGAAATTTTGAAGTATGAGGGTGGTTTTAGATAAATATTAGACATTTGGGGTATGTCGCGGACAAATTCTCGTCCTCCTCTCGAGCTTGATTCGATCGGATTTGAAAGGTATAGATTCTTTTTCCTATCGAAGGGAAGTGTTAGTGACTAGCCATCATATGAAGTCGGAGCACACCGGCTTTCTTTTAATTGCAGAAGAAACATTTGGTGATGTTTATGTGTATGGACCTTGGAATAGGGTGCAAAATTGTGATGGTGGTGGTGACGATGGTGCCGAGAGAATAAAAAAGGATTGATGAAGAGATGAAAGTTGTGGTAAAAAGTTCTGGTGACAGATTGCCATGAAAGACGTATATACTGCTGCACTGTGCGAGATATCCTCACAATCTGCGAGTTATTCG
The DNA here is from genome assembly GCA_025617385.1 of Murraya koenigii. Taxonomy (NCBI): domain Eukaryota; kingdom Viridiplantae; phylum Streptophyta; class Magnoliopsida; order Sapindales; family Rutaceae; genus Murraya; species Murraya koenigii. The sequence continues at coordinate 24,019,589 of CM046817.1, forward strand.
AAGATTTCGGCTAGGAGTTCCACCGAAAACGAGTATCACTTGTGTGGTTAGTTTTTGTTGTTAGTAAAGAACTCAGAGAACTCACACACTCTTGAAAACACATACGAAAAAAAAATCATATACAGAAGATGCAACCTGGATGGGCATAATAGCCATCTTGAAAACACATACGCAAGTACTAGTTAAATCTTCCGGCTCTTCCTAAAAGTAGTACTGTTGCAATCCTAACTAGTATACAATGGCAGATTACTCCCAATGACAATTTCAAGCAAAAGAATTGCACTAGGGATCAGTAGCTTAACTGGAGAAATAGCTCCAAAAAGTAAAATAAAGCATGAATTTTATCAAGCCTCAAGTCAAAAGTTACTACTAATCTGCTTTGCCTCTGGCGTATAAAAAGAATCAATAATCTCATCAGATGATAACTGGCCATATGATGAATCATTTGATACATTGTCAGTCTTCTTATCCTTAGTTCTTTCACCACAACTTGAATCAGAATTCACAGCTTTTACCTTACAGACACTTTCATGCTCTTTGGTCTTAAACTCTTGCTTGGAGGATTCTACCAACTTGGTCTTCCATTTGAAACCAACTGCCTTTGCTTGATTCGCAAATAAGACTTTCGAGACAGTTGAACTGCATATTTCTTTGTAAGTTTCATAGCTACCAGCACAGGTATTTCCACCTTCGAGCAATTTTGCAAGAGGATGCAAAACCGAGATTGGATCATTATTTCTATCTAAGCTTTCCTTCAAATCAAGAAATTTGGTAACCATTTCCGCCCTGCTGAACTGAACAAAAACTGCAGTTTCATCCAAGTGATAGACTGAAATCACTGAGGTAGGACCATAGACTTTAGAGATGCATTCTCTGATTTCCCAAGCCTTAAGGTGAGATGGAAATCCCCATACTAGAACAATGCACTCAAATAAAATCTTTGGGTGGTGGCTTTTGTGCTTACTAGAGGGCAAAGACTCAGAAGTCCTATTTCCAGTGCTTAGATTGATAATCTCTCCATTAGTCCAACTGAGATATAGAAGGTTGATGTGTTCCCGGAGCTTTTCATTGTGTGCTAAATTTTCAGAGGATGACTGTTGTTTAAAATCAATACCAAGGTGACTGCACGCTTGAGCAAAGACGCACCCAGTCATAAAAGCATCATATCCAGCTTCATGCTTTGCTCCAGAGTTCCAGTTGGATGACCTGCAAATAGATATTTAATTCTAGAATTAAAAAGGAACTTTTGAGATGTCCATCAGACTTGAATAGAAAAGAGAAAAAGCAATTATTAATTCATTTCATCAAATAAATTATCACACAAAATTATTGTTGCCTGGCACAAATGTCCAATAAACATATGAAATCTGGAAAGACCAGTAACTTTTGATCAACAATGCAAGTCTTGAACACTTTAACATCAATTATCTTAAAAGGACACTCTCATATTCTGTTATATGAACTACATAAACAGGAAACGTTACAGAAATCTATAAATGATTTGCTTCAATATTGAAGAAATTAAGTTCATGGCCTCCCCCAATTGTCACCTAGGTAAATAAGACACATTATTCATCAGATGCAAAATATTTTATATAGCAATGAGTAAATTCCATTTCAACTGAAATCAAGCAGTGTCAACTTCATAATTTATGGGAGACAAAGAAAATGCAAACCTTATATCATCCACCTCAACCTCTACTTTCACAGACGGCTGAAGAGCCAGATGAGAGCTTTTAGAGCCAAGAGCAATTTGTGGACACAAAACAGAAAATGCCTTGGATAATGAAGTGCTAGATTTCTTCATCCGTTGTTGAAGAATATAATTTGAATTCAACAATATTTTGGTGTCAATGATGTGCGGAAAGTAGTTGTTAACAGAGGAAATGAATTCTTCAGCAGTCAAAGGAAGAGTACCGAAGAATTTGCTATAAATTTGTGCAATATCTGTATCACAATGAAAGAAACATTTAAATAATATATTTGATAAATAACAGTCTTCATCTATCTCAAGACTGTTAGTCATACCTAGGAAACAATTGTGACCGACAATCAACTTCTTCTCTGAGGAAAGCAAGTCAATAACATGACGAAATCCAACAGCAGCTTTGATGCTCATCTCTGCATCTCTGTGTTGTTCATCCTTCACTTCTTTCTGCAGAAAAAATTAAGGCAAAGACACACCAAGTCCTCTATAAGATGCAAATGATGACATGAATGGTAGGAACATCTGAAACATTGGCATGTATGTTTCCTCAAAGTCATTACTTACCATAAGCATCTTTTTGTCACTTTCTGACTCTATATACACTATAACCTGTTGTGAACAAGAATTATTTTCCCCACTGACACGAAGATAAGCAAGATCTTTGAAATGCTTTCTTACAACCTGATATTATTAGTTAAACTCATTAGTGCAGTTAACATATTCAGTGACAAAAAGGTAAATCCAATATGAGAGGAAAAGGGACATAGTATATATGGAAAAAAAAATCCTTCACAGTAGATGATCATTAATGAGATATTCTACACTTGGTGGCAATAAATCAAGCAAAAACCCAGATAAAAGGCAGGTACCCCAAACAAAACGGTCATGTCCATACCAGCCGTTTATGATGATCCTTCAACACAACAATCTTAAAGCAAGAACTCAAGAGCTTACTGGACAGAAAAGTAAGATAAAGAGATAGCACTACCAATTGATTCAAAGATAAAACAACATTACCAAATGAATCAACCGAAGTTGATGAGGAGTGAAACCTTTCAGACTAATCGCAGGACGCATCTTGAAGAAAATGGTTTCAAACTGCTGCTTTGAGTCATTGAAACTTGGTTGAACTTCAGAACCTCCATCTCTAATCCGCAACAACCCGCCAAGCCATTCAGTCAATCTGTTCTTCATTCTTTCAGCAAAGAGGATATCGGGTATGTTGGACAAATGAGTATCTCTAATTTCTTTTAGACTATGCCGTGAATCCAATGACTCATCCTCATATGTTGAATTCACACGTTTAAGAGCTTTATCTTCTTGTTCTCTGGATAAATAAGATACACCTGAGATTATTTGAGATTGTAAATTCTCAAACTGAAAGAATTCTAAGTAAAGCATTTAAAACATCTCAGTCAAATCCTTTCAGCACTATCAAAAGCATCGATTGGATTGCTAAAAGCACATTTATTTCCATTTGGCAGTTTTTGACTAAATAACTATGTAAATACACATAAACATTTGGGGATTGAAGAAGCTTATGAAATGATCTTTGAAGACGAGCTCGAGATTTGTTTTTCTCAACACATGTTTTATGGAGAGGCACTTGACAGGCTGTCTTTCAAAAAAGGGATTTTCTGTTCTTTTTGTGAAAAGAGTTTGCTGAAAAAGAGCTTTCCACAAAAGAACTACTAAAACACCTTTGTTCGTATTTCAACCTAGAGCTTACAAGCCAAACTTTAACATTTAAAAAATGCCCATGATACAAATGCAAGCTTTCACATCAATTACCAAGTTACAATTACAACTTGGAATACTTAAAGCAACCTGGGATTATAAAAGAAGATAAAATGAGGTACCTTCATGAATGCAGGCATTGAAATCAAACTGGTATTTGGCCAAGAAATCCATTGATGTTGTCTGACAAAGGAATTCATGAGCAGGACCATCAAGTGGAAGCTCTAGACGTGGAAATATAAAGAAATTGTGCCTGCCAAACAACGCCACTATTTCAAAATTCAGCAATGGATAGAGCACACATGCATCAAGAAAGCACTTTTGCATATTTCAGCCAAACGTAAGTGCTTTTTCATATAAATGCCATTTAACTGGAAGCGGTTATGACGAAAGCACTAGCTATTGCACCTTAATTTATACTGAAAGAGAGAGTGAGTGAGAGAGAATTTACGGATGAGTAATGAAGGACTGCTTGAGTGGGTCCCAGCGAAAGGGGCAGACACCGAACTGAACGACGGCGAACTTCTCGGCGGAATCTTTGACTTTGAGGTAGCGAACGTCGAATCGATCAAACTCGAAGGAGTCGCGCCACGGCGCGCTGGTGATGCCGGTCATTTCGAGGTCGATGGCAACGAAATCGGCGGCTTGGATGTAGTGGCGGAGCGAGCTGAGCGCCGAGTCGAAGTTTGATTTCTTCACGTGTTTTAAAGGAAACAACGCCGGCGTCGAAGAGCTGAAGGCGCGAAAGAGTGTCGTAATTGGCCATCGTTTCTTCATTTGCAAGCACATGCGGAAAGTGGGGTATGGCTGCCTATGGTGTTTTAGAGAGGGATACGGTGCTGTTCTAAACACACCGAAAAACGCAGCGTTTAAACATCATATGGTTTTAAATGTCATATGGTCATTTTAATTCATTCTTTAATCATAATAAATATGAGTTCATTTCATTTGTAGTTGACTAACATGCTTAGTTCGTTTTATTTATTTACCGGACTTATTAAACATCTTAGAGCACCGATGAAATCATACATTAATCACATCAAAATTTTAACAAGAAAGGCTTTTTGCATTGGCACGTACATATGCATACATGCTTTGCAGAGTAAACAATTGACTGCCATAAAGTAAGCAATGCAGCATAAGAAATAGAATTTAGGAATGGTTATATATTTGCAGTTCATGAATGGAGAAACTAATGCTACAAAAGCTTGTTCTGCGGCTGTGCTTCCAGGTCCAAATTAATAATGATACACGCTTAGGAGCTCCTCCAGCAGCTGTTTGATGTAATCACTCAACATGTTAAGAGTTGGTCAGAATCCAGTTAGTGAACCACCCTTAAATTCTCATCGGATCGCCTTGGTTTTGTTTCTGGAATGGGAATGCACGACTATGCAGAGCTTTCAGCACAAATCCTGCATATAGACACTGTTGTAAACCAGTCTATATTTTCATCTTCCAAAATAGTTTCCATGGATTGATAATCTGCAATAGAGAACTATAAATCACTGGCGAGTCGTAGGAATGGTTTGTAATCATAGAAAGGGTTTTAAATGTATAAAGTCTCGAGCATTGCCTTACATTTAATCATAAGGCCCGAACTAGACGAGCAGCAAAGGCTCCATCTAATGAATGTTTTACAGGGTCAGACAAAAAGAAACCATGTTTCATTACAAAATCAGAAGGAACGAATTCATCAGCAGGATGAATGGAAAATTCCTGGCAACAAGAGGGAAAGAAAAAATAACCAGTATATAAGAAGATATTAATCATATATATCTGAAAAAGTATTTCACTCAGCGATTCAACTGGGAAGATCGAACTTATCCTCAGAAACCTCAAAAATATTAGAAAACACTAGTATGTTTAAAATGTACGAGCATAAAGTACAAAAGTGAGAAAGGCATGCAAATATATATACCACACTCTTGCACATATATATAGCAAGAGATCTTACAGGATGCCTGAGGAGAAATGCTTCAACCCTCTGTTCATTCTCTTCTGGATCTATAGAGCAGGTACTGTAAACTAAGACCCCACCAGGTTTTACCAGCCTATAAATGTAATAAAAAAAAAAAAAAGGGAACCAATGAAATCATACATTTGATCAAAGCATAAAAGTCTAACACCATTAATAAATATATTCTACTTTGCTTCTAATTTCAGAAAAGAAAAATAGAACAGAAAATCTGAAGCTGTTCAAGTAGCTTTTCAGAAAGTCTATTTTGTCGAGTCTTATTTTTTTGCCGGAAGATACGTGTGTGCGGATGAAGCATGAGGTAGAGTCATAAGAGGAGATATTTGGTCTCACAAAGATGCTGCATCAAGAAGCTCGTCTTGCAAATTCTTAAGCTCTTCCATATCCTCCAATTTCCTATTCCAACGCAAATCTGCCCTCTTCAAAATGGTAAAAAGTGGAACTGAAGAATTAGATAGACCTCTTAATTTCATTTAAAATATGAAGTCATAGGAGAATATGAAAGATATTAAAGATATATGAAACAAACTTCCTAATGTTGTCAAGCTTCATCTTGATGCAACTAAAATATTCACAGTTCATCTGTTATGTACCTTGGAAAGAACACCAAGTCCGGAACATGGAGCATCCAAGAGTACTTTATCATAAGTCACTGTACTATTGCCCTAACAAAGGTTTACAAAAAGCAATGAATAAGAAATTAAATCTTCCTGGATATACTATGCTTCTACAATTTGATAACATACAGCAAATATACGAAGATCAGCATGGATAGTGTTGATAACACTATTAACTTGGTGCAACTTGGCTGTCTCATTAAGGATTCTCAACCGTCCTTTGTTAATGTCAATTGCATATATCAAGCCTATAATCCAACAAGCCATTAGCAAAACCATATCAATGAACACAAGAATGTAGTTTTATCACTGGCTCAAGATCATTAAAAAAACAAAAAAGAGGATTTATATAACATCCAAGAAAATAGAATTGTAGCCAAACAATTGAGCCAACTCTGTGGATTTAAGCAAGGATAAGTATAGGAAAGGCTCACTACTGCAATGAATTTCTTGTTAATAAGAGAAACGAATCAACAATCACTTGAAACTGGCAGATTGTCCCTTATAAGCCAATAAATTACCTTGGCCTCTCAAACGGGATGCCATATATAGTGTCTTTCCTCCAGGAGCAGCACAACAGTCAACAATGCTCTGGCCAGGTTGAGGATCCACAACAGAAACTACCAGACCTGCAATTTTGTGACACGAACATTCAAATTTGAATGCCATCATATAAGGTCCAATTTGTTGAAATGAAAAAAATAGAGTCTTGATGAAAACATTAAATTGACTGAGACGAGTCTAGATTATGGAAGTACAAAAATTCCAAAGATATATATATATATAAAATCACTTCCTACAGTAGCAAATGGCTTAGGGAAAGCCATACTGGAAGAAGGATAAAAAAATTAACCTGCACTCTCATCTTGAACTGCACATAGACCTTCTTTCAGTAATCCCGCTTGTATGACATTCTAAAGCAAGGAAAATAAACTAATTAGGACCTTGGTTGTACTTTGTTTACCAACTATCAGTCAGTATTGATAGCAATAGGTGCATTGATGCCATGCTCTTTTCTGAGAGAAGCATTTTAACTAGCTAAGAGAGAAGCTAAATTATTATTGTGGCTCAAGTCCAAGTAAATAAACTTATCATTGATTCTTTTCACAAGGGATAAACCAGGTAAATGAAAATTCTATTTTGATCCATGAAGGTATATCACTTGAATGCAAACTCTGTAACTGAAGCTATAACTGTGACAATCAACTGTGTTGATCCATGAAGAACACTGCAGTAAATCTCCAAACATTAACAATTAGCTACATTACAAATTTGTATTTCATTCTATTACTGCAGCAGAGGTAACTCTATTTGACAACAGCATAAACTAAGCATTGATTTAGACACTTGCATTAAAGAAACTAGAAGACCTGTATATTGCCCATACCTGCAATCCTATTTTAACGCGGATAAATTCATCCAAATGCAATGAAAGCTCATGTGGAACCTGCAGCTTAGGAGAAGAACACTAATATTTGGTATCTAGATTTGAAACTCAAGAGGAAAAGAATAGATCTAGAAACATCAATAACTTATCGAAACTAATTGAATTGAAAAGAAATCAAAGAAAAATTTTTAAGCACCTTCAACAAATTGAGCTGCATCACTAGGTCATCTCTTGTAACACCTTTTCCGCCATTTGCCCTGTCAACAATATCAGAATATGTAGCTATAAGATCTATGAGATCTTAGATATAAATGAAAGCACAAATCAAGCCAGAAACCTCAAGCTAAAACTGGGATCACTGTTGTTCCACACCATCAATTTAATTGCTCCTTCTTGCCCAAGATACTTCGTCCATCGCCTTACCATCCACTAGAAAAAAAATCTTTGTTTCATTAATTGAGAATTCTCAACCTGCTAGAGAAACTTGAGTCCAAGTTGAAAGTTGAGAATTCTAAACCAAATAAAACAATCAATCAACAATATCAAGTAATGTTGTAAATAACAGAAGAAAAGACATAGCAGAATAAACTCACAACAGGATGAGAATAAATGGTGGCAAGAGCACGTGCTTGAGCACGATCATCACCTTCCAATTTTGGCAGAGGAAGGGAATTATTTTCCTAGAAACCCAAAAAAAAAAAAATACAATTTACAAGTTCGTAAAAACCAGCAAGTGTCATTCCGTTAACCACAGTGGGTAGAAAATGGCAAACCTTAAGGAGCACTAGCTTTCGCAGAATCCCATTTACCAAGTTACCAGCACCAGGTCTAAGGGCGACCTTTGCTAGTCTCACGTTCTGCAGTAAAACGCATAACTAGTCATCAACAGAAATATAAGGCTGGCTCTGGCTTTGTTTTTTTCCAAGAGAATAAAAAGTGAAGCAATATCCAAAGTTGTTAAGACTAAAGAAGCATTAGAGCCAGAAATAGACTACAAAAATCCAACTTTATACAAAATTCATAAACTTTTATATCCCAGACCAAATAGATGATGAATGTCACAAATAAAATATTCGGACCAGAAACTCATTTGCTGAGTCATGATATCATAAGAAAATAAAAGGCCTTCCTCCATCAATACTACCACTTTTATCAAAGAAAGTGATAAAAATTTTCCAATAATGTATTTCCAACTCAAAGGAAAAAAGCGAGTCCCTAAAAAAAAAGAGCATGTTCACCACAAGAATCCAAAATTCCTTTTAAAATTGGGTGATGCTTTAAATTCCTCTCATCCTTCATGAAATTTAACAAACATAGTAATAAAGCAATAAACAATATAGTTCAACTTTTCAACATTACAGCATTTTTTTTTTTTTTTTTTTTGGGAAACAGAATAAGATATACCTCATTTACAACAGCATATGGTGGCATATCAAGCTTGACAATTTCATAAAAACCAATTCGAAGAATCTGAAAATGCAAGCGCAAAAAAAAAATAATAAAATAAAGTCAAAGGAATTAATGCAGACCCTATTATCCAATAATATTTCAAACAACTTCTGTGAAAAGTATGCAACTCGATGGAATTGGTGATCATCAATGTTCCACCAACATGAAAGCTGGCGAATTTAGGTAAATAGTTGGAAAATATGTCCAGACATCATACCATTGTTGGCATGAAAGAACTACTGTCTCCTTGTCAATCTCATAATATTTGCCTTGGCATATATAGGAAGTAGAGGAACCTATTGTAGTATGTCTGATTAATATTTTCTGAACTTTTCCATATAGTGTGCAATCAACCTCAATAATTTGACATCGCAAATGAAAATAAACGCAACTTGAAATATGAAAAACAAAAAAACCTGTAAAAGTAAAGGTTCCATATTGCTAAATGTTTTCTCATCGTGGCATAGTGAACAGATCAAATGATCAAGATATCTCCTCCAACGAATTGTACCTCCAACAACATCAGTGACCTATATATTTTGATTAAAAGAAAGGAAATGAGTTTACATTCATTCTATAATCTGGATTCAGATTAATACAACTTTAATTATATTTTTTTGCCCTTTATAATAGACATTTTACTACATGGTTCAATCCTCCTAGACAGATTAAAATTTATTCCAATCTTTTTTAAGTGAACATCTCCAAAAAAAATGGAGTAAAAAGAATGTATTAGTACAAGAAAAGAGAATGGGAGACAGAGAACACCAATCTAAGATCACGATCGTCCAAATCTTTTGTGCGAAACCCGAGCGTTCGTTCAACATATCCCATCTCATTATCACCAGACCCTTTCCCTTTCTCATTTAAAAGATCAGCAAATGCACCACCTAGCTGAATTCTCATTAACCGCACAGCAGACACTATACAAGCCACAAACAAATCCACAACATATTAACAAAATGAACAAACTGATATGAGCAAATACGTAAGCAAAAATAAAAATCATTAACCAGGTCAACTCAAAGAGGAGCATTGGCAACACATCAAAATCAATCTCAACATGAGAAAGAGGACAAGAGAGGAGATTTAATCACCAGCTCTATGGGGAGAAACCTCCAAATTCAAATTCTGAGTTCTGCGTGAAGGACTCACTCTCGCTGGAACAGAACACCAAATTGTCGTTAACAAAACACAATAATACAAAACTTTCACTAAACTTCAAGCAAAACCATATTCACTGTCGTAATTCCTCAAAACAGTGCCTGGCACTACCCATCAACGTCAACTGAGCTAGATGCTGATTTAAGCTCGGTTTAAAACAATTTCCTTCTTTTTTCCTACATGTTCTAGGAAAACAAACAGAAACCTTACTTCCTTACTAACAAGCATGGACGTTATGCATTAGTCAACTCTAACCAGGTTACCAAATAGCCGTTTTTTTTTTTTTTGGAATAAATACCAAATAGGTTACAATAGCATGTTTTCGCCAAATTTTTTAACTTTAATGGGTCTAAAAAAATTCCTTTTTACGCTTTTTTTTTCCGGGATACCAAACAAAAAAATCAAGTTACCTCCTTTTTTTGTGGAAATGGAGGCTTGGGGCTTGTGGATACTCGCCGCTTGCTCAGATGAAGCTTTGCTTGCGTCTGTAGAGACGAGAATTCTCGGAAGAGAGACAGCTTGTGCCATTGAGATGCTGCTGATAAGTGATAATGGTTACTTCTTTTCCTTCTGGACGGTCGATGACACAAAACATACAACTTTGATGTGGGTAATAAATTATTATTTCGGAATATGGCCTTACAATGTGCATCTTATGCGATAAATCAATAAACGACATGTCTGTCATGTTCAAGGTAAAAATGTATTTATATCATAATAAGAAATGACATGTCATACAGATTTCGTACTGGAGTAAATATTATGGCACATACATCTCTGCGACGAAATGATAAATGGCATTGTATATAAAATAAAAATGTACAACATACCATCTATACCATGACTATATAAATGACATATCATTCGTTACTCCAAAATAAATTATGATATCACTGATACTATTATTAAATTACTAATTTTATTATTACAATAATACTTCTCTAAAGTAATATTCTTTATAGAAATAACCTTCATACATTCATAAAAATTTTAATCATAATGTGTGTAAGCTATAAATAAGAATAAATTTTATATTTTAATAAAATTTTCAAATTCTATTTTAAGGAACTCACTTTTGTATATAATAATTATTTTGTATATTTAAAAATAAAATATGCTACATTACATTAAGGATTTAAGATAGAATAAAATATTTTGTTAAGCTATTTGGGAAACTTAAACTTATTTATTCTTAGACTTTGAATAAGATGATTTTATATATTCTTAATACTACATAGAAAATAAAATAGATTAATTCTTTAAAACTATATCTATTATTTTTATCAATGGACATATATTAAATTTAACATATTCCATTAATTAACAACGCATCACATAATTTACCTCATTACCTATATATTATTTATATTAAAAATAATTAAGTCAAAATAATAATTTTTTGTAATTATATATTTATTAATTTTCTTATAATAATAAAGTTAGTTTGGCCGGTAATAATATCAATATGACCACAAGAGAGAGGCTTAATAGAATTTGACGCCGGTAACACCAATAAAAGAAGCAAAGACTGTGCTTTAATTTGTCATTTCACTAAAACATAGGGATGTAGATATATTATCCATCTTTGCTCCAAAAATGTCCGCTGACAAAATTGCAGAAAGTATTTAATTTTGCAGCATTTAGAAGTAGAAGCCATTGCTCCCGGGAAAAGAATGCGTATGGCTTCATCGACGAGCAAAGAGATTGCAGTTTTTACAGATACAAACTTAGGAACTCATATTGCCGTGGCCGTCTCTCCAGACATCAAAGCTGGAGATTTCAAGAGTAAAGCTATTCACAAAACACTATCTTTACTTTCTACTTCTTCCATTTTTCACTTATATAGTCTAAAATCGCTTCTTTTTGAAATTCTGTTATCTTGGTATTGCGGATTGTGTTCTTTTGTTATTAATGTTGCTTGCTTTCCTCACCGTAAGCTTGAGTTCAGATGGATTTTTTCTTTTTTTTCTTTTTTTCTTGTTGTAGTGATTGTTTTAATGTTTTTTAAAACAGTACTTAGCTCGTTAGTTCTTCATATCATTGAAATTCATATATTAACATATTCTATATAGGCTAAAGATTTATTGATCATCAGCATTCTATGTTTTGAGCAAGAATGGCTGCTTCAGGTTCCCCTTCAAACTTAGTTATGGTAGTGGAACTTAGGGCTTGTTTGTGGGAAAATATAAATGAAAGATGAGAAGTTTGAGAGGAAAAAGAATAAAGAAATTGAACTTTTGATGTCACTACTTGAGATGAACATTTTTCCTTCGATCGACTCTTATGACATTGTCACGATGGAGATTGATGGGGTTTGAAAAAAATTACCTTCAACAATGTTCATTTCATTGATAATGGTGATTTTTGGATGGAAAAGACCGTACATGGGCATTTATTTGCTCACTGAACTTACACCAGATGCTCATGGGTTAGACTTTTGTGGAAACATAAAGTTGCAGAATGTCAATGGAGAAACTTTCTTATAAGATATACAAAACTGAACTTACTTTGAATGCTGTTGTTTTTATTTTATAGCTGTTATCATATCTTATCTATACTTTATCAATTTTATTATTAGGAGACCTCCAGTTCATTACATAATATAGCGTCAGGTCCTGTCTTTGTCCGTTTATGCTCTCAAGTCTCATCTGCTCGCACGAAAAGGTCTCAGACTTTATCTTCTGTGCTAGAACGGTTCTCAGTCTTTTATGTGCTCTGAGAATTGATGTTTAGTCATTGGCTTGTAGTCTATTTTCATGTTAGTTTTCTCCAATTCATGTCAAAGTAATCTGATAAAAAAGGTGTTTTGTAGGAGAACTAGAGAGAAGGCACTTAAGTTGTTTTCCAAAAATTGGGGAGATCAAAGTTTATGGATTACTGGTACTTTTCTTTATTAGAATATTTCCTTGTCTTGATTTTATTTTATTTGTCCGTGCTGCATTTACACACTTCATTTTCTAGTAGGTGAAGCGGAAGTCTAGCTTCTACCATCTACCCAATTCAGTGCCTATAAAGCATGCTTTCCAGGGTCTTAAAGGAACATGGTTTCTTCGTGGGGAAGCAAAGCCCTTGTTTGATTTGAATGGATCGAGTTTATATCAGTGCATAGATGCAAACGTTAGGGATCATAATCTTAATACAAGCACTGAAAAGAATGACATCATAAGCAATGGCAACGTGGGGAGGATAAAAGGCACCTGTGGCACCTCATCTGTATCAAAAATGCTTTCAAGAAGTGAATCTCTGTCCAACAGAAAGGGGAAGAAAGAAAAGAGAGTGGAGCTTGCACTAGCATGCAATTCTAGCCGATTGGTAGATATCCCTGGTAAGAGGTTATTGAAAGCAGTAGTTGTGGCAGATTGTGTCAAAAGATGTTCATCAAATTACAGTGAGGTGAGCAGGCTTGGCTGTCCTTCAAGTGCTGATGTTACTTCCATGGCCATTCAGAATCAATTGCATGACCAACTGATAACTGAAAGGGACAATAACTGTACAATCATGCATATAGATGCTTTGCCAACCAAACCATGGCCTGGAACATCAAGGAATAAACCTGGTGGAACTGAAGTTGGGAAACGTCTTGTAAAAGCCTCAAAGAACATCAGCATTTCTGCATGTCAGACAAGCCCCACAATTTCAATTTGCAGATTGAAGAATAAAAAACTGTTAAACAGCAGTGCTTCGTCTATGGCTAAATATTTAGCCTTTGAAATCAGTGACAATGACGACTAAAAAACTCCATAGTACCTTCTGGTGAACATGACGTGCGTTGTTTAAATTGCAAGCTCGTGCAAAATACGTGCTTATTTTCTGCAGCTAGTAAGTTTGTGCATGTCTCATTGAATGAATCCAATTTTGCAATGGATTCCCACCTTGACAGATAAGTTCTTTGCTATAATCAAATTTCAGTAAGAACACTCCAGGTTGGGAACCCAAATGTTAATCAAGCGTGAGAACTATGGAGCAAATCAAAGGGTTTCAGCCTAGCTAAGCATACGAAAAGCTGTGGCAGAAACCATCAGTCGCATAAAGTTTGGTTAAGGGGCAAGAATCAAGTGTCTTTTAGGATTTTGTTGTAAACATTTCACTGTAATCTAGCACAGTGAAGTGAAGTCAAGCGTCTGTCCAAATGCTATTTCCCATCGATTCACAGTGTAAATAACTATATGCTTGCTGTTGATACTTACCCAAATGTGCACCTTGTAGTGAGCAGCTTTGAAGTGAAGCCAAAATGCCCATGCATGTGGGTTTTAATTTATTTCCCAACTGAGTTTGAGTTGAATCTAAAGAAAGGAATAATAAACAATGTTTACTTTAATTGCATTAACTTTTTTCTATAAACCTTTTTCACTATTGATGAAAGAAATTATGCATGTTCTTTAAGGAATCTTTTCCCCCAAAGTAGCAAGAAACTCGGTGGCTTGGGTGAGAAAGTTGTAAATATTTTATGTGGGAAATATCATCACTTCATATCTAATTCGCAATTATCAAGGCCGCTCAAATATTTAAAATGATTTTTCTATACAAATGATAATATTTGGGTTAGTATTTAAACTGTTAGGCTACAAAAATTATGCCTAAATTATTTTGTTAGACATTTCTTGAATTTTGACAATATCAAGTTCAATTACTTAAAAATTAAAAAAAAAAGTTATATTATCAAACGGAACCGACCTACTGATAAAAAATTTATCCTGATGGATAATGAAGAAACTAAATTTTAATGATTTTGATATGTACCTTTTAATTATGATATTATCATATCACGTTTTATTCTTCTAACTTCAATTTTAAAATTAATTTATATAACACAATATTATAGTTGGACCTTTTTTTTTCCCATTTTGTCCTCTGTTTTTATGTCACAACTATCGCGACATCATTTTTTGCAAACAACTTTAAAAATAGTCCTTTTTAAGAATTGAGGATTAATTATAATCTTGAGTTGTTCAACCTTAAAATCTTTTCAGTAACTCTTGCTTCATTACTAAGCAAGTTCCAACCAAAGACTTACGACTCATTTTACCAATTAAACCCCTTTAAAGGTGACAATTACATGTACTGCCCATAAACCATGTTTCTAGATCAGACATGTAAATTAATAAAACAAAAAGTTTATTTTTAATATGTTTAATTAACAAAAAAAAATTTACCGACTCTTGTTATCTCAAAATTATTTAAAGAATTAAAATAATAAAAAATGTGTTTAATTCCTTTTTATTTTAATAAAATTATTATTTTTATTATAATTAATATTATATTAATACTTAAATTTTTATTCTTGTTAATATTTAAAAAATATTCGTTTCATTCTTTTTTTTTTTATAATTATGACAAATATTAAACTCTCGCAACACTTTTATGAGAGCCTGATTAATATAGCCACTCCGGCAGAGACTGAGGGGTTAAGAAAATATTTAGTTAACAAAACAAATTCTTGTGGATAATAAATATTTAAAATAGAATTTCTATTTCCTTCAAAGTTTAGTTTTATTATTATTATTTTCTCTCCTAATTTGCTGCTCCTATATAAATATATATATATAAGAATATGTATATGAACACCACAGCCAAACACAAACACTTTAGCTTCCTTTTCTCTTCTCTTCTCCTCACTTGCAAAATTTTCTCTCTTCTCTCTCTGCGATCTCATCGCAAAACCCTAACTTTCAATTCCAAACCCTAATTTTCAATTGAATTTCAGCCGTACGATCATCGGATCATCATCATCTTCATACTGTATATTCACAAAAACCACTGCATACATATACATATATAAGCTTTTGAACAATACACAATTTTATAATTAAACCCTACCTTTTTCTTAATCTCAATTTCCAGTCCTCTTCAATTCTCGATCAGTTCTCGATTTATTGAGAATTGATCGGTTCCTGATTTTGTTTCCGGTTCGTGCAATGCTTTTTGTTTCACGATGAAGCTCAAACGACGGAGGGCTCTAGAAGTGGTACAATTTTCTTCACTTTTTATTTTTTTTTATTTATATTTATATAATTTTATCTTTTTCTGTATTGCTACACGTATTTCATGTATAAATTTAAATTTTTGTTATTTTATAGCTCGGTTAGTGCTGAATTTAGCTATTTCATGCATCGAGTTGAATAGATGCTTTATCTTTGTTGTACTAATGTTCAGGTGTGTCTCTACCCGTATTTGTTAATGTTGTTATTTTTTTTTCTTTCCTCACAGCTGAGGCAGTGTGTAGCTTGTGTAAAAATTGATCGCTCTTTTTTTTTTTTGTCATAGAATTAATGATTATTTTTGTATAGGGTTTCTATTGTTTATTTATATGTCTGTTCATTTATCTAGGTTTTTGATTAGATGTTAAATATAAATTTTTTTGAGTGCGCTAAAGAGTAGTTTCATGCAGCCTTGTTTGTTTTGATTATTGAATGGCTGAGGCAGTGATTGGGATGCTGGAAATGTAAAAAAATTTAATATTTCAAGTATTTTTATGTTTGTTGGTAATTCATTGATTTTTAAAAGGTTTATAAATAATATTAATCTTGGGATTATTCAAGCTTGCAGAGATGTTAATTTTCGCTTTATTTGATTGTACTTATACACACACACACACACACATACTTATACATATACATATATATGTATATATATGTGTGTATATATATATATATGTTTATTTGTGTAGGTATTTGTTACCATATGTTCTATACAATTTCTATTAGTGTTTTAACTGCTTTTGACTGCTCAGGATTTTTTTGTGGTTTTTAAGTTGTGACTTTTATTCATGATTGTTCTGTTACTGGTTGAATTGGAATGAAAATGGCCTTTTTCACTGCTTTTCATGTTTTAGATTGCTCTAAGAATGTGTGTACTAGCTCTGTTATGTTTGTTTGAACTTGACAATTATACACAGTGCAATCTGTGTCACAACTTTTAGAAATTTACAAAAAAATTATATTGATCATAAGAATTATTTAGAAACCTTATGATACTTATATTTAACTCTTCTTTTAAGTAATATATTATCCTTCATGTGGAGTAAGGCAGCCAGGTTCTTTTCATTTGTGGGCAAGTGCTATTATCGGTGTATTTTGTTACATACTTATTTGTATGATCTATTTGTTGTCCACGTTTTTTTCTCGGTGAGATATAAATTTGATTCAGGGAATTTGTGAGCTTATTTTTATCACTAATTCTTTTCTTTTCTATTTATATCAGCCACCCAAGATCAGATCCGTCATTAATAACATCACTGCTGTGCCATTGGAGAATATAGATGAACCACTAAAAAATTTCGTATGGGAGTTTGATAAGGTGCCTTTATAGCTTTTATCTAGTGTAGTGCTGTTGATGTTTTAATGCAATGTGATTTATACTTATTTCTTGTTGGTGCAGGGAGATTTCCATCACTGGGTTGATCTTTTCAACCATTTTGATTCATTTTTTGACAAGCACATAAAATCCAGAAAGGATTTGCAGGTTGAGGATAACTTTTTGGAATCTGATCCTCCTTTTCCAAGAGAAGCAGTTCTTCAAATTCTTCGTGTAATAAGGATAATTTTGGAGAATTGTACAAACAAGCATTTTTATAGTTCTTATGAGGTATGTTTTTCTGTTTTAGAAATCCTTCTTACTCATTTATGATCTGTGTTTAGTAAGTGAGAATTTAACTCCTCTGTGGTGGTTAGCCTATTTTATTAATGTATATTTCTTTAGCATATTTTTTATCTAGTACATGTGAACTCCTTTGGTCAACATGAGTTTTAATGATTTGAAGTATTTGGTAGTGCTTCTTTCATTTTCCTTCACTTCTTTCCCTAATCTCTGTGCTTAGATTTGTTTTTGTTCGTTCTTATGTTATTGCAGCAGCATCTTTCAGCCCTGCTTGCTTCCACCGATCCTGATGTGGTTGAGGCTTGCCTTCAGACTTTGGCTGCATTTTTGAAGAAAACCATTGGGAAATATACCATTAGAGATTCTTCATTAAATTCAAAGTTATTTGCTCTTGCCCAAGGTTGGGGGGGAAAGGAAGAGGGTCTTGGATTAATTGAATGTGCTGTACAAGATGCGTGTGACCCAATTGCTTATGAGCTGGGGTGCACCCTGCATTTCGAGTTCTATGCATTGAATGAGTCATCAGGAGAATTCTCAGTTGAAGAACATTCAACCCGAGGCTTACAAATTATTCATTTGCCAAACATCAACACTCGTCCAGAGACTGATCTGGAGCTTTTAAGTAAGCTAGTTGCCGAGTTCAAGGTTCCTACCAGTTTAAGATTTTCTCTTCTGTCAAGATTGCGGTTTGCAAGGGCTTTTGGCTCTTTAGCTGCTCGACAGCAGTACACATGCATTCGGCTATATGCCTTCATAGTCCTGGTTCAAGCAAGCAGTGATGCTGATGACCTAGTTTCTTTCTTTAACTCTGAGCCTGAGTTTGTCAATGAGTTAGTTACATTGTTGAGCTTTGAAGATGCCGTGCCTGAGAAAATTCGCATTTTGTGCCTGCTTTCATTGGTTGCCCTTTGTCAGGATCGATCTCGCCAACCAACTGTGTTGACTGCTGTGACATCTGGTGGGCATTGTGGCATTCTATCCAGCCTCATGCAGAAAACTATCGATTCAGTTCTTAGCAATTCCTCAAAGTGGTCTGTTGTTTTTGCTGAGGCTTTGTTATCTCTTGTCACTGTTTTGGTTTCATCATCATCAGGTTGTTCAGCTATGCGTGAGGCAGGGTTTATTCCTACTCTTCTACCTCTTCTCAAAGACACAGATCCTCAGCACCTGCATTTGGTCAGCTCAGCTGTGCATATTCTGGAAGCTTTCATGGATTACAGTAATCCAGCTGCTGCATTGTTTAGAGACTTGGGTGGTTTAGATGACACCATATCTCGCTTAAATGTAGAGGTATCCTATGTAGAAGTGGGTTCTAAGCTACGGAAAGATTCTGATTGTAGTAGAAACAGTTCACAGATTGTTGCAGGTTCTTCCTCAGAGCTAGACAACATGCAACCTCTCTATTCTGAAGCATTAGTTTCATATCATCGACGACTTCTTATGAAAGCTTTATTACGTGCTATATCTCTTGGAACTTATGCTCCAGGAAACACTGCTCGTATTTATGGCTCTGAGGAGAGTTTGTTGCCACAATGCTTATGCATAATTTTTAGAAGGGCAAAGGATTTTGGTGGTGGGGTGTTTTCACTTGCAGCAACTGTTATGAGTGATTTAATTCACAAAGATCCTACGTGTTATCCTGTCTTAGATGCAGCTGGCCTTCCTTCTGCATTTCTAGATGCTATAATGGATGGAGTTCTTTGCTCTGCAGAAGCCATAATATGCATACCTCAGTGTTTGGATGCCTTGTGCCTAAACAATAATGGCCTTCAGGCAGTGAAAGATCGCAATGCGTTGAGGTGCTTTGTGAAAATTTTCACATCCAGGGCTTATTCTCGTGTCCTTGCTGGTGATACACCAGGATCTCTTTCTAGTGGACTAGATGAACTTATGCGTCATGCTTCTTCATTGCGTGGTCCTGGAGTAGATATGGTGATTGAGATCTTGAATGCCATAATAAAAGTTGGATCTGGGGTTGATGCTTCTGGCTTGTCCACTGATCCTCAGTCTGATTCTGCACCTGTTCCCATGGAAACTGATGCTGAAGATAGGAACTTGATTGTGCCAGATGATAGGGAATCTTCCAAGATGGATGGTTCAGAACAAACAGCTGAGTCGTCTTCCGATGCATCTTTATTGAATATTGAACTGTTTCTTCCTGATTGTGTTAGCAATGTTGCTCGTCTTCTTGAAACAATTCTTCAGAATGCTGACACATGTCGCATATTTGTTGAGAAGAAGGGGATTGATGCTGTCCTGCAGTTGTTTACCTTGCCTTTAATGCCTCTTTCTGCTTCAGTTGGTCAGAACATCTCTGTTGCTTTTAAGAACTTCTCGCCTCAGCATTCTGCTTCTCTGGCTCGAACCGTATGCTCATTTTTGAGAGAACATCTGAAATTAACAAATGAGCTGTTACTTTCTGTTGGAGGTACTCAGCTTGCTGCTGTGGAATCGGGAAAGCAAAATAAGGTTTTGAGACATCTTTGCAGTCTTGAGGGTCTCCTTTCTCTTTCAAATTTTTTGTTGAAGGGGACTAGTACTGTTATATCTGAATTGAGCACTGCAGATGCTGATGTATTGAAAGATCTTGGGAGAACATATCGGGAAATAGTTTGGCAAGTTTCTTTATGTAATGAAACTAAGGCAGATGAAAAGAGGAATGGTGTTCAGGAGGCTGAGAATGCAGAGGCAGCTCCTACTGTTACTGGAAGAGAGAGCGATCATGATGAGAATATTCCAGCAGTGAGATATATGAACCCAGTTTCTATCAGGAATGGTTCACAATCACTATGGGGTGGAGAAAGAGATTTTCTGTCAGTTGTTCGTGCTGGTGAAGGCTTACATCGTCGTAGTCGACATGGGTTGTCACGCATTCGGGGTGGACGGACTAGTCGGCACTTGGAGGCTTTAAACATTGATTCTGAAGTTCTGCCTAATTTACCAGATACATCCTCATCGCAGGATTTGAAGAAGAAAAGTCCTGATGTGCTTGTCATGGAAATGCTTAACAAATTGGCTTCCACATTACGTGCTTTCTTTACTGCTCTTGTGAAAGGTTTCACCTCGCCGAATCGTCGTAGAGCTGATTCAGGGTCATTGAGTTCAGCTTCAAAGACCCTTGGGACTGCTTTGGCAAAAACTTTCCTTGAGGCCCTTAGTTTCTCTGAGTATTCTTCTTCTTCTTCTTCGTGTTCTGGGCTTGATATGTCACTTTCGGTGAAGTGTAGGTATCTGGGGAAGGTTGTGGATGATATGGCAGCACTTACATTTGACAGTAGACGACGTACTTGTTACCCGGCAATGGTTAATAACTTTTATGTCCATGGAACCTTTAAGGAGTTACTCACTACTTTTGAAGCAACTAGTCAGTTGTTATGGACGCTACCATTCTCAATTCCAGCATCTGGTATTGATCCTCAGAAGGCAGGTGAAGGCAGTAAATTGAATCACAGCATGTGGCTGCTTGATACACTGCAAAGTTACTGCCGTGTGCTTGAGTATTTTGTTAATTCAGGTTTACTATTGTCTCCAACCTCTGCATCCCAGGCTCAGCTGCTTGTTCAGCCGGTGGCTGTTGGTTTATCAATTGGACTCTTCCCTGTTCCAAGGGACCCAGAAACATTTGTGCGTATGCTGCAGTCTCAGGTCCTGGATGTCATACTTCCTGTCTGGAACCATCCTTTGTTTCCAAATTGCAGTCCAGGTTTCATCGCTTCAGTTATTTCGCTTGTTACTCATGTATATTCTGGTGTTGGAGATGTGAAGCGAAATCGCAATGGTATTGCTGGAAGTACAAACCAGCGTTTCATGCCCCCACCTCCTGATGAAAATACCATTGCCACCATTGTTGACATGGGCTTTTCAAGGGCAAGAGCGGAAGAGGCGTTGAGACGGGTAGAGACAAACAGTGTTGAGATGGCCATGGAGTGGCTGTTAACTCATGCTGAGGATCCTGTTCAAGAGGATGATGAATTGGCGCGAGCACTAGCACTGTCTCTAGGAAATTCATCAGAGACCACAAAAGCTGACAGTGTTGACAAGGAAATGGATGTTCCAACTGAAGAGGGTCGAGTGAAGGCACCCCCAGTCGACGATGTTCTTGCTTCATCTGTCAAATTGTTTCAAAGTGGTGATACATTAGCATTCCCTTTAACGGATTTGCTTGTGACTCTTTGCCATCGCAACAAAGGAGAAGACAGGCCACGGGTTGCATCTTATTTTGTGCAGCAGCTGAAACTTTGTTGTTTGGACTTTTCAAGGGATACCAGTCCATTATGTATGATATCACATATTATAACATTGCTTATTTCTGAGGATGGAAGTACCCGAGAGATTGCTGCCCAGAATGGTGTTGTGCCTACAGTGGTAGATATTTTGATGAATTTTACAGCTAGAAATGAGACAAGGAACGAAATTGGGGCCCCAAAATGTATTAGTGCTTTGTTGCTTATCTTAGATAATATGTTGCAGTCCCGGCCTGGAGTAGTTTCTGAATCCACTGATGGAGCTCAGACTGGACCTCAACCCGACTCATCTGGGGAGCATCCTCTGTCAACTCCAGCACCAGCCGATGAGAAAAAGTTGGATTTAGATATTGATGAGAAAAAATCAGGCTTGCCATTTGAAAAAGTATTGGGGAAATCTACTGGTTACTTGACGATGGAAGAGTCTCATAAAGTGCTACTTGTTGCTTGTGATCTAATAAAACAACATGTACCAGCCATGATCATGCAGGCTGTTTTGCAGTTATGTGCCCGCCTGACAAAAACACATGCCCTAGCTTTGCAATTTCTAGAAAATGGAGGCTTGGTTGCTCTGTTTAGTCTACCAAGAAGTTGTTTTTTCCCTGGATATGACACTGTTGCATCTGCTATAATTCGCCATCTCCTTGAAGATCCTCAGACGCTGCAAACGGCTATGGAATGGGAGATACGACAGACTTTGAGTACAAATCGGCATTCGGGGCGTATCCTTCCTAGAACGTTCTTGACATCAATGGCTCCTGTTATTTCTAGAGATCCTGTTGTTTTTATGAAAGCTGCAGCTGCAATCTGTCAGTTGGAATCATCGGGAGGGAGGGCCTATGTGGTTTTGGCAAAGGAAAAAGAAAAAGACAAGGACAAATCAAAGTCATCAGGTGTGGAACTTGGACTTGCATCTAACGATTCTGTTCGGATTTCTGAAAATAAGAATCAAGATGGGTTGGGTAAATGTTCGAAAGGCCACAAAAAGATTCCTGCTAATCTTACTCAAGTGATTGATCAGCTTCTTGAAATAGTGTTGAAATACCCTTTGCCAAAACGTGGGGAAGATGATTTGGCTTCAATGGAGGTAGATGAACCTGCAACCAAGGTAAAGGGTAAGTCAAAGATTGATGAGACAAGGAAGACAGAGTCTGAATCTGAAAGATCAGCCGGTCTTGCCAAAGTGACCTTTGTCCTCAAATTATTGAGTGATATTCTCCTTATGTATGTACATGCAGTTGGGGTAATACTGAAAAGGGATTTAGAGGTGTGTCTACTACGTGGATCCAATCATCCGGATGGTTCTGGACATGGAGGAATCATTCATCATGTTTTACATCAGTTGCTTCCTCTATCTATTGAAAATTCTGTAGGACCTGATGAATGGAGAGATAAGCTGTCTGAAAAAGCTTCATGGTTTCTGGTGGTACTGTGTGGTCGTTCTAGTGAGGGGCGTAAACGAGTAATTAATGAACTTGTAAAAGCCTTATCCTCTTTCTCAAATATGGAGAGCAATTCAACAAAGAGCAGTTTGTTGCCTGATAAAAAGGTTTTTGGGTTTGTTGATTTGGCATATTCAATCTTGTCTAAAAATTCATCTTCCAGCAACTTACCTGGTCCTGGGTGCTCCCCAGACATAGCAAAAAGCATGATTGATGGTCGAATGGTTCAATGTTTAACCAGCATTCTTCAAGTGATTGATCTGGACTATCCTGATGCTCCAAAAACTGTAAACCTTATACTGAAGGTTTTGGAGATCCTAACGAGGGCTGCTAATGCCAGTGAGCAAGTATATAAATCTGATGGGGGAAATAAGAAAAAATCAACGGGGTCAAATGGAAGACATGATCAGATAACCGCTTCAGCTGCTGGGACTATGGAGCATAATCAAAATAGGAGCAATCAATCGGAAGCTACAGATGTGGAAGACAGTGAACAACACCAAGGAAATTCTAGAAGTGAAGGAAACCACGAAACAAATGCAAACCAATCTGCTGAGCAAGATATGGGAATAGAAGTGGAGGAGGCAGCAACTGCCAACCCGCCTATGGAGCTTGGTGTGGATTTCATGCGTGATGAAATAGAAGAAGGTGGTGTGATAAACAACACTGACCAAATTGAGATGACTTTTCGTGTCGAGAATAGGGCAGATGATGATATGGGTGATGAGGATGATGACATGGGGGATGATGGTGAGGATGACGAGGATGATGATGACGGGGATGATGATGATGATGAGGATATAGCAGAAGATGGTGCTGGCATGATGTCTCTTGCTGACACAGATGTGGAAGATCATGATGATACTGGTTTGGGAGATGACTATAATGATGAGATGATTGATGAAGAGGATGATGATTTTCATGAGAATCGTGTCATAGAGGTGCGCTGGAGGGAGGCCCTTGATGGTTTGGATCATTTGCAGGTACTTGGTCAACCTGGAGCTGCTAGTGGTCTAATTGATGTTGCTGCTGAACCGTTTGAAGGGGTCAATGTGGATGACCTGTTTGGTCTTCGCAGTAGGCCTCTAGGGTTTGAACGTCGCCGCCAGGCTGGTAGGTCGTCCTTTGAAAGATCTGTTACAGAAGTAAGTGGATTTCAACATCCTCTCCTCTCAAGGCCATCTCAGTCTGGGGACCTGGTCTCAATGTGGTCAGGTGGGAACTCATCCAGGGATTTAGAAGCTTTGTCATCTGGGAGTTTTGATGTTGCCCACTTCTACATGTTTGATGCCCCTGTTCTTCCATATGATCACGTTTCAGGTAGTCTTTTTGGTGATCGCTTGGGTGGTGCTGCACCCCCACCTTTGACTGATTACTCCGTGGGTATGGACTCCTTGCACTTATCTGGAAGAAGAGGGCCAGGTGATGGTCGGTGGACTGATGATGGTCAGCCGCAGGCAGGCGTGCAGGCTTCTGCAATTGCACAGGCAGTGGAAGAACACTTTGTATCCCAATTGCGCAGTGTAACTCCAGAAAGCAATCTGGTTGAAAGGCAGTCTCAGAACTCAGGAGTGCAGGAGCGGCAACCAACAGATGTTGCTCCGACCATTGAGGATCAAACAACAGTAGAGGGTGAAACTGTTGGTAGGCAGCAAAACGAAGGTCAGCATCCAGAAAATGGTAATGAAACAGCAGATCAGCGATCTTACCCAACAGTTGGAAGTGTCCAAAACATGGAGCCAATTAATTCTGATGCTGTTGAAGATGAACATATGGTTATTCAACCACTTTCTTTGAACACTTCTTCTAATGGAGATGATATTATGGAAATCGGGGAAGGTAATAGCACCGCTGCTGAACAAGTAGAAGCAACTCCAGACACTGTCAATTCAGCTCCAGTCAGTCATTGTGATTTGCAACATGGAGGTGCATCTGAAGTTTCTGCAAATTTGCATGATATGTCAGCTCCGGTAGGGGGTACTGATGAATCTTCAAGAATGGATGATCATTCTGGTAACCATTTGTTGGATTCTGGTTTGGAGATGCCCAATACAAATGATGTTCATGCAGCTTCTGTTAGTGTAAATACTGATGTTGATATGAGTGGTACTGATGTTGAAGGAAATCAAACTGAACAACCCATACCTGCTGCAGAACCTGGTGTAGATGCAACATTATCCAGGCAGAACACACTGGATTCTCAGGACACTAACCAGACTGATCAAACTAGCACGAATAATGAGGGTCCTGGTGCTAGTGCCATTGATCCTACTTTCTTGGAGGCACTACCTGAGGACCTGCGGGCAGAAGTGCTAGCTTCCCAGCAAGCTCAGTCTGTTCAACCTCCAACTTACACACCGCCTTCTGCAGATGAGATTGATCCTGAGTTTTTAGCTGCTCTTCCTCCTGATATCCAAGCAGAAGTTTTGGCCCAACAGAGAGCACAGAGGTTGGCTCATCAAGGGGAAGGACAGCCAGTTGACATGGATAATGCTTCAATTATTGCTACTTTTCCTGCTGATTTACGTGAAGAGGTGTGCATTTTTAAAATTTTTCTTTAAGTTACTAATCAAACTGCAATAACCTTTCTGCTTTTGTTGTTATTTCAGGTACTTTTGACTTCTTCAGAAGCTGTTTTGTCTGCGCTGCCTTCTCCATTACTCGCTGAAGCTCAAATGTTAAGGGACCGAGCAATGAGTCATTATCAGGCCCGCAGTCTTTTTGGAGGAAGCCACAGGCTAAATGGCCGAAGAACTGGTTTGGGGTTTGATAGGCAGACGGTGATGGACAGGGGTGTTGGGGTTACAATAGGTCGAAGAGCAGCTGCTATAGCAGATAGCTTGAAAGTGAAGGAAATTGAAGGAGAGCCTCTTCTGGATGCAAATGCATTGAAAGCCTTGATCCGACTTCTACGGTTAGCTCAGGTAAAGACATGTTTTATTTGATTCCCAAATTTATATTTCTACTCATATCATCAATTCATCGAAATTAGTTATCTAGAAATATAAGGTGGGTGTTTGGGTTCTGATGATGAATGGAGTGGCGTTATGTTAATAAATGAAATATTGTACTCTGTCAGCTGTGGACTCTATTCTAAATCCGCTTCTGTTTTTTTTTTATAAAAAAAACCTAGAATCAACGAGATTCCAGGATATTTTTTGAAGAAAAAAAAGTATTCTGAAGCCTTCTATACTTTTAACTTAAATTTAAAGAGAAATTTCTGTAGTTTCAATCAAAATGTTTAGAAGATGCAATAAATTGTTTGGCAATGACATCTTTGTTTCCAGTGTGTAATAATCATTTTGTTTAAATTGTGTGTTTTTTTTTTTTTTTTTCCCTATGTCAGCCTCTTGGGAAAGGTCTTCTGCAGAGACTGCTGTTGAACCTATGTGCACACAGTGTTACAAGGGCAACCTTAGTTCATCTTTTGCTCGATATGATAAAACCTGAGGCTGAAGGTTCGGTTACTGGATTGGCATCAATTAATTCGCAGAGGCTTTATGGTTGTCAGTCAAATGTTGTTTATGGCCGGTCACAGTTGTTGGATGGTATTACTTCTATCTCTGTCATGATCACTGTCATCTGCACTATTTTGAGTGTTGCATATTATATATCCTTTTATTTATTATATTTTTCCTTTTTGGCACCCAGGTCTGCCTCCTTTGGTGTTCCGGCGGATTCTTGAGATTATGACATACTTGGCTACAAACCATTCAGCTGTTGCAAATATGTTGTTTTACTTTGATACCTCGATTGTACTAGAGTCTTCAAGCCCAAAATATTCTGAGACAAAGGCTAAAGGCAAGGAGAAAATTTTGGATGGGGACGCCTCGACTGAACATTTGGGGAACTTAGAGGGTGGGGATGTTCCTTTAGTTCTGTTCCTGAAACTCTTGAATAGACCCTTATTTTTACGCAGCACTGCACACCTTGAGCAGGTAAAATAGTTGTTTGGATGAATAAAACTCTCTAGAATAGTCCTTTTGCTTACATAACTCTTTATGTATATACAGTATGTTGGGCCTTAACATTCATGTGAGATTCACAGCTGTATGGTTATGTTACAGTTTGATAAGTCACTATATTTTTACATGTGGTTTATGATGTCCTCTTTATGGTTCAGGTCATTGGTTTGCTTCAAGTAATTGTTTATACAGCTGCATCAAAATTGGAATGTCGGTCACAATCTGAGCCAGCAGTTGAGAATTCCCAGAAACCAATGATAGATGAAGCCTCTGGTGGTGTTTGTAAAGATCCTCCTTTGACTGAACCAGAGTCAAGTCAAGAGGATAAACATGCCAGTATCAAGTCATCTTCTTCAGATGGAAAGAGAAGCATTGACCCATATGATATTTTATCGAAGCTGCCACAATCTGATTTGCGTAATCTGTGCAGCCTTCTTGGTCATGAGGGGTACGTTTTTCCTCTCTGATTCTTATCTTGTACCGTATAGAAAGTCCTCTGTAGTATACTGTTGTTTTAAATCATATGTTCTGTGAAATAACTAAAACAGCAGTTCTTGTTAGCTGTATCTGCTTCCTATTCCCAAAATTTTCATCTTTACATCTTTTCCATATATGTTTTTCTCCAATGCAGTATGATAGTAGTACAATAGTGACTAATCTATTAAAATAAATTGTTTAGGCTATCAGATAAAGTTTACATGTTAGCTGGTGAGGTGCTAAAGAAGTTGGCCTCAGTTGCTGCGGTTCATCGAAAGTTCTTTGCTTCAGAGCTTTCTAAACTGGCTCATAGTTTGAGCATTTCAGCTGTCAATGAGCTTGTGACACTGAGGGATACACATATGCTGGGTCTGAGTGCTGGATCCATGGCTGGAGCTGCAATTTTACGTGTGTTACAGGCACTTAGCTCACTTACATCAGCTAGTATTGGAGAGAGTGGAGGTCAAGAGTGTGACGGGGAACAGGAGGAGCGAGCAACCATGTGGAATTTAAATCTCGCACTGGAGCCATTGTGGCAAGAATTGAGTGACTGTATTACCATGACTGAAACACAGCTGGGCCAGAGCTCTTTCTGCCCAAATATGTCAAATATGAATGTTGGGGAGCCTCTACCTGGAACCTCCAGTACATCGCCTCTTCCGCCAGGAACTCAGAGACTCCTGTCTTTCATTGAGGCTTTCTTTGTTTTGTGTGAGAAGCTACAAGTAAACCACATTATGATCCAGCAAGATCATGCAGATGTAACTGCAACAGAAGTCAAAGAGTCTGCTGGAAGTTCATCTTCCTTGACCCCTAAATGCTCTGATGATTCTCAGAGAACACTCGATGGTGCCGTCACATTTGCAAGGTTTGCTGAGAAGCATCGCAGGCTTTTGAATGCTTTTATCAGACAGAATCCCAGTTTGTTGGAGAAATCACTATCTATGATGCTGAAGGCCCCGAGGCTGATTGATTTTGACAACAAGAGAGCATATTTCCGCTCAAGGATAAGGCAACAACATGAACAACACCTCTCAGGCCCACTGCGAATCAGTGTTCGACGGTCACATGTTTTAGAGGATTCATACAATCAACTGCGGATGCGGTCCACTCAAGATTTAAAAGGGAGATTGAATGTGCAGTTTCAAAATGAAGAGGGTATTGATGCTGGAGGTTTGACGAGAGAATGGTATCAATTACTATCCAGGGTTATATTCGACAAAGGGGCATTGCTTTTCACCACTGTGGGCAACAATGCATCTTTTCAGCCAAACCCCAATTCTGTCTACCAAACAGAGCATCTCTCCTACTTCAAATATGTGGGCCGTGTGGTAATTCTCCTGGACTAATGAAATTTTGAGCTTGCTGTTGTTTGTGGTGATTTTTCTTTCTGATTGATGATGTTTTGCCATGATCTTTATGCAGGTTGCCAAGGCTCTCTTTGATGGTCAGCTTTTGGATGTTCATTTTACTAGGTCCTTCTATAAGCACATGCTTGGTGTAAAGGTGACTTATCATGACATAGAGGCTGTTGACCCTGATTATTACAAGAATTTGAAGTGGATGCTGGAGGTGAGTGGATATAGTTTCAGTCTCTCTAATCTTGTCTTCATTTTTTTTTTTTTTTAACCTTGGCTCGTCAACCATCATTTGCCTTTGTAGCAAGTTGAAAAATTGCAAGTGCTGACATTTTCTATCTTTTTTCTGTCTTACAGAATGATGTGAGTGACATACCTGACCTGACATTTAGCATGGATGCTGACGAGGAAAAGCACATTCTCTATGAAAAAACTGAGGTATGTCATATGGGAATGGTCTCTTGTCTTCGATTACTACATTTTGAAGTAAGTTATGTTTTGAGAATTGAGAATTTCTGGATGTTTTTCATGTAGCACTCCTTTTCTCCCTTTTTTTTTTTTTGAATAAATGCAGGTTACTGATTTTGAGCTTAAACCTGGAGGAAGAAACATAAGGGTTACGGAAGAAACAAAACATGAGTATGTAGACCTTGTGGCTGATCATATCTTGACAAATGCCATTCGTCCTCAAATCACCTCCTTCTTGGACGGTTTCAGTGAATTGGTTCCTCGGGAACTTATTTCAATATTTAATGACAAAGAGCTCGAGCTGCTGATCAGTGGGCTTCCTGAAATTGATTGTGAGTAGATTTATCTATATTTCCACATGATGAGTTTAGCTAGTTGCATTTAATTATGGTATCTTATTGATGTTATTGTCCATGCAGTGGATGACCTAAGGGCCAATACCGAATACACTGGCTATACAGCAGCATCTACTGTTGTTCAGTGGTTTTGGGAGGTTGCTAAAGCTTTTAACAAAGAAGACATGGCTAGACTGCTACAATTTGTCACTGGAACTTCAAAGGTAATTTGATAAACTACTTAAAATGAATTTTTGAAAAGTGGATAAACATGTGCTTTATCCTCGAGTTGGTGGACAGGACCTAAAGCTTTCTTGGTCACAATTCCGATTATAAGCAATGACCCATATTATTATGGTTTTGCAGGTTCCATTGGAGGGTTTCAAGGCATTGCAAGGTATCTCTGGTCCCCAAAAGTTACAGATTCATAAGGCATATGGAGCCCCTGAGCGGCTGCCTTCGGCTCATACATGGTTGGTGAAAATCACTCGATTCATTCTGTTCTGTATTTGAAATTTGTTATCAGGAGGACTTGCAATCATCTTGTCTTTCACCTAATGTTTATTTTTCTTTATTTTCAGCTTTAATCAGCTAGACCTTCCTGAGTATTCGTCCAAAGAACAGCTTCAAGAGCGCTTGTTGCTTGCCATACATGAAGCCAGTGAAGGTTTTGGCTTTGGTTAAATATTCTTTTACGTCAGTGTTGCTCTAGCAGCACTGGCCATCCGACTCCACATTTCTGTGTACATGTCAGTGAAGATATCTTTCTCATCCCTTACCCTTTAGTTTTACATATTTTATTAATGATTTGGCTGAGGGTTATTGTGCTAAGTTTTTATATTTGATAAAGTTCATCATCATCTAACCACTAAAACTTATCTAATCTAATTTTATTGACCTGCAGAAGCCGACTGATTTGGGTAGATAGAAATATCGATATGTTGAGGAACAAGCTGCAATTCATTGAAATCAGATTGTAGAGGGATTCCTGGAAGTATCTTGGCGTTGACAGCAATGGTAGTTATGCTTTGATAAAGAGGTGGGGGTGGGGAGCTCTTCATTTATCACGTTGAGCTGGGAATTTTTTTTTCTCTCTCTGGTTTTAATTAAAGCCAATGGATTCAAAAGTGGGTATAGAATGTTGGTGGATGGTGGTTATGATATCATTGTTAATATTAGGGTTTTCCTTTTGACCATTGCCTTGTGTATAAGGGCATTTAAATAAACAAGAAATGGAAGAGATTTGATTACATCCCTTTTTTTAATGGTTTATAAATTTTCTACCTGTTTTTTGGTTCTTTTGACCATTGCCTTGTGCATAAGGGCATTTGAATAAAAAAGAAATAGAAGAGATTTGATTACATACCTTTATTTTTTATTATAAAATTTCTACCTATTTTTTGGCCAAGTAAATGAATTGAGTGGAAAAAAAAAAAACAATCAGCCAGAGGATTGGCCATCCAACAGCTACTGTAGTGTTACTTAGGAAAAAATTCGTGCATGAAATGTTAATGCGGCCGGTAAACAACTGGGGCTAGATGTCATTTCAGTATCAAGAATATTAGTATTATTGAGGCCTCACCAACTCCATTAGGCAAGTGACTAACTAGATTGTTCCTCCTTGATATGTCTAATGCTCTTTCAGGCCAGTTCTCAATTGATTTTGTTAGCAATATTCGCATAAAGTGTTCCACGTGCTTCTTCCGGCTTGGGAAACACAGTATCTTGCAAGTCCTCAGAGGAAGAACTCTTAGCAGCCACTGGTCCTCCATTTAGTTCTTCGCAATCAATGGTTTTCTCTACTCGCCATTGCTCACAGAGAATGGAGAGCAAGCTGAAGAAGAAGAAGAAGAAGACGAAAAATTTTGGAACCTGGCAACTTACACATTTTTTCTTATACTTTTATTTTTCCGCCCTTTTCTTATACTTTTGTTTTCCCGCCCTTTTTTCTCTTCGGGTTACTTTTCCCGCGTCTACAGTACCTAAACCTTCTGACAGCCGGCATTACTGTGGGATTTCTTGAGAATACAGAATTGGTGATCGCATAAATACATATAATATGATTAAATAGACTTTTTTTAAAATATTAATGCAATTCAAAATAAAAATATTTATTAATTAGAAAATAAATATTTTATTTTATTATATTAATTGTTGTTATTTAATTTATAAATAGAAAACTCAACTCACCCGATCATGTTACACTAAGTGAACAAAAAAAGACAGCAGTTGTAAGATACATAACTAGAATAACTCGACAAGCCTGTACACAAAAATCGTTCACTATACACTTCGACACGCTGGAGCAGCTCGGAGTCGACGCACTCGGCTAAGTCGTTGATGTCGACGAACTCGAGCGTGTCGAGGACGAGTTTAGCCACGTCTGAGGACAGATAGTGGCCGGACTCGATGGAATCGATGAGGTTGTTGGTGTGTGCGTGGAGTGGAAGGAGTGGCTTTGTTTTTGTTTATTTCTTTGTCAAACGCAACGTACCACGAGAAATGTCTTAAACGCCCTCGTATATTTTTAACTGAGCTAATAGAATAATAGTAAATTGATAAAATGTAAAAAAAAAAAATTTCAAACTATAATACTGATGTCAAAATAACTTAAATAATAAACTTGATAATATCCGAAACTATATTTTTCACAAACATTTTATTTTTAATTGAAATTACTTATATAATCAAGTACACTTCAATCATGTAACAAATACTTAAATAAATTATATATTTTACACCCATTTTACACCCATTCCATCTCCTAACTTTTTTGCAATAGTTAAAATGAAAATAAAAAACTACATAATAAGAAAATAACAAAGATTTTAGGTTTTGTATATATTTTACACATAAAAAATTTTTAAAAATATACATCTCGTAGATTCCTCATAGACTTTGCTACCCATGGATTTATTTTTTAATTGCTAAAACGTGGTATTGAGTGTTATATTTAAGAGAAAAGTTTTTAAGAGAAAATATTATTCATTTCAATCGGAATGCTTTCATTAGTCATTAATTCTTTTGTATTGGACCCGGTTATTCTTCGGGACTTCGGCTGAGCCGTTACTCATGTCTATTGTTTTTTATTTATAAAAAAAAAAAAATAGTTTTATTAGAAATTTTGAGGAAACGTACATCACACCCAGCGCAACATGCAAACGTTTCGTCGGACCAAGCTACCCTCGTCCTTCGATTTTTTCCAATTCCAAACTCCTTTAACTCCGAGTAAGATTACACTCATGTCCTGTCTCAGTTCTTCAACTGCCAAAAAAATCTCTCAATTTCCCCACAAAGTCTCACAACTTAGAGCCTGCTCTTATACGCGTGCACCCTATAATCACAGCAAAAACTTAAGAAATAATGACACTAACTCAACTTGTTCACAAATCTCTGGTATTTCCCCCTCTCTCTGTCTCTCTTCCTTTCTGTTTGTATTTATGCCTCTATCACTGTGTTTTTAAGTGCAAAGTTTTGTCATTTGCAGATATGGAGAAGAGCATATATACACTTCTCACTATAGACCGTTGGGAGTCGCTGAACCACATGGAATACAAGTTAGCTTCTCTGAGGCCAGTTCATGGGAGGTTAGCTTTGAAATTCCTCAACTGGGTCATGAACCAGCCTGGTTTGGAACTCAATCACTTAACTCATATTCTTTGTTTGACAACTCATGTACTTGTTAAAGCTAGAATGTATCAGGATGCCAAGTTGATATTGAGGCACTTGGCTCAAATGGGCATCGGTCAAAATTCTGTTTTTGGTTCTCTAATGAATACATATCCACTTTGTAGCTCAAACCCTTCAGTTTTTGACTTGTTGATTAGGGTGTATTTGAGAGAAGGAATGGTTGAGTACGCTTTAGAGACTTTTCAGTTGATGGGTTTTAGAGGGTTTAACCCATCTATATATACTTGTAATATGATGCTAAATTTTATGCTGAAAGACTGTAGAATTGATTCGGTTTGGCTGCTCTTTGATGATATGCTTGATAGGAAGATTTGTCCTAATGTTGCCACTTTTAATATATTGATAAATGTCTCGTGTGTGGAAGGCAAGCTTAAGAAAGCTGGTTATTTGTTAAGAAAGATGGAAGAGAGTGGTTATGTTCCAAATATAGTTACTTATAATACGTTGCTCAACTGGTATTGCAAGAAGGGGAGATATAAAGCGGCTTTCGAGTTGATTGATTGTATGGCATCTAAGGGTATTGAAGCTGATGTATGTACATATAATATGTTCATAGATGATTTGTGCAGAAACAATAGAAGTGCTAAAGCTTATTTACTGCTGAAAAACATGAGGAAGAGGATGATAACACCTAATGAAGTCACCTATAATACTCTTATTAATGGGTTTGTTAAGGAAGGAAAGATTCAGGTTGCATCTCGGGTTTTTGATGAGATGTCTATGCTTAACTTTTCACCAAACAGTATCACTTACAATGAATTGATTGATGGGCATTGCATCAAGGGTAATTTTGAAGAAGCTTTTAGACTTTTGGCTATGATGGAAGAGATGGGATTAAGACCAAATGAAGTCAGCTATGGAGCTCTTTTAAATGGGTTTTCCAAACACGCCAAATTTGACCTGGCAAGGAGTTTGCTTGAGAGAATGAGGACTAATGGAATAAGTGTTGGTTGTATTGCTTATACATCAGTCATTGATGGGTTATGCAAACACGGGCAGCTTGATGAAGCTATGCAACTGCTCAATAAGATGTTCAAGGATAGACTGAATCCTGATCTTATTACTTTTTCTGTACTTATAAATGGATTTTGCAAAGTCGGGATGACCAGAAAAGCAAAGGCAGTATTATGTAAAATGTATAGAGATGGACTTGTTCCAAACAAAATCATATGTTCTACATTAATATATTACTTTTGCAAGATGGGGAAAGTTACGGAAGCAATAAAGGTCTATGCAGTTATGAATCACAATGCTCAGGGTTCGGATCATTTTACATGTAACATGCTAGTCGCTTCTCTTTGTAAAGGTGGAAAAGTTAGAGAGGCAGAGGATTACATGGGTCACATGAACAGGATTGGTGTTGTCCCTAACTCCATTACTTTTGATTGTATGATAGATGGCTACGGAACCTTGGGAGATGGGTTAAAAGCATTCTCTATGTTTGATGAAATGGTTAAATTAGGTCATCACCCAAGTATTTTTACATATGGGAGTTTACTTAAAGGACTATGCAAAGGTGGGAATTTGAAGGAGGCAAAGAGATTTTTGAATGGCCTTCACCATATTCCTTATGCTGTTGATACTGTTGCCTACAACACAATCCTTGCTGAGACATGCCAATCTGGGAATTTATGGGAGGCAATGGTTCTTCTTGATGAGATGGTTCAGTTCAATTTGCTGCCTGATAGTTACACATATACTATTCTTCTTGCTGGTTTATGTAGAAAAGGAAAAGTGGTTACTGCTCTCCTTTTCTTTGAGAAAGTGGTGTCAAAACGTACTTTTTCCCCAAATAATGTAATGTTTACCTGCTTGGTTGATGGTCTTTTCAAGGCTGGCCAATCCAAGGCTGCTATGCATATCAACGAAATAATGGAGAAAGAAGGTGTCTACCCTGATACCAGTGCTTTTAATGCAGTTATAGATGGATTCTCAAGGGTGGGAAATATGATGATGGCAAATGATCTGTTATCCACAATGAGGAGCAGAAAATTGTACCCTAGTTTGGCAACATACAATATTCTCTTGCATGGTTATTCAAAGAAAAAGGATTTATTGATGTGCTCCATGTTACTCAATTCCATGGTGACAGAGGGTCTTTCGCCTGACAACTTAACGTGTCATTCTCTTATTCTTGGATTTTGTGGGACTGGTATGTTGGAAGTTGGTCTTAAATTCTTGAAAAAGATGATAGTAGAAGGTATCATAGTTGACTGTTTTACATTTAACATTCTGATGAGGAAGTGTTGTGAAGCAGGTGAGATGGGGAAGGCCTTTGATCTGTTTAATATTATGAATATGTTGGGAGTTGTTCCTGATACAAATACCCAGGATGCTATCGTAACTGGACTGAAAGGAATTGCTGCTTTCCAAGAATCTCATTTTGTTTTGCGTGAAATGGCAGAGAAAGGTTTAACACCCAAGTGCACACAATATATTACTTTAATTAATGGTATGTGTAGGGTGGGCAATTTACAAGGAGCATTCAAGCTAAAAGATGAAATGGAGGCACTTGGCATCAGTTCCTCTGATGTAGCTGAAAGTGCTATGGTAAGGGGCCTTGCTCACTGTGGGAAGGTCGAAGAAGCAATGCTGGTTTTGAATTGCATGCTTAGAATGCGACTTGTTCCAACTATTGCCACGTTTACAACGCTGATGCACAAGTTCTGCAAGGAAGCAAACTTTGTAGAGGCGCTGAAGTTGAAAGGCACAATGGAACACAGCGGTGTGAAGCTCGATGTAGTTTCTTACAATGTTCTAATTTCAGGCCTCTGTGCTAATGGTGATGTTGTGCCTGCATTTGAACTGTATGAGGAGATGAAACATAAAGGCCTTTGGCCCAACTCCACCACCTATACTGTTCTCATTGATGCCATTTCCAAAAAGGAGAACAATCTTGTGAAGGGTGAAATCCTTTTGAAAGATATACAGGAGAGAGGATTGATATCTTGGAATTGGGATGGAAGCACTCAACATTTGCACAAGGGTTTGATAAATGCCCTGGGAAAGTTGAATTCCTTCAAGAAAAATAGAAGCAATCATGCAAAAAGTTAGTGAAAAAGCAACATAATGGGTTAGGCTCACAAAATATCCATCTTCAAGGAGGAACACACTGGATTCTCAGGACACTAACCAGACTGATCAAACTAGCATGAATAATGAGGGTCCTGGTGCTAGTGCCATTGATCCTACTTTCTTGGAGGCATTTCCTGAGGACTTGCGGGCAGAAGTGCTAGCTTTTCAGCAAGCTCAGTCTGTTCAACCTAACTTACACACCACCTTCTGCAGATGATATTGATCCTGAGGGAAAAGGATTGGCCCAACAGAGAGCACAGAGGTTGGCTTATCAGGGAAAAGGATAGCCAGTTGACATGGATG
The DNA here is from genome assembly GCA_025617385.1 of Murraya koenigii. Classification (NCBI taxonomy): domain Eukaryota; kingdom Viridiplantae; phylum Streptophyta; class Magnoliopsida; order Sapindales; family Rutaceae; genus Murraya; species Murraya koenigii. The sequence goes on from CM046817.1 coordinate 24,056,579, forward strand.
GTGCTTCAATTATTTCTACTTTTCCTGCTGATTTACATGAAGAGGTGCTCATTATAAAATTTTTCTTTATGTTTCTAATCGATCTGCAATAACCTTTCTGCTTTTGGTGTTATTCCAGGTACTTTTTACTTCTTCAGAAGCTGTTTTGTCCGTGCTTTCTTCTTTATTACTTGCTGAAGCTCAAATGTTAAGGGACCAAGCAATGAGTCATTATCAGGCCTGCAGTCCTTTTGGAGGAAGCCACAGGGTAAACGGTTGAAGAACTGGTTTGGGATTTGACAGGCAGACAGGGGTGGACAAGGGTGCTGGGGTTACAATAGGTTGAAGAGCAGCTTCTGCTATAGCAGATAGCTTGAAAGTGAAGGAAATTGAAGGAGAGCGGCTTCTGGATGCATATGCATTGAAAGCCTCGATCCAACTCTTATGGTTAGCTCAGGTTAAGCAGTATTCTATTTTACTGTTAATTGGCACTGGGATACCTGCAAAATTTTTTTATTTAGAAATGTAAATCTGTATGTATCAATCATTGTTTAGAAAAATAAGGTGGTTGGTTGGGTTCGGACGGGAGATTGCATTATGCTAATTGCCAATAAATGAAATATTGTACTCTGTTCGATCTGGACTCTACTCTAATCAGCTTTTGTTTTAAAACCTAGAATTCAAATGAAGCTAAGATTGTACATGTGTTAATCAGTTGAGATGATGATGTTTTAGTTAGTGCTATATTCAGTATTCTTCTGTTAGCTTTTCATTTAAAAATATTTTTGTTGACTTTTATGATTATTGGTTTGCTTTCTTTAGGCGAAAAGCTCTTGGCTTCATTTCTGGATGTCATGAGAATCTCAGAATTGTAATATTGAAAGGGTTTTTGATGCATTGATGCATTGATGTGGAAGCAGGGCGTGTAAAATACAACAAAGTATGGACTTTCTACTATTTCTGGTATGTTAAAAGTCCCTATATGCATGTACACGTTCTTCTTTGATATATGTGGGCTTGCATGGTTCTTTCATTGTTCTGGGGGTTAAGGCCTCAATAGTTCAATTTCTTCAATTATTAATTATTGACTTGATTAGCAGGATATTCTTTAATCAATAACTAATTTTATTGAAGTTGAAATAATCTGATGTGTAATTAGTTGATCAGAGTTAATTTGCTAGGTAACCATTTTGACCTGAAATTGGTTTGCCAGTAAATACTGATCTTGGCTTCTGATGATCTACCTTGCTTTTGATTAGTCAATTTTCAGCCAGCCACAAGATGCAGCACAGAGCAACATTTGGAATGATTTACTGGTATATTAGGCATTTCATTAACCCAAATGCAGATGGAACGGCTTGCCTTTATTGCCTAAAGCAGTATTCAAATATGTAGTGAGTTGACTTTTCTACCAAGTACTGAATGCTGTGTGGGGCAATGTAAATTGTCTTTGATCTGTGGAGGTAGCTAATTTTTTGTCTTTTTCTTTGATTTTCAGATTAAATAGAATAGGTCTTTAAGTTTGTTCCTCATTGCCAGTATTAGGAACAAAATAATAGTATAGGGCCTTGTCCTTTCTGCATGGGAGTCTCGTGGATCAAACCACATCTGACATTTGCTATATTTTCAACATCCATTGGAGGGCAGGATTCTCCAACAACAAAGTCACACGAGTCACTCATTTGGAAGGTCAGAACCATTGATATATGGCTCTTCATATTCAATCAGTAAGTGAAATTCAAGCTAAAACTCCGTACATCAAAAAAACTTACCCTTTACATTGTTTCCCAGATCTATATCTTTTCGTATGATTTCAGGAAAAGCCAGTCCTCATTCTAGCTATCTGTGTAGCAGATATGGAGCTAACAACTCAATGTAAAAGAACCTAATGAATAACCTGTCTCAATTTGAGCTTGACAATGGAAGCATAATGTCACGGGATGGGTGTTTCTGTGACAAACCGTGCATGACATAGACAACCTTGTCGGGATGTTGCTAAGTAAGCCTTTGCGCTTACCGATAGCTAAGCCAAGAGGTTCCAGAAATGCTAAAGAGAAGGAGAAGCTAGCGAGCAATGTAGCCAAATCGCGAGATTGTATTACTCGAGAGAAACTTACGAGAGAGCTTACAAGTGTTTGATGCTTTGCTTGGATGCTTGGATGATTACAATGCTTAGAGCTCATCTCATTTATAGCAAAGCTTGGCTAGTTCTAGAGAATTCTATGTACATGTGTCTAAACCTAGGCCAGTACAAGTGTCATCAAATCTAGGCTATGTACAAAAGTGCTAGAGTTTGCTAGAATGTTCTAGAATCGGGCCAAGCTAGCACATCTTGGCTCATTCTCTCGGGCCATTCGTGAGCTGGAATTATGCGGCCGTAACATCCTCCCAGCTTAAGCTCGCGGCGTCCTCGTCGCGTTCTCGTGCTTATCTAGTTGGACATGCTCCATGACTGCCACGACTCATCTTCACGTTTCCAAGTGGCTTCGCTCTCGGGAGGTTCTTCCACTTCACCAAGTACTCGTAGTATGGTGGCACGCCCTGCTTGAATGATGCGATCGGCGAGGATGTAGTCCACATCTTTGTCGAGCAGCGGTGACAACATGTTGTTGGGGCACGCCTTGATTCTCCATGACTTGGTTCTTCCATGTCTTCGTGGTATGGTTTGAGAAGACTCACATGGAAGGCCGGATGAATCTTGAGCCTTGGTGGAAGCTCTAAGTGATACGAGGCGTTGCCTACCGCGTCGGATGATGCGGAAGGGTCGCTCGTGGCGTCTCAGCTAACCCCTTGTGGACTTTGCGAAGTGTCTTGAGCTGTTGAGGCGGGAGCTTGATCATGACTTCGATCACCTTCCTTGTACTCGGCGTGCAGTCTCCTTGCATCGGCCCACTTCCATTTTCCTCGCGGCTTTGTCGAGGTATGCTCGCGTGATGTCCAGCTTCCATGCCATTCGCGGGCGAGCTTGTGTCTGTGGGGCTTTTCCTCCATATGTCGAGGCTATGGCGTTGGGGGTCGTGGGCTGGAATCCATGATGATCTCGAAAGGACTCTTGCAGGTAGCCTCGCTCAGTTGGAGATTGTAAGAAAATTGGGCGACATCTAGCAACCGCCTGATCCGGTTGGTGTGCGATTGTGGGATCGATGCACGGTGGTAACAATCCATCCCTTTTCTCTTGGGAAGGGACAAGTGCATCGAGAGAAGCCTTAGGCAGGCGATCACGGCGGTGTCTAGTAAACCGGTGAGTGGTTTCAGCATTTCTTGAGCTTGGGTGGCGCCGTGCGGTGGGCGCCAAGGTGGAGACTTTGAACACTGCTCGACTCTGTTTGGTGATCCGCTCTCGTGCAGGTGGAAGCTTCTTGAGGCGAGGAGGCATCACGTCCTTGAACTCCTCGAGGGCCGGATTGTATGGATGGAGGGACTTGGCTTGGAGCACTTGCTGGATCTTCTCCCTCGTTAAGCTCCGGATGGAGACCAGAAGCTTGGGTCCTGCTTGAAACCCTGCTTGAATTGCATGGCGGAGAGTGTCTTCTCTCGGACTTGCCACGCTCAGTAGAAACCATGCATGCCTTACTCCGTCGAGGATGCTTAGGGAGTTAGGTGGTTGGAAGAGGAAGGCATGGACTTGATCGAAGAACTCCGTACCGAGGACCATCTTGAAGTCGATCCGTGGGCACGATTGAGAAGTTGAGCTTTCAGCTCCATGTGCCGAGTGCAACATTCACTCCAGTGTGCGGTGCCATGATGGGCTTAGCGGGTGAGTTCACGCGCCCGTTGTACCTCGCTTGCCTCGTGATTACTAAGGCTAGGCGGCTTGGCCTCGTCCTCGGATCTGAAGTTGTGTGTGGCTCCGTATCCGGCATCGTGAGCGGTGTGGCCGTTTATCGTCAGCCTACGTACATCGACCACTTTCTTGAGTCTTGGATTGAGGGTGCATCGAGTCTGTGAGTCTTTGGATCGAACCCATCTTTGGGTTGGGGTTCATCCGGTATGGGTGTAGAAGTGCCCGAGTTGGGCGGCGAGGGCATTCGGCGACTTCTTCTCGGACGATCGCGTGACCCAGTGAGGCCGTTGCGTATGAGGCGTGGGGCTGCGAGGCTTTGAGCTTCATCTTGCCTTAGATTTTGCTTGCCGTTCTTGCAGCTTGGAGGCTTTTACGCCCCGATCCTTGCGATTACGCCCTTGTCCTTGTGATTCTCTCCCACTTTTGCCATTGTTGGGCCTTCTCTCCTTGGATTGGGTGGAGTACTCGTGCGGCGACTCACGCGGTGGCAATAAGCGTCGTCAAGTGTTTGGAGCGCCACAGCCGGTCGAGCTCCGTTTTGGCCCGATCCTTGAGGCCATCTTGAAGTAGAAGGCGAATCCTTTTCGGACATGTCGCGATCTCGAGCATAAGGGTAGTGAACTTCGTTGGCGTAGTCAGTGGGCGCTACCGTTTGCTTGAAGCGGCGTAAGCGTGTTCTCGCCTCTCTTTCGGCATTACTTGGGGCAAAGTGCTTTCGGAGTTCTTGCTTGAAGTCGCCCGTATGTTGATGGCGCGAGATGCCTTTGCCCGTTCGCCGTGCTTGCGGCGCCACCGTAGTTGTCGCGGCGCCTCTAAGGAGCGTGGGTGCGGTGCCCGCGCTGATGCCTCGTCTCTCGCACCGTGGCATCGAAATATTGGTCTGGCAGAAGAGAAGTTATCCACGATGGTTGCATTAGGTGTGCCATCGTAGGTGTCGAGCTTTGGCGCGTCGATGCGTCGCGCATCACTCGTGCTTGTAGAAGCTGGCTAGCGGAGAGTGTGCGCTTGTGGCATGCCCGATCTTGGCGGACTTCCTCTGCTCCGAGTGCGGACGGTAGCGGCTCGTCTTGCGAGCTGCGGAGTTTCATCGACTCCTCGTGGAATACTTGGAATTCCCCTCGGAGGTGTTGGCTTGCTCTTGCATGAGGGCCTCGTTGCCCGCTGTGAAGTCGGCATATTACGCCTCGGTAGTCGACCACTTTCCTCCGATGTTTCGAGGTGTCTCGAGCAGTGGACGTTGTTGCTTCAGCGTAGCTGATCGTGGCTCAAAGCATCGGCGGATCCGACCTCGACTTGCCTCGAGTCTTGGCACTGCCGCGAGTGTCGTCGCGGCCCGACTGGTTAGGGATATTCTCCACACCGTGAGCGACTACTTGTGTCAAGCTTGAGGTTGGAAGGTTGGCCATTGCTAGAATGCGTGTGTGCAAACCTGGCTCCGATACCACTTGTCACGGGATGGGTGTTTCTTGCGTGACAAGCCGTGCTGACACTAGACAACCTTGTCGGGATGTTGCTTAAGTAAGCGCTTGCAGCTTCTCGATAGCTAAGCCAAGAGGTTCCGAAATGCTAAAGAGAAGGAGAAGCTAGCGAGCGATGTAGCCAAATCTTGAAGTGTATTACTCGAGAGAAACTTACGAGAGAGCTTACTGAGTGTTTGATGCTTTGCTTGGATGCTTGGATGATTACTGATGCTTAGAGCTCATCTCATTTATAGCAAAGCTTGGCTGGTTCTAGAGAATTCTATGTACATGTGTCTAAACCTAGGCCAGTACAAGTGTCACAAATCTAGGCTATGTACTGAAAGTGCTTAGAGTTCTGCTAGAATGTTCTAGAATCGGTAGCTAAGCACATCTTAGCTCATTCTCTCGGGCCATTCTGGGTTGGAATTATCGTGACCGTAACAATAAGGTCTTCAAATCTTACAAAATATAATACAATGCCATGGGCGTGGCAGACAGAATCTAGCAAAGATAACTTGATGTGCCTGCTATAATTGTCTTTGTAATAAAATTATAATCTTTTTTAATTGGATGGAATAACAGTATAGTCTAGTCATATTTAATCATTCTCATGGCATTTTTATTGATTTATTATTATTATTTTTCACTATATGCTCATAGCTTTATATTTTCTTGTAGCCCTATTTCTTTAACTTAGAGAAAACAGGGGCAGATTTCTCACTAAATGTGGTTAGCGAGGGTAGATTTTCGAGCTATATTTGGTAAATCACCTGGTATATTATAAATGCATGTATCCCATTTCCAAACAGACCTCTTGTAATATGTATATAGATTATAACAGTTTAAAAAAAAAAAAAAAAAAGAGGTAATATGGTTTGAATGATCATCCTTGAGTTGGTTAAACGGATTTGTGTTGTGTCATATCAAGGTAGAGATGTAATTGATCTTATATACTATCCATTTAATTAATTGGGTTGGTGGTTTAGATTTTCATATGTTTTATTAAAGTGCATCTCTTTGTCTTTAGTTCAATTTTGTTGCAATAGCGACGTGAAATATTCTCTCTTCTAATTATTGTTGGAACTTTCAATTCTTGTGTTCACATCCGTACCAATTAAAAAGCAAATTAATTAATTGTAAGCGTATTTCAAAAAAAGAAAATGTGTTGTAAGCTCTTAACATTTTTAATTTAAGTACCAGAAATGCAGCTCGACAACACAATTCTTACAACTCAAATTCGGCCGGTTCCTTAAAATATAATTAGGTGGGTCGGCTTTTGTGTTTAATAAAATGCTCAAAATAGATGTCATGCCACAGCTTCTTTGTGGCCAATTATTTCAGTTATTAGCTTTTCCATCCAGAAAGAGCAAGAAATAGATTATATCTGCATCTTCAACTTGAATTAAATTATTACTTAATTGGTTTCACCATCCTTTAGAATTGATACCCACGTCTTAATTGGCGGTTGTTTTAAATTTTTAATGAAAGTGATGTTAACAATTTCTCGTTTTTCTTTTAAAGATAAATAAATCAATTATTTATTATGAGAATATCACGTGTATTTTTAAAGGATTTGTGTACCTTAGATAAATCGAACTCACCCGAATATATCATTAAGAGGACCAAAAAATTTAATAAAAATTTTCATCAATGTGATGTGGCTCCTATTTATATTTATATTTATATTCATATTTTGAATGGTAAATAAAAGTGTGTTGATATTATTAATAATTTAAAAAATAAACTGAAATGTGACCGTGTATGAAGGGATGAATTGAAATTTACCATTTTTAAATGTTAATTTTAATTAAATTTTTTAAAGAATTCAAGTTCTCTTTATTAAATATAGGTTAGCTAAATAACCTTTAAAATCACTTTCTTTTACTGTTTTGTTGGAGGATTTTTCCAACAATTAATTGTGGAACTTTGTAAGTTTGTTTTTATGAATAAATTATTTTCAAAAATAAAGAAGAAGTCAAAAGATTTAGCTATTTTTTGACTAAAAATTCTCTAGATGTTGTTGTCAAAAGCTTTCCTAAAACCAGAAAAATAAATTCGATTAAATTCACATGCATACAAAGAAAAGTGAACATACAAAATTTCCAATACTTTTAATTTCTTAAATTTTATTTATTCAATTTCAATCAATTAAAAGATAAAACACAATTTACTCCTTAAAACAATAAAATTGCATTGACTTTTTTTTTTTTTTCTTGTTGTGTGCTTAAATAGGCACAGGTTGAATGGATAAGGGTCGAGAATTTTATTTAAAAATAGAAGTACTTGTCTCTTTTTCTTATTCCTATATTCCTTTTTATTGTTTTTAACACCTTACACATATTTTTTTAAAATATATTTTAACTATGTAGCTTTATATGAACAACAACACATCATTCTAAAATATTTATTTTTAAAAAAATTATTTTCAATTTGAGGTAAATATTAATTATAATTTGATGATTGTTAAGTTCAATTTTAATCAATAGATTACTAAATATTTATATTGAAAATAAAAGTATCCACTTTGATATTTTCTTATTCATCATTTACTCCTTCCAAATGACCTTGATTTGAACATTATTCTATTATTATTTATTTCCAATTAGGATAAGCCTTTAGAAGGTTAAGTAAATGTTTAAGAAAATATATGTTAAATGGTTGCTCCAATTAGTAAACTGTTAAGTGCTGATGTTTACATTTGTAAGTTTTAATTTTTCATTTTAACATTTATTAGATTTAGCTATTAATTTTAACTTTTAAAAAATTAAAAATAAATAAATAAATAACCAATAATCAAACGAATTTAGTGTTTTATACCCATACACTTATCCGCTCAGTCAGAAGATATAAAAAATTATATCCCTACTTGATATAAATTAAAAATAAAATAAAATTAGACACCTAATCCTAATATAGCTGGCTCTGCAAACCTCAAACCTGCAGGGTGCTTTGCCATCCTAATCCCACCATATAAAAAAAGAAGAACTAAAAACCCCTATATTTGCCAAAGTATCCGCTTTGGATTGCCCTCGCTAAAAATATGATTTACAGAAACCACAATTAATTAATTGATTTACAGAAACAGAAACTAACACAAATTACAAAATCTCGTAAAACCCAACTTGTTTAAAAAAACACAGCCCTGCCAGGCGCCAGCTACTCAGTTTGCATTCGTTTGCCTCCGTCTAACCCAACAATTTCCCCCGTTTGCCAGCTCATCTCCCGTTCCGTTATCTCTCTCCGCTATACTATACTCCCCAAAAACGACGACGTTTCAGGTTCCCGTCATGAGGCCGTCACCGTCAGATATAAGTCCTTAATCTCCATTCCACTGTTTACGAATCTCTCTCTCTAAATTCTCGCTCTCTCTCTCTCTCTCTAAATTTTCCTCTTTCTTTTCATTTCCCAGAAAACAAAAAGAAGTTCCCCTCTTTTTCTCTCTCTAGAATTCATTCATGTCGGTACGTAATCACTTTCTCTCTCCTTAAAGTTTCCATTTTATTGTAAAGTTTCTATTTTTATTCAAGTTTCAATATTCATAACTTCTTTTTTTTGTGGGTTTGCTTTTGATTTAATTCTCGACCGATTTGAGCTTTGATTCTGTTGATTTTGGCTCAACTTGAGATATACTGAAATGGGTTTGTTGTTTATTGATGTGATCTTTGATTGGTTTGGATGTAACTTAGATGTATTTCATTGATGCTAAATTTTGTGTTCAATTTCTAAGTTCTGCTTGTTAGTTTATGTTTCGTGTTCATCTTTGATTGTGATTACTGAATTGCGTTCTGTTTCATTTGTTTCTGCTACACCTGAAAATGATTACTTTTTTCTTCTGAAAAGTTTGTTTTTAATCAAGTAGTACATGATTAAGAAGTTTTCTGGAATCTGATCGAGGAAAAATTAAGGAGTTTTGCTTCAAACTGAAAAGTTATGTCTTGTATGCTTCTAGATTCTTGTTGCGAATGAGAATCAAGAAATTTTTATGGTAACTTGAGCTTGTAGATTAATCATTAATGTATAGATGTCAAAAATGTTGAGGAACGATTATTTGGTGGGTGGTATGGTGGAAACTGGTTTAGTTTTTTCAGCTATAATTAGAAGATTGAAGTTATGAATCAAATGGGTTAGCATCATTTAAGAATCTATAAAGGGCATGTTTGGTTGATCGATGGAACTTTACTGCAAACTGTTGACTTGTGTGGTTTTCAAGTGCTGAAGTTGAATGCCGTGGATGGAGATGTTACAGAATGTATGTTAATATTGTAAATTTGGATATGTTTTATCATGGGGCATTTAACTATTTCCGAGAAGTAATTCAATCCCCTTTCTTTTTGGTGTTGATTTCTTCTTTCTTTTGGTGATTTCATTCAAGATGGTGGATTTGTGTGCTAGATTTTCTGCAGAATGGGAATGACCACTTTATTAGAGGAGTCATGTATGGCTTTATAGTGAAATCACATTGGTTCTCTTATGCTTCAACTATTCATGGCATCACAATGGTTTGCTGAATTATTTAAAATTCTTGGTTGTTCATTTGTGTTATTCAAAATGAGTGTTAGGCAAGAGTAGAGTTGTTTTCTGAAATTGTTGGCCTTCTGTGTGTATGCCAGTTTCTTGGTTCGTCAGTGATATCTCTGAAATGCTTATTTGTGAGATCTGCTTGGATTTTGAAGTTGATTGTAAAGATGTTTTATGGTCATAAAAAATCCATGTTTTGACATGACATCTTTTCAATCTACTGAAAGTATCTTTTACTTGATGGATGTTGCTGTGTGGTAACTTCATGCACTTTGGTCAAATACAATAATGGTTACTGTGAGTTCTTATAGCTTAGAACTTGGGTTTTAGATGTAGATAATTTATGTTGTTTTCTGAAAAAGAACTCCCGAATCAACTATTAGTTCGTTTTTCACATCTTTCTACAGTTTTCTTGACATTGGGTGGCCATCGGTCTGTTGGGAATGTTGGCTTTGTACTTGTGTGTGATCAGAGCTTCCTGAAAATGATCAGCTTCAATTGTCTATATTTTTGAGTTTTATGTCGATTACAAGATTGGATTGTCAATGGCTTGACAAATTGTTACTGGCATTTGGATATCTAATCAATAGAGAAGATATTAGTGTCATTCATCGTAGGTTTACCTTAGTAATAATTTCATTTAGTATGGAGGTTCATTGATCCTGGCAATCAACGACTTCATGGACCTTATCAGGCTAGGCATGTAAGGATTACGATTATCGGAAACTGTTTGATTAGGCTATCATTATCTTGTTTGATGATTGACATCTTCTGTGGTTAAGCACTTTAAGTTGGATTGGGAATTCAATAGAAGAGTTTTATCAAATCATGTAAGAACTGGAAGAGCACTTTGATCGATCTAGACGGCTCTTCTTGCAAGGTCTTAGTTTTGTTAAATTTGAATATTTGGAGTACATATTCTTTGTTATTACTGTATAATTTGGCAAACAATACAAGTGTTGCAATATATGGTTGCCTAAGACCCATGACTAATAACTATGAGAATACTAATGGTAATTTGGTGTCTTCTTTCTTATCAAACAGGACAAGGGTCGCCCATTGCCAAAATTTGGTGAATGGGATGTCAACGATCCGGCTTCAGCTGAAGGATTTACTGTGATCTTTAATAAGGCCAGGGATGAGAAAAAGACTGGTGGCAAACCAGACTCACCTGGAAAGGTTGATCCTCCCATTAGGCATGGTGTGGATCCTGCAAAGCCTCAGTCTGTAAGTTCTTCCATTTGTTATCACTGCACTAGCCTTTTTTTTCCCTTGATATAAAGGACATGTAAGTTTTTCGCTTATTAATGGCTTGTGTTTGTGGGAATGCACTGTTTACAGAGAAAGTGGTTTTGCTGCATCCAAAGCCCTTCAGCTCAATCTTGATGAGGTCCTGCCCACTTAAGGCTTCGATGTAAGAGTATCTTCATCCGTAACTGGTGCCCCACCATTAAAAGAATATAGGAGCTGTAGAGCTGTGATGAGTTGTGGTGAAATTTGTTTTTGTGCTGTAAAAATTTGAGTCATGGTGGGGGAAAGCAGAAAAATACTTACTGTATCTATATGTACTGATTTTGTGGGTTATTATTATTACAAAGCCAAGCTATTTATTGTATTTCCCTTCTCTGTTCTATGGGCTGTAGGGCTTTTGTTTTGTGACATATTCTTTCTGCTTATTGTATCGGTAAATTGAAATTGTTTGTGAAACAACTTTATTTTATGAAAAGAAGCCTTTTTGAATAGCATTGAACAGCAGAATCTTGGTTTTAGCCATGAAGAATTTAGTGCAAAAATTGATGCGAAGGTAATGAACATGAGAGAGACGAAGATGATTTCTCTTGTATCGTGATCAGAATTTTGAATGGATTGAACGTAAGCCTGTTTGAAGGAAAAATGCTTCTTTCGGTTAGTCAGTGATTCAACATTCGTTACTTGCTCTGGAAGTTAGTAATAATCTGGTGTTGAAATGATCATGACGATAGAATTTATACTAGTTTATGACTTTCATGCAGATTCGTTCATCTGAATTTCCCAGGCATCATTTTGAGAAGCAGATGAAGTTTAGTTGCCACTGCTGTGGCTTAGGGATATGATTCAAGTCAACTTAAAAAGACCAATGTAAAGTCCTTGGATCTATTGAGAAAACTATTCAAACGTATAATTTAGTTTATGTAAGTGCTCTTTTCCGGCCCGAAGATCAAAAAAGAATCGAAAAACATGAAACAGCACAAGGCTGCATAATCCTACAACTCATCACTTGAGGGCTAGAGCTAAACTCTGGACATTCCAAGCTTCCTTTCAAACAGCCGGCGGAGGAGGTAAACTTGAAGAACACTTGCACCAATAAGTGCAGTGGATTCCCAGAATGCCTTGTAAACTGCCCTCCGACTCATTGCTTCATTTACTGCATTTCCAATTGAATGAAAATCATAAGGACACAGATTATTGATAACAATTAAAATCATTTTGTTTGAGGATTGTGGGGAGAAAATTTCTGTGATGCTCACAACTAAAATCATTAACGTGCCAATCACATTAGCGGATATATGTATATATTGATCATCCAATGGGCAAGTATATTTCCACAAACCCCAGATCCAAATGGCTAGTGAAACAAATTCATCATTAAAATCATTGGTTTGGCTTGAGAGAGCAAGACAAACATGAGATCGAAGGAAAAACATCAAACTGGACAAGTTTCCAGCTAACTTAATTAAGATATGTAGAGCTCAACACATACCTATTGCCTGGCGCTCAGTCTGTGCCTCAAGCCAATGCTGTTCGAACTGAATGTTGTAAAGGGCTTCCTCCAATTTGGATATCTGTTCTAGCAAAGGATTAAAATGCTCTGCACATATGCGCGAGAGTTATTGTAAGAACACCTCTTTGATGAAGATCAAAAGGGTAAAAAACAAAGTGCACCCACTTACCATCTTTTGCATGCTCATCATAGTATGAAAAGTGGCCAACATGTACATCAAAGTCTATGGTTTCATGATATGGAGACTTGTTTGTGAAGCAGAAGCGATGGACTCCTTTATGATGGGCCACAAATTCAAATTTCTCACTGATCTTATCACGAAAATCATGAATCTGATCACCAGTAGGTCCCTTCACCTGCAGAGTTTAACAACATTCCATGATCAGTGCTCTCTTTTGCAGGAAACTCAACAAATAGAAAATAAACATATCATTACAAGCTTAACATATTCTCGAAGACACAAAAATGTTACGAGGTCAGGCAAACTTATTTCATTAAACTTTCTAAGAGAATCAGAATTTATCACTACATTTTGTAGCTACATATATCAGGCAATTGCTGATTTAGTACACAGACTTCCTCATCAGGAATATCTGCCCCTATCAATTCAGAACTCACTGCTTATCTTTAGAAATTGCAATGCTGAAAATCAAAACATAAGGCAGCCCATAATTTGAAGCAACTTATCTAATTTCTTCCACATTTTGAAAGGTAACTTGAGTGAAAAGCTGTCAAATAAGGAGAAAGACACGAGACTGATAAATAAATTATATAAAGTTTTTAAGGGATAGAAAAATCCACAATGCCTGACAGGCTTGTATCGCAAACTTAGACAAGCCAAACCCTCCCACAGACAAAAGAAACTATACTCCATATATGGGTTTATATATTTGTCTCATATATTTGATTGAAAGGAGGTGCAAGATGAACAGTTGCAAACAACAGACATGATCTGAAGTGCATATTGTTGATTGGACATAGTGACACGGGAAGGGAATTTCAAAGTTGAAATAAACCCGAACAATTGATGCCTGTGTCACCACTCACTGTAGACAAGGCCATTTCATTTTGCCATCTAGAACATAAATGTTAATCACATAAATCTAGACACAACAATTATCAAAAGAGACTTAAAGCCCTACAAATCTAAAAAGCCAGTATTATTGTCTAACTAAATTTTATCATAGAAAGCAAACTCCTAAATACCAACAAAAAAAAAATAAAAAAAAAAATTGACAAAGATGGAGCTTACCACAAGATCAACACCGTCGTGACTACTATACCAAGATGAATCAGCCTTAATGACAACAAATGAAGCATGAACCGTGTCGCCTTCATATTGTACATTATGAGAAAAACATTCTTCTCTATCGATCACAAATCTAATCCCATAAACAGCCTGCGGGCTGAAAACAAATGCCAACAATGCAACAATACAAAACCCAACTGGCCCAACTTTCATCTGTAAATCAAAGAAGCAAAATTTGCAAATCATGAGATTGGATCAAACATAAAAGTCTATACATCTTGTTATAAAGAATTGCTACTCCCCACCCAAAAAAAAAAAAAAATTAAAAAAAAAATTAAAAAAAAAATTAAAAAAATAAAACCCGCATCCATAATTTCCCCAAGGTGGCTTCCAAATGCAAATCAAAAGATTTTCCAGAAAAATTTTGAAACTTATTGATTTTTTTTTTCATGAAATAACATTATCAGATGTACATGCAATCGAAATTCAAAAATGGGCATGATTTGATTTCTGTTGAGTCACCAGGAAAGAGTAGAAAAGCAAATGAGACTTCGATTTTACATTTTTTAATCGTTGTAGAAACTAGAAATTAAAAAAGATGCACTACAAGAAATAATTTTTTTTCCTTTGATTGTTAAATCAAACAATTAAAATAAAGAATTTGGATAAATGAACAAATAAATAAGCAAAAAACAATTGTACCTTTGATTGAAGTTGAACAAAATCTTAAAGCCTTTTTGGTGTTTCGAGTTTATTTGAGTTCTTTGAGTTTTGTCAGTCGTAATGACTTTGGAGATATGATCAGTTGATCACGACTTCGGATGTACTTGCGTTGCCCTGTCTTAAAGAGGTTTTGATTCTCTGTATTCGGTCCTATTTAACATATTGTGCTATAAAACGTGACTCCAGCTTAGAGGCTAGAGTGACTTCCAAAGGTCTTATCTGTAAAACGATTTTACATTTTCTTCTAATTAAATCGTTACTAATTGATAAAACAAAATTAAAGTTTACATATTTATTTTTAAGGGATTAATAAAAATTTGTATTTAAATTTCGGATAAAATTCATGTACAAAGATCATCTTAGTTACATATCGGCAAACATTACAAATTAGGGAGGGTGAAAAAAAAAAAAACACAGCTACTCCAAGAACTGAAAACAAGTGCAAGCAAATAGAGCGAGTCCAATTGATTTAACTGTTATTGATCTTGGCATTTTGCCATTGTCCCTCCTTAACAAAAGGCCTTGGAACAAAGGCCAGTTGATTAAAACCAGAATCCCACACAGAATAATCTGCAAAACCAATGTGTCAATTCTGATATTAGCATCACCAGTGGCCACTTTTGCTACTAACCCAACGAAGCAAAACAAGTTGAGCAGTGCAAGTGTTGCTAATATTACGAACATTGGGGATGAAGAAGAGGCTCCAATTCCAAACTCCATTGTCTCCTCCTCATATCTTTCTAATACATCTTCATCTGCTGCTTTAGCTGTGATATCAAATGCTGGTTGAGAGAATCCTGCTGATATTAAAACGGCGTCAATGAAGCCAAATAAGTAGGAGCTTGTTCTTTTATAGAGCCATATCCTTTGGTTATTCCACCAGCCTAGAATTGTGCCACCACACCATAGAAATTCAGCTAGGCTGTACAAGTTCTTAGCTGATAATACATATGCAAATGGTATAAACCATGGACTTGAAGCCTGCATTCATAACATGATACAAAGTTAATTAGTTGCACATTGAGCCTAAAGATTGATGGAATCGAAACAAAATAGGGAATATGTACCTTTGGAAATAAGGAAATGCCTTTAAGGAGATAAAGTGAAGGGATGATAGTGTAATATAGTGTTGCAAAGCAATTTGGAGCCCAGAGGCAATAGCAGCAATAAGCCAGTTGAAGGCCAAAGCTGATCTTTCCATGAGCATACCAAGCAGGACTGTAACTGGAAAGCAGGATAAGAAAGTCACCTGCAGACCATCTCTTGTGCTGCACAAGCGTCTGCGGCAATGTGGTTGTTGCAACACCTAAGAATGCTTTCCTTTCTGGATTGAAATACACTGATTTCCATCCTTTACTTTGAATTGATAGCCCTGTTATCACATCCTCAACTGGACACCCATATTTTAAGCCCATCTGCCATCAAGCATACATAACGGTCCTCTATCAGCATAAAGTTTCAAGTCATCAAGTGTTTAATATTTACTTAAAAATAATCATGGACAAAAACTGACCTCCTTTCCCCATTGAGTGCTTTCCTCATATGTACAGCTTGCAAGAGACTTTATTTTATCTACAGTTTCTTCTCTTTTCCACTCTTCCATACCTTCATTGTCAAATTTTCTTCCAATGAGAATATTTCTTTTGTGGAAGCAGCCTGTTCCAACATAGGGAGGGCCTCCATATCCATCCATACCATGAAATTCCACCTTTATAAACAAAAAGCGAATCAAAATGACATTGAACTTACATAATGAAATGGAAATGAGATGTGGTTCTATATTGATTAGTAAGTACCAACTCACCTCCATGCCTATGCGCATTGATCCATCATAGATTTCATTCTTAGTAATGTTTTCAAAACTCTGGGGAAACTGCACGAAGGCAATCTGATGGCCCTTCTTTTCATCCAGGAAAAAGCAAAGTGCATCCCTTACAGAATTTGAATTGTTTGAGTACATGTCACAGTCCACATTAAGAATGATCTGTCCATTGCTTATGTTTTGTGACACCCTTATCTGCAAAATGAATAATCAAAAGTGAAATAACTGTCTTGTTAGTGATGATAACATCTTACTATCTTAGGTTCTGATGAATGTATACCAATGCATTCATTGCTCCCGCCTTGAAATTGTGGGGATGCTGAGGCCTCTTCTCACGAGCCAAATACACCAAAGTTGGCAATGAACATCCATCAATATCTTTAGCTTTTGGATCCCTTCCATGAATCAATATCTGTAAAATTTTTCAAACGAAACAACATTAAGATGATTTGGCACAATGTTTCTACTTAAACAAAGTGCTTCAATTCAGCAAATCATGATAAGATAACTGCTTTTGTTTCTTTAAATATCACTACGACATACTTGAAGAATAGTGTCATGGTCGCGTTGGGAAGAGTATGAATTCCACTGCGAAAATCCTTTATATTTAGATCTTACTTCTTGAGATATTCGGCCTAGCTTGGCTGTGCTTATGATTCGATTTTCCATATCTTCATATAATTTCTAGAAAAAGTAAAAAATTGTATGAAGGCTATGTACTACAGCTTGAAGAACTGAAAGTAGTCAAAAGGAGTAAACAATTCCCATTCCTTGATTCATGCTATAGTGTAGGTTGACTTATTTGTACCTTGATAGCTAAAAAGCCTTTAACCTCCTCTGCCTCATGTGGTTCAGAAATTGACTGAAAATAAGCACCCGGTGACCTAGGCTCCACAGAGAATTTCTTGCAATAGGGTATCCAATGTTTTGCAAAGTGAGATGCCTCTATGAGAGCATAAAATGTAATATTGTGAGCAGCATCGTCCGAGAGATATACGCTAAGCTTCTCTGTAGGATAATCGTATGCCATGACCGATAAAACGGTGTTGATTACCATGACTGGTTGCTCTGTCTTGGGATCTGCTGTGCATACAAATATATCCACCCTGGGCAAGTCATTCTCATATCTGCAAATTAAAAAATAAAAAAAATTTACTTCCTTCCCATGATGATCAAGTTGTAAATCTTTTCCATATTTAACTTGTAAATAAGAATACACAAATATGTATATTTCTGTTGTATATTTGACTCTTTAGTACAGCTCATCTCTATGGCAGCACATGTAGCTTAAAAGTTCAATCTTCCTGTACATAATTTCTCAAGCTCATGGAAGAAAAAAAGATAACTAACAAACAACACACATACTAAAGAAATGTCAAGAGAAGAGACAGGGACCTATGTGAGAGCCTATCCTTGAATGTGTGCCGGTAGACACAATTCCATCTAAGGGCTTGGGTAAGAACCCAGTAAAGACCAAACCATAGCTCAGCTCCGAACAAACCAATCCATGCCCATCTCCCATCTTCTCCATTTCTTGGTATGTGACTCAATCTATAAACTAATATGAAACCTATTCCCACAAAAGTAGACAGTGCAAAAAGTCTAAATATCACTCTTCCCCTGGCTCTCTCTGTTTCGAACAGAGGAACATACTCATCACTACCCATTTCTTACTTCCAAAAATGACTTCAAAGTCAATATGCTTTAGTATTGGTTTATGGACTAATCTAAAGCACTTTTTGTTTAGCTACTCTGATAGCTAATTAAATGCTGTAACTAAAAAACTCTCTGCCCCCGACAAAAAGAAAATAAAAATAAAAAATGGAAGTGAGTGGCGGTGGTCCTCATGACAAATACTGAACAAATTTTCACCAAGAACCTTGTTAAAGGGATAAATTCACAAACAGTTGCTTTCAGTATAAAGTCAGGAGACATGCTAGTTTATTATAAAGATATACTTCAAATTAAATTAAAAGAAAAAAACAAAATGCACAAAGTTGGTTGTAGCAATTTTTTAAGCATTATTGCTAGGAAAAGTTATGCCAAGGGCAGAAACTCACTAATTTTATTTGGATGCAGGCTGCAAGTGGCATAATCACCATGAAAAGAAAATGTTGTAAGAGGGGAAGAGAAAAGAAAATTCAATACAAGCATGCAAAACAGGTACCAACAGAGTGACAGACAGCGCTAATGCTAATTAATGCTTAAGCTGTCAGACAGCTTGATTGGCATCTTGCCTTTGTCCTTCCTCGAGAGAAGGCCTTGATACGAAGGACAGTTTACGAGGACTAAAGCTCCACAAAGAATAATTTGCAAGACCACTGTCTTAATAGAGTTTAACAATGCTCTCCCGCCCAAATCAAGCACAGAATAAATTCAACCAAAAAAGAAAAAATGTGCTGCTAGTATTGTGAACATTGGAGAGGACTATTGGAGGCTCCATTCTCTCTTTCTCGTATCATTGTAATACATCTTGGTCAGCAAAAAAAAATATATATATATTGCTAAGGTCAGCAACTAATTCTCTGGCATTCTAATATTAATTTTCTGTGAGTCCTAAGCACTAGTTGCTGCTGGCACTAATCCTACACAAGTCTTTCTCTTTGGTCAGCAACCTTTACAACAACTACAAATGCTGACTCAGAAAGTCCAAGTGTCTTTAGAATGGATGGCGTCGATGAATTTTTAAAAAAATCCAATGTGAGCAATGACGTGGCGTCGTATGGTGGACATTTTGTTTGTAGACAATAAGAAGGGACGGCTTAATTAATTAGGATAAAAGAAGTGTGAATTATTGAAGTACCCAACTTACCTTTAATATATAATATTCGTATAAGTTTTCAGTCGATTGTGAGTGAGTCTCACGAATCAGTTATTTGTTATGAGAACAATGAAAATGGTAATATGGTATGAACCATAGGCTTAATTGACACCTCAGAGATAAATGATAAAGCCATAAAATCAGCAGTGTTCAAAGAATAATTGCATGTACCTTTCACTCTTGGCATATTTGCTAACGTTTTTCCCTTCACATGTAACCATAAGCTAAATATACTGCACTTGCAATATAATTTATTTTAATTCATAATTTATCTTTAGCTTAACATTTAAAATTTGCATGTGAAACCAAGAATGAAGTTCTTTCTCACACTTGATATAGATGATAATCTTCTCAAATTAGACAAATTCATGCATGTGAAAAGGATACGAAGAACAATTTTCATCTTTTCAAGTGAAATATAGTTCCCAGAAAATACAACTAATCCCATTCACATTTGAGATTCTTCACGTTAGGCAAAAAAAGCGAGAAACAAACTTGTAGTGGGTTCAATTATTGGCATGAAATGGAATGCAATTTGCAAATTTTCAGCCTCATTCAATGGAATATTCAATGGAATTTGGAACCAAGTTTCTTCCATTTAAATTGCAGTAACATAGACATTCTCAACATCTAAGCAAGCTTTTTTCTCTTGGCAGTCAAGCATAGCAATGGCAAAACATCTCTCAGCTTTTATTCTATTGCTTCTCATCATATTCCTTCTCAGCCTCACCATGACCGCAGGTTAGTTAAATTTCTGACAGCACAAAGCTCTACTTTTATTTATATACAAGATTTTTGCATTGATAGTTTGATGCCAAGTTTTGAGCTTCAAATATTTTGAGAGGTCTGATATAACATGTAACATTTTATTTCTCTGCAGCGGCAATTCCACCAGGAGATGAAGGCGAACAGGTATGATTTTAACACACTCTTAGCAATACTGCCCAATTTATGCAGAATTTTAACATTTTAAGCATATTATTCTATTTCGAGAACTCAAGATCATTGACTCTCGATTAAATTTCATGAACGTGTTGAAAAATTTATGTTGGACAGGTCAGGCAATTCAAGCATGTCATAGTGAACCGTGAGCCAATTAGGCCTCCTACAGTTCAAAATCGGGAGCATAACAGGAACAGGTTCAGTTTCCTGTCACACAGCGAATATAACTTTAAGTTCTCTTTTCCATCTAATGCATCAAATTGTACTTTTTTTTTCCCCAGGGAGCAAGCAACAGACGCGCTAAAATTGGATGGCAAGGTTTCATGGGAAGGGCAAACAACATGGTGCATTGCCAAACCTTCAACTGGAGATGAACGGCTAAATGCAAACATACAATTCTGCTGCCAACAACCAGAGATAGATTGCAGGATTATACAACCTGGGGGCCGGTGTTATAATCCTAACAACAATTACTCACATGCTTCAATTGTCATGCATCTCTACTACAAGGCCTATAATAAGCAACCACACACCTGTGATTTCATGCAGAGTGGTCTAATTATCTCTCAGGATCCATGTAAGCTTGAAACTTTCCCTTTTCCCACAAGATTTCTGTTCTATACACCTATACTTTGCATCATATTCCATATTATCAAAACTAAAATGTGAAGAACTGACGTATACAATTTTCATGTTTCTTGTTTGCAGCTGTTGAAGAGTGCATATATGAACCCTGATGGTAAGGGGGAGGGATTATATTACTGATATATCATAGTGAATAAGATAGAAGATGTGAAAAATCAGGACTGGATATGGAAATTGAAAGTTTACATTGTCCATAGTTATAAATTGTATGTGCTTCCATGTGAAGTTATGTAGCCCATATGGATGAGTTAAAGGGCATCATAATTCAATTTGTAAACTGCTAATCTGATCAAAAGAAGCTCATACAGTTGTATTATACAATATTATTTGTCATAATGCTAAGTCAAAAACTAAATGCAGAAGCTATAACTTCACAGGTTTTTGTTTTACTAGAATGTAAGAAACAAGAAAAAACAGAGTTTCAATAACTATCACTACTTTTATTTAATGAAAGATATTGATGTTGAAAGTTAACAACTTGTTCATTTTAATCAGTTAAAACCACAGCAAAAAATGTATACTTTAAAAAATAAAAATAAAAGACAAAAATCAGCAAAAAGTTGGCTGTTGTAATTTTATAAGCTAGGAAAGTTATGCCAAGGGAAGAAACTGCAAGTTGAATAATCATCTCGTAAAGAAATGCTATAAGGAAAATAGAAAAGAAAATTTCAATACAAGCATGTAAAATAGAAACAAGCAGGCAAAGGCTCTATTTGAGATTAAATAACTGTAGTTTAAAAGTTAAATTAATTTAATTTTACATCTGTGTTATCAAAAATATATTACATTTTTATAAATTTTGTCGAAATTAGTATTAAAAATTATATTTACTATATGCTATTAATTTTTATTACATAATTGCAATATTTTTCATATAACTGCAGCTTAAAAGCTACAACACTTCAATACCAAACAAGACAAAGCTAACACAAGCAATTTAACTTTTAAAGAGCTTGGCATCTTGCCGTTGTCCTTCCTCAAGAAAAGGCCTTGATACAAAGGTCAGTTGACGAGAAATAAAGTGCTCCAAGGATTTGCAAGACCATTGTCTTGTAAAATTTAACAAAGCCATCATCTATAATCACCCCCCCCCCCCAATCAAGCATAATAAATTTAACAAAGCAAGTGTTGATAATATAGTGAACATTGAAGAGGTGGCTCCGTCTCATGTCGTTCTAATACATCCTGGCCAGCCACTTTTGCTGTAACTACAAATGCTGATTCAGAAAATCCAAGTGTCTTCAAAATGGTGTCGATAAAGCAAATAGGTAGGAGCTTGTTCTTTTATAAAGCCATAGCCATTGATCACTCCACCAACTGACCATACCACAGAAATTCTACTAGGCTACATGCGTACTTGGCAAATATCACATAGGCAAAAGGTATGATCCATGGGCTTGTGATCTGTTTTCATATATCTAAATCAGTTAATCAGAGACCATGATAGAAACATTTTGATTCCTTGAAGAATAAGGTTTCATGCATTTTACATTGGGCAAATGAGAAAATTTAAGAGAACTTACCTTTGGAAACATGTGAATTCCTTCGAGAAGATAAATTGAAGGAACGATGGAGTTGAAAAGTGTTGCCAAGCAATTTGGAGCCCAAAGACCATAGCAGCCATATCCCAATCGAAAGCCTAACCTAATCTTTCCATGTGTACGCCAAGCAGGACTGTATTTGGAAAGAAAAATCTGAAAACTACCTTCAGACCACCTCTTGTGCTGCACAAGCAACTGCAGTAATGTGGTCGGTAATGCATCCCTTTCGGGTTTGGAATATACTGATTTCCATCCTTGAGATTGAATTGATAGCCCTGTTACAACATCTTCAGTTGGAAACCCATATTTCAACCCCATCTGCAATCAGGCATTCATTTACTGAAATGAGTACACACAAAAAATACATCGTTCTCTATCAGTATGTTTTCTGTTTTAGAAACAAATTTTGTAAAACACCTCACCAATTGTGGTCTTGAGTGGTTTTCGATTAAATAAAATGTATGAGAGAGGGGGAAAGACCGACCTCCTTTCCCCATTGAGTGTTTCTTTCGTATGTGTAACTTGCAAGAGCCTTTGATGTTTCTTCGAAGTCAAGTATGTTAAAGGAAAGAATCAGGCTGTAGAAGAGGCAATCAATGATTCAAGTAGCAAGGAAATAAATCAAGAAAATCAGCTAAAAGATCAGCCTTGACTGCAAGATAACAAGCTGAGATTTTCTCTTCCATTGCAAATCATAATTTACTCAATTATGGTTTATTCCATTATATTTTAGGAGTGCTCTTTAATTCTCAACAGCTATAATTTGTACTATATAAAGGCACAAATATATTTCATTGTAGATACAATTCCAATATATGATACATTTTTAATTTCATCCAACTACCTGCATTTTCTTTACATGGTATCAGAGCTCTAGCTCTTGGCAACAAAATTGAATATCATTTGTCAACCATGGCTCTTGTTTCTTCAAAAAGTACATCCACCATATCATTTCCGTATCCTTCCACACTAAATATAATTAACTTCGTCTCTTTAAAACTCACCCAAAACAGCTACATATTGTGGAAACAAATAAGTGGGCTTATTGAAAGCCAAGATATGGGTGGTTTCCTAGATGGAACATATCCCGAACCTCAAGAACTTGTCTTGAAATCAGCCACAGATGCTGAAGCATCTACAACAAAATAATAATATGTGATGAATTCTGATTACATCATGTGAAGGAGGTCGGATCGACTTCTTCGTGGATGGATCGTAGGGATCCTATTAGAGGAATTTCTAGGACTTGTAGTGGGATTAGAAACATCAGCTGCTGTATGGAAGGCTTTATCAAAGTACTTTGCTCGAAACACCAAAGATAGGGAGTTCTTTTTCATGCAAAAGATGCATCTACACAACAAACAAAATTATAAAAGTATCAATGACTACATTAGAGGATTCAAAGAGATATGTGATGAACTTGATGCTATTGGCAAACCGATGGAAGATCAACAAAAGGTTTTTGGTCTTCTTAACGGTTTAGGTAAGGGTTATAGATCTTTTGTTACTTCTATGATGAAACCTCCAATACCTTCATATAATGATGTTATACAATTACTTCAAAGTCATGAGAACATGAAATCTTTTCATAGCTTTACAAGTGCTACTGATGAACATTCTGCCTTTTTTGCTCAGAATAAAAACAATGGAAAACAATTCAGAAACAATAGGCAAGGACAAGTTCCTTTTAACATGCAGAGACAGAATTCTCTCAACAAACAGGGGCAAAATTCTTTCAACTCAAAAGGAAGAGGCTTCACTCAGGCACTACAAAAACCATCAAAAGCACCACATGGGAACAATCAGAGTTCTTTTCAAAATGAGTAAGATAAAGATGATTTAATTTGTCAGATTTATCTTAAGCCTCGACACTCTGCTTTTGAATGCTGGCACAGATTTAAACAAGGTTATCAACCAAATAATGCGACACAAGCTCTTGCTGCCATGGCAATATCAGAAAATGAGACTGATGCATAGTTTCCCGATACATGAGAAACACAACACGTGACCTTAGACAATGGTAAGTTAATTCACTGTCAACCATATCATGGATTAGATAAGATAATGGTAGGTAATGGACATAAATTAAAAATCACTCATGTAAGAGATACTATTTTGCACACAAACAAAACTCGGTCAAATTAAAAAATGTTTTATTTGTTTCTGAGATTAAAAAGAACTTTCTCTCAGTAAGTTAATTAACCACTAAATTTCCTTATATATTTGAATTCACTGCAAATGATTTTGTGATTAAGAGCAAGGAAACAGGGAAGGTGATCAAAATAGTAACTAGGAATGGAGGCCTCTCTAGTTTGGCACCAAATCAAAACATGACATTCTACTCATAAAGGTTTCATGCAACTAGCAATACCATATGGCATCAACAGCACAGGCATCCACGTATAAAAATAATTAGGCATTTAAAGCACAATAAGCTCATCTCTATAAATGGGAAAACTTCTTTTGTGAAATTTGCCAATTAGGCAAATCTTGTAGACTCTTTTTTTTTAATGTTGATAAATATTGCTCTGAACTTTTTGGTAAAATTTATTGTGATTTATGGGGCCCTGCTACAGTTAGATCATTTCAAAATTTTAAATTTTATGTTATATTCATTGATGAATTCACTCGATTTACTTGGTTTTTTCCTTTACAAAAAAAATCTGATTTCTCTCAATGCTTTGTTTCTTTCCATAAATGTTTAAAAACTCAATGTGAGACAAATATAAAAGTTTTTCAATCAGATGGAGGAGGTGAGTTTGAAAGTAAAGACTTTCAACATTACCTTACTAATTATGGAATCAAATCACAAAAATCATGCCCACGAACACCTCAGCAAAACGATATAGCCGAGAGAAAACATAAGAACATTACTGAGCTTACACTTACTATGCTGTTTCATACTGAAGTTCATAAACACTTCTGGGTGGAAGCTTTCTCTACTGCAACATGGCTAATTAATAGACTTCCTTAAGCTATACTTACCATGAAAAGTTCTATTAAGAAGCTAATGGGTAAGAAACCTGACTACTCTTCCTTAAGAGTGTTTGGTTCTAGATGTTTTCCATGTCTTAGAAGATTAGCTCAAAATAAATTTGATCCCAAATATCTTTTATGTGTGTTCCTTGGATATAGTGAATTTTACAAAGGTTATCGATGCTTTCACCCACCTATTGGAAAAGTATACTTGTTAAGGGATGTGGTCTTTAATGAAAAAACTCTTCTCTACATAAAGCCAAGTGCACTTTATAGTAATTGTAGTGAACATAAAAATTTAACAAGCTTTAATGAGTGGACTTCAAGAACCCTTACCTCTGCAGGAATTAGTGCCAACTATAATCAGCCATCTCCTCGACCAATAGCATATAGTCACAGGGCAAAAGATTTCAACCAAAATACACATACGGACCTTGATATCTCTATCACAAACAATGAAGGAATTCAAGGCCAAGAATATAGTAATGTCAATATCCTTCCTGAACTTGATCCAGCCAAAAAAAATTTCGTGTCTAGAAACACCTTAATACCTCAATATACATCTGATCAAGACATAATGGCACCTCAGCAAGAAACTAAAGTTTCACACGAGCCCGATCTAACTAACAGCCAATCTAACAACGATTAAGAGGTTGCAAACATCTTAGTACCTTAACATGAAACTGATCAACACCTGATGGTTCCATTGCTGGAGACAGAAAGTGATTCTAAACCTATAAAAAATAAGACAAAAACTACTACTGATTCTACTGTAAGTATACAATCATCTCACAACATGACAACACGTGCAAAAGAAGGTATTCATAAATGCAGCAGCAGGTATAACTCTGTTGAATTTGCATTACTTCATTATAATGTACTAGTAGAACCTAAAGGCATCAAAGATGTTTTGCACCATCCAGGATGGTTGTATGCTATGAAAGAAGAAATTTATGCTCTTCATCAAAATAAGACATGGACATTAGTCCCACGAACCAATGACATGAATGTCATAGAATGTAAGTGGGTATACAAAATAAAACTTAAAGCTGATGGCAGTCTAAAAAGACTAAAAGCTAGGTTAGTTGCCAAAGGCTTTAATCACATTCCAAGCATTGACTTTTTATAAATATTTTCACCTGTTTTAGAACCGATAACCATTAGGATGGTCCTATCAATTCCAGTATCTCATAATTGGGACATTCGACAGTTAGATGTCAAAAATGTGTTTTTATATGGTAAGCTCAATAAAGCTTGATAAAGCTTTATATAGGCTAAAACAAGCCCCTCAAGCTTGGTTTGATAGGTTTAGTATGTTTCTTTTAGGCTATGGGTTTGTTTGTAGTACTGCTAACTCTTCATCGTTTATTCTTAAAAAAAAATCATAACATTTTGCTTTTACTTGTGTATGTTGATGATTTAATTCTGACAGGAAGCAATCCCTTTCTTCTAAATCGATTTCTCTGCTCATTTGGAAATGAGTTTGCTAATAAAGATCTTGGTTACCTTCATTATTTTCTAGGTGTCGAAGTAGTTAAATTTTCTCATGGTGTTATCTTGAATAAAAAAAAAAGTAGGATCATACTTTTAAACTGTACCATTCTTGATATGGTACGGTGCATGTTAAGCAACTCCACCTTACCAGATTTTATGTGAGGTGAAGCCTTGAGAACTACTGTTTACATTTTAAATCAGGTATCTAGTAAGTCAGTGCCTAAAACTCTTTATGAATTATGGTCAGGAAAGAAACCTAGTTTTCGTCACTTTCATATACAGGGATATAAAGCATAAGTGAGGCCTTATAATCTATAATCAAGGAAACTTAATCTAAAGACTATTAGTGGTTATTTTATTGGCTATTGTATAAGTTTAAGTGGTTCTAGGTTTTATTGTTCTTCTCATACTACTAGAATCATTAAGTCTGATTGTGTCATTTACTTTGAGAATGATCAGAATAGTAGGATTTCTAAGCCTTACAATCTTATATTAAGAGAAAAATTTATGGTTTTGCCGGTCTTATCTTATCCAGATTTTGCGATGAGATTACCATGTATTGATGTTTATTCTTTTGATCCTGAACCTCATCATATTTTAAAGCCTATGGTTGTGGAGGAGGATGTCACTAATATGTGATTGAGAAGATCCGAGAGAGTTAGGAGACCTATAATTTCTGATGATTATGTGGTTTACTTGCAGGAACATAATATTGATGGTGATTTATCATTTACCCTGTTATTTTTTAAGAGGCCATCAGTTGTTTAGAATCTTCATTTTAAACACATGCTATGAAGGATAAGATGACATTCATGTACCCAAATAGGGTTGAGGCTTAGTTGAATTGCCAAATAGATGCAGGACAATTGGTTGTAAATTTTTAAAATCAAAAGAGATGCTAGATGTCAAGTAGAAAGATATAAGGCCAGACTTATGGCCAATTGTTTCATTTAGAGAGAATGTATTGATTACACAAAAACCTACTTTTTTGTTTCTACCAAAGACTCATTCTATATTATTATGGCAATAGTAGCTCATTTTAATTTAGAATTACATCAGATGGATATGAAGGCAACTTTCCTTAATGAAAGCTTGTCTGAGGATGTGTGTATGGTGCAACCTAATAGCTTTGTTGAGCTTGGCAAAGAAAATATGATGTGTAAGTTTAAAAGGTCTATTTATATACTTAAACAGGCATCCAAATAGTGGTATTTAAAATTTCATGATATTTTCATCTCTTTCGAAAATTAGGAGAACATTGTTGATCAGTGTATATACTTGAGGATCAGTAGAAGCAAATATATCATTTTGGTATTTTATGTGAATGATATATTGCTCGCTTGATACAAACTATATGTTGTCATAAAATTTTGATATAAAGGATCTCGATGAAGCCGATTATGTATTAGAGATAAAGGTTCTTCATGACAGATCTAGAGGAGTTCTAGGATTGCCTCCAAAGACCTATATTGATCGTGCTCTAAAAAAGATTAATCTACAGTCTTGTACTCTTGGAAAAGTACCAATTTCAAAGGGTGACAAACTTTTCAAGTTTCAATATCCAAATAATGATGTACATAAAGCTAAAATGGAAACAGTCCTATATGCATCAGTTGTGAGTAACTTGATGTATGCTCAAGTTTGTACACGTCCTAACATTATTTTTACAGTGGGTGTACTTGAAAGATACTTGAGCAATCCTAGTTTTGAACATTGGAGGCTGCAAAGAAATGCTCAGATATTTGCAAACCACCAAAGACTTTGCATTGATATATCAAAACTCTAACTACCTAAACATAGTTTGATATTTTGATGTTGATTTAGCAGAGTGTCTGAAAGGTAAGAAATCTACATATGGTTATATTTTTTATGATGGCAGGAGGAGCTATATCATAGAAGACTGTCAAGTAGACATTTATAGCTTCTTCAACAATTGAGGCAAAATATGTAGCATATTTTGAGGCTACACGCCCAGCTTTACAGAAGCAAAATTTTATCACAGGGCTAGATTTTTTATTGGTTATGCTAAGACAATTAAAGATATATTATGATAATTCTACAACTATTTCTTTCTCTCATATTAAGGAAGTTCTTCACGTCCAAGCATATTGATGTAAAATACTTATTTTTTAAAGAGAAAATTGCTCTATCTTATGCATCAGTAGAGTATATACCTACAAAACTCATGTTAGTTGATTCACTTATTAAAGTTTTAACTCCAAAAGTATTTAGGGAGTATGTGGCTCATATGAGATTATTAGAATCCTCTTTTATATGTTGAGTCAGTAGGAGTTATGGTTTGTATTATATATTGCAACTTAAATGAAATTTTGTATTACTCATATTTTATTATTATGCATGTATATTGTTATATAACATTGATATGCCATATATTGTGTACACATTTGGTCAAATATGGCATTATGTATATCGTGAGGATATTATGGTCCGAGACATTTAATTTATCCT
The DNA here is from genome assembly GCA_025617385.1 of Murraya koenigii. NCBI lineage: Eukaryota > Viridiplantae > Streptophyta > Magnoliopsida > Sapindales > Rutaceae > Murraya > Murraya koenigii. The sequence goes on from CM046817.1 coordinate 24,085,763, forward strand.
AATATGAACATTTTGAACTAAAGCATTTTGATTTGACTTTAGTGTGCTTTCTTGAGACATTTGGTTTCAGTCTCATTATATTTATAAGAAGGCACAGCTTTCTTGAGATATTTTGGCACTAGTCTCATTATGATGAAATGGAAGCTTGCTTCTTGAGACATTTTGATCTAGTCTCATTATGGTAATATAAAAGTGATGGTCTAAGAGACATTTTGATTTCGTCTCATTTTACTAGACATATGGACTTTATGGAAATAGGCATGTTGATCACATTTTCATGTTATTTTCATGAGTATACTTATATACTACTATTTAGTCACGTATTTATGAGTGTCTTGTTGTGTGGAGCTTCCTATTAGTGCACACATGATTTGGTACTTGTGACACATTTTGGAGTTGTTTATGTTTTGGTGATTGCTCATATTTAACCTTTTGCTATAGTCATATATTGATTAATTCGGTTGCTTTTAAAATATTTTATTTTAAAACAATCATTATAATATCTTATGCTGTCTAAGTGGGAGATTATTGAATTTATTTTTCACATATTGTGGGCTAGTATAAATTATTTTAATTGTTTTATATTTTACAGAATTAATAAGTAACTAATGTTAAATATTAAGGAGTAATTTTAATACACTCATTTCTTAAGTGATTAAATATTGTGTTAATGAGTCTGATTTTGTTATACTATATATAGTAGTATATTATGGACAAGTATAACATTTAATTGTATTATTATAGCTCATAATGGAATGGACAATTTTGTATTAACACATGAGAGGTCATTTCCCTCAGCCACAATATTTAAGTAACTTCATCCCATTGAAAGTTTAACTGTTGAAAAATCTAGGGTATAAGCACAGTGCACCTCTCTCTTATTTTCTCTCCCGATTTTACTGTGTATGCGCAGAGTACACTCAAGAAAATTTTTATCTAAGAGAAGGAAGAAGCTTACAGTACTTGAATCCAGTTCTTGGCAACCCATATAAGCTTCCCAACAAGTTTCTAAGCTTGGAGTCATGACTAATTAAGATAAATATCGAATTTTTCCTAAAATATGTGTTTAATTGAAAGTGCAAGATTAAGGGCACTAAGTTCAAATTTATTTCAACATTTAGATCTCTTCCATCTATTAATATCTTTGAACACATAAGTGAAGGCAATTCAAACATGTTGAACACATAACATTTTAATATGAAGAACCAAAATGCAGGAAAAAATGATTGAATTACTTGAAGTATGGTGTCATGATCAAGTCGCGAAGGGTAAGAATCCAATTGAGAAAATCCTTTATATTTCATGCGTATTTCTTGAGTGATTCTACCAAGCTTGGTTTTAGTTTGGATTCTATTCTCCATCTCTTCATATAACTTCTGCAAAGACAAGAATATTAAGAACAAATATAATAAATATTGAAATAAATCAAGAAGAACATAACATTTTTTTCCTGCATCATGTTATTGATTAATATCAAGCTAAGCATAAAATCACAAGAATTTTAAGGCAATTGAAAATATTATATCTCTTATTAATTTACATTGTACTAAAAAAGTGGATTTTATAATTTTCTCTATTTTATACATGTTATATAAATATAATCCCATCTCTCCACATAATGAACATCAGATAAAATGTAAGAACCTTACAGTATTCTTCTATTTGACGAATTATTCTTAATCAGATTATCCTCTTAACTTGTGATCAAAAGACATAAGTCATATCTAGATGTTGATAATTATAAATAAAGTAAATGAATTCTATGTATATCTTTCAATGCAAGTGACCTATGTATATCCCATTTATTAGTTCCAATTAGACACATGAAATAAAACTTTCTTTTATCATTATTAAGGAATTATTAACTATCATTAATCATTAACCTTGACAGCTGTCAGCTGATAGGACTGACTTTTTTCACCTTGTGATTCACCCACATTGACAAAATATGCAGCAGGGGACCTTGGCTCTACATTGAATTTCTTACAATAAGGAATCCAATGTTTGGAGAAATGAGAAGCCTTCATTAAAGCATATGAAGTAAGATCAGAAGAAGCATCATCAGAAAGATAAACACTGAGCTTATCTGTTAGATAATCATGCACCATTACTGATAGAACTGCGTTGATCATTATCATTAGTGACTCTATTTTCGAGACTACTGCATACAAATATGTCCACTCCAAGCACTCATTCTCGAATCTGTTTCCATTCAAAATATAAACATATTAGTATACGTGACTGTTAAGGCAGCTCACTATGCAGAGCATGACAGTGGAGTGCTTAAGTAGTGTCATGTCATCAAAAGTTACTGAGCAATGCCACGACTCAGTTGCCAACTCACTTGAAGAAATTAAGTTTGTTACACAGCAGTGAATGTATGCAGCTGATGATAAGCTAATGTTATAGTTACTTATTATAGTTAATTGAGTGGAATTACTTACTAAGTGGATGTATCAAATAGATTTGCATAAATACGTGTGATATAATTGATACTTAACAATTAATGAAAGTTCTAAATCTAGAAAATATTCTCCCTAAACTTTTCCTTTAAGCCAAACAAAATTTTATTAATTTCTTTCATGGTATCAGAGCCAAATCATGGCCAATGCAACTTTAAATTCAGTTGTTCTAAATCAAAATCAAAATTAAAACCAATTCACACAAACTTCGTTTACTTTTGCTATACCTGTTAAGCTTGATAGATTAAATTATTTGCTATAGCGCAAATAAGTTCTCACATCTATAAGAGGCAATCGATTAGAGCATTTCATCTCAACAAATGAGATCATTCGTAATCAATATATCTCTAATCCAATTTCTTCATCATTAACAATAGTTTGTAATCTAGATTAGAGAACTGAAAATCCTATATATGTTAAATGGAGAGCTTAAGACCAAATTGTTCTTGGCTGGTTCTTTCTACAATTAGTTAAGGTAATTTAAGCTTCGTTTTTGGATGTGATACTTCTTTAAATGTTTGGACATCTATTGAAAATAATTTGGAGTTCAATCTGAAGCTAGAATATTACAACTCATATATAAAATGAACATATTGAGAAAAGATTCAATGTCTATTGAAGAGTATTGTAGAAAATAAAAATGCTTGTTGATAAACTTGCATGTGCTCATGATAAAATGACTAGAAAATATTTATTGATGAGAATTTTGAATGGCCTTGGCCCTGGATATCTAGATCTAGCCTCTATTATTACTGTAAACAAGATCGATTATGATGAAGCGCGTGCTTTACTTTTAACTCATGAGGCTCGTTTGGAACAAAATCAAAATGCAAAGGATATATTCATTACAAACTATAATATAATGCATGCCAATTATTCACATATCAGAGGTAATATTAGGAGAGGTCCATTTAACAATTGATATTATGGTTTTAATGGTAATGCTGGTGGTAGAGAAACATATTATGGTCAAGGCATTCATTTTACCAATTATTCCAAGGGTTTTCCAACAGAAAATGGTAGATTTGGTGGCTAGGGCAAAGGATAAGGAATGCCATTTCATAAGCCAACTCCTAACAATAATTCCTATACTACTGGAAATCCATTTCTGAACTCTAGAAATTTTAATGACTTATTGCCTATTTGTCAAATATGTCACAAATATGGGCACACTGCTAATGGTTGCTAGCATATATATGAGGACAATTATATACCTGCACCTGAATCTCTTGGCAGAGGCGGAGCTTTTAAGTCTGCATACATGGCTAATCTAGAGTCATCCTTTGATTATCAATTTGAGGAGCCTTATGATATGTCTTACAATCAACCTCAATATTACTCTTCAACTTCACTTTATGCATAAGATAATTTGATAGTGCTTGGAGCTGCATATATTTTAAACTTTGAAGGGCCAACTGATTAAAGATGATATCTTGATAATGGTGCCACTTATCATTTGACCAACAACATGAAAAACATGCATGTCAGAGAATAGTTCAACTCAGATTAACTAATTATTGGCAATGGTCAAGGTTTGGCTATAACTCATATTGATGATGCTTATTTTTGTCATAAGAATTCCAATGCCACATCAATTCACACACAAATAGCACTTAAAGATATCCTATTAGTTCTTTCAATAATCGAAATTTATCGAGTATTTCTAAACTTAATGCTGATAACAAATTTTCTATTGAATTCTTTAGTAGTGTCTGTTATGTGAAGGATTCTCTGAAGGGGTAATTACTTTTGCAAGGTTTTGCTAAGAAATAATTGTACAAGCTACTCTTAATACCTTATTCTTCATCCCATCAATCTTCTCCTTCACAATTTCTTTGTCAAACTATTTTGAATAAACCTCTATCAATGTTGTCCACTTGTCTTTTCAAAATTGATGTTCATAATAGAACTTCAGTTGCTAAAACTTGTTATCAAACTACTGTCCATCCTTGTAATGATACATCAGTGAATAAAGTGGTTCTTTTTCATAAAAGGTTTAGTTATCCTAATCATCAAACATTAATACATTTACTTTAAAATATCAAATCTGTCTATATCTCTTCTAATGTGGCTCAACAAGTAAACCAAGTTATTTTTGAAACATGTTAATTGGAAAAATCACATAGGTTGCACTTTCCTCTCACTGAAACCAAAACCACTGAGATTCTTGAATTAATTTATACTGATCTTTGGGATCCTTCACCTCATCTTTCTAGAGATGGTTACTCATATTATGTTAGTTTTGTTGATGACTTTAGTAAATACACTTGGATTTGCCCTTTAAAACTAAAGTCAACAGCTTTAGAAGTGTTCAAACTCCTCAAATTACGGGTTGAAAATCAATTCAATACAATAATTAAATTGTTGCAATCAGACTAGGGGGAAAGGGGGGAGAATAAAAAACTTTTACTCATTTCTTGAATGAATCTGGTATACTTTTTAGACATTCATGCCCTTATACACATCAGCCAAATAGGGTAATTAAAAGGAAACATAAACACATTGTTGAACTAGGACTTACCTAGTTGGCTCAAGCAAAATTACCTTTCAAGTTCTGGTGGAATGCATTTCATACTGTGTCTATCATATTAATAGACTGTCTCATACTATTATTTAATTTTCAACCCCATATGAATACTTATTAAAACATAAACCTGATCAAAACATGCTAAAATGCTTTGGTATTCTTGTTATCCATATCTAAGAGATTACAACAACTATATATTTGATTATTATTCCAATAAGTACATTTTTGTTAGTTATAGTCCATTTCACAAAGGTTATAAATGCTTTCATCCTTTAGGTAAAATATATATTTGTCTTTGATGATAATGTATTTCCTTATTCCAGTGAGTTTGATACTACTTCACAAACTTCTGGTTTTTTAATTTTTATTTTCTCTCACGAATAAGTTTATTAACTTTCCACTTTTCTTGTAATTTCATCTTCTTCTAACAACAGCTCATCTAATCTTGACTTTGTAAGTTCCGGCGGCAGCACTTATCACTCACCTAATCCTTTTGATAATTCTTTACTTGACATAATAGATGCATCTCATCAATCTGTTACTATATACACTGAACTTATTCAAGCTCATACAATAACCAATCATCCTTAACTTTTTGCTTCTATCCTAGTTACTATACAACTAAAAAAACAACCATTAAACACATCACAACCACATACTCCCATAAACTTACATCAAATGACTACCAGGAGTAAAGCTAGTATCTCTAAACCCAAATTTTACACAACAATTCTTTTTCACAAAGAACTAGACAATGCTCGTGAGGCATTAAGTGATCAAAGATAATTTAAGGCCATGACAAATGAATACAATGCTTTAATCATCAATTGTACTTGGTCCTTAGTTTCTAGAATAGTTTATCAAAAGATAATTGGCAATAAATAGATATATAAAGTCAAGTTTAACACTAATAGTAATCTAGCCAAAGATGAGAAAAAGTTGGTGGCAAAAGGGTTTCAGCAGATTGCAGAGGTGAATTACTTTGAAACTTTTAGCCCAGTGATGAAACCAGCCATTGTCAGAGTTGTACTAAGTCTAGATGTGACAAATTAATGGACAATAAGGCAAGTTGATGTCAACAATGCCTTCCTCAATGAAGACTTGACAAAGGAGATTTTTATGGATCAGGCAGAAGTCATTAATGCTCAGAACCCTGAATTTGTATGCAAACTCCACAAGTTCTTATATAGTCTTAAACAAACTCCAAGAGCCTGGTTTGAAAAGCTTAAATAATGCTTATTATATGGGGCTTTGCTAATTCGAGATTTGACACATCCTTATTCATAAAGAAAACACAATCATCTCTGATTATGGTTCTCATCTATGTTGGTGATATAATAATTACAAGACCAAGCAGTATAGATTTGGAAAACTTTATTTTTAAATTCAGCTCAACTTTTGCATTGAACGATCTTGGGAAACTATCTTATTTTATAGGCATTGAGGTACTATATGATTAGGGTTAGCAAAAGTCCAGGTTGAGTCCGGGTATTGCTATACCTAGACTCGGCCTGGACTTTTAAAAACTCGAGTTTCTTAATACCCGACCCAAATTTATTTTGGCCGAATTTTTTTTGAGCTTTTTAAGCCCAAATTTTGTATATAAAAAATTTTAAAATATTATATTTATTTTATAATTTTTAAAATTATTTCAATGAAATTAAACATGAAATATGAACTTTAAATATTAAAATTTTTAAATATACTGAATAAATGCAACAAAAAAATATAATTATTTAAAATAAAATATTTTTTATAATTTTTTTTTATAAAATCCGAGTTCTAAACATTATTTTGAGTTTTTCAAGAAATACCTAGACTCAGCCCCGGACACATATCTGGGCAAGGTAATACCCGGATCGCATCACTTGGGTCTGAGCTGGATCCGGTCCGGACAGGTATTTTTACCACCCCCTATGTATGATGAAGGTTGTATATATCTCTCTCAAAAGAAATACATGAGAGACTTGCTATCAAAGATTAATATGCTTATTTGCAAGGATATTGATACACCTTTAAGCACTAGCTGCAAAAGGAAGCTCGAAGAGCTCATGGACAGTATATTGCAGATCCAACTCATTATAGAAGTCTTAGTGGAGGAACGTAGTACTTAATATTGACCGGACCCCTGAGATAGCATTTTCTGTGAATAAACTAAGTCAACATGTATTTGTTCCTACATTACAACATTTGATGACATCCAAAAGAGTGTTAAAATACTTGAAAGCCACATAAGACTATGGATTGAGATTCAGTAAGCATGGAGAAACGAAGCTAACTGGTTTTACTGATGTAGATTGAGCTTATGACTTATATTATAGGAAATAAATTAGAGATTATTGTATTTATCTAGGCAACAATTTGATTTCTTAGTCATCAAATAAGCAATCAGTAATTACAAGGTCAAGTGCAACAAGTGAGTATAGATCATTAGTATCTGTAAGTGCTGAATTGACATGGCTATAGTCATTGCTTTCTGAAATGGTTATTTGCTGCACAGAGAAGCCTACAATTTGGTGTGACAACATCAGTGCCACTGAATTAGCAAGAAATCATGTTTCCATTTAAGAACAAAACATATTGATATTGATATGCATTTCATTAGAGATAAGATACTTGCTGGTGAGTTGAATATTTAGTATATACCAAGTGGAGAGCACATTGCAGATATAATGACCAAACCCTATTCATTCATATATTTTAATTATTTGAGAGTCAAACTCAATGTTCATTGCTATCTCTTGAGTTTAAAAGGGGATGTTAAGGCAACTCACTATACAAAGCATAATAAATGAGTGCTCAAGTCATCACAAATCAGTAGTGCCATGTCATTAAAAGTTATTGAGCAATGCCATAACTCAGCTGCCAGTTCACTTCAAGAAGTTAAGTTTGTTACAAAGCACTGAATGTATGCAGCTGATGATAAGCTGGATGTTGTAGTTAATTATTAGTTAGTTGAGTGAAATTAGATACTGAGTGGATGTATTAAATAGATTTGTATAAATATGTGATGTAATTGATACTTAACAATTAATGAAAATTTTAGATCTAGAAAATTTCATCAATTTTCTCTCAATGACGCAATCATATAATCTTATTTATTATAATTGTAATGCCACGTGACAGTATCACTCACCTTTGAAATAGTTGTCCTTAAAGGTATGCCTGTGGACTCTATTCCACCTCACAGATTGAGTGAAAATCTAATAGAAATCAAACCACAGCTTAGCTCCAAACAACCCATTCCAAACCCATAATAATTTTCCATTTTCATGATTATTCTGTATGGGACTCAATCTGTAACCCATATAAAAAATATGGAAACAAACACAGAAACTACAAAGACGCTGTAAAAAATTTGGATAAAGATTCTCTCATAATTTTTTTCTCTCATGATTTTTTTCTCTCCTAACCCTCCTTATTTTTCAATGATTGGTCAACTGTGTAATAATTAGATCAATTTTTTCAATGATTATACACAGTAAACCAATCATTGAAAAATAAAGGGGACTAAAAGAAAAAAAAAATTATGAAAAAATCTTAGTCCAAAAAACTCTACCCTTTACTCTTCTTGTCTTAAACAAAGGCAAATATCCATCACTTGCCATTTTTTTTTCTCTCTAAGCTCTATGCCTGTCTATTCATATCTTCAACTATATATTTATATATAATTAGGATATATTTGGCACATTGTACATACTACATTGTGTTAGTTATATTGTATTAAGTTATTTTGTATTATATTCAAAGAGAAAGATCTCAAATATCTTGAGTTTCTTTTTGTATATTATATGCATAATTCGATCCACAAGGACTATGATTGAAAATTGTAATATAGTACCATGTTTGATATAGTATGATCTGGATTATTTAAATTTATCGATTGTGGACGACAAACATAGAGCGTAAGAACAAAACTAAGGAACCGCCACCGGCATTTTAAAAATAAAAATATAAGAATAAAACTACATAGCTAATTGTCACGGGATGGGTGTTTTGCGCATTCTCTTAGCTCATTCTCTTAGGCCATTGCGGGCTGGAATCATGCGCCCGTAACATAATGCTGCAAACTGCTGCATTAAGCAAACCCAGGGCTTTCCCTAGTTTGCTAAATGCGGCAAATACAATCACCAAAACGCAGTCTTTTTAGTTTGCCGAAATACGGTGTGCGTTTCTTAAGGTTTTGCTGCCAAGTACTCCACGTATTTTACTTTATTTTTACAAATTTTATTGTTATTTTTCTATTTTATATGATGGAAAAATTGGAATTTGATATCTTATTCATTTTAAATTATTTTAACAATCCTTTGTTGTCACAATTTTGTGTAGAAAATAGAAATGCTCTCAGCAATGAGTGGCAGTGGCCAGTCACTTTTGTCGGTTGGATGCTGACTTTTGTTTAGACAAAGAAAGGATGGCTTAGGATGGACGAGATTTTCTTATTGTAGTAAATTATTTTTTTAAATTGCTTTATCAAACTTGATTAACATTCGAATAATTTTTTACTGAGTGGGGCTATATGGCCAATTTATTTTAAAAAAATACGAACTTTCGCAAATGAGAATCCTTTATTACTAAGGCGTAACATTGTTAAAGTACATACGATATACATTATTCTTATATGTATATACGCATTACTGGGCATGGCAATGAAGCAAAAAGAAAATAAAATTGAACTTGACAGGAATATGTAATGCAGGTGCAGCCATTGTTTTTGCGGATGAAGAGCTAGAGCTTCATAAATTGGAACATTGACCAAAAACCAGTAACCCACAGGAAAAATCCGAGAGACAATTAAATATTTAAGAGCTCTGAAATCCAGGAAAATGATCTTGATTAATCACTTAATCTCCAATTAAGCTGAAAGGATTTAGCCGTGCAATTGTTTACAAGGATTCTTGGTCATGTCTCCTTAACACATCTCCTGTGACCTCCTTGGCAGTGATGGAAAATACTGCTTGGAACAGCCCTAGCTATTTGCTCGATAATTACGTCGACAAGCCAAAATAGAATTCGGTAGTATTATCTGCATTTTCTGCAAATTTCACCAGGCTTTGAGAGTGCAGCCATAACTCATGCATATGCCAATGTATGAACCATACGTGTGACACCTGAAACATAATGATACAAGCCATTAAATTAGCAATGTTCAATGAATAATTGCAAGTCTTTTGAAGAAAAGTTTGTTCTAAGTTCTAACAGGAGGTATTCAATAATTAAACATTTCAATCTTGACGTATTGGCTAGTTTTCATCTTGCGCTTGTAACCATATGCTAAATGTATTGCACTTGGAATATAAATTGTAAAATTTGTATGTGAAACCAAGAATATTAAAGTTTTTGCTCTTACTTGATATAGATAATAATTATCAAAGATATTCATCTTTATCTTAAACATGTAAAATTTGTATGTAAAACCAAGAATATTAATGTTCTTGCTCATACTTGGTATAGATGACAATAATCTCAAATTAGACAATTACTGCATGAAAAGGAAATGCAGAATAATTTTCATCTTTTCGACGAAAATATAGTTCCCAGAAATAAAATTAACTCCTTTCATATTAGTCTATTCACTCTTGAAATTCTTCACTTGGAAAGAAAAATGAGAAATAAACTTGTAGTGGGTTCAATTTTTGGTATGAAATGCATTGCAAGTTTTGCAGTCTCTTTCATTGAAATTAAATTTTCTTCATTTAAATAGCAGTATCATAGAAACTCTCAAACTGCTAAGCAAGCTTTGTTCTCTTGTTAGTCGAGCATAGCAAATTAGCAATGGCAAAACAGCTCTCAGTTTTTGTTCTTTCGCTACTCATCATATGCCTTCTCCGCTCCACAATGACCACAGGTTAGTTAATTTGTAACAACACAAAATTCCAGTTATACATACACAATTTATGCAATGATAGTTGATGCCAAGTTTTGAGCTTGAAAATTTTAGAGGTCTCGAATAACTTGTAACATTTGTAATTCTCTGCAGGGCAATACCACCAGCAAATGATGGCGCACAGGTATGGTTCTGACACACTCTTAGCATTACTGCCCAATTTATAAAGAATTTTAACATTTTAAGAATCTGATTCTATGTCAAGAAATCAAGTTCATTGATTCTCTGTTAACTTTCTTTAAAGCGTTGAAAAATTATGATGGACAGGCTAGGCAATTCGAGCTTGGCAGAGTGAGTAAGCCTATAAGGCCTCTTAGAGTCCAGAAACGGAAGCATAACAGGTTCAGTTTCCTGTCAAGCAAATATTCACTTTTCAAGTTCTATTTTCTATCTAATGCATCAAATCTTTGTACCTTTTTCCAGTGAGCAACCAACAGCCATGCTGAAAGTGGATGGCGAGGCTTCGTGTGAAGGGCAAACAACATGGTGCATCGCGAAACCTTCAACTGGATTATACAAACAGACAATACTGCTGCGACCACGTTGACTGTAGGATTATACAGCCTGGGGGACCGTGTTACGAGCCTAACAACAATTACTCACATGCTTCAGTTGTCATGCATCTCTACTACAAGGCCAATAACAAGCTACCCAACACCTGTGATTTCATGCACAGTGGTCTGATTATCTCTCAGGATCCATGTAAGTTTGAAGATTTCCCTTTTTGCCACTAAATTATTAGCTACACGCTTATACTTTGAATGACATACATGATTTTCATGTTTCCTTTTTTGCAGCTGTTGGAGAATGCATATATGTACCCTGATGCTAATGAGGAGGGAATCTTTTAGTGATTTATCATATTAAATAAAATTGGATGATTGAAAAGTAAAATTTTACATTGTTATAGCTAATGAATTGTAAGTGCTTGCGTGTGAAGTTATGAAGAGCTTTCTACTGGAAATAAACAAACATTGATACGCTGATTTTAGTGCCATGATGATGCCATTATGGATGAGCCAAGTGTATCACAATTCAATTTCTAAATTGCTAATTCAATCAGTGGGAAGCTCGTACAATTGTTTACCTATTATTTTTCATAAAACTAAGTGCAAATTAAAATACACAAGCCCTTTTACAGATTTTTGTTTTCTTTGCATTAAAAACGGAGTTTCAACAACTATCACTAACTTCAATTCTTTAAATCTAGTGATGTTGAAAGTTAAAAACTCTTTCACATAAGTCAGTTACAACCACAGCAAATGACAGACAGACTTACAATAAGGTAAAAGATAAAAAAAAAACATCATGGAAAGACTTGTTATAACTTGTAAGAGAAAAAAAGAAGAGAGAATTCAATACAGGAAGGTAAAACAAGTACAGGCGGACAGAACTAATACAAGCGATTTGGTGGTTACAGAGCTTGGGACCTTGCCGTTGTCCTTCCTCCAGAAAAGGCCTTGATACAAAGGCCAGTTGATGAGAACTAAAGCGCTGCATACAAGAATTTGCAAGAGCATTGTCTCGTAGAATTTAACATAGCCATCACCTATAATCACCTTCTTTACCACCCCAATCATGCAGAATAAATTCAGCAGAGCAAGTGTTGATATTATTGTGAACATTGAAGAGGCAGTGCCAAACTCCATTATCTCTTTCTCATATCGCTGTAATACATCTTCATCAGCCACTTTTTCTGTAACAACAAAAGATGATTCAGAAAATCCTAGTGTCTTTAAAATTGTGTCGATGAAGGCAAAAAGGAAGGAGGTTGTTCTTTGGTAAAGCCACATCCGTTGATCATTCCACCAACCAAGGGCTGTGCCACCAGACCACAGAAACTCTGCTAGGCTAAATGTGTGCTTGGCAAACATCACATAGGCAAAAGGTATAATCCATGGGCATGATATCTGTTTTCACAAACCATGAGAGACAATTTAATTCCTTGAGAATTAAGTGATGTTATTAAGCAAATCAAAGTTTCTTGCACATGAAGAAAAAAAATCAGATAAATAAACATACCTTTGGAAACAAGGGAATTCCTTTGAGAAGATAAAGTGAAGGAACAAAAGAGTAAAATAGTGTTGCCAAGCAATTTGGTGACCAGAGACAATAGCAGCAATATCCCAAACGAAGGCCTAAGCTAATCTTTCCATGTGCATACCAAGCAGGACTGTGTCTGGAAAGTAGAATATGGAAATCACCTTCAGACCATCTCTTACGCTGCACAAGGAACTGAGACAATGTGGTTGGTGAAACACCTAAGAATGCATCCCTTTCTGGTTTGCAATACACTGATTTCCATCCTTGACGTTGGATCGATATCCCTGTTATAACATCTTCAACCGAACACCCATATTTCAATCCTATCTGCAAGCAACCGTTCATTTAATGCAATGAGCACACAAACAAATATGCCTATCTCTATCATAATTTTTTTCCCCCCAAAAACAAGTTGAGTAAAACATTTAACCAAGAGAGAGATACTGACCTCCTTTCCCCATTGAGTGTTTGTTTCATACGTACAACTTGCAAGAGCCTTTGATGTTTCTTCCAAGTCAAGTAAACTTTCTTCTCTCTTCGGATCATTTTCTCTCTTCAATTCAATCTTACTTTCCTTATTGTATTTCCTTCCACACAGAATTTCTCTTCTGTTAAAACAGCCAGATCCAGAATAAAGTGGGCCTCCATAACCATCCATGCCTTGAAATTCCACCTTTGCTCACCAAAATGTACGAATTTGCAAGCAAAAAAGATCATGAAAACGAAAGTTTAAATAAATTATAACACATGATACAATTAGATTATGATTCATGCATGCATTAATGTTTACTTACCTCATTAATTATTCTTAATGAGTTGCTGTACAATTCATTCTTAGTAACATTATCAAAGTTCTGTGGAAACTGCACAAAAGCAAACTCATGGCCCTTTTCTTCATCCATGAAGAAGCAAAGAGCGTCTCTCACAGCTTGTGAATTGTTTGAGTACATATCACTGTCTACGTTAAGAATGACTTGTCCATTGCTAATCTTTGATGACACCCTTATCTGCACATAGAACCATTAAACAAATAAAAATATGTCAAAAGTGAAATCTTTGGAATCTTTACTTGCTCATTGTAATATAACCTTAAATGACGCAGTGTATGCATCTACTGACTGATTAAGATAGTGTTATCAATGGCATTACCAGTGCATTCATAGCTCCTGCTTTGAAATTATGAAAATGCTGGGGTCTCTTCTCGCGGGCCAAGTATACCAATGTTGGCAACACACACCCTTCATTATCAACGGCATTTGGATCTCTTCCATCTATCAGTATCTTCAGACCCCAAAGAGAGAACAAATCAAACGACTTTAACATAAAATTTTAACTTGAAAAAACCAAAATGCAAAGGTCGAAGGCCAAGATGATTTAATTACTTGAAGAATAGTATCGTGATCAAGTCGCGAAGAGTAAGAATCCCATTGAGAAAATCCTCTATGTTTCATGCGTATTTCTTCAGTGATTCTACCAAGCTTTGTTGCAGTTTGGATTCTATTCTTCATTTCTTCATATAATCTCTACAAGAAAAAGAGCATACTAACAACAAATTTAACAAATATTGAAATAAATCAAGAACAATACAACATTTTTCTCATTAATTACATCTATACATAAACAACATGAATATATCAAGAATTTTATTGTTTTTGTTTATGTTTTTTTTTATTTTTTTAAGAAACTTCAGAATACCTAGGTCCTATGAATTCCCGTTTATCTTCATTTTAGGGTGTTTTGTGAATTTTATTGTATTTAATAAATAAAATTTACATGTGTATCGAATGTTATTATTTTTATTCAAATTATCCTCTTAACATGTGTTTTAAAAGACTTAACTCATATAAATGCTAATAATTGTAAATTAAATAAATGAATTTATTTGAGTGATTTCTTATTTTCAACAAAAAAATAAAATTGGAGTATAATTTATGATCGCCATAAAATACAAATGAGGGAAAAAAAAGTATTGAAATTTAATTATTATAAATATATGTGTGTTTGTGTAAATATTTGTGTGATTTTTAAAATAAATAAAAATAAAATGTCTAACAAATATTTGGGCTGAAAGAAAGTGGATGCCGGCCTTACTTGTCACATGGTGGCTCCGCTTGCTCCATTTATTGGATATATAAAACAATATTATCCCTGTATAATCAATTAATTATTAACTATTAAAATACTCACCTTGATAGCTGGCAGATCTTTGGACTGACTTTTATTATCATCACCATATGCTTCACCAACTTTGATGAAATATGCAGCAGGGGACCTAGGCTCCACATTGAATTTCTTGCAGTAAGGAATCCAATGTTTGCAGAAACGAGAAGCCTCCATTAAAGCATAGAAAGTAAGATCAGAGCAAGCATCATCAGAAAGATAAACACTGAGCTTATCAGTTGGATAATCATATGCCATCACTGACAAAACAGTGTTGATCACCATCATTGGTGGCTCTATTTTGGGGTCTGCTGTGCATACAAATACGTCCACTCCAGGCAGCTCATTCTCATATCTGTGTTTATTTAAACATAATCATAAGCATGTTATTATACGCGACGTAATCATATAATCTATAACACCACCTGACAGTATCGCTCACCTTTGAGATAGCCTGTTCCTAAAGGTTTGCCTGTGGACTCTGTTCCACCTCAGGGCTTGAGTTACAATCCAGTAGAAACCGAACCAGACTTCAGCTGCAAACAAGCCAATCCAGACCCATAATGTTAATCTTCCATTTTGATGATCACGTTCATTCAGTATGTGACTCGATCTATAAACCCAGATCAGAAGTATGCAAACAAACACTGAAACTGCAAAGACCCTGTACAAAATTATCCCCTTCGCCCTTCTTGTCTCAAACAAAGGCAAGTATCCATCACCTGCCATTTTCCCCCCACTTTTCTTTCTCTCCAAACTCTACGGCGGTTTCTGCATACTCTTCAACTATTTATACAGTGGTCAAGCTCTATGCATTTTATTTTATTTTCTTTTAATTTTTTGTTATTGTTGTTTTGCATGCAGAGAGAAGTTGGAGTCTGTTATCTTATCAAGTTAAATTATTTTAGCAATCCTTTTGTGGTCATAATTTTGAGAATAAACTCTCGCAGCAATCAGGAGGCCAGCCTCTTTTGTGGACTAAGACGGTGACTTTATGTTAACAAGAAATATTACTTTTATATTCAACTGGATATACTTAATTATGAGTTCCGCCGCAACTCTGGTACGCAACTGTATACTTGGAGATATTAATTGGCAGAGTATGACGTCACACATCAGTGTTTTATGCAGTAAATCCGTACCGCATTTAGATAATTTTTTTTGAGATGTTGTTAAGTAAATTTTCGTGCTTTTCAATAGTCTTAGAGCTCATTCATATTTATAGAGAAGCTTTGCTAATTCTAGAGTATTCTAAAACTTGAAAAATTCTATATATATATATGCAATATTCTAAAAAAATCTAATCTTATGCATAAATATGTTAATTATTAAAATTTTACAAATATTTTAAAATTGGGATAAGTTAACATATCTTAACTTATTCTTTGAACCATTTTTAAATTAAAATCATGCTGTCTGTAACAATGAGCTATGACCCTACGAAACAGTTCTATTAATAAAGACTCACTATCAATAAGATTTACTGTCGTGGGGTGGCAAAATTTTAAAATAAATTACAAGTATTATATTAATTATATTAAATTTAAATATATATATATATATATATATATATATTATAGATATTATATTAGCTGGTTGTAATGTTGTACCAAATTCTATAATTTTACGGTTTGTTTGGTGATGCTCTTATCCGCCTACAATATAGAATTTGAGAAAAAAAAGAAAAAATCCAAGTACTCATTTCCTTCTACATGAAATTAATCGTGGCATTATTGAAGCTAATTAATTACCAGTGCATTCATGCCTCCAGCTTTAGAAGTTATGAGCCCATTCGGGCCATGTATACATTGTTAGCAATCAATACCCTTCTTTATGTTTGGAAGTTAGGATTAAACGTGAAATTAGACTAATTTTTTATATTAATTATTTATTTCATATATTGGCAAGTTTTACCCGGTTTGATTAAGAGACTAAATTTAATTTTAATCTTGAAATCATGAGATTAACAATCTCAATTTACACGAGTTTAGATGGGACTAAATTAAAGAAAAAAATTATCTATTTATAGATCTTTCATTTATGTGACTATTTTTTACTTATACCAAAAATTAATTCATTAATTTTTTTTTGTTATTTATGATTTACTTAATTTTTTTTATTGCAATGTTGATTGTATTAAATATAATAATAACTAATGTAATATTAAAAAAATATTAAATTGATAATAATATTAATTAATTGATTGTATGTAATACTTTTTATATTTGATAATTTATATTTGCCTATTATAATATGAATACCCAATAAATAATTTATAATATATTTTATTATCTTATTAATTGCCTTTTCAATTTATTGTTATTATTATTATTAAATATGCATGAATAAATGATATTTATATTGAATTATCAAATTAAATTCTATTTATTTTATTTAAATATAATTTAACATACTTGAATTCAATATAGTACTAAGTCAATTTAATCCTAATAGTGAATTCAATCGTGCTAATCGTATTAACTATTAATATAGATAAAATAGGGAAATTATTTGAGCCAAAAGTCAAACTTAGGGACCAATATGATTGCTTTATTGCTCCCCCTAGCCTGGAAGAGGAAGGCCCAACCCCAAAAACAATTGAATGATTGAGCTTCTTTTTTTTTTTTTTTTTGACTTTTTCTTCAATCATATCTTACAAATGGTCCGAATGTCCGATCGCGTTACGTGCCCTCGGGCCACTGAAACCCACAAATTGCTGTCATAGTTTCTACACTTTTCAGATTTGAATCGAAGAAGAATATCTGACGGCTTTGGTTTTATAGTTACAAACTTTATTTAGGGGAGCCTATTTTCTAAAGGCCATGTATTGTTCGGTTTCAAGAGAGGAGGAGAGGAGTAAAAAAATGAGAAGAAAATTATTTAATGGCTTGTATCATCAATTATTTAGTTTCTGTTGGCAACTTAACTACGGTATTGAGAATTTGGGGATTTAAAGATTTTTGGGTATGAATTGAGTTGGCATTGTTTGTTCTCAGGTTGCAAGCTGGGTTATACTTATATTGGCTTGATGAGCTGGTTCTGTTTGAGTTAGTGGTACTCTGCAATTTGTTTGCTATCTTTTTCAGATCAGGTAGAATTAATTAATTAGTACCAATGTATTCTCTTTTGTTGTGATTTGCTGGGATTTTGTGATGATGAACGAGTAACTCTTCATCCTTAAATTCTTTCAAAAACACCGCACAACATGGGAATCAAACCTTCTTGATTCTGCATATTTCAACTGCTGAATCACCAGTTGCCAATAACATCATACTTCACTCCGAAAGATCGACAACACAGAGATTGCTAATGCCTAAATCTTGTATCTATCTAAGCTTAAATCTTGTTGCCCAGAAGGAAGATGAGTTTGGGAAGAAAGAAGAAGAGTTTGGGAAGAAAAGTGAAAAACGAAAAGGACAAAGAAAGAAGATGAGCAGGTAAATTTTCAATTGAAAAATTATTTCTCAAAAGGATGTTGTTTTTAGAATCCTCGGGATTCGACTCAGGGTTTGACTCGAGCTAGACAGCTAAACACAGCATTCTTTCATAAATAACCATGGTAATTTCACAAGTGTGAGATGACGATAATTAGTAAAGATAAAGAAGCTGGTTTCATAATTATTTCCTTAAATTCGTAAAAGAGAGAGGGAGAGAGATGAGCTGCACGAGTAAGAAAGGTGACAACACATACAGAAATGAAAAGAATGATTCATTAAGTTACAATTTAGATAATTTTTACTTTTAATTACATAATAATGGATCTTTTATCATATTATTAATTTTTAGATAATTTATTAAAAGTTATTTAAATTTTATCTTATCAAAACCTGAAAAGAAAGGTCTAGTGGTTGCCGGTGATGAATGAGTGAGTGGGTGGGCCGTGCGCCAATTAAAAAGACAAGTAAAAAATCGAGCAACACGTGAAACTCGAGCAATATTCCGATTCGTGAACAAAGGAGGAAGAGGAATTAATGTTAAGAATAAATCAGAATTTTCCATTTAAAAACTGTGAGAAGCAATAGACAGCAATTTGTAGGAGCAATTAAATTAATATTATAGCATCGCACTTATGGCAGACGAAAGAGATTTCGGAGGCATTAATAATAACAGATCAGTCAAAGTACATGAAGTTTGCAAAGTGCCCCCGTTCTCCAACTACTCAGCACCAGCAGCTATCGGTACTGCTACTCTTTCTTTAACGTATTTTGACACGAACTGGTTCAATTTCAGCCCAGTGGATGTTCTCCTCTTCTATGAAATCAAACACTTAACATGGGTTTCCTTCAACTCGAAGATCCTCCCAAAGCTCAAGCACTCTCTCTCACTCACTCTCCTTCATTATCTTCCCCTCGCCGGTCGCTTGATGTGGCCTCCACATGCTGAAAAGCCAGCCCTTTACTACTCCCCTAAAAACGAGGGCGTTTCAGTCACTGTTGCTGAGTCCAACGCCGACTTTGATCTCCTCTCCGGCAATGGAATCCGGAAAGCCATTGAATTTCATCCACTGGTGCCCCAGTTGCCGACATCAGAAGATGATGCAGAGGTAATTGCTGTCCAAATAACTCTCTTTCCAAACCATGGATTTTCCATCTGCATTTCAGTTCACCATACAATATTTGACGGCACCAGCACAAAATTATTTGTCAAATCATGGGCTTACTTATGCAAACAATTACGTCAACAACAAAACGATGCCGCAGCTGTCGCCGTCCGTCCTTTGTTACCGGAACACCTAACCCCATGTTTTGACCGGACTCTCATCAAAGACCCCAATGGGATCGACGTGGTGTACCTTAAGCACAGGATAGCTTGTACCAGATCGGATCCGAACACTCGAAGCTTGAAGGCTATCCCCGTCCAAAAAGCAGTGGATTCCAACTTGGTTCGTGGGACCTTCGAATTGACACGTGAAGATCTAAACAAGTTGAAACATAGGCTGCTTTCGGTTAATAAACAACAACTTCATTCATCAACTTTTGTGCTTATATGTGCTCATGTTTTTGTGTGCCTGGTTCAAGCTAAAGCGAAAGATGCTAATACAACGGTTACGTTTTTGGTCCATGGGGATTGTAGAAGCCGTTTGGACCCTCCAGTCCCGGTGAATTACTTTGGAAACTGTATTGCTACGGAATGGGTGGTCGCAAAAGCAAGTGATTTCATGCAGGAAAATGGGATTGCCTTTGTTGCAGAAAAATTAAATGATTCGATCAATGCCTTAAAAGGGGAAGCCATTCTGGGATCCGAGGATAAGCTTGTTAGGAGACTTCAAGTGATCAAAGAGATGGGAGAAGAATCAATTCTGATTACTTTAGCCGGGACAAACCGTTTTGATTATTACGGCTCGGATTTCGGGTGGGAAAAGCCGAAGAAGGTGGAGATTGTGTCAATAGATATCAATGGAGCTATCTCTATGATGGAAAATAAGGACGGAGGCGGTGTCGAGGTTGGCGTTGCTCTGGGCAAAGAACAAATGCAGGTTTTTGCTTCTCTCCTCCTTAATGGCCTGAATGATCAGAAAAATATCTCAACGGCACCCATGTCAAGGATATGAGTGAACCTAGCGAATGAGTTTGTGCTAGTCCTCCTCCCATGAACTTTTGTTAAAGAAGGTGATGCATGACAATTTATGTACTTATCTTTTCTAGTTTTCGTATTTCAGTAATATTGTTGTCGAAAAGTCAGTTTGAAAGTGGTCAAACACATTCCTAGGGCCTGTAACGTAGATGTGGTAGCTCACACGTTAGCAAGATCAGCTCCCTCTTATTCTTTATCCTGAGCCTATTGTATGGTTGGTTGGAAGAAGCCACGCTACATAGATTTTGTGATTTGTGAACATTTCGTAACTTTGTTTTACTTGTCCGATGAATTACCATTATTGAAACAAAAAACACACACACATTTTTTAAACGTCAAAGATGGATGCATGCTGATCAGCAAGCCTTGAGTAATCAACTAAAGAGCATAGGGACCATAAATTTTTTTAGTTCCGATAAACTCGTGGATAAAAAATAAAAGAATTTGCTATGCCCACGTGCTCTGCCATTTGGGTATGCCAACAAGCACAACTACTGCCGTCACACCAGAGCCCTACATCAATTATAGCTCTTATGGCATATGAAAGAGATTTCGAAGGGATTAAGAACAGCGTCAAAATACGTGAGACATTCAAAGTGCCTCCGTTCTCCGACGACTCAGCAGCAGCAACAACTGCAGCAGCTGCTTTCGCTACTCTTTCATTAACGTACTTCGACACATACTGGATCAAATTTGGTTCAGTGGATAACCTCCTCCTCTATGAAATCAGGGGCTTAACATGGCATTCATTCAACACAGTGGTCCTCCCAAAGCTGAAGCACTCTCTCTCACTCACTCTCCTTCACTATCTCCCTCTCGCTGGTCACTTGATGTGGCCTCCACGTGCTGAAAAGCCAGCCGTCTGCTACTCCTTCCCCCATAACTACCCTAAAGACGATGGCGTTTCAGTCACGGTTGCTGAGTCCAACGCCGACTTTGATCGCCTCTCTGGCAATGGAATCCGGAAAGCTGTTGAATTTCATCCGCTGGTGCCCCAGTTGTCGACATCAGATGATAGAGCAGAGGTAATTGCTGTCCAAATAACTCTGTTTCCAAATCATGGATTCTCCATCGGCATTTCAATTAACCACACCGTACTTGACGGGGCCAGCTTAATACTATTTATGAAATCTTGGGCTTATGTATGTAAACAATTAGACTTACAGCAGCAAAATATAGCTCCTTTGTTACCGGAGCGTCTAACCCCATGTTTTGACCGGACTCTCGTCAAAGATCCAAATGGGATCGACATGGTGTACGTTAAGCACAACATGGCTTTTACCGGTTTGGATCCCAACACTCGAACCTTGAAGCATAATCCCGTTGTCCCAAAAGTAGCGGATTCCAACAACTTGGTTCGAAGGACATTCGAACTGACCGGTGAACATCTAAACAAGTTGAAACATAAGCAGCTGCTGGTTAAAGAACGACATCGATCAAGATCCAAACAACTTCATTTATCAACTTATGTGCTTACATGTGCCCATGTATATGCGTGCATGGTCAGGGCTATAGCTGAAGATGCGAATACAACCGTTGCGTTTTCATTCAATGGGGATTGTAGAAGCCGTTTGGATCCTCCACTTCCGGTTAATTACTTTGGAAACTGTGTTTCAGCTGCGGTATGTATGCTTGCAAAAGCAAGTGACTTCTTGCAGGGAAATGGGATTGCTTTTGTTGAAAAATTAAGTGATTCAATCGAAGGCCTCAAGGGGGATGCTATTGTAGGATCAGAGGATAAGATTGTTAGGAAATATGAAATGCTCAAAGAGATGGGAGAACAACAATCAATTATGCTTAGGATATCCGGGTCACACCGTTTTGACTTTTACGGGGCGGATTTCGGGTGGGGGAAGCCGAAGAAGGTGGAGGTTGTGTCAATTGATAGAAGTGGAGCTATTTGCTTGACAGAAAATAAGGACGGAGGCGGGGTCGAGGTTGCTGTTGTGTTGGAGAAACAACAGATGGAGGTTTTTTGTTCTCTCTTCTTCAATGGCCTAAACGGTGAAGAAATTATCTCAACAGTGCATAGGTCAAGAATATAAGTTTTTAGTCCACTATCAACTCAACTCTTGATCCGACCTATGAGTTTTGACTTTTGAGTTAGTCGATTCAACTTTTACGCTAAATGCAAAAATGGGGTGGTACAAGATGATGTATGAGTCTTCTCCCCTATAGAAATTTTGGATTTCATGTTACTTTATTTGATAGTAGTAATGTAATTTACTTGAATTTGTCTTTTTATAATTTTCATATTGTAAATTTGGATTTGAAGTTACACACTTTATGTCAAAATCCTTTCAATGGTAACGCAGTGACCCTACCGGGCTTGATGAACTGTATACCATCTTCCCAAACTGAGATCCATCATACAATTTGCCTTTCAACCCTTCTTCTGCATCAAAATTCATCCTGGAAATTATAAAAAGCCAACAAAAACTCGCTTGACTGAAAATATCTAGAGATCCTTTTAGTTGAAGCATAAAATTTCTGCCACAAATTGCTCGTAAAATTTATAAAGTAGGCCGGTAGCAAAATAAACTCATTATTCCAAATTGTTAAAAGGGGATAATTGGGTCTGCAGAACTTGAACCAACCAATAAGAGGAAAACAGAAAGCCAATAGCCAATACTTCCCGCAAAGTAGAACTAGTATATTGCTTCATCTGTAACATAAAAAAAAACTTCGTTACCATCTGCGAATGCAAGCGATTTTGAAAAAGCATTTACCAAGTCAAATTGCTATTACAAAGAAGGTGCATACCATCATTGCCGTCATCCATGTTAAAGTCGTCTTCATCGTCATCAAAATCAATGTTCTGCAAGAATATATGGAGCATCAGTAACTCTTGAATATATGTTAAAGTCATCTTCATCATCATCAAAATCAATGAGTCAGCTTGCATAACAAAAAGTTCCACCTAACTGACTTTAAATATATATGCTAGTAATACACAACTCCATGCAATCGGCTTTCAGAAAAATTTATTGTAATGCCTATGAAAAGAACCCCAACAGCCAGTTGGGTAAGATGCCTGGCAGATGACATCTTACCAACAAGTAACAAACCCTCCTGAGCATCAACGATCCAAGTAACAACATATCATTCTTTGCAGAGGAAAAATGAACTAACAATTATCTGTTACAGACACTAAGACCCTTTCTGGCTCAAATTCACCTTAACAATATCTATACACCAAAGCAAACTTCATTCTTCGTACTGTTACTATAAAATGAAGGACAGAAGAAAGGAGAAATAAGAAGAAGCATGCGGCAAATCAACAGGCCTGTCTACGACCTGATTTGTCCCATCATATGGATTTCTAGCCCAAAATTTAACATAGTAATATCCGAACATCATTTATGTCTAAAATAGTCGAATGCTGCTAAAGTAAGAATCACTATAAATATATAACAATATAGTCTTTGAGAAAACCTGATTATAATCTCCATCATCACTGAATTCTTCTTCAGCTTCTCCAGCTGCCTCATCATTGTCTCCATCTTCATCTTCGCCTACCTTATTTTCCTTTTCAACTTTATCCTCTAGGCCCTACAGAAAAAGAAAGAATCATCAACGTGATATTAGAGAAAAGACCAAATAACCACAGAAAACCTAAAGATACCAAACAAGGAAAGATTCATTTTTCCGGGGGGTTTTTCCTGTTGCAGCAAAACATAAGACCACATCACATAAGCAAAATAGTTATCAGCACTATAAATTTACCTACTTCTGTTCAAGCTTTTCAAAGAGATCCAAATTATTTAGGCCTATCACTTAAACAACAAAATCGTATAATTAAACCTTTGAAAGCCAAATATTTAAGAGAGAGTTGACATCAAAAAAGGCATAACTTGTTTTAAGTCAAAAATTCATATAGGATATATTTGGGCCTGAGGTGCTAAGGCTTTTAACCGATCACTACTGTAGAATTGAATCACCAGCTATCAACTGAAAGTGGGTGGGTGCTTGATAAATACTAGTTGCCATTAAAAGTGGGTGTTAACCGAACAATTTAGCTGTTGTCCTTTTCAATGCTAAGTAGAAACACAAGAGTCCCAAACAAATCCTTAATCATTTTGGCAAGATAACTCCCTAATCATAACATTTTTCAATGAGATTACCACACCCTAAAATTCATAAGACAAATTAAAGTTACAGGAACTGGGTTATTTGCATGCCACTGGTAATAAGTCGACACAGTCAAGTAAAAAGATATCAAGAAAAATATATGACCAAGTTCACATTGACAAAATCAATACCCAATAAAATATTACTATTTACAGGTGCACAATATCAGCACTTATGTTAAAATAACTTGTATTTTGAGTCAATCAAATGGGCCTAGCGTAAGAGGACGTGCTAAATCCCAAAACTTGCCTAACTAGTAAAGCAGAGATGCATTGAATATAAGAAAATAATACACTTCAGAAACAAAAGAAAAAGATGTTGGAAATTGGCAAGACAAACAACCCAAAACAATCGAAAAGAAAAGTGGCCAGAACTTTTATCTGTGAAAACCTGCATCTGCATTCCACCGCACTCTTTTTGGATTTCGCACCTCCCTTGAATCTGAAAGTTTATTTCACCATCAGATGAGTCTGAAACCTAACATATAACACGTTTTCTCACACATACCATTACCATATTTCAGTGAGCTCTTTAGTTGCCTACCTTTAACCAGTTCTGCAGGAACGTATATTGGAGCTGTAGAAATTGATTAATAGATCCACGATTTGATGAAACTTTCAGCTTATTCCAGTCAGAATATCTTTCTATGTCTACACTTTGGCTCTCTGACACCAGACGTATGAAGAAGAAAAAATTGCCCCAGCTTAAAAAACAATTATGGGAAACTACAAATTCTAAAACAAATATTAATTCAAATTCTGGCATATTAAGATCATTGCATGTTAAGATGAGCCTAAGCCATGAATCATACTTTAAATATTGAGTTTCCACCTATCCTTCTCTTTCTCCTTCTTACTAGTATCTACTAATTAATACAGAATACCTTAAACATTAAAGTAGTTGAAGTACCTGATGCTCACTCTTTTCAACATTCTCTTCAAGAAAGTATGGAGAGGACTTCCAATAATTTAGCAACCTTGAATTCCATAGAATTAAGTTTCTCTCAATTGGAACATTCTTGTTGTCAGACAATTCAATCTCCTCCATTTTAAAAATGAAAGCTTTTGCATAAAAATTTTTAATGGAAAAAATCACAAACTCATTTTAGCTCTAGCAATTGACCTTACAAACTAATGCATTCATATTTTATCTAGAAAGGAAAAAAAAAAAGAAAAAAAACAATTGGCTTTATTAAAAAATCTTAAATTCTAAATATCTTAGAATGTCAAGAACTCAAAAAAAAAAAAAAAAAAAGAAAGAAATTTGAATACTTACAGGGAAAAGTTCAAAAGGTTCTTCTTTGGCAAAGCCAAAGCCACCACCGCCTCTGTAGCCACCTCGTCCACGTCCATGCCCTCTATGAGCCATTTACCTGCCCAAACAAAATGGAAAATCATTGAACATGCAGAGAAAGTAATTGATTGACAGTCTTTTTTCTTTTTTTTTTAAATAGAAACAGATGGAAAGGGCAAAAGGGTTTAGAGGTTTAACTGAGCAGACAGAGAAAGCAAGGGCAAGCAGGAGTGCTAATTTGCATAGGTGAATTATTACTGTATGTTGCATGTGGATGCAGGTGTAAAAATTTATTTCGTAATAACATCCGGATCCATGAGTGAAGAGGGGCACAAAGCTTAGCAAAGCTCAGCTAAGCATGGGATCGAAGTCCTTTGTGAAACTACCTAATAATATTAACAGAAACATAAAACATCATTCATAACTAAATCTACTCATATTACATCACAAACACACCAAAATACAGATACTAGGTATTATTCAAACAGAATGGAACTCAAAAGGCCAAAACTACTCAAGTTAAAGCCATACTGCTTACTGAGATTTTAATACATAAAACATATTATTTTATGACTACCTCCTCAGCCAAATATGTCAATAGCCTTAACCTCCGGCTTATTGACATCCTCTTGAGGCACAGCAATGGTAAGCACACCGTTCTGCAGGTTAGCTTTGATCTGATCCATCTTGGCATTCTCAGAAAAGTTTGCCAAAACATGTTTTATTATTTTTCATATTATTCTAACTCTATTTTCTCCCAAGAAAAAAAAAACTTCAAGATTTCAAAAGCCTTCTAAAACAACATCAACTGAAATCAACAATGGCACTAGCGAATCAACAGTGTTAGAAAAAGCAAGCAAAAAGAACATGGTACCAATTGAAATCAACTGTTGGATAATACACTGCTGCTTAAACAAAATCCAAGAAAATTCTACCGTCAAACTTAATCAGAATGTCAGAAATTTACCTGTGCGTACGGCACGGCCTGGCAGCGACGGCCAGTGGCGGCGGCAACGCACGGTGACGAGCCGACGGCGAAGCGTCGGAGCTTTTTCTTTTTTTTTTTTTAAATCTGATTTTTAGTGGCTATAGATTATAGAATTATTCTTAAAAATTGTATTTTGAAAACGAATCAGTAAAAATATAATATGTCTACTGAAAAAATTATTAAAATGCGAGACCCACCCCTTTTAATTAGTTTTCGAATAAAAGAAGAAGAAATATCCAATTGAACTTTACCCAAATGGTCCCAAAACCTTTGAGTTTTTGAAATTGACCCATATGACTTTTGTCTATCGTACCTAATTAAAGATAATTTTTTTTGGGGCAAACACTTCTCACAGTTCAGATTCCTAATTGTCGCACAGTGTGAGTATGTGCAATAGGCGTTTATTTCGTGCAATACGCGTTTATCACATATAATTAAATAGTTATAATCATGGACAATAGGTACATATCACTGTCAATCACAAAAACTAAACATTTGTGCACATATTTTGATTTTAACTTAAATTTTTATTATTTTCAATGATCTCTTTATCTATAAACTAAAAAAGTTTATATTATTTTATGAGTAAAAAATAATAATATTTACAAGAAAACTCACATCCATATAAAACTCAAATCCTAAATTTAAAACATTAAAAAATATACATTATATAAAAATATATACTAACTTTTACTTTTGTTATGATTTTATCTTTTTTTTTGCAGGAAAATATAAAATTTCATTAAACATATAACAACAATATAAAATTTACAGTACAACACCAGTAAAGATAAAAGGGATCAAGATAAAAAAAAATCTATTATAATAACCAATTGAATTAACTCATAAAATCTTACTGAAAAATAAATCCTTGTTGAAGAATAAAAAAAAACATTTGTACAAAAAAAGTGAAAACTTTCATTCATTGACACATATCCAATCGTCAATAAGAAATTCTTAGCGCTTTTTTATATAATTTGCATCAACATAATAAAGTTTTCCAACTTATACTCAAATAGACTTTTATGCAAAAATTGATCCCACATAGTAGACTTCCTTACAACCAAAGGAAGAAGTAGATCTTCCTTCCTCACATGGGAAGGTAGGAGAGGACAAAACAAAACAAAATAAACCACCTCAATCCATAAAGATAAGAGGTTGCAACCAAAAAAAAAAAAAAAAAAAGAAACTTGGAAAGGAAAAGGAAAAGAACTAGTAAGAGAAAGTTTTTACTATAAATAAAAAGTTAAAATGAGAATTAAAGCTAAATACCGTATGATTCTATCTTTAGTTATGTATTATTATATTTGTTTAATGAAATTAATAAATTATTAAAAGTGATGAGATTAAGTAAGACTGTGCAGTTTGACAAGTTTTCAAGAGTGATATTGATTTAACAATTTACTTAAAGTGGTGAGGGTTATTTTATAAATCTTCCAAACATGTTGGCCTATGATGATAATTATGCAAATAAAACAAAATAGTGTGTACTTCCGCACTGCACATCGCATCTAACGTGTATTTGGTACATGAGATTATGGAATATTAAAATATTATTTATATTTTCATAATCGCGTATGGGTAGTTGGAAGAAAATGAACATGAATAATGGGTTTGCCAGTGGGCTGCTGTCGCATTAGCTCCTCTCTGTTTTTTTTTTAATCTTTTATCTTTTATAATAATAATAAATAAATATTAATTTTTAATATAATATAATATTAATTTTTATTTTCTTTATTTTTTATTATAATTATTAATTATAAACTTTTTATTTTTATTTTTATTTTTATATAACTAAATAATATATTATTTAATTATATTATAATAATTAATATATAAAATTGATTAAAATTTAATAAGTTAATATAAATAATAATAAATACAAATTATTATTTAAATATGAATAGCTCACCTTTTTTTGCTTTATAATAATAATAAATAAATAAATAAAACTTTTTAACATAATATAATTTTTTTTATTTTTACATTATAATTTAATATAACTAAGAATAAATTTTTAAATATGAATAATATTAATTTAAAATTAATAATAATAAATATTAATACAATTTAATTATATTAAAATAAAATATTAATATAATACATAATTTAAATTTATTATAAAAAAATAATATTATACATTGTAGCACCAAACATTGTACAATATTATTATAATATAATATTAATACAATACACCATAATATAATATACCAACATTAAAATAATATAATACAACATAATACAATAAAGTGTGTCAAACGAATCTTTAAAGTGTGTTTGGTGTGTTGTATTGTATTGGACTATACTAAATTATAATAGATTACATTGTATTGAAATGTATTAAATAACACAGTACAGTATTTGGTAGAGTATGGACTGTATTATTTTTTTTAATGTTTAATATTATTAAATAATACTAAATAATAATTATTTATTTATATTAAATAAATATTATATGAATTTAATAAATATTTTAATATTTAAAATAATTTATTATTTAGATTGTTTAATAAAAATATAATTATCTGCAGTGTATTTGAGCATATTTTCTTATTTATCAGTTAAATATAAATTAATATATTAAAAAAATATAATATTTGATTTGTATTGAATGTAGTTGTTAATATTAAATAATAGTTAAAAAAAAAAAAAAAAAAAAGACGTGCAATTTAGACCCGCAGGGGTGGCGGGTCTCGTTTGCATATCCAAGCTTGAAAAAGCATACAGGTCAATGCAATTGCCTTTTGCAGCCAAACGCACGTTTGAATTAATATTACAGTACAGACCCATATAAACCCGCGCGCCAAACATGCCCCTAGTGATTTTACTTGTTGACCTAAAATGAGTGGATAATTAGTTAAATGAATTTATTTTAGGGATATGATTTAAATATTAAAAAAAAATTGTATCTTACAAGGGAAATTCGGAAACAGAACATTTGATGAAATCATCTTAATTATAGAGAGTATTTTAAATATTCTGTTAACAAATGGAAGGAACAAGATTGTTGTCGATAAAAAGGGCGCTGATTGCGGACATTGGTGCACAAAATATGGCTCGTGAGAAAAGGTCAGGATGGCCTTATAATTTTGGAACGAGACGAGAGATGTTTTAGATTAAAAATTCAATTCTCTTCAGAAAAACGAGAAAGAAGATTTTATCCAAAGCATGAGAAACTTATCAATGAGATTACTACAACCGTAACAAGAATATTCAAATAAGGCAAATAATTTTGAATCCAAATTTATTTAAAAAAAAAAAAAAAAGATAAATTCAGGAATATTACCCAAATTCAGGAATTAAATACAAAAGATAAATTCAAACAATACAACTCAAGTAGCAACTAGAAAATACTCATAAATTATTTTAATTTGTGTATTTCGTGTAGAAGACTAT
This sequence comes from Murraya koenigii, assembly GCA_025617385.1. NCBI lineage: Eukaryota > Viridiplantae > Streptophyta > Magnoliopsida > Sapindales > Rutaceae > Murraya > Murraya koenigii. The sequence goes on from CM046817.1 coordinate 24,116,224, forward strand.
GAGATTAAATCAAGAGTTGAATTGAAGATTGTCCTAGCATCTTGATCTAAGCACAGTTCTTAATCTATGTGAGATATTCTCTTTATCATTGAGGCCATTGAGGAAGAGAGAAGTGAACACCTCCATTTGTGGTTCATCCAAAACAACACCAATCTCGACACTGCCTCCTCCGTCCCTACTTTGCATCAAAGAAATAGCTCCCGTACTGTCTATTGACACAATCTCCACCTTATTTGGCTTCCCCCACCCGAAATCCGAATCATAAAAATCAAAACGGCTAGTCCCGCCGGCTATAGTAATCATAATTGATTGTTCTCCCGTTTCTTTCATCACTTCAAGTTCCCTAGCAATCCTATCCTCTAATCCTACAATGGCATCCCCCTTCTTCAGGCCTTTCACCGAGTCACTTAGTTTTTCTGCAACAAAAGCAATCCCATTTTCCCGCATGAAATCACCTGCTTTGGCAACCACAAATTCCGCCAAAACGCAGTTTCCAAAGTAGTTATCCGGAAGTGGGGGATCCGAACGGCTCCTGCAATCCGCAGGGACCCAAAACGTAACAGCTGTGTTAGCATCTTCCCCTCTAGATTTAACCAGGCACTCAAACACGTGTGCACATGTAAGCACAAAAGCTGATAAATGAAGCTGCTTGGGTGGATCTTGTTCTTTATTACTCAGCTGCAGCTTATGTTTCAGCTTGTTTTGGTCTTCACGGGTCAATGTGAAAGTCCTTCGAACCAAGTTGGGATCCACTTTTGTGACGGGGATGATAACCTTGAAGCTTCGTGTGTTTGGATCCGATCCGGTAAAAGCCATCAACTGTTTAACGTACACCATGTCGATCCCATGAGGGTCTTTGACGAGAGTCCGGTCAAAACATGGGGTTAGACTTTCCGGTAACGAAGAAGGGTCAGGGACGACGACGTTTTGTTGTTGTAATTGTTTGCATAAATAAGCCAAAGATTTGATAAACAACACTGCACTTTTCCCGTCAAGTACTGAATGGTGAAATGAAATGCAGATGGAAAAACCTTGCTTTGGAAACAGAGTAATTTGGATAGCAATTACCTCAGCTTTATCGTCTGATATCGACAACCGGGGCGCCAACGGATGAAATTCAACAGCTCTGCGGATTCCATTATTGCTAGAGATGAGATACAAGTCAGCGTTGGACTCAGCAACTGTAACTGAAACGCCGTCGTCTTTAGAGTAGTAGACGGCTGGCTTTTCAGTATGTAGAGGCCACATCAAGCGACCAGCGAGTGGGAGATAATGAAGGAGAGTGAGTGAGAGAGAGTGCTTCAGCTTTGGGAGGACCTCTAAGTTGAATAAATCCCATGTTAAGTCTTTGATTTCGTAGAAGAGTAGGCTATCCACTGGACTCACATTGAACCAGTATGTGTCAAAATACGTTAATGAAAGAATAGTAGTACTGACAGCCGCTGCTGCTGAGTCGTCGGAGAACGGGGGCACTTTGCAAGCCTCATGTATTTTGACTGATCTGTTATTATTAATGCCTCCAAAATCTCTTTCAGCAGCCATATGTATGCTATAATAATTGCTGTATCCTGTATTGCTCTTGCAATCTTTGGCTTTTCATAAGTTTTTATTTTATTTTTCTGTTTAAGTGCTCTTCGGACTACTCGTAATTCATAAGCAAAGATAAAACATATGGGTCATACTGATATGAGTTTGATACAGATATGACTTAATTTTTTTTTAAAAAAAATAAATATAGATCTTATCAAATCAATTGGACTGCCTGGCCGATTCGGATTATCTCCTAGACTTTTAAAAATTTATTAACACGTGTCATTAATGAAACTAAAAGACTAAGATTTTGTTTCAATTAATTTTACTTAAATAAACATTCAAACTCATGTGTAACTATTGTCAAATTTTTTTGTGCAGATTATTTTTCGCCTAACACACATCCTTCTTCTAAAAATACAGCAGCTTGATTTTCAAATCAATTACCGATTTTAATTTAAAGAGGAGATCCAACTGTTGTTAAGATTGAGACTGAAATTACTCGGCCTTTTAGCCATGTGGTCAAAGCTACTGAGAATAGCAGTTTGAACCTTCCTCAATTATAATGTATAATTGATAATGTATAATTGCGAAAACAGTCTTCTCTCTTACTAAGCAGTAGTAGTTTTATGTAATATGAATTATAATATGATTGAAATATCAGTGCTATAAAAAAAAAAGAAAAGATTGATCCTAAACATCATAAACAATAAGTTTTCTTGTGCAAGACAAATTTATTAGACGGATTATCCTTCAACCAGGTTCTCAGCCGATGAAACTTGATGAGATTCAAGCACATTTGCAAAAAGTTTGGCAGCCTTGGAGTGCTTGGCAATTAATCCCATTGGCCAGAAGCTTCTTTGATATTCACTTCAATGATGAAAATAATATGAGGAAGATTTGGGTAGTGTAACACGTGTGCTGCCTCAAGGGGTTTTTAGGTTGTATCAGCGGCAAGCAGAGCAAGCATTATCCTCAACAAGACAATTGACATCAAAAGTTTATGAAAAAAAATTGACAAAAATTATACATGAGTTTGGATGTCTATTTAAGTAAAAATTAATTAAAACAAAACCTTAGCTTTTAATTTCTTGAAAGTCTAAGAAGACTAAGATAGAAGATGCTTAGAGGAGGATATGTATTCCTGCCATAATGTGAAAAAAAAAAAGAGTAGTTGTAACCTAAACTCCAGTTACAATAATAATTTTTATTCTAGCTAGAAATGTGTATGTAACTTCTAGATAAATAGTAGTTTGAAAAATACCAAAGGGCATGTCAACAAAATCAAGCAATTTTTTTTTGCTATGGATGTAATAGGAAATAACTCTAGATTTAAGAAAATTGAAAAAAAAAATGAAGGGGCTGCTTAATACTTAACCAAAGAGGATTCTTTCATGAAAAAGGAAAGCTTTTTGTTGTGTCCTATTACGAATTTTAGAATATATTAAATCAAAATTCTTCAAAAACGAAAAAATAGAATAAGTTAATAAGAATTTTAAAAAGATGGTATGTTCTCTTAACTCAGGGGTTATAACCAACTAATATATGTATAACTAAAGTCGACTAACGGGCCATTTTATATTGGTGCAGCCAGTCAAAAAAAGCACATGGGGACCCATGAGTTGGCACAACATGGCCGATTATGTGATTCTTGCCATTCTATGTCGTTCGTGCCTAACTTTTCTAGCTTAGTCCCAGCCCGACACATAGACCAAGCTCACACACTTTTTGTGCAGGGCTGTGCTTAAGAGAAAAGCACAACAAACATTTTTTTTTAATTTTTTAAAAAAGATATGCTAAAGTGTTGGCGTGCTTCTTTCAAGTCCGTGCACTTTTTTGAGCCTACATACTTTTAGTTAAATTTATTAGAATTAAAAGTTTAAAACTCAAGTCTGTATTCAATAATAATACACTAATAAAAATAAGAAAATATAATATTAACTATTAAGTTAAACTTTACGCTATAAGAATTCATTTTTAATACTGAACAACAACAACAACAACAATAACAATAATAATAAATTTTTTCTTAACGGTTAACTTAATTATTAACTTGGACTTACATACAATCATATATTATAGTCCATAATAACATTTTGAAAAAAAATAGAATTTTAGAAAATCAAAATTCCTCGAAAAAGAAAAAATAGAATAAATTCATAAGAATTTTGAAAAGATGGTATGTTCTCTTAATCAAGGGTTATAACCAACTAATATATGTATAATTAAAGTTGGCTAACAGGCCATCCTATGTTGGTGCAGCCAATCAAAGAAAGCCCATGATGGCCCGTAGCCGATTATGTGATTCTTGTCATTCTATGTCGTTCGTGCCTAACTTTTTTTGCTTAGGCCCAGCTCGACACATGGACCAAGCTCACACACTTTTGTGCAGGGTTGTGCTTAAGAAAAAAGCATAAAAAACTTTTTTTTTTAATTTTTTAAAAAGAGTATGCTAAGGTGTTGGCGTGCTTCTTTTAAATCTATGTACTTTTTGAGCCTACATACTTTTAGTCAAATTTATTAGAATCAAAAGTTTAAAACTTAAGTCTGTATTCAATAATAATAAACTAATAAAAATAAGAAAATATAATATTAACTGTAAAGTTAGACTTTACGCTATAAGAATTCATTTTTAATACTTAACAACAACAATAACAATAATAATAGTAATAATAATAAATTTTTTCTTAACGGTTAACTTAATTATTAACTTGGACTTACATACAATCATAGATTATAGTCCATAATAACATTTTGAAAAAAATAGAATTTTAGAAAATCAAAATTCCTCGAAAAAGAAAAAATAGAATAAATTCATAAGAATTTTGAAAAGATGGTATGTTCTCTTAATCATGGGCTATAACTAACTAATATATGTATAACTAAAGTTGGCTAACGGGCCATCCTATGTTGGTGCAGTCAATCAAAGAAAGCCCATGATGGCCCATAGCCGATTATGTGATTCTTACCATTCTATGCTGTTTGTGCCTAACTTTTTTTACTTAGGCCCAGCCCGACACATGGACCAAGCTCACACACTTTTGTGCAGGGTTGTGCTTAAGAAAAAAGCATAAAATTTTTTTTTTTTAATTTTTTAAAAAGAGTATGCTAAGGTGTTGGCGTGCTTCTTTCAAATCTATGTACTTTTTGGGCCTACATACTTTTAGTCAAATTTATTAGAATCAAAAGTTTAAAACTCAAGTCTGTATTCAATAATAATAAACTAATAAAAATAAGAAAATGTAATACTAACTGTTAAGTTGGACTTTACACTATAAGAATTCTTTTTTAATACTTAACAATAACAACAACAACAACAATAATAATAATAATAAATTTTTTCTTAACGATTAACTTAATTATTAACTTGGACTTACATACAATCATAGATTATAGTCCATAATAACATTAATGCATACATTCATAAAATTATGATATTTATAATTTATTTTATTAAATTATGATATCATCTATTTGTTTAATAAATTATAAATATTATAGCGTAATTTTTAGACTAAAAATTAAATGAATTTAAGAAACTTAAGTTAATAAAATACATTAAAAGATTTGATTTCAAGTTATTTGTAAAATCATAAAATTTTATATTTAATTTCATTAAAAAATTATAGGTTAATATATTTTAACCCGCATACCATGTGTTAACCGACTAATAAAACGTGTTTATTGTAAGCATTTTCACGTATCATATCTTTATTTATCTCTAATCATGTGGTGCTTTTAAAGTCCATGAATCTAAAATTCTAGACCTAGCCTTTGCCCTTGTGCTTGTCATGTCATACCTCATCACCTATCAAAATGTACCGTGCATGCCATATGCTATTTGGCCCATTAGTCATCTCTATGTATGTTGTGTGTAATTAAATTTAATATAATTATCACTTATATGATTATTTTTTAAAATAAATTAATATAAATTATAATATTATTTATTTACGATATGACTGACATAATATCTTTAATGTATTTTAACTTTTTTTTTTATATATTTTAGAAATATTTTAAAATTTCTCTTCAATACGATGAGAGGACCTGACTCGGTCAATGTGGTTGTTTTTATTATAAGCTTGAATGTGGTTGTTATTAATAAAAGATTTGAGGTTAATTAATTTCAAAGTCAACTATGAAACCAGACAAGACAACTAATCAATAATGAATCTTCTTAATTTAATAACGAAATATGAAGAAAGAAGAATAAAAAGAAAATAAAAATATAATCATCTGCGAAAATTAAGGCTAAAACACATTTCATATGGTGTGAATAATGATCCTCGTAGAGTCAAACGTACTACAACGCTTGTATATAATACACACACTCATAAAAAAAAGTTATATATATATATGAGTTATTTATTATTGAAGATATTTTTAGTTTGTTAAAATAAAATATTTATTAAAATTTAAAATAATATATATTTTTATATTAAAAATTATATTTTTTCATATGTTAATATATAGAAATATATATTTTTTATTTATTAATAATATTTTCACCCTCATTAAAGAATTATTGATATATATATATATATATATATATACACGAAGCAATTAATGCTACCACTGGTGATATGATTTAATTTTAATTTATTGCAATAACGTTTGCAAGCACGATTGAGATAAGAACTACATTATCAAATAAATTAAATATTTATGGTTTACAGAGCTTATGTCGTTGGAATCAAACCTTGTGTACACAATAAATTATTAGTCTTTTATATTCAACTTCTTGTTGATCTTTTCTTGTATATTTCCACTTGTCGTCCATACTCCGTCGCCAAGGTGGGCAGAAATATGCATGGGAACGGTTCCTCGAGGATCCCTTTCAGTAGGGACAGGGGCTGAAAAAAAAAAAAAAATATATATATATATATATATATATTTTCCCGGATTAGAACAGCGTCCGGGCATCATGATTAATCCAAAGGCTTGGCTGCACATGGTGGAGCCCACTCACGTGCAGCCAACCAATAAAAAATAAAAAAAGATTTGGGGGCCGTTGGATTGAAATTCAACGGCCCCAAATCATTCCCGATGTTCCAATCCGGACCCCTATACATATATATATATATATAACTCATTTCTTATATGCAATCTTATATTTAGAAAAATTTGCTGCTCACGTTACGGTGTATTATAATATACCATAATTTAAATAATTTTATATTACGTAAACTTAAGGTCGGTTTGTGTAATATGGTATTGTTCATACTTATTTTTTTTTATGTAAAATAATAATAAATAAAAATATATAATATTAAATAAAATTAAAAATTTAAATAATCTTAAAGTATTATTTAATATATCAATGTACTAAAATAAAAATATTATTTTATATAATACAGTCTATTTACACTAAACGTAATATTATATTACAACTTAATACAATATCATATAATATAATACACCTAAAACAATATAAAACTGTGTATACACCCTAAGTACAATCCTCGTATTCTCCATTATTTCCACTTTATTTAATTTTTAATTTATTTATTTATAGATTTTTTTGTAAAAATATTTAAATTACATATTACATAAATACATAAATGTAAATAAAAAAATATCATAATATTTGTTAAAATATTATAAAGGATAATTTTTTATTGATCCTCGCTTAGATTGGTAATCCTCAATTTACTTTCATGATGCTTTCAGAATTTTACAGAATAAATTGCAAATTGTCGTTCTAGATGGGGTAAATCAAAATCCACCCTTATTTTAATGAAAATTGTTAAAAGTGTAGTGAGTGTTGCTGTATAACAGTCATGCCGCACAAGCAATCCGTATATAGTTTTTATTATTTTACAATTACCGCAAATAAAATCTAAAAAAATAATACAATCGCACCCCAAATAACAAAACGAGTATTCTTTAAGAAAGATAATAATATTTTAAAATGTGTTATTTTGTTTATTTATTGAGTATTCAACTAGTACTATTGTTTAAGAAAAAGAATTTCTGGAACGATTTTTTTTTTATTTTTAAAAGTTGGAACAACGAAAACTGAAATTTCTTCACCTTTACTACTTCCAAGGAAAAGCTCTAACATCGTTGAAATATATAAAACACACCATCACATGTTATTTATAATTTTATGTATAGGGCATTAGGCAAGCCAATGAAGCAAAGACAGTAGACTTGAACATGACAGAAAATGGTAAGCAGCCCTTGTCCCTGCGGATGAATAAAGCTTCATGAATTGGAAGATTAACCAAAATCATTAAACCACAAAGAATAATCTGAGAGATCAAATGTTGCAAAGCTCCGAAATCCAGGAAAATGATGTTGATTAACCCTCCAATTAAGCTGAGAAGATTGAGCATTGCAAGTGTTGCAATAATAGTGAACATGATAGACGTGCCTCCAAAGTCCATTATTTCTTGCTCGTACCTCTTTAACACATCCTCTGTCACCACCTTGGCAGTGATGGCAAATGCTGTTTGGGATAGTCCCAGATGCTTGATAATCACGTCGGTAAACCCGAAAAAGAATGCAGTTGTCCTTCGGATGATCTGCATTCTCTGAAAGTTCCACCAGGATTTGAGTGTGTAGCCACAACTCAGCGACTCATAAATACTGTACACAGTCTTTGTAATGAAAACATATGCAAATGGTATGGACCATAGGCTTGTCACCTGTGACACATGGATTTAGTTATGTTCAGTTTTTTCAGAAATACTCCTGTTTTTTTTAACCATCCCAAATATATTTTATCAAGAAATAAAACTTCCTTGCATGCCCAAGTTTGGAGTTGAGCAAAAAAATTGAAAGTAGTTAAAAATACAAATAAATATTCTCTCTTAATTTTTAAATAAAAATTCTCTCTTAATTTTTTTTCTTTATTTTTTAATAATTGATCAAGTGTGTGATAATTAAATCAACTTTTTTCAATTACTATGTATAATTCATCAATTATTAAAAAATAAGGAGGGTTAGAAAAAAAATTAAGAAAAAAGATAATAATCCTAAATCATACCATGGGAAATAAGGAAATGCCATGCAGCAAGCAAAGAGGAGGAACAATTAGATAAAACAGTGTGGGCAAGGAAAGAGGAGCCCATAGAAGATAATTGCAGTAACCCAGTTGGGCACCAAGTTTGATCTTTCCATAACCATAAATGAAGGGGCAATACTTTGAGAAAAATATGTGAAACAATCCCTCGGACCATCTCCTCATTTGAACAAGAGAAATGTCTAGAGTGACTGGAGCCAAACCCAGGAAGGCCGGTCTCTCTGGATTATAATGCATTGATTTCCAACCTCTGCACTGAATTGTCAAGCCAGTAACTACATCTTCCACTGCATACCCATATAACAATCCCATCTGCAAAATCCATAATCACGGTCAGTTCTTAAAAAAATTACGACACGAGTAATTTCATGACTAAAATTGATAAATGGGTGAGCGCAAGACCTCTTTGCCCCATTGAGTGCCCTTCTCATATCTACAACTAGCAAGAACTTTTGAAGCCTTTTCCAATTGGTCAACACTTCTTTTATCCTTATTTTTGGCCTCATTAATATCCCTATAATCATTAGAGTACTTTGCACCGGAGAGGCTATCTCTTCGATGGAAGCATGCGGTGCCACAGTACATAGCTGCATCATAGCCACCGAGCCCGGCCAGCTCAAGCTTCATAATCATCAGGATTATGATATATATAAAAAAAAAAACAGAGAATTAATTAAAGATTAGTGCAAATGTGCAAAATACTAATTTTTGCCGATATATACCTGATTCTCTACTAGATTATAATTGCCTTACAGATCATTTTTTCTGTTTTTGTCAAAACATTGTGGATGCTGCACAAAAGCAATTTCATGTCCTCTTTTCTCATCCATGAAAAAACACAAGGCTTCTCTTATTGCATCTGCATCATTTGCGTACATGTCGCAGTCCAGATCGAGAAGTATGGATCCATTGCTTATCTCTGATGACACTCTTATCTGCATACGAAAATTGAAAATAGTAATAATCTCTAAGTTAAATAATACAATTTCTCGTAATCAATAAATTATTGGTACCATTACTGAAGATGATTACATACCAGCGCATTCATGGCTCCAGCTTTGAAGTTGTGAGCGCATTGTGGCCTTTTTTCGCGTGCCATATATACCAATGTTGGCAATTGGCATCCTTCATATCTACAGCATTTGTGTCCCTCCCATCGATTATTATCTAAAAATTAACCACACACAAAAAATAATAATAATAATAAATAAATAAAATAACATATAAAATTTGTTCCAACAAATTTCATCACATTAAAACTATGTTATTATTTACCTGTACAATAGGCTGATGATTCTGCTTCGATACTTTATGATTCCATTCCAAGAACCCTCTGTGTTGACTCCTTATTTCTTCGGAAATGCTACCCTTTTCAGTTGCTGATTCGACCTGGTTTTTCATATCTTCATATTGTTTCTTCCAATGTTTTTAAGAAAAATAATAATTCATTAAGTTTTGTTACCAAAGAAGTGTCTAGGCTTCACATATTTTAATCCGAATTAATGTTCACTTTCTATACCTTAATAGCTAAAAATTCTTGAACATGAGTTGTGTCTTTCACATCAAATTTCTGAGCAAAGTAAGCTTCTGGTGACCTTGGTTGAACGTTGTATTTTTTGCAAAAGGGTATCCAATACTTAGAGAAATGGGAGACCTCTAGCAAAGCATAAAATGTGGATTCTGAAGCACCATCATCAGACAAATAAACACTCAATTTCTCCGGTGGATAGTTATACGACGTGGCGGATAAGACAGTACTAATCACCATTGTTGGCGGCTCTAAGATTGGATCCGCGGTGCACAAGAAAATGTCAACGCCTGGTAACTTTTCTTCAAATCTGTCATATCAGAAAGTGTCTTAAGTCAAAAATTAAGTACGTTGAAAATATCACCTATTTACAACTTTTTGTTACATCATGTATGAAGATGAAGTTTCTCTCTGATTACTTTCATATATAAAGAGGTCTATTTATTTTCGCGTGTGATAACCAAACGTCTATAAACATTTAACAAGAGCTTTGGACACATCGACGATCAGTTACGTTGATGTTTCCGGTTATAACTTTGACGCCCAAAACAAATAATGGGAACTGCAAAACTAACCATTGATAAAGATTTGTGAGTAATTAAATTAACCTCAGTGAGAGCCTGTCTTTGAAAGGCAAATTGTGTTTCACATTCCAACGAACAGACTGAGAGACGATCCAGAACAAACTGAGAAAAAATTCTGCCATGAAAATTCCAATCCAAGCCCTTCTTCTTCTTCCTCCTTCTTCTCCTCTTGGAAAATTCACTAACCTGTAAATCAATATAAAAAAAATTCCCACAAAAACTGTTGCTGCAAACACCCTGTGGAAAAACTTAGCCTTTGCTGATTCCTTACTAGTCTCAAAGAGTGGCTCCATAGCTTCTTCTTCTTCACCGCTTCTTCTAGACAAGAATATATAATTAAAATCATTTCCCACGCTTGACAAAGGGGAATAAATAAGAGAAGGACAACCCATACGTGAACATGATGGTTCGAGAAGACAAATAAACTATTGTAGTATACAAATTTTGATTACAACGACATCAGCGAACGAAGCATAATATTTAATTTATTAATACCTAAATCTAATTTTTATTTAAAATTTCTAATAGTAATAATATTTTAAAAAAAGACAGTCAATGTGATTAATTATATTGATTTGATTTAGAATTCTAGATTTTATTAAAAATTCGAAAATCTATTAAACTATTTTTCAAACACTATATATATATAGTTCTTTTAGTGCAATATCTTTATTTACTTTCATGTGAACACATTATTAGATTATATAGTTTAATATAATTATTTTAACTCTTAATTAATTTAATTTTACAGCGTATTCATATTAAAAAAAATTGAGAGAGACTGTACCTAAAAAAACTAGGTGTGTGTATATATATATACACTCTCTTAATATTGCCCACTTCATAAGAGCTAGCTGTTACGGGCCGCATGATTCCAGCCCAAAATGGCCCAAGAGAATGAGCCAAGATGTGCTAGTTTGGCCCGATTCTAGAACATTCTAGCAAATTCCAGCACCTCTAGCACTTTTGTACATATCCTAGATTTGTGACATATGTATGATCTAGATTTTGACACATGTACATAGAATTCTCTAGAATTCTTTAGGACTAGCCAAGCTTTCCTATAAATAGAGGTGAGCTCTAAGCATTGTAATCATCCAAGCATCAAGCATCAAATACTTGTAAGCTCTCTTGTAAGCTTTCTCTTGAGTAATATAATTTCCGCATTTGGCTTCATTACTCGCTAACTCTTCCTTTTCTTTAGCATTTCGGGAACCTCTTGGCTTAGCTATTGAGAAGCGCAAAGGCTTACTTAGCAACATCCCGACCAAGGTTGTCTAAGTGCCGCACGGGTTTGCTGCGCAAAACACCCATCCCGTGACAAGTGGTATCAGAGCCAGGTTTGCACTCACGCATTCCAGCAGCAATGGCCAACATTCCAACCTTAAGCGTGACACAAGAGGGTGCTCATGGTGTGGAGATCATCCCGGAACCAAGCCGGGGCCGCGATGACACTCGCGGGCAGGCCAAGACTCGAGGCAAGTCGAAGGCCGCATCTGTCGATGCTTTGGAGCCACGAGTGGCTACGCTTGAAAGCACAATGTCCGCCGCTCAAGACTCTCTCGAAACATTGGAGGAAAGGGTTGACGGCCTCGAGGGCGAATATGCCGACTTCACAGTGGCAACGAAGGCCCTCATGCAAAAGCAAGCCAACGCCCTCCGAGGGGAATTTCAAGCATTTCACGAGGAGTTGATGAAACTCCGCAGCTTCATACAAGACGAGCTGCGTGCTGTCCGCACGGAAGTGGAGGAAGTACGCGCGGACTGGGCATGGCACAAGCGCACACTCTCCGCTAGCCCAGCTTCTACAAGCACGAGTGATGCGCGACGCATTGATGTGCCAAAGCCGGACACCTACGATGGCACACGGAATGCAACCATCGGGCACTGCACCTACGTTCTTAAGGGGCGCTGCACAACTATGGTGGCGTCGCAAGCATGGTGAAGGCATCTGCGCCATCAACACATGGGCAGACTTCAAGCAAGAACTCCGAAAGCAATTTGCCCCGAGCAATGCCGAGAAAGAGACGAGAGCACGCCTTCGTCGGCTCAAGCAAACGGGTAGCGTGCACGACTACATCAACGAGTTCACTACCCTTATGCTTGAGATCAGCGACATGTCCGACAAGGATTCGCTCTTCTACTTTCAAGATGGCCTCAAGGATTGGGCCAAGACGGAGCTCGACAGGCGGGGCGTCCAAACACTCGATGACGCCATTGCCACCGCGGAGTCACTGCACGAGTATTCCACCCAATCCAAGGAGAAAAGGCATAACCAAGGCAAAGGTGGGGGAGAGAGTCGCAAGGACAAGGGGCACAATCGCAAGGATTGGGGGCAGAAAAAGCCTCCAAGCGGCAAGAACGGGCAAGCAAAAACGGAAGGCAAGAAGGAAGCGCCAAAGCCCCGCAGCCCATGCTTCATTTGCAATGGCCCTCATTGGGTTCGCGACTTTCCAGAGAAGAAGTCGCTGAATGTCCTCGCTGCCCAGCTCAAGGGCAACTCTACACCAATACCGGATGAACCCCGACCCAGCATGGGTTCTATCCAAAGACTTGGCGCACTCGACAGCCCTCAAACGGCACTCAAGAAAGGGCTGATGTATGTAGGCGCGACGATAAACGGCCACATCGTTCGCGCATTGCTGGATACGGGAGCCACACACAACTTCGTATCCGAGGATGAGGCCAAGCGCCTAGGCATTAGAACTACGAGGCAAGGAGGCACCATGAAGGCGGTGAACTCGCCCGCCAAGCCCATTGCGGGCACCGCACAAGGAGTAAATGTTGCACTTGGCACATGGAGCGGAAAGCTCAACTTCTCTATCGTACCGATGGATGACTTCAAGATGGTCCTTGGCATGGAATTCTTTGACCAAGTCCATGCCTTCCCTCTTCCAGCCACGAACTCCCTAAGCATCCTCGACGGGAGTAAGGCATGCATGGTTCCTACGGAGTGAGGAAAGTCCGAGGAGAAGACACTATTCGCCATGCAATTCAAGAAGGGTTTCAAGAAGGACCCAAGCTTCTTGATCTCCATCCGGGAGCTCAACGAGGGAGAAAATCCAGCAAGTGCTCCAGCCCAAGTCCCTCCTATGGTACAATCCGTCCTCGAGGAGTTCAAGGACGTGATGCCTCCCCAGCTTCCGAAGAAGCTTCCACCTAGACGAGAGGTGGATCATCAAATCGAGTTGGAGCAAGGTGCAAAGCCTCCAGCCTTGGCGCCCTACCGCATGGCGCCTCCCGGGCACGAAGAATTACGAAGACAGCTCGCGGATTTACTGGATGCAGGCTATGTTCGCCCATCCAAAGCCCCATTCGGTGCACCGGTCCTATTCCAAAATAAGAAGAATGGATCGTTGCGGATGTGCATCAACTATCGAGCGCTCAACAAGATCACTATCAAGAACAAGTACCCAATACCCTTGATAGCGGATCTATTCGATCAGCTTGGCAGTGCAAGGTACTTCACCAAGCTTAACTTGCGCTCCGGGTACTACCAAGTACGCATCGCCGAAGGAGATGAACAAAAGACAGCGTGCGTAACAAGGTACGGATCATTTGAGTTCTTAGTTATGCCTTTCGGACTAACCAATGCACCGGCAACGTTCTGCACTCTCATGAACAAAGTGCTGCAACCATTCCTCGACCGCTTTGTGGTCGTGTACTTGGATGACATTGTGGTGTACAGCACCACACTCGAGGAGCATACCAAACATTTGCAACAAGTCTTCCAATAGTATAAGTCATATATTTTAATAATATAATATTTAAGTCATATAGTATAATAATATAATGATATTATAATATTAAATCATATAACTTAATCAATTTCCTGAGTTTTAATAAAGTCAAATATTTTGAACCAGTATTATATATGTATATATAAATGTTTCAATTCAGAATCTTAGACTTTGACCAAGATCAAAAAAAGTTATTAAGTCATATATTTTAATAGTATAATATTTATACACTATTAAATCACATTGTTTAATAACTTTTCGAAAATTTAACAACGTCTAAAATCCTAAATTAGATCGTTACTATATTATAGCAGTAGTAATAGTAGTAATAATAATAATAATATTTTAATCGTTACAGGTTCTAAATGATCCATCGTTTATCATTACATAGATAAAAGGACGAGTCCTTCACAACAATCACAAATAAAGGCACATGTCGTAGAACACATTCATACAACCAACACGTGTAAAATGTATGCACCCGCGCATTCTCTGATTCGTAATTATATTTTGATTAAAAACGACTCATCATTTAATTCATATATTTTCAATGACATGGCGTACGTTTTCTTGATTACACAATGACGCGTCATTTGAAAAGTTAAATTCTAAATTATTTTAATAAAAGTAAGAGATTGTTTATTTTTTAACAGTTATATGGAATAATAATAACAATTACAAATGTAATTATAAAAAATAAAAATACAAAAATATAAGTTAACATAATATTTTAATTTTAATTTGAATCTTAATTATTGTGGGTCACTCATCTATTAGATGATAAATTTTTAATTATTAAAATTATTTATTTACCATCTAATAGATGAGTTACTTAATTTTAATAGTAATAACAATAAAAATTCAAATTAGACCTACATCTATTAATTATAATTCAAACTATAATTTTGATTATAATAAAAATAACAAGGTAATAAACTTCAGCCACATAAATATACCATTGTACCATAATATTGTAATTTTGAAATCCACAAACTTCATTTTTTTTGTTTTTGTTTTTGTTTTTGTTCTTATGAAATTCTTCAAGAATACTTTAGAAAATTCATTTTGCCCTCGAAAATAAAAAAAAAATCCAAAAATCAAATATTTGGAAAATCAAATATTTTTAATTTTAAAACTTTGGAAAATAAATGACTATATTAAAAAACTAATTTTATTTTAATATTTATATCTATATCAGTTTCAATAAATACAAACAAACTATAACAATAAATTATTATTTGAACAAAATTATTTTATCTAAGTTGCCTGTTCTTTTAATATATGTATTTAGCTAATTTAAATCAATTTTATAAGTACATATCAATTACAATATTTATTTTGATAATCCAAGATTATTTATTAGAAAATTATCAATTTGGGTGTTGACTGATTGGGAAAATATCAAATAACTGCATGTCATTTTCGTCTTAAATACTCTTGCTATGCCATCATTTTTCAAACGAAGTTAACTATTTGGTTGTGAAATGACAACGATTGAAAAATGAAGTAATAAAATATAGTTGTCAGAAAATTTTGTTAGAAAAGTGACATATCAAAAAATAATTTTATTAAATTATAATTAGTTAATTTATAATTTTTATAAAAGATATAAAAATTATTCTTATATTACTTAAATTATAAGTTACGTAAGTTAATAAGACACATAAAAATATCATATGGGTATTTGATAGTATCTTTATTTTTTAAAATAAGTGAGACCGAACCGTTTTCAGGTTCAGTTTGACTTTGATCCGAACTGGACAAAAAGCTTTTCAGTTTACCTATAGTTCGCACTCCCCCGCAGCAAGACTTCACTATCACAGTCTCACTTTACCAGTTTTCATCAAAGTATATATAGAGAATAGCTTACTCGACCCAATTGAAAAAGGAAAAAAAAAAAAAAAGAAAGCAACTTTCTGCAACCAATAATTCTTTATTACTTCCAAGAAAAGTAAAAGTTGTAACGTCGTTGAAGATTATTCGTTATTCTTATAATTTATACATAACGCAGCAGGCATGCCAATGAAGCCAAAAAAATCGACTTGAACATGACAGAAAATAGCATGCGGCCCCTGTCCTTGCGGATGAAGAGAGCTTCATAAATGGGAACATTGACCAAAACCATTAAACCACAAGGAATAATCTGACACAGCAAATTTTCTAGAGCTCCGAAATTCAGGAAAATGATGTCGATTAGGTTAGATTTATTTCTCACATATTATGGACTAGTATAAATCATTTTAATTATTTTATGTTTTATCGAATTAATATGTGACTAATGTCAAATATTAAGGAGCAATCTTAAAAGACTTATGTATTAAGTGATCAAATATTATATTAATGAGTCTGATTTTGTCATACCTTATATGGTAGTATATTATGGACAAGTATAACCTTTAATTGTATTATTATAGCTCATAATAGGATGAACAATTTTGTACTAATACATGAGGGGTCCCTGTACTCTGCCACAATATATAAGTGACTTCAACTCATTGAAAGTTAACTGTTAAAAAATATGAAGAATGAGTGCAGTGTACCTCTCTCTCTCTCTTCTCTCCTGATTTTACTATTTATATACACAATATATTCAAGCAATTTTCGATCTGAGGTGAAGGCAGCAGTTTTGCAGCACTTGGATCAATTTCTTGGCAATCCATACAAGCTTCTCTTCTCTCCCGATTTTACTATTTATATACACAGTATATTCAAGCAATTTCGATCTGAGGTGAAGGCAGCAGTTTTGTAGCACTTGGATCAATTTATTGGCAATCCATACAAGCTTCATAACGAGTTTTTAAGCTTGGACTCATGGCTAATTAAGGTAAATCTCAAATTTTTCTTAAAATATGTGTTTAATTGGAAATGCAAGATTAAGAGCATTAAGTTCATATTTATTACAACAATTAGTATCAGAACCTATGGTTATATATTTTCTATTGAACTATAGTCATTTTTCGTGATGAATCAAGCTTTGACTCATCCATAATATTTTTCTTTATTTTTGAATTTTTTGATTCCGAGCATATTTAAATAAAATGTTATTGAATAATGCATGGGTGATTTTTAAAGAATAGAAATATAATTTTTTCATGTATTTTGGTGGCCAAAATCGAGTTGTTCAACAAAATGTTACTGTATTTACTGTAGCTACTGCTTCATCGCGAGGAAGAAAATAAGTGCAGTGAAATTATCATTTGGATCCCTATAGTTTACAACTTTATATTATAGTCCAAATATGTTCCAAAAGTTTTACTTTGGTTTTCGACCGAAAGTTAACATAGGATAATATCATTTGGATCCCTGAGAAGATTGAGAATTGCAAGTGTTGCGACAATTGTGAACATGACAGACGAGCTTCCAAACTCCATGATTTCTTGCTCATACCTCTTCATCACATCCTCTGACACCACCTTGGCGGTGATGGCAAATGCTGTTTGGGATAACCCTAGTTGCTTGATAATAACGTCGACGAACCCGAAAATCAATGCTGTAGTCCTTCGGATGATCTGTTAGATTTATTTCTCACATATTGTGGACTAGCATAAATCATTTTAATTGTTTTATACTTTACCGAATTAATACGTGACTAATGTCAAATATTAAGGAGCAATCTTAACAGGCTCATGTATTAAGTGATCAAATATTGTGTTAATGAGTCTGATTTTATCATACCATATATGGTAGTATATTATGGACAAGTATAACCTTGAATTGTATTATTATAGCTCATAATGAGATGGGCATTTTTGTACTAACACATGAGGGGTCCCTGCACTCAGCCACGATATATAAGTGACTTGACCCATTGGGAGTTAACCGTTGGAAAAGCGGGGAATGAGTGCGGTGCACCTCTCTCGCTCGTTTCTCTCCGATTTTACTTGTTCATATACACAGTATATTCAAGCAATTTTACTCGAAGTGAAGGCGAGCTTTACTAAGACTTGGATCAATTCTCGGACAATCCATACAAGCTCCATAATGTGTTTGAAGCTTGGATTCATGGCTAATCAAGGTAAATCTCAAATTTTTCCTAAAATATGTGTTTAATTGGAAATGCAAGATTAAGGGCATTCGATTCATATTTATTGCAACAATTGGTATCGAGCCCATGGTTATGCATTTCCTATTGAACCATGGCCATTTTTGGGGATGAATCAAGCTTTGACTCACCTATGGAATTTTTCTTTATTTTTAGATTTTGTGATTCTGAGCATATTTGACCAAAAGGTCATTGAATAATGCATGGGTGATGTTTAAGGAGTCAAAATATAATTTTTTCATGTTTTTTTGGTGGCAAAAATCGGGTTGTTCAACAAAATGCAACTGTAGCTACTGTAGCTACTGTAGCTTCATCGCGAGGAAGAAGATGAAGTGCAGTGAAATTATCATTTGGGTCCCTATAGTTTATAAATTTATGTTGTGGCCCAAATATTTAGCAAAAGTTTGAATTTGGTCCTTGACCAAAAGTCAACATGGTATAATATCATTTGGATTCCTGATATTGTTAATAATTATTTTTTAACCCAAAATAATTATCATTGGGTCCTTGATATATTAGGAAATTATTATATGGCCCAACTGTTCTCGAAATATTATTTGTGCTCTCTATAGTTTGGGTAATTATATTAGAGACTAGAAAGTAATTTAATTTTATTTACAGTAAGGGCCAAATGTTTTGTTATTATAAATAGTGGCTATAATTCTGAAAATTTTCATTTAAGTCCAAAATTTTCATTAATTTTGACAATTTTTCAGAATTTCAATTATAAAATAATCCATCATTGTTGTATATTATGGGCATGACATTCATACATTTTATTGAGGTATATTAAATATTTTGGGAAAAGCTTTAATTATGGTTAATAAAGCTTATTTGGTCTCAATTTTAGTTATTGTATGAAATATTATGCATGGCAAAACTTCAATTTAGAGTGATTGAGTATCTACCTGTCGTAGAACCAATCATGATAAATTATTCGGTGTTTTGCAATTAATTGTCCATTTATAATTATTGATTATGGATTGTGTGATGGATTATTGTTGCTATAACCAAGATCCATACGGGTGATGATATTGCCCTATCGGTAAATCATTACTTGGTAGGATGCTTGGGTAGGTAAAGAGATTTGTTGGGTATTTTCTACTGAGTGACTTAATTACCCTGTCGGTAATAGGTCAATGTTGGTGTTATATTCAACTTGTCTGCTTTATTTGTGGGTTAGAACACTTCTTTCTTATTGGAGAATTGTAAAATGAGAAATCATTGTTTGTGGCATGATTTTGTTTTCACATGCCTATTAATACTTATTATTGATTTCTCAGCTCTAGATATTCTTTCCTTTCTCCAAGTTGCCTCCATTAAGACTTTGACTGGGACAAACTATGAGGACTGGCGTGAATCCGTCATGTTCTATTTATCGACATTGAATAGAGACTTGGCTTTGAGAGTTGATGAACTATCCAAACCCACAGATAAGAGTATTGCTACAGAAAGGGCAGAGTGGATGGCTTGGGATGAATCCAATAGACACTTGTCCGGACACGATGAAATACACCATTGATAGAACGATCGGAGATAGCATCCTCGCATGTGACAAGGCTAAAGATTATTTGGCAGTGATGGGAAGAGCTTTTAAGAAGGTAGACAAGTTGAAAAGGGTAACTTTACGAGATTGCTTGCTAATACCCGAGTATGATGGGGTTTACGGGTGAGAGAGCACATTACGAAAATGACAAGTTACCATAAGAAGTCGAAAGACATGGATGTCGGTTCACTCGATGACTACACGGTATTCCAAATTCTTGAATCTCTTCCACCACGATTCAGATAATCGAGAAGTCAATACAACACTCGGAGAGAGATTTGGAATATCAATGAGTTAACCGCTATGTAGTTCAAGAAGAGGAATCATTGAAGAAGGGAAAATCTCACACTGCGATGATGGCTACTACCCAAGAGAGTGGGAGTGTGAAGAAAAGCTCTTCAAAGGGTAGCAATAAGTTTTTTAAGAAGAAGAAGTTTGGAAAGAAAACTTCACATGGCAAATCTTCTACTACTACTTCGGTTCCACTTCGAAGGCTTTAAGGAAAATGTCATTTCTGTAAGAAATATGGGCATAAGAAAGTTGAATGCGGAGGATTCAAAGCATGGTTGGAAAAGAAAGGTATTCATGTAGCTTTTGTGGGCTTTGAATCCAATCTTGTTGATGTTCCTTCTAATACTTGGTGGTTGGATCTCGGTGCAACCATTAATATAATAAATTCCTTACGAGAATTCAAAGCGGGAGGAGCCCAATGAAGGAGAGCTGATTGTACATATGGGCAATGGAGTAAAGGCCAAAGTTGAAAGCATAGGAGTTGTCGGACTACACCTAGTGACAGGCCAATTTTAGATCTATCGACATCGACTTATATTCCTTCTATTAGAAGAAACTTGGTATCTGTATCTATTTTGGATAGATGTGGCTATACTTTTCATTTGGTGACGGAAAAGTTTACTTATTTCATAATTCGAGCTAGTTGGTTCGACACTCTATCCGATGGCTTATATATGCTTGATTTATTTCCTTATCTTCTTGAATCATCATCCAATGCTCATGTTATGAATGTTATTAGCTCTAATAGTAAAAGGATTGATGAAAATTCCTCTATGTTGTGGCATAAACGGTTAGGTCACATTTCTAAACAGAGGATGGAAAGACTCATTAAAGATGACATTCTCCATAATCTAGACTTTTCTGATTTTGACACTTGTGTTGATTGTGTCAAAGGCAAATTTACTTTTGTTGATTGTGTCAAAGGCAAATTTACTGCCAAAACTAAAAAAGAGAGAATTCAGAGAAGTCAGCAGGTTCTGGAGTAGATACATCATTTTGGTGCTTTATGTGGATGATATCTTGCTCGCTGCTAGTGACACTGATTTTTTACTTGAGACAAAACAGATGTTGTCATACAAGTTTGATATGAAGGATCTCGGTGAAGCCCATTATGTATTAGGGATAGAGATTCTTCGTGACAGATCTAGAGGAGTTCTAGGATTGTCTCAAAGGACCTATATTGATCGTGTTCTGAAAATGTTTAATCTACAGTCTTGTGCTCCTGGAAAAGCACCAATAACAAAGGGTGACAAACTTTCCAAGTCTTAATGTCCAGATAATGATGTAGATAAAGCTAGAATGCAAACAGTCCCATATGCATTAGTTGTGGGTAGCTTGATGTATGCTCAAGTTTGTACACGCCCTGCCTGACATTGCTTTTGCAGTAGGTGTACTTGGAAGATACTTGAGCAATCCTGGTTTTGAACACTGGAAGGCTGCAAAGAAAGTGCTCAGATATTTACAAGCTACTAAAGACTTTGCATTGACATATCAGCAATCTGACTACTTAAATATAGTTGGATATTCTGATGCTGATTTTGCAGGCTGTCTGGAAGACAAGAAATCTACATCTGGTTATATCTTTATGATGGCAGGAGGAGCTGTATCATGGAAGAGTGTCAAGCAGACACTTATAGCTTCTTCAACAATGGAGGCAGAATATGTAGCATGTTTTGAGGCTACACGTCAAGCTTTATGGATGCGACGATTTTATCACGGGACTAGATTTTTGTTGGTCGTGCTGAGGCCATTAAAGATATACTGGTGATAATTCTTCACTGTTTCTTTTCTCATAATCACGGGGAGTTCCTCACGCTCCAAGCATATTGATATTAAATACTTATTTGTGAGAGAGAAAATTACTCTATCTTATGTATCAGTAGAGTATATACCTACAGAACTCATGTTAGCTGATCCCTTACTAAAGCTTTAACTCCAAAAGTGTTTAAGGATCATGTGACTCATATGGGATTGTTAGAATCCTCTTTTATATGTTGAGTCAGTGAGAGTTCTGGTTTGTATTATATGTTTCAACTTAAATGAGATTTTGTATTACTCATATTTTGTTATTATGCATGCATATTGTTATATAACACTGATATGCCATATATTGTGTACACATTTGGTTGAATATGACATTATCTATATCGTGAGGATATTATGGTCCGAGACATTTGGTTTAGTCTCATTGTGGACATTTTGAACTGAAGCATTTTGGCTTGGCTTCAGTGTGCTTTTCTGAGACATTTGGTTTCAGTCTCATTATGATTATAAAAGCACTGCTTCCTTGAGACATTTGGTTTCAGTCTCATTATGATAAAATGGAAGCTCGCTTCTTGAGACAGTTTGATCTAGTCTCATTATGGTTATATAGAAGCGATGGTCTAGGAGACATTTTGGTTTCGTCTCATTTTGCTAGACATGTGGACCTTATGAAAATAGGCATGTTGATCACATTTCCATGCTATTTTCATTATTATACTTGTATACTACTACTTAGTCACGTGTTTATGGGTATCTTGTTGTGTGGAGCATCCCGTCGGTTGCACACATGATTTGATATTTGTGACACATTTTAGACTTATTGATGTTTGGGTGATTGCTCACATTTGATTTTTTGCTATAGTTGCATATTGATTAATTCGGTTGTTTTCAAAAATATTTGATTTTAAAACTATCATGAGAATGACTTATGCCGTCCAAGTGGGAGATTGTTAGATTTATTTCTCACATATTGTGGACTAGCATAAATCATTTTAATTGTTTTATACTTTACCGAATTAATACGTGACTAATGTCAAATATTAAGGAGCAATCTTAACAGGCTCATGTATTAAGTGATCAAATATTGTGTTAATGAGTCTGATTTTATCATACCCTATATGGTAGTATATTATGGACAAGTATAACCTTGAATTGTATTATTATAGCTCATAATGGGATGGGCATTTTTGTACTAACACATGAGGGGTCCCTGCACTCAGCCACAGTATATAAGTGACTTCAGCCCATTGGGAGTTAACTGTTGGAAAAACTAGGGAATGAGTGCAGTGCACCTCTCTCGCTCGTTTCTCTCCCGATTTTACTGTTCATATACACAGTATATTCAAGCAATTTTGCTCTGAAGTGAAGGCAGCAGCTTTACAGCACTTGGATCAATTTCTGGACAATCCATACAAGCTCCATAACGTGTTTGAAGCTTGAATTCATGGATAATCAAGGTAAATCTCAAATTTTTCCCTAAAATATATGTTTAATTGAAAATGCAAGATTAAGGGCATTCAGTTCATATTTATTGCAACATGATCTGCATTCTCTGTAAATTCCACCAGGATTTTAGTGTGGCGGCACAACTCAGCGCTTCACATATGCTGTACACATTATGGGCTATGAAAACATATGCAAATGGTATGAACCATGGGCTTGACACCTGTGACACAAAGATAAAAGCCATTAAATTGGCAATGTTCAATTTTGAAAAGTGAAACAACTATTAGATACCCCTGGCACCAACTTGAAAATAAGATTTTTAGCCACCCCTGCTTTTTGAGCCGTCCCAATAGATTTTATAGTGAAATAAATTTTTCTTGTATGTTCAAGGTTTTGGGGCAAAGAAGTGAACGTACTTTTGGAAATAAGGAAATGCCGTGGAGCAAACAAAGTGGAGGAACAATCACATAAAACAGAGTAGGCAAGGAAAGGGGAGCCCATAAAAGATATTGCAGTAACCCATCTGGGCTCCAAATTTGATTTTGCCATGACCATAAATGAAGGGGCAATACTTTGATAAAAATATCTGAAACATTCCCTCGGACCATCTCTTGATTTGAACAAGATAAATGTCTAAAGTGACAGGAGCAACACCCAAGAAGGCCGGTTTCTCTGGTTTGAAATACATTGATTAGGAGAATAATTAATAAGATCGTGTTAAATATGTGAGCCAAAAGAGTGAAAGACAACAAGGTGAATGGGTTTTGATCAATATCCCCAAATTTTGACAAAAATACGCATTCTATTTATGACACACAACCCCAAATTTAGAAAAGTAAGTATATACGAATACTTAGACGCAGAGGGGAAGTCAAACTTCAACTTTGAGAATAAGGCGGGAAGGTGCATACTAATATACTATCCATCCAACTAAAAAATGATTTGTGAAATATTTAAATTTATATCTCGGTTTTATGATTAAAAAAATCCTCGATAAAACCAAAATGAAAGTGGTACAAAGTTTTTTTTTTTTTAATAGTTCAGATAATTTCAAAAGGTTAATCAAATAACTGTTCTGTTTTTTCTCATTTAAAAAATTTTATTTAAAAATTCTTTTGAAACTTTTAATTTAGTGCTATATTATTTTTTATCTCATAATTCATGAAAAGATAAAAGTGTTATAATTACTATAACTTTTGTAGAGAAAAATGTTTGATTAAAATAATATATACTTATTTTTATTTGAGTCTTTTGGGTGATGCTTTTTTTCACACTTTTATTTACTATATAGATAAATAAATAAATATTTGAAGAATTAAATTTGAAGAATTTTTTTGGTGTCGCTCCATAAAATAAAGAAATGTATATCAAATGAGTATATCTACAATCCGCATTGTGTGAAACAATATTTAACCTGGCACTTTCCATTAAATATGCGAACATGCAAGCGAGAGAATTGTGTTTGTGTGTTTATTTTGAATACTGGAGAAATCTTCATTAAGTAAAATTCGCAACATAGTTGAAGTAATTCTTATAATTATATCAGATATAGAAATTCTTATAATTAATAAATAGGCATTAGGCATGCCAATGAAGCGAAGACAATAGACGTGCACAAGACAGGAAATGGCAAGCAGCCCCGGTCCTTCCGGATAAATAGAGCTTCATAAATTGGAACATTGACCAAAACCATAACCCACAAACAATGATGATGATTAACCCTCCAATTAAGCTGAAAAGATTGAGAATTGCAAGTGTTTCAACAATTGTGAACATGCAGACGAGCTTCCAAACTCCATGATTTCTTGCTCATATCTCTTTAACACATCTTCTGTCGCCGCCTTGGGAGTGACGGAAAATGCTGCTTGGGATAACCCCAGTTGCTCGATAATAACGTCGATGAATCCAAAAAACAATGCGGTAGTCCTTCGGATGATCAGCATTCTCTGTAAGTTCCACCGGGCTTTGAGAGTCTATCCACAACTCAGTGCCTCAAATATGCTGTACACATTCTGGGTTATGAAAACATATGCAAATGGTACCAACCATAGGCTCGGCACCTGCGACATATAATGATTAAGGCCACAAAATCAGCAATGTTCTATTCTTCATCAACAAAATAGCAAATTCTAGCTAGAATAATAATTCTGCTCAACAACTAAAATTTTAGAAGCTTAGGTCCAAAGTATATAACTTCACGCATGCGTTCATCACCTGAAAAAATACATCTACTTAATTAGAAGAGCCTAAGACTGATAAAGTCTCAAAGGCTCACCTATAAATCTTGAAATTCAAATACTATCTGCAGGAGAGGAATAACACAACAACTGATTAACATTTGTTTAACGTATCTCACGTGCATCCTTCCTCATGCACTTCATGATACGTGTCACGTGTGCTGTACAAAGTCTCCACCTAATGGATTGGAGACTATTTGGGTGCTTTATCTGGTAAGTGTTGATAATTGTAATCTCTTTAGAAGTTTATAGCTCGATGTGATAAACACAATTATAGGATATCTGTGCACTTTAGATCTATATTAAAAGATGTAATGATTATGCAGTTTGAATACAACTTTCTTTCTGAGAGAAGGAAGAGCTTTTGTGATGTTGGACGTTATTTTAAATTTTTTTATTTTAATTATAATTAATTTTTTATTTTAGTTAGAGTCTAAAATAGTATATGTTTGAGTCTTTTATTTTAATTATATTTGTGATTTAATTTTTCTTTTAAAGTTAACTTAAATAATTATGCTAAATTAACGATATCTAATTTTTCTACCCTATCAATTTTACTTCTGCTACGCCACTCTATCAATTAGTATCAGAACGGTAATGTTCCAATTGTACAACTTTCTTGACTACCACATCTATGTCACCAATTCCACCACTCGAAAAAAAAAAATAGAAATTATTAGTTTTACCTGCACAATAAGCTGATGTTTCTACTTCCATATTTTATTATTCCATTATGAGAATCCTTTGTGTTCATACCTTATTTCTTTGGAAATGCTGCCCTTTGCAATGGCTGATTTGATCCGACTTGTCAAATCTTCATATTGTTTCTTTAAATGGAAAATCAATTCAATAAATCATGTTAACAAGAAGTACATATATATATTTTTTTGAAGATGCATATTCGTAAGACACAAGTTAAGATATCCTAAATGTTTATTTTTGTTCCTCGATAGCTAACCATTGTTGAGCGTGAGTGGTGTCTTTCACATTAAATTTCTAAGCAAAGTAAGCTTTAGGGACCTCGGTTCAACATTGTATTTTTTGCGAAAGGGTATTTAATACTTGGAGAAATGAGAACCCTCTAAGAGAGCATGAAGGGTGAATTCCGAACCAGCATCATCAAACAAATAGACACTCAATTTCTCCGATGGATAGTTACATGACATGATAGATAAGACAGTACTAATCACCATTGTTGATGGCTCTAAGATTGGATTCGCTGTGCACAAAAAATTGTCAACGCCTAGTAACTTCTTTTCATATCTGTTGACATTGATTTTGATCAACAATAAAATTAGATATTGGGAGCGATATAATGAAATAGAACACAAAGATTTACGTGGCTCAGCACTTGGTTTACGTCCATGGGATTACAAGAGCAACACTTTCACTATTCAATGAGAAATTACAATAGAGAGATTTTTTAGCTCTTTGCCTCAATACTCGCATGCCTCTTTATGCCTACAAAGCTCTTTCTATATATAATATATTTTTTTCTTATATATTTGAAGTTGATGTTAAATCCTTATTTTAGTCGACTTTTCCTATTTAATTAGAACTTTATTAGGAGTCTATATTTAACTCATTCTCAAAGTGGGTTTTGTAACTTCTAAAATTTCCTCATGGATTCACGGACATTATAAGTCGGGACACGCTTCTTTTTTTTATGCTTCCTGGATTCATGGATCCAACTTCCTAGATTTACCTTTCAACTTTCAGCTCCCTGGATCCAGCTTCTAGCTTCTAGGATCCAACTTTCTTATATGTTTTTTCACTCGTATGTTTTTTAAGTCAAGCTTTCTTTGACTTAATGCTAAATTCCATGTACCTTAAGCACTTTTTTTGTTTTTCTGTAATAGCTGCCCCTTAACTATTTGAAACTTTGATTTTTTCAAAGCTTAGGAGAGCTAACTTTTTTGAAGGGAAAATAAACTAGGTTTTTCAAATTTCAATTAAAACCTTTTTAGGACCGATCTCATACAACATATAAGAATTAAGTAATCTAGAAATTCATACCTTGATATTTTGAGAAGATGAACAATTGAGAGTTGTAGATCCGCTTCCAAACAATCTTCCAGGCTATGACTCAAGTTTGATCAACACTGGACGTGAGGGCGTCTGTTTCACCACTCTCCAATTGCAACTGGCTCCTCTTAGATGCCTTCTTTATTTTTCTTAGAATCCCTGGGGTTCTCCTCTTACTCCAATTTAAGAGTATAAAACCCATTTTATAATATCTTATGAAAAACCCTAGTATGTTAGGATTATGATTTCTATTTAAAATAGAATTCCTCTTTTAACTATCTCTCCACTTACCTAAAAGTGGAAGAAATGTGTAACAAACTAGGAGACCACCTTGTAAAACATTACAAGCCTCCATTTACACTTTAATATAACATACTAGTCCTTAACAAATATTATAATTATAATTTTCATCTAATATGCCAGTTTTTCTTGCTTTTGGGTCCAGTGATGGTGTTGTCAATTAAATGAGCTAACCCGGGGATCATTTGGGAACATACAATAGTGGCTACAATAATTAAATTTGTAATTAAACAAATATAATTATTTAATTCCAATTCTACTCCACTATAAGATTGGGCCGACCTCCATAATTGTATGCTCGAATATAATTCGCCCAAGCCACATTGATTTCTTTACTACACAATCCTTTGTACCACATCGTTAATTTAAATTGATATCTCAACTGTCCAATCAATTTAATTACATCTTTTTCCTTGATACTTACTGGTTTTCTCTAATGATCATTTTCAACATATTTATTTATGTTGAGACACTCTGGCAAGAGAATTTTATGATCAAGTACTGAAAACCCATCAAGAGATGTGTCGTACAAATTCTATATTGTTAATCTATAATTTCAATACTTGTAATTGCTCCCACCAAGATACCGGGTAATCTAGACTACATGTGTATGTCATGCCCATTGGTAACTCAAATGAAATAACAACAACAATCATGAAATCATAACTAACTCAAGATTAAGATTACAGTAAATCAATGCCTATGAGATTTAATAAGTCCGACGAGTTATTACTAGGTTAATTAAATCTTATATGTGATCCGATTCAATGTAGACATACTACATCAATAAATTCATACATGATTAAGACAAATCACTCAATGAATTTATTACGATCTATACCTAAATGAAGTGCCCAACTTTATTTATCAACTGCGAACTTATTTTATTTAATCATAAGATAACTTGTATTTATGTCTTCTGCGAATCCACATAGTGATCGCATAAATACATATAATATGATTAAATGGACTTTGCTCAAAATATTAATGCAAAAGATATATGAATAAAATACCTCTTTTATTTTATTAATCAGAAATATTATTTATCACAATAAATATAAATATGCTTTAAAGAGCATATTTTTCCAACACTTTTACCCATATATATATATATATATATATTGATTATGGTTGAAAGTTTTCTTCAAGAATCATTTCTCTTCTTTCTTTACTTTTTTCTTTTCTCTAAGTGACTTGTGCTTTCCCTTAATTTTAGTATTGACACTATTTTATTTTTATTTGTTTTGGTGAGTGTTAACTCGTTCTTCCCTGATTATTCCTTATTAACATATCTATAATATCTTCTAAGGAATTTTTTGATTATGTCCTTTACGGATATCCTACGAATGATGAAGATTATGTGCCTATAAATAATCATCCTGTCATTGTAAACTTTGCCCCAACCTCCTTCTGTTTTCCTCCTCCTAGTTCCACTAAGTGGACTATTAATGGAGAGATTAATCAAATGAATGAAATGTAACTCAAATCTCTTCGGATTTTTTTATAGTATACCTCGTTCCATTTCTCTCAAACGAGCTAGAGAGAATGAGAGATCTAGTTATCCACTTCTTGGTGTTGTCATCATACACCCAGTCATTTTTACCTATGGTGTTCGACTTCCATTTCATCCTTATTCTAGGTATATGTATAGCAATTTTCAGTGCGCTACTGCTCCTTTGACTTCTCATGTATGGTGTGCTATGATAGGCATGTATATTCTTTGGAAACAAAGAGATTTTCTAGCTCCACATTTTAGCAATTCTAATTTTTTTTTTTATCAATTGCTAAGCATACTAACTTTCAGTAGAGGTCTTCCTATTAGGGGTTAGTATTATGTGCGGTCCTGGCCTAAACTTCCTTATTTGGTTGTTCAAAAGAAATTTCTCGACAGATCTTGGAAATTCTCATGATTTTTTGTTAGTAGGATTTGGAATTTGGGGATTTCCATGACATAAATCTCAAATGTCGGGATTGAACTCACTTTTGTACCCCAGGTATCTTTCTGGGTATTGTTTTACTATATTATTTTACTGCTCCACTAACTCTGTTTATTTTCCTTGTTTTTGTAACAACGTGGAGCATTCTTCTTAGTTCTTCTGTTATATTGATGATAAAAAGATCTATTATTATGTGCTCTCGATATCCCAATTGAGTATAAATCTTAAGAATATCTTTCCCAACCGGGTTTCCTAGCAGCATTTAGCTTCATCTTTGCCGATCATCTTTTAGATCCTCCCAGAGGTTTGTTTATGTTTTTTATCACTACTTTTGATTGTAATGTGATGCCATAACACTTATCTTCCTCTCTCTTTTTTTTATAATCATGTCTTCTGGAAATGATAGTGCCTGTAAAAAGAAAAAATTCGATAAATTACCTTTTGTTAAGGTTAGTAGAAAACTAAAAGATAAATCAGCTTTTCATAGTAGGTGGTCATCTACTCAGGCAACTGTTGCCACTAACCAACTTCAACAAAGATCTTTGACTTCAACTGGCGCTACTATATGCCCGCTGACAGTCATTTCTTGTTCTACTTCTGCTACTACTAATATTTCAACTTCTACTCTTCTTCTATTAAATTTCAGTTCAGGGACTTTGCCTTTCTCCGAAGACTTACCAAACTTCGCTTGGGAGGATCCTTCTCACTCATATCTCAGCTCTTTCAACCAACTGTGGCCTCAATACATTTCTCTTAATGATGTTAGGCATATTGATAATTGCAATTTGATTGATATCATGTTATCCAATATTTTCCAAGTAACGCTGCTGCCTTATACCTAATATTCTAATAAAGTCAGCTCCTGACATTTAATTATTCTAATTTTACGTATTTACTAGCAGCTTAGCTGTGCCATTCAAGGGTCTAGAAAGAAGATAAAAAAATTAATGTTGGAGAGAAATACTTTGCCTGAGTCCAATCGAGCTTCTGAAAGATGGATTGCTGAGTTAGAGAGGAATTTGAATGATAAAAGCCTCATATGGCTCAATTTAAAGCAGATTATGATAATTAAAAGGTATATTATGATAATTTAAAGGCAGATTATGACAATTTGAGTACTTAATCCTAATATCAGATTCAGGACTTATCTAACTCTATCAATCAACTTAATCTTCGAATTTCAACTGCAAGAGCTTTAGCTGTAGAAAAATATAAGACTTCTGTTGAGTTTGCTAACCTCGTTGAGGAAGAGTACTTGAAAGGTGTTGTCTAGGTTAAGTCCCCGGTAGAGAGTCATTATCCTGAGCTTGACTGCTATTTTCTGGAGGATGGCAAAGTTGGCGAGTAATCATGAGATGCTGACATTTCTTTGCTACTCCGTATACTCTTTTTATGTGCACCAAAATTTCTGTTTAATAAATTATCTACTACTCAGCGAATATACTGTGTTTATGTTCTTATGTAAACTTGGTGTATGTTTTCTGCACTTTTTGTTAGGATACTCTTATTTTCTTTTACCTTTCTACTCTTTTTCCATGGGACCAGAAATGTGCTTTTATTTCTGAAAATTTTCTTTCTATGAATTTCTTTGTTCTGCACCAGAAACTATGATATAATCTAACTTTTGAATTTCTTTAACTCAACTTTCCCTGAAGTTTCTTTAAATTTTCCTAAGTCAAGAATTCTCTTTTTCTTGTACTATGAAATTTCTTTAACTTTTCTTAGAGCAGGATTCCCTTAGGAAACTTCTTTAACTTTTCCTAGGCCATGAATTCTCTTTTCCAACACCATGAAATTTTTTTAATTTTTTCTCTGTTTTTTCTAATATCAGGAAATTTCTATAACTTTTGCTAGGCCTGGATTTTCTTTTCTTTAACTTTTCTTAGGACATGAATTCTCTTTTCTAGCACCAGAAATTTTTTTAACTTTTCTTGAATAAGAATTCTCTTTTCTTTAACATATCCTAAGTTAGGAATTCTCTTTTTCAATACTAGCAAATTTATTTAACCTTTTCTAGGCCTGGATTCTATTTTCTTTAACTTTTCTTAAAGTAGGAATTCTCTTTTCTAGTATCAAGAAATTTATTTAACTTTTCCTCTCTCTTTTCTACCACTAGAAAATTTCTTTAATTTTTTTTAGGACATAAATTCTCTTTGCTTTTCCTCGGGCAGAAATTTTATTTTCCAGCATTAGAAAGTTTCTTTACCTTTTCCTAAGACATGAATTCTTTTTTCTTGCATGAGGAAATTTTTTTAACTTTCTCTAGCTAAGAATCCTCTTTTCTTACACCAAGATACTTTTTCTAAACTTTTTTAGGCCTGGATTCTCTTTGCCAGCAATGGGAAAATTCTCTAACTTTTCATAGCCAAGACTTCTCTTTTAGCTTTTCCTAAGACCAGGAAACTAAACTTACTAAGAGTAAACATTGAAATAATTAAAGAAAATACTTTCTTAATCAATGAATTACTAAGAAGTTTTACTCGCAACTAGTAATTAAGTTTTTTGTTGGCTTAAAAAAATCCTTATTATGACTGCTAAAAAATAGACAACAACTTTTCTATTGGCAGTACATCTTTAAATGCTTTGCATTCTAAGGATGAGGTAGCATGACTCCATTCATGTCTTTAATTCTGTAGGTTCCTGGGTAGAAAATTTCTACTATCCTATATGGACCTTCCTATTTTGAGCCCAGAATACTAATATTCTATTCTCTGGCATTCTGGAATACTCTTATTAAAAACCAAGTCTTTAACTCTGATAGTTTTACTTTGATCTCCTTGTTATAGCTGGATAATGTCTAATTCTTTTACTTGTGAACCCCTTTGCTCATTTTTTTCCTCTATTGGGATTATGACCTATAGATTT
Source organism: Murraya koenigii (assembly GCA_025617385.1). NCBI lineage: Eukaryota > Viridiplantae > Streptophyta > Magnoliopsida > Sapindales > Rutaceae > Murraya > Murraya koenigii. The sequence continues at coordinate 24,149,089 of CM046817.1, forward strand.
TCATGTTTTTCCATCTTGCCCTTCAAAATTGTAGCATAACATCTTCTGAACTCTTCTTAATCGGCTTTTAAGACTCCTGCTTCAGTGAAAAATTTTATCATAAAGTGACAAGTTGAGATGGTGGCTCGAAACAAGCTCAAAGCTGGTTTACCTAAGATAATATTGTACACTGACGGGTGCTCCATCACCAAGAAATTTATCATCTTGGTAAGTTAATGGGATTACTCTCCAATTGTTACTAGTAATTCTATGTTGCCTAAAGGAATCAAACAGACTCCTCCAAAACCAATTAAGAGTGCACGAATTGGTTTTAATTTCTCTTTTCCATCTCTATTTTATCAAGAGCACCCATATCCAAAATGTTTACTAAACTTCTATTATCTACAAGGACTTTGTAGACCTTCTTGCTCGCCATAATTACTAAGATGACCAGAGCATCATCTTGTAGCTAGTGAATCCCTCTTGCCTCTTCATCAGTAAATATTATAGTGTTGTGCTTTATTTCGGCTTCTTTTTTAAGCCTTTTCAATAAATCTACTAGAAAAATTCTAAGTGTGCTTTTGGCTTCCCTGGCATGAGACTTCCGAGCCTTGTTAGAATCTCCTCCACCTGCAGATCCACCAACTATGGTTCTTATAGGTGTACCACCTGCGATGTCTTAATTATCAGCTCGTATAGCTGCAGAAGATGCCCTTTGTACAGTATTGAGTGGGCCCTCTACAGAATGAGAGATCCTAGAAGCCTTTGCTAATTCTTTAGTCCCAAATAGTGGCACCATAGCTTCTTGTTCTTAATTCACTTCTTGTTCTCTACATACTATACACTCTATATATACCTCACAAGCTTTAATTTCAATTACAAAAAATAAATGTAAAGCATGTTAATCATAAGTGAGAAATAAAAATAAATAAGAGAAGACGATCAACACATACACATAATCAGTTGATGTAAATGTACAACTAATTAAATATAACAATATTTATAGCTGAAAAGACGTTAGCATATTATATATGGTATAGATCCATTATGAGAAATTCTAAAATATATCAGGGATATCATATCTGTTATATAATAAGTAATGATATTATGTATGTATTTATTTTAAAAAATTACCATGTAAGTATTGGTTATATTAAATTCAATTACATATGTCATTATATGCATTAGTTAATGTATTAATAAGTTTTATTATATCTAATGTATTGTAGAACTTCTCATTACGATGATGAAATTTTTCTGCTCCCTTACCTTCATAAGTTAAATTACAAGTAACATGAGGGAAGAGAAAACTTTCCTATACAATGAATTAAGTCTAATGAAGCATACAGATATGTTAAATGGTACTGTGCCAATATCATGCTTGTCTTATGATATTAGTGAATTTCCACTACGTGCACATTGCTAGCTTGCATGATCTTATCTACTTAATTCATCAACCTACTAGCTTGTGTCAGGCTATCAACTAATTAGCTGAGCTATTTAAAGGACTAATATTGCTATAGGGTTATTTTTAAATAACTCTCTTGAGGTTTGAGATAATTTTAGTTAGATGATAAGACTGAATATATTCTCACATGCCACCTCAGCCGTTAGCATAAAAATGCGTATAACGCTAATATATAAAAGTAAAATTGTAAAATATATTTTATAGATCTACAACATTGTTGGAAATTTGAACGACAGGTACTTGTCGCTTGGGAGACAGGGCGCCAATTACTCAAATTTCCAGTAACAATGTTGCTGTGTTTTTTAACAACAGTTCCTGTTGCTTAAATTTTCAATAATCATGTTATTGTGTTTTTTAGCGACAAGCGCCTATCACCCAAGAGACAGATGCTTGTTACTCAAATTTTCAATAACACTTACTTGTTTTGCTTTACTGTTGCACCAAGTCGAAATCAATCCACATGTATTTATCTATAAAAAGTAACATTTTTTATGGTCAAATAATAGTCTCGTCAAATTTACTTTTAAAAAATAATAATTTTTTTGTCAACCAAATTCAAATCATAATTGAATTTATATTCAAACCAGAGTTACTGTTGTCATCAAAGTTTGTCCGATCGCTGTCGAAATGTAACTATTGACTTCAAACTATTGCTGGTTTTGGGAGAGGAGAAGGTAGATGACAAATGTACGTATTAATTTTAAAAGTCTCCAAATTGTTAAGTTATAATAAATATAACTAATTAATTTTTTAATATCTAAATATAATTGATATTTTATTTATTTTTATAAGAAAAAAAATCTTAAATATAATTATTTGATATTTATGTTTTTATAAGTCAAAAAAAAAAAAATTTTATAGTTTAAAAAATAAACAGATGTAATGGAAATACTTTTTTAATATTATTTATTTTCTATTAAGATTTTTTTATGCCAACAAATATTACAAAAGTTTATTTTTTTTATTCAATGTAAATATCTACGAATGTAAGTTATAAAAAAGAATAAAATAGTAAATTTAAAATAATGTCAATTCACTTTTTTTATTTGATATAAATATCTAAAAATATATTTTATAAAAACCAAACAAGTAAACTTAATATAAGTTATAAAAAAAAAGTAAATTTAAAATAATCTGAAATTTCAGACTTTAGATATTTGAAAAACAAGTTTTAAAAAAAAAAATTAATCAGGTGATTAGGTTTTTAATTTTCTTCTATCTGTAATTTTTTTTTCCTTTCTTCGAATCTCATGGTTATTAAGCAATATCTTATTATTATTAGATGTGAACTTATCAATTATCATTAAATTAATTTGTGATCAATTCATGATCACTACAATTAATAATTATATAGTGTAATATGTAACTGAATGATAGTAACATGTGTTGATGCAGTTTTTCCCGCGTGCCTCAACAGTGCTTCGAACCTTCAAACAGTGCCTCCAAACAGCTCGAGCAGACCCTCTAAACCTTCGCTCACGGATACAAACAAGATTAATCCTTCCGCTCGCGATAAGCTAGATCTCGAGCGTAAGTGTCTCCTTCGTCCTGCTCACTGCCTTCTTCGTAGCAGTGATCTCCTGACCTGCACTCACGTAAAACCGGGTTAGGGTCGCCAGGCGTGTCCGCGAAACCCTCCGACGCTCAAGTCGAGAATCGGGTTTATCCTTTGGTATCTCCTTAGTGAGGGAGACCGGAAAGATGAAAGGGGTATTATTTCGCCCCCCCTTTTTGGATAAGTATGGTGTTTTTTCAGAGAAAATCAGGTGAGAGAAATTAGAAAAGGAAGAACCTGTGAATTAGAAAATCCAACCCTTGTAACGTTCCCCTTCGTTTCCTTTTATACTCCATTTTTCCCGCTCTTTTCCTTTCCAGTCGTCCACTCCTACGCTAGTGGTATCCGGGTCCCTCCGACGACCGAGTTTGGCGGAATATTCCCTAGTGGATGAGCTGCCGTCCCCTTAACCCGATTCACGTGGCCAGATCACCATGTCGGGCAAGTGCGCTAGGAATTATTACACCTTAGAGGCACGTGCCGGCCACCGGCAACAGTATCATCAACGCACCATGTGAGACCCTGGTCAGACATCAAAAGGTGTGCCAGGATTCTGAGAAAACGGGTCGGTTGCCCTGGGTCGGGTCTTGCCAGCTGCTCTCGTCGATCCCTGCGAGCAGGAGAGATGTGCTCGGCTCTCGACATTGACCAGCTTTGACCTGAGGGACGACCTCGAGCAGACAAGGAGGGCTCAGCTCTCGACCTTGACCAGCTTTGACCTGAGGGACGACCACGAGCAGGCAAGGAGGATTCAGCTCTCGACCTTGACTAGCTTTGACCTGAGGGACGACCTCGAGCAGGCAAGGAGTGCTCAGCTCTCGACCTTGACCAGCTTTAACCTGAGGGATGACCTCGAGCAAGCAAGGAGTGCTCAGCTCTCGACCTTGACCAGCTTTGACCTGAGGGACGACCTTGAGCAGGCTGTCCCCGGGGTGTCTTGCTCGAGCTGGAAGGGCTTCGAAGGGCCTGTCTGATATTTACCCAATACACCTGGAAGGGCTTCAAGGCGCCTGTCTGATATTTACCCAAACACCAGTCCCCCAGTTTCTAGTCGTTTGAGTGAAGCGAGACAAGACTGGAAACTTAGTAAGGATGGGCCGAACTCGCGGCCTTTTACGCTTCCCCACGTTCTTCTTGCTCGGGCCTGTAGTTGGCTGTGCTTGGCTCTGTCACGCGGGGACTTCTGGCCTTGGTATTCTTCATGAGCTTCTTCTGCTCGGGGCTGCAATGGACCTAGGCTCCTTCTGCCGCCACTCCTGCTCGGATGTGCAATTGACCGAGGTGTCTTCTGCAGTTACTACTGCTCGAGCCCTTCTTGAACTTCTGCTCGAGCCCTTCTTGATCTTCTGCTCGGGCCTCCAATTGACGCAAACGTGACACCGTCCCGCTGGGACTTCTGTCGAGGAGTTCTTTGGGATCTTTTGCTCGGCCCTGCAATTGACCAAAGCGTCATGTTAGGTTACTCCCGCCGGCCTCGCAATTGACCCAAGCGTGGCACGCTCCGCCTAGGACTTAGGCTTGGGACTTCCGGCCAAGGAGTTCTTCTGATCTTCCGCCCGGCCTGTAATTGACCCGAGCTTGCTGATACTCCCGCTCGGCCTCGCAATCGACCCAAGCATGGCGTCATCCCGCTGGGATTTCGGCCGGGAGTTCTTCTTCACTTCTCCTGCCGGGCCTTTTAATTGGCCGAACGCCTTCTTGATTTTCTACTCCCGCCGGGCCTCGCACTGACCTAGCGTGGCACCGTCCCGCCTAATGACTTAGGCTTTGGGACTTCATGCCGAGGAGCTCTTCTTCCGCCGAGCCTTTTAATCGACCCGAGGTCTTCGATAACACTCCGCCTCGGTCTTCAATCGACCTGAAGCTTGGCACCGTCCCGCCTAATGGGTTAGGCTTGGGACTTCATGCCGAGGAGCTCTTCTTCACTTCTCCCGCCGGCCTTTTAATTGACCGAACGTCTTCGATCTCTACTCCCGCTCGGGCCCGCAATCGACCCAGCTGCAGCACCGTCCCGCCTAATGACTTAGGCTTTGGGACTTCTGGCCAAGGAGTTTTTCTTCTGCTCGAGCCTTTTAATTGACCCGAGGTCTTTTGATGAAACTCCTGCTCTGGTTTTCAAATAACCCGAGCTTGGCACCGTCCCGCCTAATGAGTTAGGCTTTGGGACTTCATGCCGAGGAGTTCTTCTTCTGCCGAGCCTTTTAATCGACCCGAACGTCTTCTCGATCTCTACTCCCGCCGGCCTGCAATTGACCCAAGCGTTGCACCGTCCCGCCTAATGACTTAGGCTTTGGGACTTCTAGCCAAGGAGTTTTTCTTCTGCTCGAGCCTTTTAATTGACCCGAGGTCTTCTGATGATACTCCTGCTCTGGTTTTCAAATAACCCGAGCTTGGCACCGTCCCGCCTAATGAGTTAGGCTTTGGGACTTCATGCCGAGGAGTTCTTCTTCTGCTCGAGCCTTTTAATTGACCCGAGGTCTTCTGATGATACTCCTGCTCTGGTTTTCAAATAACCCGAGCTTGGCACCGTCCCGCCTAATGAGTTAGGCTTTGGGACTTCATGCCGAGGAGTTCTTCTTCCGCCGAGCCTTTTGATTGACCCGAGGTCTTCGATGATACTCCCGCCTCGGTTTTCAAATAACTCGAAGCTTGGCACCGTCCCCGCCTAATGAGTTAGGCTTGGGACTTCATGCCGAGGAGTTCTTCTTCTCCTCGAGCCTTTTAATTGACTCGAGGTCTTCGATGATACTCCCGCCTCGGTTTTCAACTAACCCGAGCTTGGCACCGTCCCGCCTAATGAAGTTAGGCTTGGGACTTCATGCCGAGGAGTTCTTCTTCTCCTCGAGCCTTTTAATTGACTCGAGGTCTTCCGATGATACTCCCGCCTCGGTTTTCAAATAACCCGAAGCTTGACACCGTCCCGCCTAAAGAGTTAGGCTTTGGGACTTCATGCCGAGGAGTTCTTCTTACTTCTGGTCTTCATTTTGAGCTTACATTATGAATGCTATTCTTATTCTTACATACATTTGTACTTTTACATATCCCATCTTGGGATGAAATCTTACATTAGCATTTTATAATACAAGGGACTTACTGAAATACTTCCTCAAGAGTTGTGCGCTCCACGGCCTTCTGACTTCTCGTCCGTCTGGACGAGCCAACCCAGACGCCTCCCGGTCCCGCTAATTCCTCGCTTTGCAGCCTTTTCCTCTTCGATTTCCACATCCAGCTCACCTGCTCATACGCATCCGAATATGAACGGATCAAGGACTCAGCAGGTTATACCATGGTCTCCCCATCCGGATTCCATCTTTTAATCCTCTCGTAGCTCGGGATGGTTGAACGCACCAAGATCTAGGACCGATCTACGGTATCTTTTGATAAACTTCCTGAGGGACTCTCCTTCTTTCTCGCCTCACCTCCGACACCCATCATGTCATCCTCGGGGTCATCGCGCCTGGAATTGTTCTCGCGAACTCCCCGCACATCTGTTCAAAACTCAAGATGCTTCCCGTGGAGTCTCATGGTACCATTCTCTCGCCCTTCCTCAAGAGTGAGCGGAAGGCCCCGCACCTCCGTCAGCCGACTGCACCTGCACCTCGCCATGTCGTTGAACCGCTCTATGTGGACTAACGGATCACTTTTCCCGAAAATTTCAGATCCGGAAGTGGAAGTCACGTGGATCGTGACACCCATGATCTCCGGGAGAGCGGAGATTCGTTGTCCAAAGATTATTCGCCACTTGACTCTTTCCATTCCCTCAAGATCTTCCACAACTTGTGCCAACTCGCTGCACCTCTCCCTCCAACTCCTCCGCACGAGAGGTCGAGTCAGATCCTCGCAAATGTTGACGAGACCCCTTTCCTCCATGTTTGTTTCTTCTCTCACTCATAACATTCTGGTGCCCGAGGTCTTTGGGCTTCATCTCCGCGATTTTCCCGAACACGAGCATTCCCTACTGGACTCGGACATCGTTACATGCTTTTCTCCGTCCTTCCCCGAATTCTTGTAATGTGGAGGTCAGAGTATCGATCTGCTTTTCCATCCGATCCATTCTTTCCTCGGATCTCCCTGCTCGGGCCTCATTGGCCACTTCTCTCAAAGTTACCGATTCTTCCGGACTTACTCCTCTTCTACTGCTTCCCTCATCGCTGTGTTGTGTGTCTTGAATGTATTAGGAAATCAGGCTTTTGTGCCGATCCCCACGACGGCGCCAAAAATGTTGATGCGCTTTTCCCGCGTGCCTCAACGAGTGCTTCGAACCTTCAAACAAGTGCCTCCAAGCAGCTCGAGCGGACCCTCTAAACCTTCTGCTCGCGGATACAAACAGTACCTCAATCCTTCTGCTCGCGATAAGCTAGATCTCGAGCGAAGTGTCTCCTCGTCCTGCTCACTGCCTTCTTCGAACGGTGATCTCCGGACCGTACTCACGTAAAATCGAGTCGTGGGTCGCCGGAGTGTCCGTGAAAACCCTCCGACGCTCAAGTCAGTAATCGGGTTTATCTTTTGGTATCTCCCTTAGTGAGGGAGACCGGAAAGATGAAAGGGGTATTATTTCGCCCCCCTTTTTGGATAAGTATGGTGTTTTTTCAGAGAAAATCAAGTGAGAGAAATTAGAAAAGGAAGAACCTGTGAATTAGAAAATCCAACCCTTGTAACGTTCCCCTTCGTTTCCTTTTATACTCCATTTTTCCCGCTCTTTTCCTTTCCAGGCTGTCCACTCCTACGCTAGTGGTATCTGAGTCCCTCTGACAGCCAGGTTTGGCGGAATATTCCCTAGGGATGAGCGGCTGTCCCCTTAACCCGATTCACGTGGCCAGATCACCATGTCGGGCAAGTGCGCTAGGAATTATTACACCTTGAAGGCACGTGCCGGCCACCGGCAACAGTATCATCAACGCACCATGTGGGACCCTGGTCAGACATCAAAAGATGTGCCAGGATTCTGAGAAAACGGGTCGGTTGCCCTGGGTCGGGTCTTGCCAGCTGCGCTCGTCGATCCCTACGAGCAGGAGAGATGTGCTCGGCTCTCGACATTGACCAGCTTTGACACGAGGGACGACCTCGGCGAGCAAGGAGGGCTCGGCTCGACCTTGACCGGCTTTGACCGAGGGACGACCACGAGCGAGCAAGGAGGATTCGGCTCTCGACCTTGACCGGCTTTGACCGAGGGACGACCTCGAGCGAGCAGGAGTGCTCGGCTCTCGACCTCGACCGACTTTAACCCGAGGGACGACCTCGAGCGAGCGAGGAGTGCTCAGCTCTCGACCTTGACCAGCTTTGACCTGAGAGACGACCTCGAGCAGGCTGTCCCCGGGGTGTCTTGCTCGAGCTGGAAGGGCTTCGAAGGGCCTGTCTGATATTTACCCAATACACCTGGAAGGGTTTCGAGGGGTCTGTCTGATATTTACCCAAACAACATGCATCATATAAATCACCTGAAATAAAATACATGATTGAGAAATTTTCCAGGAAAAAAAAAAAAATCCTAAAACTAAAAGCATTTGAAGTGGTCAGCTTGTTGCTTCATCTCCTGAACCATCATCATCATCGTCATTCTGTAAAATCTGATCCTTTTGGCTGTCAAATTTCACAGCTTCATGCTCCCTTATTTGTTGTTCATACAACGTTATAACATTAACTTTGTTATTATGTTTTTTTCTCAGAATATTTCATCTTCTTCGCATCATCACCCAAGTTTCTTTGTGGTGCCGACTTGGATGCCGCTGCTTCTGTGCTGAATCACTAGCTTGCCTACACTCGGAATCATATGCTTCTTTGATAGCTGCCATTTTAACAATATCAAAAAGTTTAATTTCATTATTATATTTATGTTATTTCATAATATTGGATGGATTTCTTCAATATATATATATATATATTGGATGGCAATTATTAATTTTAACTCGGTAGTACCAAAACCATGTCAACGTACACGTGCCGCGATTCTCATACTCCAGGTGTCAAGTTGACGGATAAAGATACTTAGTCGACACGTGGCGTACATGCAACTTGGTACAAAATTTCAACTTGGAAAGAGTTAAACTATATATTTTCCCCAAAGTTTCTTATAAAACTATTTTCTAATACAATTTAATTAATTTAAAATATTTTTTAAATAAAATTTTAATTAAACAGTTGGTTAAAATATTCTTTTAACAAAATTTTTTATACCTATATTTTTTTATAATTTGTATTAATATTTTTTGAGAAAATTATAACAATTTAGAGCTATAAGGACAGAAATTATATAATAAATAAATTTAATATTTTAGAATTTTTGTCTAATTTAAAAAAAATTGTATAATAAAATAATTAATTGGAATATATTGATTTATTTTTTATCAGTTAAATTGAGGATATTTTAGAAAATAAAATTGAAAAGGACGTTAGAAGGATTTTGTGGGAGAGTTAAAAGCCCCGAGACTTCAAGCTCAGGCCTATTAATTTATTAATCATGGCCCAAAGTTGGAGATTTGGGTTGAGCTCAATGAAGAATTTGTACCATCTTCAATTATTTTCCATTTGAAAATAATCTATCTCACTTAGGGATGGCAAAAAGCCGTACGATTTTAGCCGATAAGCCGACCTTTTTGGAGCTTAAGCCGAGTTGAGGGCCCAAGTTAGAGCTCGGGCTTCACATATCAAGCTAGTTTAATTTCGGGCGAGGCTCGAGCTGCTGTAAAGCCAGAGCCACAGCCAGCCGACTTTACTTAAAGAAAAAAAAAAAACACACGAGGCCACCCACAGGCACGGCGCTCTCTTGAGCCCTAAGCACACACAAAAACCCTAAGACAAGCTGCTGGCGATCCAGTGCTGCTGCTTCTTGCCGACCTCCGACCCTCCGCCATCCACGAGCAGCTGCTGCTGCCGACCTCCATCCCTACGATCCACGATCCACGAGCCAAGCGGCTCTGCGAGACAACTCCGCTGGCCGCTGCGCCGCGATTCGGTTTGTTGCTGCTGCGCCGCGATCCGGTGCTACTGCTGCGCCCGCGATCCAGTGCTGCTGCTGCTGCTGCCAACCTCCGACCCTCCACGATCCACGAGCGCTGCTGCTGCCGACCTCCATCCTCCACGATCCACGATCCACAAGTGCGCCGCGATCCGGTGCTTGCTGCTGCGCCGCGATCCGGTGCTGCTGCTGCTGCCGCGATCGGTGCGCCGCGATCCGGTACTACTGCTGCGCCGCGATCCGGTGCTGCTGCTGCTGCTGCCAACCTCCGACCCTCCACGATCCGCGGCGCTGCTGCTGCCGACCTCCATCCTCCGCGATCCACGATCCACAAGTCGCGCCACGATCCGGTGACTTGCTGCTGCGCCGCGATCCGGTGCTGCTGCTGCTGCGCCGCGATCGGTGCTGCCCGCGATCCGGTTGCTGCTGCTGCTGCCGCGATCCAGTTGCTGCTGCCGACCTCCGACCCTCGCGATCCAGTGCTGCTGCCGACCTCCGACCCTCGCGACACCACCGGTGCGCCGACCTCCGACCCTCACGACACCGCTGCTGCCGACCTCCGGCCCTCCGCGACACCGCTGCTGCCGACCTCCGGCCCTCCACGACACCACCGGTGCGCCGACCTCCCGTCTGTTGCAAGCCTAATACTCCAAGCCTCCACCGACTCGCCACCATTGCTGCCAATCTGCGGGCTCCACAACCTGCTGCAAGCCTCCACGAGACTCCACAATCTTGCTCGACTCTTGGCTGCATCACGCCACTCACTTGACCAAACACCCACCCATCACTTTGGTAACTTATTTATTTTAATTATTTTGTGGCTACCCATCACTTTGCTAACTTATTTATTTTAATTATTTTGTGGCTTAGTTTTGTGATGATTAATATAAATTCAAGCTTTAAGTTTGCAAATTATTTATTAATTAAATTCAATTAAATCATGTTTTAAGTTTATAAATTATTTATTAATTAACTTAGAATTGTTTCACATTTAATTTAGGTTATAATGTCAAATTCAGAATTCAAAGTTGGTACTCCAACATTAAATTCATATGAAGATGTTCATATGGGTGAAGAGAATGAAGATGGTGTGCACTGGAGGTAGAGTCTTGACTCCACATCGAAGTAGACTTCATCCTACAACATTGGAAGCGCTTATGTGCACTCAACATTGGTTGTGGGCGAGCTCTAAAGGTATGAATACTAATAATATAGAAAATATTTAAATAATTGTTTAATAACAATTTGATATATTTAAATTATTTTCACACTTTTTTCCTTTCTTTTTGTAGGTAAAATTTTTGAAAGTGAAATTTTACTTGGAGAAGAATTTGTAGATGAAGAAGAATGTGGGCCACAAGTATTGGAGTAGTTTTTTTTTTTCGTTTATGTTGGATTGTGAATTATTATTGTTAAACTAATGAACTTTTGTTTAGATATAATTTTATGTTTATGTTATTTTAAAGAGGTTTTAAAGTTTTAAAATATTAATATATTATGAAATTTTAAATTAAAATTATTTAAATATAAAAAATTGGTCGGGCTCGAAAAAGCCCTAGCCTGCCTGGCCTATTAGGGTAGGCCCTGCCACTAATTTTAAACATTAGGGCTTTTACGAGGCTCGGGCTATGTCATGATTATCGGGCTCGGGCTCGGGCTTGGTCAAGCCCTGTCTAGGCCCGGCCCATTGCCATCCCTAAATTCTCACTTCTATTAATTTTGTGCCATAATTGACAAGGGCTAAAAATTTTTAAGGAGTGGTCACTAATTTACCAATTGTTTAACAAAACGATAATCATATCATTAAAGGCGGATTCTCTTTTCCGGGCAACGGAAAAGTGGCCAATCAACTTCTTACAACTACACTAAGAAGTCTTTAGTGTAAGATTGTTACAATTAACTTTTACTCTAAACCAAATGTTTCTATAAAAATTTGTTTAAATAATATATAAATTGTGAATCAAATCATTGCTCAATCTCTGTGCAAAACATATTCAAACTCAAAAAATCTAGTATACTAATCTTGACGTGAGCGGAATTTGTAAATCAAATTTTAATACTAATTTAAAATTATTATAAACAAGAAATTAAATAGTATTTTATATATGGATGGATTATTTATGAAGATAATAGCTGGTTAGTGGATACTAATCGAATGCGCATCTCATGGTCATTGACCGGTCATGAGAGAATATCTAAAACCCCACGTTATAATTTCATAACATTTACAATATTATTATTATTATTATTATTATTATTATTATTTATTTAATAATATTAAAGATCTTAATATTATATATTACTCATTCATTAAATTTTATAAAAATATTTAATTAATAAAAATCATATTAATTGGGATCACATTGTGCCTATCAATTTTTTTTTTTTTTCGTGTGTGATAATATGATTATAAAGAGAAGTAGAGTAAAAAAAGGAAGCTATCCTATTTCTATTCAAAATTGATTTCTCACTTTTATTTATTATAATTTATAAATTTATAATTGGTCACTGTCACCACTCATCCACTTATTGTTTGGTCTTGGCCGGTGCCACCTGCTGAGTCAGCACCCCCTTCTCCAATTCTAAAATTTCTACTCGTGCTTCTCTTACTTGTACTTTCTAGACAATAGTGCCTTCCATATCAATTAGAATTCGCAACTATGTCCGAAAGTTAAAACATCATTATTAGTAGTGAAGGAAATTTAGTTTTAGAAGATCAATTAATGATATGAAATTGAAAATGACAATCTTCACATTTTACCATACATGGTTTATAAAAATTTTATTCCAACTGCACAATTTTCCTTTATATACCTTATAAAATAAAATTTGATGAAAATTTTGTATTTATAACAAAAATAACTTGCAACAAAAGAAATAAAAAATTTATGGTGGCGTTATGTAATATTGAAGCTACTATAATATATATATATATATTGTGTTTACCATAATTTTTAAAGAGTCACACTCTTTACTAACTTCTTATTTTTAGTATTTTTCAAACAGATATTCATAATTAATTTTGATTTTTATAATAGTTAATGCTTTTTTTTTGGGGATGAGTGACAATAAAATTTAATTTTAGTAGATTTAAGTTATAGTTTTTAATCTAAACCCAGAGAAAAAATGAAAAATTTTAAATTAAATTTATATAATTATTGTTCATATTTGACTTAAAGTGACTTGTCCATAATATCTTAATATCTGACATTATTAATAAATATATATATATTATTCAAAATTTCACAGGACACATAATTTTTCACGAATCTTGATATTTTTAAATGTCTATTATATTACTCATAAATAAATTATATTTATTTTAAACCAATTTGCCGATTTATATATATTCTAGAGACTTACCGTTGTAAGGAACAAAGGATTCTCTCAACCTAATTGCGCCACGTTGTACATTTTAGACTAAAATACCCTTCGATATCTCCTAAAAGTACGACTGAGAATGTCACATTTTGTCTCTCTCAAAAAAACTCAAATACTGTCTCTGTTTCTCTCTCTTCACTGATTTGCTGATATAAAATTTGTCTCTGGACAGCTTGCGAAATTTCAAACCGTCACTCTCTCTATCAAATACTCTGTCTCTCTCTAGATTGCAACTCTTTGCAGTTTCTCACGACCAGGGAGAACAACAAACGATATGATTTCTACTCAGAACATTTTCCGGGAAAAAGAAGCTTTCTTGGTCGAGATAACTTTTAATTCCATAGGAATTCTTGCACAACTGAGAGTTTCCTTTGTGGGTTTTGTTGTTTGAGTGAAAAGATTGAAAGGTTTTCTTTGTTGTTTTAATTGGTTTTGAGTTTCAAAGGGCAGCACGAAGATCGGTGCAGATGATCCCAATATTGTGTGAACATGTGAAGACTGCTCTTTGTATTGACTTTTGATGATTTCTAGGGTTTTATGGTCAGTCAAGTAAAGGTAAGTTCTTTGTTCTTTTTATGCTTACAAGTTTTGTCTTTTAGCTTTATTTTTTTTTCTTAATTAGTCTTTCTAGCACTTTGTTATTTTGCGTGTAATTTTCAGCTTCATTTAATTTTATTTTTTGGCGTGGCCTCTCTATTTTGTTACTATCTTGAACCATTGTTGCTAAACACATAGATATTCGATGATAATTCGTTGTTCGTTTGTTGTTGAATTAAGGTTTGAGCTTGAATTTCTGATCAAATCAAAGGGAAATAGTATTACGAAGATCAGTTTGGAAATATTTTCGTCAATTTACTGGAAGAAAGTGATAAAAATTGGTAAGTATCCACCAATTCTTGTTGCTTCGGAAATTTCTATTTATTTGTGTGATGAATTAGAAACTTGAAAGATTACTTAGTATGGATTTGCTAATCTTTCTTTTACTTCTTATTTCTTGCTTCAATCGATGAAGTTTTGTTTTGATAAGTTTTAAAGAGTTAACTATAGTTTGATCAAGGAATTGTGAAATGGTTGTAGAAAATAACTTGCTTCATGTACAGCTAAACTTGATAGTGCTTAGGGCTCACATTGTTTTTTGAATCAGAATGAGCATGGCCAGTGCGGATTTCCAAAGTCATCAAGCTTTTTGTTATCTGAAGCTTTTAGCATAATTGCAGTTTAATGGAATGAAGATGAATTCCTAACTCCTAAGTTCTATTATATTTTTCTGTTTTATGTTTTAATGACACATACTTGTGGACGAGATACATTCTAGTACTTAATTTATGCAGAGTAGGCTAAGGTCACTGCATGTTCTATATGGACATCTTTGGAGTTATTCGCTTTCTGAAAATTGTTCGGGTAAAATATAAAATAAAATACGATAAAAGAAGAATTTTTAGGATGTTCTCCTTCTAGCTGCTGAGCATTTTTATTGTGTTCTGAACTTTCGGTGATGATATGTTTGATTTCTCATAAATTCTTTTTGATTGTTTCCAGCAGGTGGGTTTCTTAGAATCAAACAAAATAAAGCAGTATGGTAGCAAAGGGACGTCAAAACAGTACGGACTCCCCTAGGGCGGAGGTGGGAGAGGTAGACACCAGTGCGCCATTTCAATCTGTTAAAGATGCTGTCACCCTCTTTGGTGAGGGTGCTTTCTCAGGGGAAAAACCTTCCATCAGGAAGTCAAAACCTCATTCTGCAGAGGTATGAACTTGTATCTTTTATGTAGATTGGTTTATATCTTCATATAATGGAAGTCCGTTGTATTTTAATATAATTAAAGTTTAGCTGTTGACTGATAATGTGTTGACAATTGATATTCATTCCCTTCCACTTTCGAAAAGATGCTTCATTTTTCTCTTGATAGTTGCCAGGTAATATGTATGGTGGTAGATATAGATATTTATCGCCTTTTCAGTTTGAGGTGCTGTTTTACATATATTTGCTGTTTTAATTGGCAGAGAGTATTGGCGAAGGAGACACAGCTTCACTTGGCCCATAGAGAGCTGAACAAGTTAAAGGATCAACTAAAGAACGCCGAAGATACTAAGGCCCAAGCATTTGTTGAGCTTGAAAAAGCAAAAAGAACTGTCGAGGATCTCAGCCACAAACTCAAAGTTGTTATTGAATCCAAGGAGTCAGCAATCAAGGTGACAGAAGCTGCAAAGAATCAGGCGAAGCAAATTGAGGAATCAAATTGTAGCAACCCCTCTGGCTCTGATGGTGCTAGGAATCAAGACTTAGAAACTGAAAGGGAAAAGTACATGAGTGTGTTTTCCGAACTTGCTGCTGCAAAGCAAGAGCTAAGGAAAATTCGTCAGGATTGTGATGCAACCTTGGAAGCAAAAGCTACTGCCTTCAATCTTGCAGCAGCAGCAGAAAATTCAGCCAACGCAAACATGGAGAGAGTTAGTGAGCTCTCTAAGGAAATCTCAGCTGTACAGGAATCTATTGGGCAAGTGAAGCTTGCAACTATGCAAGCCCAGCAAGAGCAAGCAAAGGTTTTTACTGAAAAGGATTTACAGAGGCAGTCATATAAAGCTACCCTGGAAGAGTCAGCCAAGAAATTGCTTGCTTTGAGGAACCAGTTTGATCCTGCAGTCACTCAGAATCTTGAAACCCAAATAACAGAAACAATGAATGAGATTGCAGCTTTGCAGAAGCAATTGGAAAATGTAAAGGCTTCAGATTTAGATTCTGTGAGAATTGTGACTTCAGAGTTGGATGATGCTAAGGGGTCATTGCAGAAAGTAGCAGAAGAGGAAAGCTCCTTGCGAAACTTGGTGGAGTCTCTTAAAGTGGAGCTTGAGAATGTGAAGAAAGAGCATTCTGAACTGAAGGAGAAGGAAGCAGAAACAGAATCCATTGCTGGGAATTTGCATGTGGAACTCCGGAAGAGCAAGTCTGAGCTTGAAGCGTGCGTTGTAGAGGAAGCCAAAATAAGAGGTGCTTCTGAAGAAATGATCTCAAGTCTACACCAGCTATCCTTGGAAACAGAAAATGCAC
The DNA here is from genome assembly GCA_025617385.1 of Murraya koenigii. Classification (NCBI taxonomy): domain Eukaryota; kingdom Viridiplantae; phylum Streptophyta; class Magnoliopsida; order Sapindales; family Rutaceae; genus Murraya; species Murraya koenigii. The sequence goes on from CM046817.1 coordinate 24,165,476, forward strand.
GACACGAAGCAGAAGAGATGAAGAACAAAGCAATGGAGTTGAAGAAGGAAGCTGGAGCCACCAAGATTGCACTTGAAGAAGCAGAGAAGAAGCTGAGAGCTGCTCTAGAAGAAGCTGAAGAAGCGAAAGGTGCTGAGACAAGGGCCCTTGATCAGATTAAGACGTTGTCTGAGAGAGCTAGTGCTGCACGTGCATCTACTTCCGATTCTGGTGCCAATATAACCCTTTCAAAAGAAGAATTCGAGTCTTTGAGTCGTAAAGTTGAGGAGTCAGACACATTGGCAGAAATGAAAGTTGCTGCTGCCATGGCTCAGGTAGAAGCTGTGAAAGCTAGTGAAAATGAGGCTCTGAAGAAGTTAGAAGCAACTCAGAAGGAGATTGAAGATATGAAGGCTGCAACTGAAGAGGCTCTAAAGAGGGCAGAGATGGCTGAAGCAGCTAAGAGGGCAGTAGAGGGAGAACTCCGGAGGTGGCGTGAACGAGAGCAGAAGAAGGCTGCTGAAGCTGCAGCCCGAATTCTAGCTGAAACGGAGATGTCATCTGAATCATCACCGCACCACTATAGGATTCAAAAGCAGTACCCATCAGAGAAAGTTATGGAGGTTCGTAAGTTGGAAAAAGAGAAGTCTGCTCTCTCAAAAAAAACAATTGTGCCTAATATCAGTGGCATCTTTCATCGAAAAAAGAATCAAGTTGAAGGTGGATCACCATCTTATCTTCCTGGGGAAAAGCCCTTTTGACATTTACAAATGGTTTACAGTGAAAGATGTTAAGCCCTTGTTGTGAGTACATTTGAGACTCGTGGTATCAAGTCATTTGGACTAGAGGAATCAAGTTTCTGTTATTTAGTCTGTTTGTGGACGGAAAATGAAACCATTACGAGCTTGGAAGCAAATTCCTGAAAGTGTTAAATCTATTTCTGCCAAGTTCATGGAAGTTTTATCTTGTATATGGAATTGGTTTATTAGGACATGCTTGAATATTTGCAGCAAAAGTTTGAAGCTATCAGCAATGATCAATCTTCAGCAATGCCATGAGTGATGGCCCCAGAATGAAGTCTTTACATAAAAAAACTCGTTGGGCAAATGAGTTCAGTCCTCTTTTCTCAGCACTTGTTACAGAGACCTAGTTATGGTTTTCCTTTTCAGTTTCACATTGCTGCTTTCTGATTTTGTTTTAGGCTGAAGTTGCACTAGAAATGAAAGTTGTAGACTAAGGACATGTGCTGAATAGAATCATTAGCCTTCAAATTAATATGTTTTTTAACATTTTCATCGCTTGTTTGAAACAAAAAAGTGTACACCTCTTACCAAACAATCAAATCTGTAGCATTAGAGTGTAGCACGGTAAGCAAGCCCATGAATTACTGTAACGAGTCTTGTAATTACGTACACCCACTAAAATTTATTACTAAATAAAAAGCAAAATCCCATGCTTCGTCAGAAATATTCCCATCGTACCACAAATCGTCCCTCCTCCTATTACAAACATCAAATATGTATTACAATGATAATTGGTACATAATAACTATTTTGGGTGTTTGGTCAGCGTAAAGCAGAGACCAAAAGAAAGATTATTGGCTTAAGAATATGAAAAGATTAGAGGTGGCTTCAGAATATATACAATATCGGTAGCAACTCTTTCTCCCCCTCGTGCTTATTTTAATTCTCTGAAGGAAGGGATAACATAAAACCAAATTAGCCCACAAACTGATAAGAATCTGAAGCATAATCAGTGAAATTTATTAAACTAACAATTTTGTAAAACAAAGTTGGGGTGGCGGCGGGGGCGCACTTGAATTGATTGAGTGGGAAATACGTAAATATAAAAAGGAAAAAAAGAGAAAAGTAGTAGTAAAGAAGAAGAACAGATGGTGTCCCAAATCTGGGGCTTGATGCTGCCGTGCTGGAGATGCGTTGCGGTGAACGACGGTTGGTGGGTTGTGGCTGCTTGGAGTTGGAGAGTTGGAGGTGGCGGCTTCAGACTTGTGTTGCGTGTGACTGTGTGTGTCATGAGTTTAGGTTTAGGGTTTGTAAATGGGTAAAGGATTTTGTCTTATTTATATATTTTTATTTTTTAATTAAAAACTCTGGTAGTAATTTTTTTTCTTTGATATTTTTTTATATCTATATATTTTTTAAAATACTTTGGTAAAATGAAAAAAAAATAACGATAATAATAATAAATATAAAAAATAAAATATTTTTTTATTTGTCGGTTTTAATCAATTAGGTTTTAAAATAATTTTTTTAAATAAAAAATAAAATTTAATCTGTTAAAAATTTAATTATATAAAGATAAGATAAAATGTTTTAAAATATTAAAAATCATCTTATAAATATTTAAAATATTTATATATTTTTTATAAAATTTAAAAAATCTAAGCCTATACAAATTAATTCAATTGAAGTTTAATTTTTATTTATTTATTAAATATTAAAAAATATATATATATATATAATTTTATTATTTTAATTATTAAAAAACAAAAATTTTTAAGAGATCACTTCTTATTTTTAATAATAAATATAGATTTAATGATCATCACATCACGAGGGCAGGCCAAAATTAACCGTTTTAAAAACCAGAAGACCAAAGTCTTGTGTTGATCGGAAGCGTCAGCTTGAGCACGCATTTCACTTCCTCTGCCACTGGAACTAGACGTACTAAACCTTTTACTCTCAAGGCCTACTAAATATCAAAATGTCAAGCAATAGAGAGGAGCCGTTAACTTTCGCATCGTCTTCTCCAGTCACGGTCTCAGACCAGCTCGATAACAACAGCTACCACACGGACCCATCGTCCCATATCGGAAGCGCTTCCAACAGCTTCCAAAACGACACCTTTTTGAGCGAGAGCAGCGCAAGCAGTAGTCTTGATGCTGAGTTCGGATTCTCTAGGCCCGAGTTCAGGCTCTGTCAACTCGCCGGTACTGTCGACTTCTATGATCGCCACGTGTTCGTGTGTTACAAGAACCCTTCTGTATGGCCTCCGAGGATCGAGGCTGCCGAGTTTGATCGCTTACCCAGGTTGCTTTCTGCTGCTGTTGGGGCTAGAAAGCCTGATATGAAGAGAGAGGTCTGTTTGTTTTTGTTGGTTTTGTGGTGTTTTTTTGATTTGGTGGTCTTTTTTACCGAAGTGAAGAAGTGTGTGTTATTGTTGTGTTTTTCACCTTGTGAGTGAAAGGAAAAAATTTTCCCCCCATTTTGTTTGCATTTAGAAGCGCTTTGCGTCGTTGATGTAGATTGGTTTTATTCTCAGTTAAAGAATGTGGCCTTTTGGTGGTTTCAGAATTGGTTTTGTTTTGATTACTGAGTCAGCTTAAATTTTGTTGTGGATTGCTCTTAGATTTGATATTGAAGTGGAATATCATGCTTTTCCCTATGGTCATTTTTATGTGTCTTGGGAAGTTTGATTTTGTATTCGGTGAACTGAAATAAGTTGGTATTGGCTTTGGGTGAAATAAAAAGGGTTTTGGTGATTCTTTTATGGGTTTTGATTTTGAGGAGTGATTATATGTTGAGTGGGGTTCAAATTTGCTGCAAGTATATTTTAATTTTCTTGACTGGATGTGGTTTTTGGTGGTTTATGTGTTGACTGTGTTTTAAGTCTGATCTCAAAGGGTTTGATTTGGTTCCACTGTGGGATGGTTTTAGTTGTTGGGAACTGATATAGGTTTTGGAGGTTTGTTTGTTGATTGTGTTTGGTGGTTTTCTGGATTCGATCTTGATGCGAGGTGCTCCTATTTTTGATGAATTGTGGTGAATATTCTGTGGCTTGGGTTGTCTGGGCTTTTGAGTTGTTTTAGCTGTACTGTTTTGTTCAGTGGCATTTAGGGTTCAAACTTTAATGTGGGTTTTTTTCACTCTCGGCAGTTTGAAAATATTAGCCAATCATTGGATCGTCTGAAGTTTGTGGGTTGATTTGCCTTTTTGTTGGTTTACTGTTTCAATATGCATTAATCTCAGTTTTAGCAAGTTGAAGCCAAGTTTGCTGTTTTGCTTATCACTTGGTTTTGGATGTTCTTTAGTTTTGTGATTTGGTATCTGTGATCAGAAGTGGGATGCTTTGCAGATTAATAGTGTTTAGTTGTGGGGAATTTCAAAGTTTGGGGAGAGCATCTAGGGATCATCAGTGGGTATGTTTGAGTTTCAGAAGAAAGTTATCAGACATATATATTAAGTTCCACTTCACCTTTTCGTATTGAATTGTTTTGGGTTTTGCTTAAGATTTGCAAGGGGCGCGGAGAGTTAAATAGTTAAGCTGTGAAATAGTCACGAACCTTCCTTTAGTGCTTATATATCCTTGTGATGTTTTATGTACACATATTTTTCAGATATGGTTCCAACCAGACTATATATGCTAAGTCAAAAATATCACATATTTGGAGGCACTTATTTCACCATTGCAGTGTGGAATTTTCGGTTACTTCATTTTCAGAAGAATTATAATTGTGATGAGAAGTGGAATTTTAGAAATTATTATTCTGATGATTACCTATTATGGTCTATACAAAGTCTGAGGTTAAGAGGTTTTATAGCATGATGGAGCTTTTGCTCATGATCTGCATAGTTCTAAGCATTTAATGTGCTTGAAATCTCAGAAAAACCTGTGGCCTGTACTGATCGGACTACAATGCTTTTGGTAATGAATTTCTTTGTTGACTGTATTTTTGTGTAGAATTGTTTTCTGTAGTATCCCTAGAGTCGAAGAAAAGGAAACAAGTATATGTATTCTTTCTTTTACATATTATTCTTGTATGGTGGGCAGGACATTTTGGGTCATGTCATTTGCCAGTCTATGGTTTACCTCAAGTTTCTGATAATGTTAATGTTTGGTCAGCTAATTGTTATGAGGTTTGGTCATATGGTCAATTGGGATGTATATTTGATTTGTATAGAATTCTTCCACAATCGAATTACTTTGGAAAACTTAGAGATTAATTTGATGGAATTTCTGTGTTTTCTTGGGTTTGGTTTCCTTTTTTTTTTTTGGTCTGATTGCCTGAGGTTGATCATCTCTCCTTACTTTCCTCTCTTTTTCCTTTAGACCCGCTTAACAATTTGTGAAGGGCATGATGGAACTGAGACATCAAATGGGGATGTGCTAATTTTTCCAGACATGATCCGATACAGGTCAACTGAAAGCTTATTTTTTTAAACTGTTCCCTTAAAATATTTTTCCATTTTAATATTGGTTTTGATAAAGTAAAGGATGCAGGAGATTGACTCATTTTGACGTTGACACATTTGTTGAAGAAGTGCTTGTGAAGAACAATGAATGGCTGCCAGGAACCCCTGAAAAACTAAACGGTTGGTATGTGTTTGTGTGTTCTCATGGGTCCCGGGATCGTCGCTGTGGAGTTTGTGGACCGCCATTAGTTAGTAGATTCAAGGAAGAGATAGAGATCCATTGTCTTCTGGGTAAAGTGTCTGTTAGTCCTTGCTCACATATTGGGGGGCACAAGTACGCGGGAAATGTTATTATTTTTGGATCAAATGTTAATGGAGAAGTCACTGGGCACTGGTAAGGGGAAAATCCATTAGTTATTATTGATTGCTTTAGCTCAACTTGTAGTTTTTCCATAAATTGATTTGAAAAGTGTTAAGCATGGAACTTCTGCACTTCCCCCAGTCCCCTGTTCCCTACGTATGGAGCCAGCGTCGGTTAACCTTGGCATGGGGAAGTAGTGTCACCACTACCACTTCCCCGGGGGAGTTCATAAGCATATCTAATCATTGTGCCCGTAATATATTGTGTACATGATATCTAATTTAATGACAAAAAAAATGTTTTATTTTTCAATTTCTCCAGGTATGGGTACGTCACTCCTGATGATGTACCTGCATTGCTTGAGCAGCATATAGGGAAAGGTGAAATTGTAGACTGCCTGTGGAGGTAATTTATTTTTTGTTTCTTGCTTTTAAATTTCCTAGATTGTGGACTAATTTTTTTGGTGTTTCTTCATTAATGCATTAATACTTTGTGGTAGACTGCCAAGCTGACTATGCTTTGGTATGGGTTTTGGCAGTAGAGTAGATATCCTACTAAATTAATTTGGCTCCTTTAATCTAAATGATGTGCCATGCCATTGATACACCGTTCAATACAAATTGGTTGTCTGTGTGTTCAGATTTTATCTAGTTAGAATTGTGAAAAATCTGCCTATCCCACTTTCCTAGTGATGGTTTCCATGTTATATCATACAGTAGTAATGGAACAATTTAATACTGGTGTTTTAGGGGTCAGATGGGTTTGTCATCAGAAGAACAGAAGAAATTTCTAGAACTAAGGCTCCAACTAAATGGTGAGACGAACGTAGAAAGCAACAGTAAAGATGTGGCAGGTAAACAATTGAACGGGGATAACATTACAGGCTGTAGATCTCAAGTAGATGTTATGAGCTGTTGCCAAGAAAATGGAGACACCTGTTGTCAGAATACTCAGAACACTGTCTTTCCAGAAAGGGAAGATAATCCAGATGCCGATGAGAGGGCAATGAAGGTGTCAACGGATAAGAAGAGAAGCAACAAGAAATTAGTTTCCCGAAGCAGCAGTGGCAAAGGGGCTTTTACACGCAAGGTTTGTGCCATGCCAACTTGGTTGGAAAGCTGGGAACGTGAAGATACCTATGCAGTTCTCGCTGTTACTTGTGCTGTTGTCTCTGTTGCTATTGCCTATAGTTGCTACAAGCAGTTGAGCTAGAACTTGAACGGGCATTGCTTTATGCTTTAATTATATGAGGGCTTAAACCAGCTCGTCCTTTCTGGCCAAGTACGTGTGGTTTGTGTCATGTGCAGTGAACAGGCAGACCTTTCCTGATATTAAAGGGATAAGGGCTTGAATTAAATTATTGATCAGATATGTATAATATTTGTCACTGATGTACTTGATGCATTTCTTCGTTCTTTTTCTTTTACCTTCCAGTTTGTACCTGTGCATACAAGAATTGATGTGTTCTAACACTAAAGAGAGGTTTGGTTTAGAGAACTTTGAAGCTGCGACTATTTTGTTTTGGAATTTTATAATTTTGACTGAAACAAACTAATAAGATTTTTAGTGTCCTGATTGACAGATTTATTAATTTACTTTGACTGAAACAAACTAATAAGATTTTTAGTGTCCTGATTGACAGATTTATTAATTTACAGGGAATTGAATAGGAGGTTCAAGCTTCCTGGTTTCTTATACCGTCATACAACGTATGTGATCGAGTGGATAATATCAAAGCATTTAAAAATAAGAGCACTCTCTTTGACAAAGAAAGAGCATATTAATCCACCCCAAGGTGGCAATTGTTTGAGCTACACCAAATTAGTTATTACATCGACCTGCATCAATCTGATGCAAGCAAACACTTCTATATGTGATTACTGAAGTACAAAACCTCTCCACTCAAAAGCATAAATGAGTGCTAGGGCCTCAAGTGTTAGGTTTGAAGTTGTATGGTGCAACAAATGTGTAATTAGCAAATATCTAAATTCTAATTACCCGTCAGCTTTGAGTCCATTCAATGAGTTAATGAATCCATTCTTATCCCCAATCCTGTGGAATTCAGATTCTATTTTCTTGGCAATCTTGGCGCCTTCAGGATCTGGCTCGGGAAAATCCACATGGAAAGAACCCTGTCTGATTGGTAGAACAGACTCCGTAAGTAAAGCTTGCTGCTTGACATAATTATAGAGCCGCTGATGGAAGGCATGGTCGAAGGAGAAACAATCTTCAGTAGTTCCATTGCCAATATGTCGAGATGAACCAGAACCTTCTTTCCGACAAAAGTGTGGGAGAGATGCATAATCCATTATCTGCATAGAAGATTGCAAATCAATGTTGTCCCAAACCTGATTATTTATCAACCACCATCCATGCAATGCTGTCCATGAACCAAAATGCAAGTGGCTAGAGTTTCATTCAAGTGACAAATGAGTGAAGTGGGAGTGGGGCAAAATGTCCATCAGAAAAGCTTTCTCAATTAGAATGGTTTAATTGATGGAACATCATACTTGTCCAACAGCATAATCTTGGATTACATAAGAAGGAAAAGAATCCAGCTACTTATGTGAAAACATCATTACTTCAAATCAAAGGAATGACCTTAATTTGCTGCACCAGTTTGAAAGTTCTAGTATTTCATATCATACGAAAGTAAATTGTGAGGTAGGTACATGAACGTGCAGAAAGGAAAGTAAATAGAATAACTGCCTTACCTTCAGCAACTCATCTCGCCCATTGCCCTGCAGCACCTGAACTTTTCTCCTTGTTCTTTCTTGCAGAAGTGGCTTTACAACCTGCCAGCACTCAAACTATTAGATTTTAGTCTTGTCTCAGTGATTGAAGAGAATGGAACAGAACGGAGAATGGCTTTCATGTGGAGAGAGGCGGAGTTCATTTGAATTCATATATAATGATAAATTCAAACCTTCCAACATGCTGAAAATATATACGGGGCGTTGACAATATAGTATGTTTCAGTCTTCTCAGGATAGTTCAAGTCATCAATCGTAGATATAACAGTCATCAACTGCATTAACAGAACAAAATGTGAGAATGTTTGGATTTCAGCAACAGGAGATAAGGCACAGTTGGTGGAAGCTTTCCAATCTTCTCAACCTCCACAAAAAGAATTTGAACGGTGATTAGCTAATTGGTTCTCTCTTTTTCATTAGCTGTTTTTGGTGAACTTTTACAAGGCAGCCGTCTCAGTGTTCTGTTTCAATGCTACTGCTCGTAACAAGAAGATACAAAAGAAAAGTTTGATTTCTTTCATTTATAGGTGTTTATTCTTCAAGTTTACTGCCATACTTTGACGAATTTTCTACAAAACGACAATATAACACTCTTTCAATCACCAAGAAATACCTTTATTTGGTTCAATGCTGACAGTTTTAAGCCAGTCATATCCAAAACCTTCAGGCTGGTGCCAATGTAACGTCCATGCTTTTTGGATGCAGAAGGCTATCATAAAGAGACAAATAAGACTCCATGAAATACTGTAAAATGGAAAAGTTGAACAAGTGGTATCAAAGTTGTAGCGGCCATGCTTACCAAAACCACACGATCCCTATATTCATTCATTTGAATGTGTGACTGTACATAATAATTCACCTAAAACAAAAGAAGATTATAATGAATCATGAACAATAATTTCTATACATCACAAACTCCAATGAAAAAATATGCTAGTTCCTTACAGAAGCTTTGTCATAAGTGCTTAGCCCAACACCAACAGCAATTACAGGAAGACCCTGAAAATTTTTTATGGACAAACGAAAAAAAAAAAAACAAAAGGGATTAATCAACATGAAAGGTTATAAATGCAACAACAGATTCCTTAGTGAAAAGAAGAAGTACTGATGTATCCAAAACAGACCACCATGGTAAATCTGGGTAAGCTACTATTGCAAGACCACAGCTGTAAATATTGAAGGACAATAATTAATTTACCACATGGGAATACCTCTTTTGAGTAACCTGATATACCTACAAGCTGAGAATCTCGCACTGCTCTATACAACTCAGCAGGGAGAATTGGTTTCTGCAAATACAGGGCACAAAATCAACAATGGAATAACTAAGTGATCACAGCAAATAAGCACAGCTTCAACCTCATGAAAATTGAACCATCTTATCGTTCGAGAAACTGAGAATATTAACTCATAAAATTATATTTTGAAGAAGAAAAAAGTTTTGGGTTATTTGTTAGAAAAGGTGGTCAATTTCAGTTCTTCATTTTCACTCATTATGCAAGTAATACGGAAATGCAAATGCTTAAGAACATATCCATGTTATCCCCTGAAAATTTCACTAGGAAGACTGATCATTTTCCATCCTGCTCGGTGTGCAACTCAAAATGCATCAGAAAAAAGAAAGGTGTGCAACTTAGAATACATCAGGAAAAAAGAAAATTCCTCTGCTTTTCCTTACGTTGAATGTATGGCTTTTTTTTTTTTTTGGACAGATAAGTTAAATGGGTTAAAAAAACTCACCGCCAAAATACTATCAATATCATTTTCTATCCTCCAACGCAGACAATCAACCAACTGAGGCAATTAGACACCGTTAGAAAAGATTCAAGGACAAAGATGCATGTAATTTTAAGTAGAAATTTTAACTGCAATATTCTAATTGAAACAAATATAGCTAACCATTTTATGGGCTTTTGAAACATTCCAGTCTCTTGCTTTAAGAAACCGCACCAATGTATCAGTTGGATTTCCCTGGTGCACATTCTGGGATCACCAGACAACTTACGTTACAACTTAATTTATGCAAATCACAAACAATTATACATACTGATGCAGGCAAGCGTGTGATTAGCAACTTTAGCCATCCAGTTATACTAAATCTGAAAAAAGAAGGAAATCTAAATTTTCAATAAACCAAGTCAAGGGTCTCAACTTTTATTTTATCCTAGGCAATGAAAATGTCCAAAATCTCATATCAAACTATCAGAAATACATGATCACAATCAATTAGAAAGCAGAAGTTCAAAGCAAACTAGATAATCTTCAATGAAGGTAAAGTAAACAGCTTACAATAACCTGAAAGACCAATAGATCAGAGCCAAGAATGAAAAAAGTAGCTACAGTACAAACCCAGATAAAATCTATAACAAAAAGAAAAGTTCAATGACTGAATTAGTTTCAGTCAACTCCAAGTTTCAATCTTTTGGCAGTCCCCATAGCTAAAAACCAAACTTTTGACTCCTGTTTTCTCTCTTTACACTACTTTTCTTAGCATCCAAATAAAAAAAAAGATCAAATGAAATGATACAAGAATTGATCCTAACCTTAAATGTCTCCTTGAGAGAATCGTCCGCTGTAAAAATCAGAAACAGAATAAAAATAAATAAATAAAGAAGATGTTAGTATTGCAGATCAAATAAGAAGATCAAACAAAATGCAAAGTGAAAAAAATCAATTTTTTGAAGCTTACAATCTCCCATTAAAGTCTGAAGCTGCTTGATTTCTTCTTGATGAGCCATACCTATTTCCTCTTTTGCTCTTCCCTTCGATTTGCAAGCAAAAACCTCTGAACTTTACTATAAAACGTTGAGAAAACACAGCAGGGTCTGCTTCAATTCGCTATTTGATCCTCTATTTCTTGCCTCATTTACAGGCTTTCAAATGGGAAATTGATTAGAATATTTCACTCATTGCCATACAGAGAACAATAGCACCATTTATGTATATTTATATAGAGAGTGAGGAATCTTGAAATCCAGATTTGGCCTTTGGGAACTAATACACGGTTAAAAATACAATGAATATGATTTATGTTAAAAGAAAAAAATAAGTTAAACTAATTGGGCATCTTTTTAAATTTTTAATTTTAAATAGGGGCCATCTCATCTTTTCCAACTAATAAGTCTTAATACGGGAGCGTTAAATTACTAACAAGTAACAATCATGTACAAATTCGTATGTATTAAAAAATATAATCTTAATATGATTATTATGGAAGATTTTATTAGTTCTACATTAAAGTTTAGATCCAACACAATTTATTAACAATATATAACGCTTATGGTTTGTGACCATATATTTTTTTATGCATTTACAGCCGTTGGATTTGGTAGATAGGTGAGTTGGCGTGTCAATTTATTTAATTGTATGTATACGTTAATAATGGAGGACAAATTTTAGCATAGGAATATTGAAAAGAGGAATCTCTTTTCTATGGTGATAAGATAATAGGAGACATTTACAAGATGGGTTTATTAAAATAGTTGATCACAAAATATATTGACATAAATGATATCGGAGAATTTAATAGGACGGTCTAAATTAAAAGTATATCTAATAAAATTATGTTCCGTATTATATCTCTTGATTATTATATTAATTAAGAAATAACTGCATAATAAAATAACATAAAGATTTTATTAATTGGAAACATGTCATGATGTCAAACAAGTTTATTTTACTGATTTTATTTTAACAAAAAGGGTCTATTTAAAGTATCTCTGATATTGTAGAAAAATAGTAATATTTTTAAATTATATATAAAATATGAATCAGAAAAAAACTGGAACGAACGTGCTAATTGGACATGCGGCGTGCGATGCTCATGACAGAAAGAATAAATGGTTGTAACTTGTAAGAAGAGAATCCATAAAGTTTCCAAAATAGAGACTGAAAGTGGGGCCTGTTCTTTTGAGCTTGATGCGAAGATGATCATATAGCCATATGATTTAGCCATGTGGTTCGATTTGAAAAGATGGTGATAGATCTTTATTTCTTTGTTTGCCATTTGGTGTCAAGCAATTTTGTTTCTGTGTTTTTTGTTTTTTTTTCCACATTTTTTTAATTTGTTGGATGGCATTGGCATTGGCAGTGGCAGTGGCAACAACCTTCATTGACGTAACCAAATTAGAAAAGTAATAGGTTATGTATAACCGCATGTTGTCAAAAAGACATAATCATTGACCTGCGTCTCAAATCTTCAAAATTGGAGAGCTGCAACTATTATTGACCAGGTTATTATTGATTGATTGGAGTCGGAACAATCAACTAGGCTTACTGTATAGACGAAGACTAGAAGTTCGAAGGTTCGAGCAAACTAGCCATGAGAGGAAATTTATAATTAAAATGTGTGCTAATAGTTTTGAAATTGAATTTATTCTCAATTTGAGAAATTTCTGGAACAAAAAATAAATCCGCCGAAATCCAAACATATAAACTTATATGATTAATCAAATGTGTCTACATCCAAAAGATGATAATTAAGATATACTATTTGCAAAAAAAAAACTGCCTTTCATGCCTTTTACGGTTCACTGCAACAGCCCGTACAAGGGAATATGATTTCTACTTTTTTTTATCAGCACACAATAAACTCGCTTGTGTTTGTCTCTTTAGTTGTAGACAAAACTTATTGAGATCTAATATAATGTGTGATTGCGAATGTGGCGATCTATTACTGGAGAGCTATCTGAAAAGCTCATTATATGTGTCAAATAACATAAAGTAAAAATTTCATCTCAAAACACTAAATCTTCACCGTTGCGTAAAATAATACAAATAAGAATATAAGTTCAAAGGCTTAACTAACTCGAACTCATGTATCTATTGAGAAATTTATAAGATTGATCACACAAATTTATTATATTTTAAATTTAATTTCTCAAACTTTTTTATATCATAACTAGTCAAATACAAGATTTTTAAATTAAATTACTCTATCACTTTCATCAAATTTATAAATGAATGTCACTCTTAGAAACACTCCAAGAAAAAGTATCACACTCTCATCACTCTTAACTGTCTCAACAAATTATTAAGTTCATCATTATCAACAAATCACTTAATCCCGTAATATATAATCGAAGATATAATCAATAATTAAAAAGTTTATTAAGGTTTCTGTAATTTCTTAGATAATATCAATATTTAATATATTAAGTTTAACATTAGTTCGAAATTGATATGGTTTTATTTAAAATATTGTTATTTTTCATTAATAAAAAATGTAATATTTTAAAACAATTAGTTTGGGTTGAGAAATAAAAAATAAATTATTAAAAACAATAGAAAATTTAAGTAAAAATAAAACCCAGATTGAGTGAGACGTCGCATTAAACCAGTTTATCTCACTATATTTTCATAAATTTTTCAAAAGTCATAACTTATACTATACATGTCCGTTTTAGGAGTATAATATACCATTTCGAAGCTTGCAATGAGATGAATAAAAAAATATTAGAAGAATAGACACTTTCAGCACCAAAAGATAGTAAAATAAAATCTAATTGTGTCTATCGCACTAAACTTTGGTGCGACATGCAACTGTCGTACCAACAGATACCTATTACACCAATATGCCTTAATTCTTCTTTGTGTAAGTTTCGAAACAGTATATTATATACCTAAAACGAACATATATAGTATAAGTTATGACTTCCAGAAGATTTATGAAAATGTAGTGAGATAGACTAGTTTACTGCAACAGTCAGTGAGACAGGTGCCTGTTGCACAAAATAATTACTATGTTTTAGTGTAACAGGCACTTGTTTCACTGATTGTCGCACGTAATCAGTATGTCTCACTACATTTCTATAAATCTTCCATAGGTCATAATTTAAACTATATATGTCCGTTTTGGGCGTATAATATATCGTTTCAAAACTTGCGACGAGACGAATCAAAATATATTGGTGGAATAGGTATCTATTGGTGTGATAGGTGTCTGTCATACTAAAGTTTAGTGCGATAGGTGCCTGTCACACCAACATTTAGTGCGACAAGTGCCTGTCGCATTAAAAATCATATTTAATTTTGCTATCTTTTGATGTTGAAGGTGCCTATTTCACCAACCTTCTTTTATTCGTCTTGTCGCAAGTTTTGAAACAGTATATTATACGCCTAAAACGGACATAAATAACCTAAATTATAACTTCCGGAAGATTTATGAAAATATTGTGAAATAGTCTGGTTTAGTGCGACAGGTAGAGTTCTCACTGCCTATTGCACTAAGCCAACATGTCTCACTAAATCTGGGTTTTATTTTTACTTCGAATTTCTATTATTTTCAATGATTTATTTTTATTTCTCAACCCAAACTAATTATTTTAAGATATTATATTATTTTATGAATGGAAAATAACAACATTTTTAACAAAACTATATCAATTTTGAACTTAAATGCTAAACTTAATATACTAAATGTTGATATTATCTAAGAAATTACACTAACCTTAAGAAACTTTTTAATTATTGATTATATTTTCAGTTATATATTATTTGTTTGATAGGATTTAGTGATTTATTGATAGTGATGAGTTTAGTAATTTATTGAGAGTGTTGAAAGTGTTGAGAGTGTGACTTTTTTTCTTCGGATTTTAAAGAGTGGCATTCATTTATAAATTTGATAAAATCGATAGGGCAATTTGGTCTAAAAAATTTATATTTTGCTAATTATGAAAGAAAAAAATTTGAATGATTAAATTTGAAATATAAAAAATTTATATGATTATTCTTGTAAATTTCTAGTACCTATTTGAATGATAATAAGAGTCAACATGCCATGCATCGTTGCATATGATACAGCGCATGCAAAAAACCGGTACAACCGATTCTTAACTGATAAATGAAATCAAAATTATTTCTTAATTGTTTTTAATGGAGAAAATATAATAATAAATAGAAAAAGTGGGAAAATTACAATTAAATAAGATAAAATATTTTAACAATTTTAAATTTATTTATAGAATTAAAAAATATAAAATGGTATAAAAATATCATAAAATAATTATATTTCTACTTATTTTTGTCATAATCTAACATCATGTGCATGTTTCAATTTTAGTTTTTATATTCCTACTTTCTATTTAAATTTATTTAATTTTTAGTAAGTTGATTCAATTTATTTAATCACCAAATTTTGGCTCTACATTCCCACTATTTTCGTTGAATTCTAACTTTTTTTTGTAAATATTTCAAGATTACCTTTCTCATCCCTATATTCCATTATATTCTATCAAAACATTGGTAAGTTATTCAGAGTTTTGGGTAAGTTCCTCCATTCTTGTCTCATCTATTTTTTTTGACATATTTCTGATATTTTTATTGAATTCTAAAATTATGGATAAAAATTTCAAGTTAACTTACTATATACCTTATTTCTTTTAATATTTTTCTATTTCATAGTAAGATATTCTTACTGATGGGTTTAGATATCTAACTCTATTCCCAACAATTTATTGGCTGTATTTTCTTAATCTATCAACTGAAATTTAACTTTTATGTAAAAGTTCCAAATCATCTTCTCATTCACTACTTTATGTTACCTTCTTGGATGCATATAGCTGATACAACTAAATTTATATGCATCCAGAAGATGAAGAAAAAACGAGCTTTATTATAAAGTCATGCAATTCGAGACTGAAAAATGTCGGATCCACTTATCAAAGGCTTGTCAGAAAAATATTTACTCGATTGATGGAGAATATTATAGAAGCCTATATTGATGATACAGTAGCCAAAAGACGGAGGACGGAAGATCACATTGATGACTTGGAGACAGTTTTTAGAGTTCTAAGGAAATACAACATGAAGGTCAATCCTACAAAGTGCACTTTTGGGGTTTCCTCAGGCAATTTCCTTGGCCGTATAGTTAGTCAGAGGGGAATTGAAGCCAATCCAGCCCAAGTCAAAACATTACTAGAAACTACGGAGCCAAAAACCACAAAGGAAGTTCAGGTGCTGACAGGAAGAATTGCGGCATTGAACGGGTTCATCTCTCGGATGTCGGATAATTGTAAAAGCTTTTTCGAGATCATGAAGGTAAAAAAAAAAAAATGGAGTATGGAGAAAGAAGCAATCTGAAGCCTTGGACCAATTCAAGAGTTATCTCGTCCAGCCACCCATACTTTCCCCACTAAAACCTGGGAAAGAACTTTATTTGTATCTCGCCATGTCTCATGTCTCAGTCAATGCAGTACTACTAAGGAAAGAGGAAGAAATGCAAAAGCCTATCTTTTTCACCAGCAGAACCTTGTCAGATTTAAAAACAAGATATTCCGCTGCGGAAAAACTAATTTTAGTACTGATCCAGGCGAAAGAAAAACTCTGGCACTACTTTGAAAGCCATCGCATAATTGTAATAACATCTTGCCTCCTCAAAGTCATTCTTTCCAAGCCATATATAATGGGAAGAAATGGTAAAGCAGCAATGTGTTTAAACACCTTTGACATTCAATACCAGCCTAGAACTTTGAAACAAGGGCAAGCTCTTGCAGATTTCCTTCTCGAGTGTGATCCTTCAATTGAAGATCAATCCTTACGGGTCTTAGCAACGGAATGGAAGGAATAACTAGTATTCATTAATGTCTCAAGCAATAACTATAGGGCGGAAATAGGTTTACATTTGAAGAGTCCAGAAGGGCTCGTTATCGAAGATGCTATCCGTTGAATTTTCATGCTTCTAACAATAAGGCGGAATATGAAGCTTTCATAGTTGTGCTGAAGCTAACTATTAACCTCTAGATAAAGCACATAAGAATCTACACCGATTCCGCACTAGTGGCCTTACAGTGGAGTAAGGAGTTTGCTACAAAAGATGGCCGCATGACTAGCTACTTAGCTTTGGCAATGGATTTGACAAGCAACTTTGAATCTATAATCCTCCAAAAAATCCCTAGAAATGAAAATGCATAGGTGGACAAGTTGGCCGTGACCGTATCCGGAGGTGCTTATAACAATTTCTGCCAAGTATACATCACTGCTCTCAATTTCCCTTCCATACAAGAAGATGGTCAAGAGGTTCTGTCAATCCAGCAAGAAGAGTGTTTGATGGATCCTTATATATTTTACATAAAAAAGGAAATTGTTTCGGAGGATAAAAATGAAGTACAAAGCTCCAATTTGTTTCCTAATCATTGATAAGGAGCTCTAACAAAAATCCATCACTGGCCCCTTACTTTTGTGTTTGTCCAAGCGGAAATGGTGGGAAGTGTTATCCGAAATCCACGAGGGCAGGCCGGAAACCACTCTGGGGGAAGAACATTGCAACACAAAGTTCTAAGGCAAGGCTATTATTGGACAACACCGAGGAACGATGCCGAGGAATTTGTTC
Organism: Murraya koenigii; assembly: GCA_025617385.1. Classification (NCBI taxonomy): domain Eukaryota; kingdom Viridiplantae; phylum Streptophyta; class Magnoliopsida; order Sapindales; family Rutaceae; genus Murraya; species Murraya koenigii. The sequence goes on from CM046817.1 coordinate 24,183,050, forward strand.
GTAAATGTGAGAGATGCTGAAAACATGGTTCCCTGATCTACCAACCATCGGAATTCCTCAGCTCAATGGCAATTCCTTGGCCTTTTTACGGTGGGGAATAGATATTATAGGCCTGCTGCCAACTGCCCTAGGAGGAGTAAGATTTGTGCTTCTAGCAACTGATTATTTTACCAAGTAGGTCCAAGCTTCGGCTTACTCAAGTATCACAGGGAAAGAAGTGGTCAAATTCCTCAAAGCCAATATCATCACTAGATTTGGTCTTCCAAGGTTCCTAATTTCTAACAATGGAAAGTAATTTCAAAATGCTGATATGGAAAAATTTTATCGAGAGCAAGGAATTGAGCATAGATTCTCATCCCGCAGCTATCCACAGAGAAATGGACAAGCAGAAATTACTAACCGAACTATTTTCAACAACCTCAAAAAGAAGCTGGAAAGTCGGAAGGGGCAATGGTTAAAGGGCTTCCTAATGTCCTACTGGGATATTAAACATAAAAAATGAGTCCAACAGGGAACTTTCCTTATTCCCTTGTATACAGTGCAGAAGCTACACTTACCACGGAAGCTATTTTCCCAGCCCTCCGATCTAAACTCACCCAGCACACGAACAACCATGCCTCCCTAGTACTGTACGAGGATTTAGTTGATGAAGCTCAAGACATAGCTGAAGTACACATGGTTGCTTATAAGCAACGAATCGAAATGCTATATAATAAGCATGTCAAGATCCGCGAATTTAAGAAAGGGGAACTCGTCCTCAGGGTGGCAATGGACGTCATGAAGGAAACCAATGCTGGAAAAATGGCTGAAATGTGGGAAGGACCATACCATTTCAGGAAAGCACTTGGCTAAGAAGCCTACAATCTTCAAAAGCTTGATGGGAAAAAGGTCCCCACTGCTTAGAACATCACCACTTGAAGCATTTTTACAGGTAGGGAATAAATTCAATTGGCATTTGACTTGCCTTTCTTAATTCTACTACTAGTTCACTAGTTTTCTGTCTTTCATTTTAATGCAAATTTTCAATTCCCTAAAGCTATGCTAATGTAGGATATCAATGCCATTCCGAGCTTTCTGCTTGGATTATCAATGAAAAATGTTATTCAGGAAACTCTCTAGATTTTCCAATGCATTAAACATTTTATTAAAATAATAGTTCCCTATGAATTCAAGGAAAATAATTCCCTAGAACTATTCTGACTAAGCTAAAAGGAAAAAATTTCATAGGAAGAATTATTCAGCCTATGATAAAAGAGAAAAATTCCGCAGGAAATATTATTCTGACTAAGCTAAAGAGAAAAATTCCACGGGAAGAATTATTCTGATTAAGCTAAAAGGAAAGAATTCCACGTAGGAAAAATTATTCTATTTATTTCGTATCAATTAAAAAAGAATTCTACGGTTAAATCATCCCAAATAAGATATAGAAAGAAAATAACTCTCCAGCATGAATTATCCCATGTAAGCTAAAAGGAAAAAAATTCCGCGAAGAAAATCTATTCAGTATCAGCTAAAAATTTCTGATACAATTATTTTGTATAAGCTTAAAGGAAACAATTTTGCGGGAAGAAATTATTGTATTTCAGCTAAATATATATATAATTCCTAAGCACAAGTTATTCCGGATAAGTTAAAGGATAATAACTCCATAGCGAGAATTATTCCTTATAAGTAAAAGAAAAATATTCATCGGGCAACAATATTCTCCAACAATGCTAATTCCTCATAAATTTAAAGGAACAATTTCTTAATCACCAATTAGCCTTATGGACACACATATAAAAGGCTTACAGGAATTATTCAATATGCAAAAGTTTTATGAAAACACATACATAGATACAAATGACCCAAATTGCAAACAAAAGAAAGTATATCTTTCTCCACAACATTATAAACCTCACAATTAATAATTTTCAGGAACCAAAATCAAAACAGGTTCAATAAAAAGAAAAAAAAGTCTTTGCTACATAGAACGCAAGGAATAATGTCTTTTACAAGGCAAAGCAAAGACTAACAGAGGAATTTTCGTCAACAATACGACAACATTCCTGCTCCTTAGCGGACTCTTGCCTAAGGAAACTCTCCTTCTTCTCCCACTCTTGCTTTTCCTGCCTTAAAGCGAGCAGCTCCAAGCTCTCCGTATCCGAACTATAATGCAAATCTCTAACCTCATATTCCGCTTCTTCAGTTTTCTTCTCCAACTCAGTAATTCGGAAATGCTTTTCCACTATATCAACCTTAGCACTTTCCAACTGTAATGACAACTTCTTATGATCTTCTGCATATCCCTTGTAGCCATCATTCAAATGCTCTAATTCTGCAACCTTTAATTTCATGCCAAAGTATGTACGAAGAATCGTAGCACTTTCCTTCATATATCGCTGCATGAAACGCACGAAATATTCCCCCACCTCTGGATCAGGCTTATAGCCAAGGAGATTTTCCACCTCCAATAATTTCTCAATAACCGTTGCATCCAATGATGACGGGTGGCAAGAAATACCAAAGGATTCTCCAGCCTTAGAAACAATGAAAATTTGGGGCACCACCGCTGCCTCAAAAGGCTGTAGCCCCTTCGACAAATCACCCACAACTTCCCAACAAGTATGGATCCATGATGATTATCGGAAGACTGAGATATATCCTCACCAACATTGAAAATATCCCCTAAAATGAAAACAAAAAGAAAAATAAAGAATGTTACCAACAAAAATAAAATTTTGCTTAAAATACAAGTACGATAAGGGAATTGCCACTAGCATGGCTTATCGTGGAATGATTTCCAAAGCCCCATTTTATCTTCTTCGAAGCACAATCCTTAAGAGCATCAGCCTTGTGCTTTGTGTTGGGATTATGTATTCTTTAAAGCATATTGATTTTCTGATTAATAAAATATTTTAAGTATTTATTCAGATATTTTGAGTAAAGTTCATTTAATCATATTATATGTATTTATGCGATCACCATGTGGATTCGCAGAAGACATAAATACAAGTTATCTTATGATTAAATAAATTAAGTTCACAGTTGATAAATACAGTTGGACATTTTATTTAGGTATAGACTGTAATAAATTCATTGAGTGATTTGTCTTAATCATGTATGAATTTATTGATGTAGTATGTCTACATTGAACTGGATCAAATATGAGATTTAATTAACCTAGTAATAACTGTCAGACTTATTAAATCTCATGAGCATTGATTTACTGTAATCTTAATCTTGAGTTAGTTATAATTTCATGATTGTAATTGTTATTTCATTTGAGTTACTAATGGGCATGACATACACATGTAGTATAGATTACCCGGTATCTTGGTGGGAGCAATTACAAGTATTGAAATTGTAGATTAACAATATAGAATTTGTACGACACATCTTTTGATGGGTTTTCAGTACTTGATCATAGAATTCTCTGGCCAGAGTGTCTCAACATAAATAAGTATGTTGAAAATAATCATTAGAGAAAACTAGTAAGTATCAAGGAACAAGATGTAATTAAATTACTTGGACAGTTGAGATATCAATTTAAATTAATGATGTGGTACAAAGGATTGTGCAGTAAAGAAATCAATGTGACTTGGGCGAATTATATTCAAGCATACAATTATAGAGGTCAGTTCCAATCTTATAGTGGAGTAGAATTGGAATTAAATAATTATATTTGTTTAATTACAAATTTAATTATTGTAGCCACTATTGTATGTTCCCAAATTATCCTCGGGTTAGCTCATTTAATTGATAACACCATCACTGAACCCAAAAGCAAGAAAAACTGGCATATTAGATGAAAATCATAATTATAATATTTTTTAAGTCCTAGTATGTTATATTTAAGTGTAAATGGGGGCTTGTAATATTTTACAAGGTAGTCTCCTAGTTAGTTACACATTCCTTCCACTTTTAGGTAAATGGAGAGATAGTTAAAAGATGAATTCTATTTTAAATAGAAATCCTAATCCTAACATATTAGGGTTTTTCATAAGATATTATAAAAGGAGCTTTATTCTCTTAAATTGAGACAAAAGAGAACCTCAGGGTTTTTGAGAAAAATATAGAAGACATTTAAGAGGAGCCAATTGCAATTGGAGAGTGGTGAAACAGATGCCCACACGTCCAGTGTTGATCAAACTTGAGTCATAGCCTGGAAGATCGTTTGGAGGCGGATCTACAACTCTCAATTGTTCATCTTCTCAAAACATTAAGGTATGAATTTCTAGATTACTTAATTCTTATATGTTGTATGAGATCAGTCCTAAAAGATTTTAATTGAAAAATTGAAAAACCTATTTTTATTCCCTTCACTTTGAACGAGGGCTTCCGCATTTTAGATTTCAGAGGCTTAGAAAGAACGCTTTAGCCAAACCTACATAATTGATAGATATAAAAAAGACAAAATTATAAAACAAAAATTGAATGTTCTAATATATATGTTGATGCTGTTTTCTGGTCGCTCTCTCCTCGAGAAGGATTTCCAGCTGGTTCTTGTGTTTCTCTATTTATTGAAGCAATGATATCTTCTATCTGTAATCACAGAAAAAATGTCAGAGTTCGCCAGGTATTTTTTCGGCGAAAACCCTCTGACGCTCAAGTCAGTAATCGGGTTTACTCTTTTTAATTCTCCCTCTATCAGAGAAAAAAAGGGAAAACAGAAAACTGAAAGAAAAAGAAGTCCCCATTTCCTCTCCCTTCGTCAGATATTTATTCATTTTTTTCCACCGGGACCCTTACTCGGTCATCATCATCTGTATTGATTGCGCCTGGGTATTTTTTGGTGGTTATTCGACCACACCCCTGAGAATTTATGGTATGGGGGTGTCTAATAGTTATCGATTACCGTGAAAAGACTTTATAGTGTGGGGGTGTCTGACGGTTATTGGTCACAATGACGAAACTTTATAGTGTGGGGGTGTCTGACGGTTATCAGTTATAGTGACAAAACTTTGTGGTGTGGGGGTGTCTTATGGTTATCGGTCACAGTGACGAAATTTTATGGTGTGGGGGTGTCTGACGGTTATTTTCTTCTTCTCGGAGAGAGCCGTTCACCGTCTTGCACTACAGATTCAGGCTGCCTTACTAAGGTTTAGCTCTGTTCGAGCTTTGGTCCTTTCCTATTCTTGGTGCTGCTCATAACGTAATTAGGGCTCGCTTGATGGTCATGAACATTCCTGCTCTTTCTAACTTTGTTCGAGTAGGATGCGAGTATCTGGCCCCGACTAGCTTGACACCAAGCAGGAATGTCTTTACACTAGTAGTCCGGGCTTCTGTTCTGGCTGGCTTGCTCTCAAGCGGAGGCCGAGTCATTTGCCATTGACTACATAAGGTGTGAGACCTCCCAATAAGACTTAGATAGGCTTAAAGCCACCTACCGCATTCCTGCTAGAGTTAACTTTCGTCTTCCTAGCAAGAATAACACTCCTAGCCGTCCTCCTCAAGGATATCTCACCCTCTACCTCGAGTGCTTTAAGTGGGATGTCAGGTTACCCTTACAACCTTACTTTGCCCGAATCTTTTTTTACTGCTGGCATGTTGAGCAGGACCTCACGATTAACAGAAGCATATCTGCTATAGTTTTTCCTAGCTCTGTTCGAGTCTCCTGCCATCGTCGGTCCTCCTTCTATCACTCTCACAGTAGGTTGTTCGCGATCCATACCACAAACTTGGTCATCCTCTGCCTGCTGCCACTCTACCACCAGGTGTCTCCCATCGATGAATTCATCTAGGTACTGGTTTCTCACTAAATCCTCCACCTGATTTTTTAGATCACAGCACTGAGATGTTGAATGGCCATGATCATTGTGAAATCTGTAAAATATGTTCCTGTCTCTCTTATTTGCTGGTTTAGACATTGGTGTTGGAGAACACAGTAGACCTCATTCTTCCACGACATGAAGCACCTCCTCTATTGATATTTTTAGAGGAGTGTATTGCCTATAGGTAGGACTTTGGTCAATCATTTGTACGACCCTGTCTCTGGAAAAGTTACTCATAGGTGTAGGTGGAGGTGGTGGACGGACAGTTCTGTCGTGGTTTTGCGAGTGCCGGTTTGCAGGGATGTCGCGGGACGGATTATCACCGAGTGGATGGCAATCTCTTTGATCTCTGCTCGGGGACCCGTTGAACGGAGCATGAGCTATCCGAGGGTAAGATGTCTTCTGGTAAGGGTGGTAAGAAGCAGCTCGGTTTCCTGCCCCTATAGAAGTTGATACGCTTCGAGCTGGCCCTTCTAAACCCCCTCCTCTCTGGGCTCTTCTCTCCTTACACCTTGCTCCGTCAATCTGCTCACTCCTCAACTTTGCTACTTTCTCTTCTTCAATCGTGATGTCGCCCTTTATTTGCTCGTATGCCTCAGAATATGAGCGGATCAAGGGATTCCGTAAATTGTACCAGGGCCTTCCCATCCTCACCCCTCCTTCAATCTTCTCAACGCTTGGGGATGATTGAATGCTCTGAGATCTACAACTTCCGGGTGATACCTCTTGACGAACTCTCAGAGGGACTCCCGCTCCCTCTGTTTGATCTCGACCAGCTCCATCACATCGTCTTCAAGAGCTACTGCCCCACGGAACTACTCTATAAATTCCGTGCACATCTGCTCGAAGTTCTGGATGCTTCTCCGCGGTAACTTGTGGTACCATTCTCGCGCTCGCCCTTTCAAGGTAAGTGGGAAGGCTCTACATCTTTATGCTGCTGTCAAGCCCTGTACTCCAGTTATGTCATTGAAGCGCTCGATGTGCACTAGTAGATCACTATTCCCTGAAAACTTTAATTCGGGAAAACAAAAATCTCTGGGGATTGTGACACTCATGATCTCTACTGAGAGTGGGGATTCATTGTCTAGCATGATCCTCTAACTCGGGGTTTTCTCATCTCCCCAGATATCCTCAACGACTTGAGCCACCCTGCGGTCCTCTCCCTCCAACTCTTCCGCGCGGGAAGGATTCCACGGTGCAACTTGCACATGTTCTTGTGCTATGTCCTATAGGTGCTGCCTTAACTCTCTCTCCTTTAGGTTTGCATCATCCCTTCTGGCCGCGTTCTGTACTCTCTGCCTTTGGGCTCCAGTTCTCACGTCCTGCCCAGTGGGAGCATTTCCACGATTGGATTCGGGAACGTCACTGCACTCTTTCCTCTGCCCATCCCTGAGTTTTTATAGGATGGACGTCAGTGTCTCCATCTGCTTCTCCATCCGGTCCATCATTTCTTGCATCACCCTATCTCGGGCCTCATTGGCCACCTCCCTCAGAGTCATTGACTCTTCCAGACTTACTTTTTTTAGACTATTGCCTCCCATTGTCACGTCGTTTCTGGAGTGTGCTACGAATTCTAGCTTTTCAAACTGATCCCCACAGATGGCGCCAAGATATTGATGCTGTTTTCTGGTCGCTCCCTCCTCGAGTAGGATTTTCAGCTGGTTCTTGTATTTTTCTATCCAATGAAGCAATGATATCTTATAGCTTATATTCACAGAAAAAATGTCATGCAAGATAGCTTCTGCTGCCAAAGCATAGAGACCGAGCCAGGTAAGAGCTATTATTGGTCCATGGCCTCCCGTCCCCAATAACCACGCCCGCTGAATAGAAACATTAAACTAAAAGCCCATATAAAATGAGCACCTAGGAAAAAAAGGCCATATGACGATAATGAGGAACTATAAGATCGAATTACACGGATGCTGTGCCCATAAAAATCGCAGAGATCGTTCAAGCAGTGCAGGGCAACTAAGCAGGATTCCCATCGTAATTGGGGTTATGGATTTTCAGTTTATAGGGGGTAGTATGGGATCCGTAGTAGGCGAGAAAATAACCCGTTTGATCGAGTGTGTGCTTCTAGGCCGAAGTCCCAAAGAATAACCGTGCCCAATACAAAGAAAAGACAGAGCTTTCCAACATTAATGTGGTCGCAAAGAGGGAAGTGGGGCTCCTATTGACTCAATTTCGTTGACCCTTTCCCTCCCTTAAAAGGCGACCAGCTTTCAATACTAGTTGTTACGTTATGCTGCCATTTTTCCAATATCATTGAATAGCATGGCCTGGGGCTAAGGTAACTCAAGTGGGAGAGTCGTGAAGAGTTCGACGGGTGTTTTTTCCACGAAAACCGTCTGATGCTCCAATCAGTAATCAGGTTTACTCTTTTTAATTCTCCCTCTATCAGAGAAAAAAATGGAAAACAGAAAACTGAAAGAAAAAGAAGTTTCATTTCCCTCTCCCTTCGTCAGATATTTATTCCTCTTTTTCCACTAAGACCCTTATTCGGTCGTCATCATCTGAATTGATTGCGCCTGAGTGTTTTTTGGCGGTTATTCGGCCACACCACAGCTTGAGGGTAAGCCAACCAGAACAAAAGCCTAGATCGCTAGCTTAAAGACATTCCTGCTCGTGTCAAGATAGTCAGGGTCCGCGTAAAAACATTCAATCAATCAGTAAAAAGCAAATTTTTTCCCATATGTTTCTTTTCAGTATCCTTCGAAGTACCATAAGTTCCTCCATCAAGGTCGGAACATCTCCCCACATGACAGCTAGCACTCCCAAACTTCCCGGCATGATTCTTAGCCACTATTTTCCTTCTTGGATTTAAATTCGATTGCTTAACACCCTTTTTCCGTAGGATGCTCCTTAGCAACCTCGCTTGCTTCACCACTTTGTCTCATGGAAGACATCTTTCCTTTAGACTTTCCTCTCATTCTTCGTTGGGACGTATAAATCCGTAGATCTGTGCGGAGGAGACCTTGGGCTCAACGTAGGCTTCCTAGCCTCGGGGTCAATGGGAATCCTATCCAAAAGAGGAATATCAGGACTTTCGTCCTTATCAACTACATATAAGTCAAGTATTGACCTCGCATCCTCATTTAGCTCCTCATTACCGAAAAATCGAGCCAATCCAAGGGAGAAAACAACGTAGCCTCCTCCCAAACACAAGCTGTTAACATGGTGGAAAGGGTCGAATTGGCCTATGCGTCTCAAACAATGAAATAAAATCAATTCTATAACACATGAAAAATCTTTTCCCTAAACATTCCTTTCTAGATAAGCCACTCCAGCAGCCAATATAGGAGAATCAACAATAAGCCCAGCTATATATATATATATATATATCCTAAAAAGAGCAATTCAAAATGTCAGGTATCCAATTGCAAGCTAAGTGCAATACTTTAGAGAATTAGTACAAGGTAACTGCCTCGACAGGTTACTCATGAAATAAGGATGAGAATTTTTTTTTAATATGCACATGTGTATATGTGCTCATTATATAATTAAAAAAAAAAGAATTAGTATTTTTTAATAAAAATACACTTGTGGGCGAGTGGTAAGTACAATACTTTAGAGACACCCAAAATACAGTACTTATTCGTAAGTAAAGAAGATATTTTGAAGAAAATAACATGTAAAGAAGATATTTCGAAGAAAATAACATTCGAAATATTCCAAAGGAAATAGCACCGAAGTTATTCTGAAAAAAGTAACACCTAAGGAAAAATTTATCCGGAACTCTTAAACATGACAAAAAGAGGAATTATTTTCGTAATCCACTGATATGAAAAAACCACGCACAAGGTAAAATCTTAAGTCCCACGTCACCCATCATCTATAAATAAAAATTATTTTTAGGAAATAGATTTTGACCAAAATATTAGTGTTCATTCTAGGGAGAGAAAGCTCGTCACCATCTTCATCGTTCTTCTTTCTTTAAATTTAAATCAAATACTAACTTGAGTATTGAAATGCTTTTTTAAGGCACCCACTTTGCTAAAGTCAAGGACCAAAAGCATTGCAAGTTCTCCACCAACTACAAGTACGCGTTAAGGTAAAATTTCAGTGTCTTCAGATCTAAACAACATATATCATTTAGTACGATGCAATAAAATGTACTATTCTGAAAACATCAATCATTACAAACACAAAACCATGCTGTTATTAGGCCGAGATCTTCCACTTCCGCAGCATGTGTTGTTATAAACAAGCCAAGCATCATCGGCATGCCTACAACGGATACCACACGAAAGTTGTCGTCACTGGGTTCATCTCTTGACACCATTTCAAGTACTTTGGCCTTCGAAGTGCCGCAGCTGTAGTCCCTCTAGCAATCTCTTATCAAGCATATGGAGTTACTCCAACCGGCTAGTAATCTTTTTTATCTTGGACCCCACCTTGACAGTGAATTTGATAGCACTTGCCACCTTGCTGGTGATACCCTGATATATGCTCTGCCACCAACTTGCACCCCCAAGCTTCAGTAGTAAACTCATCTAGTATATCCTCAGCATCATCGGCCATGCCCCCAAAGAGATCATCTAGCCTAGCCACATCTTAACAGCTCACTCTGTCAGCTGCTTCTCCTCAGGCCTCAATCATGATGTTCTTTCCCACTTCTTTGATTTGGAATGCAGTTTTTAAAAAATTTCTAACAGGAGGAATCAATTATATAATGAACAACGTTTAAAAAGTTAAACAATAGTGTTTCAACAACCTAACTAATCCAAATAAAAATGCTAAACTGGTGCTCTAATAGGCGTCTATGATCATACAACCACATTGATTATGAAAAAATTATTAGCTATGTCCATTAAAAATGCAAGCAGATGATCAGGAACAAAACAAGAACCTTTTTTTTTTTTTAACTTTTTATGTTTTGTTCTCCTGGTAAAGCCGTCAAACCCATTTGAATCAAAGATGAAGATGATGGAAAAATGAAAATGAGTATTGGAATATTGAAAATTTCATTTGTTTTTTATCCGCAAGTACTGGTTGGAAGATTCATGTGGTCAAGTAGATAGACCCATCAATTTAACTTTTTTCAAAACCTCAATCAAATCCCCTCCGTTTCATTAGAGCAGAACTCCATACCTCTAGTATAGAAACCAGTTGAACTAACTAAATTTATTAATATAGTTTTTTGTATTAATTAAATTTATTTTAACTGATTTTTTCCTGGCTTTATCTGAGTTGTCATTAAGCAGTAACTTCACTGTGAATTTATTCAACGTACGAAGGATTTATCAGTTTCATAGAAGACCTGAATAGGAAGAAAGATATTCATTATAGAGACCTCCTCTACCTAGTTGGGTGGTCTCAGTTTGGATAATGCAATATGAAACTTGTCTACAAGCAACAGCGGCCGGTTCATGTTAACATAGCTACATGAAGAATAATTCAGGCACAAAAGGAAAACTAAGACAGTTTTCGTGACCTGTTTTGGAGAAAGATGGGTCAACAGTTTTACTGTAGAACAAGATCATATCTGAAAGAGATGCAACTCTAGAAGTATACAGAATATGCCCTTGAATGGTCATAAGAACAAAGAGCAGCTCAAAATGCTGAGACATTGAAATTAAAATTTAAAAATGTTACGAACATCATATATATGATCATTACAACAGGAGAATCATGATTTTCACACCAGAACCATTTCAGAAAATCTACATCCTTCCTCAAGTGAAACAACAAAGAAAATTAAAAGAAATCAAATTCCAAATAATTATTATGATCAGCATTACCAGTAGCAACAGCTTTAGCCTTAGTTGATAATGCTGGGCCCGGACTCTGCACAATCTCAACAGGTTTTGGGATATCAGGTGGGCTTGCACATCGAATCAATGCCCAATTTACACCTTGAAAGAAGGGATGTTGCTTGATCTCCGTTGCTCCTCGTTTGTAGGCTAATCTATTCTGGGGCTCTTTCACTAGTAAGCCCCTTATCAAATCCCTTGCTGAAAAACTGACAACTGGCGACTCTGGAAATCGCAATGGTTGACCCACAACATTGTACAAGGTAGCCCTATTCTCAGATCCTTTAAAAGGAGTTTTACCAAACAGTAGCTCATATAGAAAGATCCCAAAAGTCCACCAATCAACAGCACTGCCATGCCCTTCACCTTTGATGATTTCCGGTGCCAGGTACTCGTGTGTTCCCACGAAAGACATGGAGCGGGCATTGGTTGGCTCAGCAATAAGTTCTGGCAATGGGCTCACTTGGTTGCCCATTTCATTCTTAGGCTTCTGCGCTTTCTTAGATTTTGAAAAGAATCGAGGGGAAAAACAAGTTGTAGGGGCAATACATGATGGCTGGATACAAGAGGGTTCAATGCAGACAGGTTGAACACAATATACCGGGTTCTTTCGCAAGGGTTCTGACTCAAGGGTGGACGACTTGACTACTGTTGGGCTAACAGCACAACGGAGGGAAAGATCAAAGTCAGAAAGCATTATGTGTCCGTCTTCCCTCACAAGAACATTTTCTGGCTTCAGGTCTCGGTAAACAATCCCAAGCATATGGAGATATTCCAGAGCAAGAAGAACCTCAGCTACATAGAACCTGTTTACAGAAAGTCGCTCAATAACTATGCTACAGTTTAATTTCTAGAAAAGAAGCAAGGTTGCTTTGTTTTAACAGATACAAGATCAAGAATGAGTGTTATATGCAACCCTAATTTAGATTCTCTTCACTATTGTCAAAAGTTTCCTACACAACAGCTTCAAAACCCACAAAATCAAGCAATGACCAGCAATTGTGCTCCCACCTCTTTCAATCATTCGTCAATTAGAACCACCGTTCTCAGATTTCAGTAGGTTAATCAGAGAACATAGGAAATTACTAATAATCACAATCCAAATGTTTACTCTCCAACTTTACCCACCTATTGGAATCAATTACTTCTTGTCTGTGTTATACACACTGGCATCCATTGGAGCATTCTACCAAGAAAGACTTCTAACAACTATGTTGAAAACCAAATCAGCATTTTACTGAGAATTAAAGATTTCTTGTGAATTGAGGATACCTCCTATAATGACCCAACCAAAAGAAGCGACTATAGATCATAACAGGAAATATATAACAAAATTAGACAATTTGGAACTGAAGTACCGAAACAAGCACGGAAGTTAATAATCACATTTTTTTATATTTAAACATGATAAGCAGGGAAAAATTTCGTACTTCACTGCTTGCTCAGAAAAATATTTCCCAGGTTGCCTTTGCCGTAGGGTGTGCAGGTCACCTCCAGGACAGAACTCCATCACCAAGCATGAGAATTTGTCAGTCTCAAAATGGGTATATAAAGTAGGAAGGAAGGGATGGTCCAGAGATTGTAGTATTTCTCTCTCCGTTTGAGCTCGGAGTAGCTTCTTACGTTTTTCCAAAGATGCTTTGTCCATTACTTTCATTGCAAAATAACACTTTGTTCCACTTAACTCTGAGAGATAGACACTTCCAATATCCCCACAGCCCAATTTCTTCAGTAGTCTAAAATGGCCCACACCCAAAACACCATCTTTCACTCGGACAGCTTGTATTGCTTCCCACTGTGCATCATTTGCCTTGTGAGGTTTGTTGACACTGCTACTTAAGCTACTACAAGTACTTTCATCACTAACATCACTGCTTGTGCTACCTCTACAAATGCTGCTCTTTCCACTCTCTACATAATCACCTCGGTCACTGATTTTGGCACTTCCACTGGTCTTAGCAAGACTGTTTGTCCCATCGCTAACTTTGGCTGAAGCTGGACAAGCCTCATGCTCTGATATTTTCTTCTCTTGTTCACCAACATCTTCAAGAGAGCCCTTGGTCTGACTCACTTCAGTGCCCACATAAGTTGGAACTTGTTTCGGATCACCCAAGGTTAAACTCGAACCGACCTTATCAGCTAAAGAATTAAAGGAATCTTCTTTACTAGAATTCAGTGATTTTTCCACTGTGGCGGTAGCAATAGAATCTTGTTTTGATGCAATTTGCTGGGCACTTCTAGGTATCTTTCTGAGGGTAACTGGCTCAGATTTACTAGTCTTTGTATTTTGTAATGGTGAAGGCTTGCCAAAATTCCCTTCAGATGGTTGACTACCAATGGGTTTCCTCTGCTTTTCCGGAGAACTTCTGATACCAGGTTTTGACGCCATCGAAAGAAAGCAAGCTTGTTAAGTAGACCAGACCATACAAACCCATTACTCCCTAAGCATTATTAGCAAATGGCTTCCCCCATTAGCAGCACTAATTATTTTCATCTCCAACTCAATCCACAGTGCAATGGCTTCTACATGACCAAAAGCAAAATCAATCACTAGGAAATTGAATTTTTTAAAGTTACAAGATATCAAATAAATAGCATGACCAATTGAAAAACATAAAACAAGATAAATATATCATCCCTTACAAGGCGAAGTATAATTAGACTACCACATGACCAAAAAAAAATACATTGCATATTACAAGCCAACAGAAGTACTGACACCTAAAGTCTTGTCTGGTAAGACCAAATAGTCACTATTAACAATTAAAGGATAAAGTATAAATACCACTTCATAAAACCATCCAAAAGACCTTAAAGAAAGGTTTACAGCTGCATGCAACATAGATCAAATGTTATCACCCCAAGAAAAAAATAATAATACCCTGCAAGAAATAGACAATTATATACTGAAAGCAAGAGAATCATAGCTATGTAGATCAAATTCCAATCATTTTAAAACTTAAAACTTCAGAGACAAAAGTAAAACGAAACAGATCAATACCATACAAATGCTGTTGCTTTAGAGCTTAAAAATACAGGTCAAAGAGCAAGAGATAAGAACAAGCTAAAGAAGATTCATTATAGATCTCAAAATGAAACCCCACCTCTTGGCATAAAAAAGAAAGCCCAGAAAAAACCAGATGCAAAAAAACAAAGTAGAATGGCAGGGAAGCCAAAACCCACCAAGCAAATTAGAAGACAAGTTAAAAGCCAAGAGAAAAGGAAACCCAAAAAAGAAGTGTACCTTAATTGTCTTTAAAGATCAAAACTTGAGCCTTTTGCTTTTGCAGCGGAGAAAAAGAAAGGGCACCCACTCGCTCCTTCACTCCTTCACTCCTTCACTTCTGTACTGTAGAGAGAGATAAAAGAGTGTGATGTGTGAGACTGAGAGCTCCTCTAGAGAGAGAAGCGAAAATAAAAATGAAAACTTTGTAGAGAGAGAGGGTAAAAAGAAAAGTCATTGATGAGAGTGTTAACTGTTAAAAGAGGGACTTGCTTGGGTCTACAATGAAAAGAAGAGTCAAAAGTCTAGTGTTTTGTGATCAATAATTGTTATTTTTCAAAATAACAACTGGGTTCTTATTTGTTTATACTTCCCAATAAAGGACATAATTTGTCCAATTATATCAAATACGTCTATATCCCCAATGAAGAGGAATACCCTTCAAACTTATAGCAACATTCTATTTTTTTTTATTTATATGAGGCTGTTGTTTAAATTTATAATTTATATGATATAAGATTATTATTAATATATATAATAAGATAATTATTAAAATTAATTTATATTAATTTTATGAAGTATTATTTAAATTTTGATTATTATTAATATTCATTCGAAGAACACTTATTATTTATATTTTATAAAGAAAAAAATTACATCCGAAATCCTAATATCATACTTGAAGAAAAAAATTAAATTTTTATATTTATTTTTTAAAAGCTCGAATATTTATACTCACATATTATGAAAATAAAAAATCTCACCTTAGGTCAAAAACTTATTAATTAACTACATTTTAATTCCTAAGGGTACCTTTGAGAAAAATATTTGATACAGTTGGAGCAATTATGCCATCATTTGGAGAACAATAAAAATTAGGGGACTCAATATGTTATTATTCCTTTTTGTTTTTTTTGGACTCAAGACTGACTTTTGTCCTTAAACATAAAAACAGGTGTCTTAATCAAAACATATGGGCCTCAAAAGGCTCCAAGCTGTCTCTTCTCATGCTTTTTGGGGCCTTTTTTTTAAGTTCTTGAGTTTCCCATTTAGGGCTTCAAAGTCTTTGGGAATGACCAGTTGTGTCCCTTTTTGCGACCTTTTTTGGTGGTCCTTAAACAGCATTTTTATGCTTTTTATTGTTAATGACAGATGATGATCATGATCAATTTTCGCCAAAAAATGGTCCATGATTTGTTTGATTGATTTGGTCCTTCTCAAGTCTGACCAAATGGATGATGAGATTGATGAAATATTCAACTGTGAATATTAACCGTAATAATAAGTTTGATATGTATGTAAAGCACAAAAAAAGTACCTAATATGCATGTCATGGTAAGTTAGTAACAAATATGTTTTGTTTTGTTTTTAAGTTAGCAACTAATATTAAACCATCTTAAATTGTTTTAAGTGACAAAATTGAGTTAAAATATTTATAGAAGATGAGTAGGATCTTCTTTTGGAATAAAATGAAGCAAAGCCTGAAGTAAGATACCAAAGTTCCAAGGAATATTTTTGCTGGGGAAGTGCATGCAACAGCTGAATAAAGCACAGAAAAGTGCATACAAACAAAATCCTCATTAATCCCAACAATATCTAAATGAGGTGGACTGAAATAATGACCACTCATGCTCACCACACAAGCCATCTTGGAAATGGAATGTTAACAAAACAAGCCTAACAGCAAAATTTTCAAGGCAGATTTGCTTCTCAATGTCTTTGGCAAAAACAAACATGGGACAGCTCATTAAATGCTTTAAATTTAAAAAAGCAATGCCTTCTTCTCTCACAATCCCTATATTGAAGATGTTGCTAGTCTTCTTGTTAAGTATGGATGTTAGGCAATAAAATTAACAGAGCTCCTGAGCTGTTGTTGATAGATTAGGCACATTGGACATTGAAGTTTGGAGACCAGATTTGCCAACTGCCTAATTATGTCATATCAGATAACCTCCCGATTTCTATCAAACATTTGTTGCTGTCTTATCTTGTTTTTAGTCTTTAGATATGAATTCAGTTATCTAGATATGACAAGTCAGTTAATTAATATTGAAAAAAGTAACTATGTTGTAAAATAAATTAATCATTGTTTATGTGACCTGTTTTGAACAGGTTTAATTGTCAATGAAACCTCTTGTAAAAGTTGGTTCACTTTACTTTAGGATTTGGCTGTTCAACAACTTGGTGTGAACAAAAATGAAAAAGTTGGGTATGTGATTTGATCCATTTGACCTGCCTAACCAGTGGGTCAGATCTGGATCATGACTTGCAACTTTAATGATGTTTTAAGAATAATTTAATCTTCAGATTATGTCAAAAAATGAACTCAAAACCAGCATTGTTTTTTCTGTTCTGGCTAGTAATCATTCAGATTTTATAATAATGAGTGTTTGCATCTGGATTCACACTTTTGTAGTAACACTTCATGCCCTTGCTAATTTTTTTCTTGTCTTTTCATACTTGCTAATCTTATTAAAAACTAATATAAGGCTGTTTCAAATTAAGTAACAACAATAACAAATGAGCAACTAATGGCTCATTTGAGAAATTGATACAACATCCATCAATCTCGACCGCATCTATGATTTTTTCAGTAAGCAAGCTTGTGACCTGACAGACCAAGATTCTTTCGTTGTTGGAGACAGGTATGTTCACATGCATCATATGGGTGACTCTGTAAAGCCATCAAAAGTACACATCAGCTCGGAAGACTATGCATTATCTGAATTGATAAATGAAACTATGCAAGGACAAATTATGGCTAAAGAGACAGAAAAAGAATATAAAATATACAACAAAAAATAAAAACAACAGAAGCAGCTTCTAAATAAATTCTTTTCCACAGACCTTATGAGATCACAATCAGTTGAGAATCCTTTTACCATGATACAAAATTAAAAGCAATGTTTTGCCTAAAACACTCATATTTTTTACTAACACATGCAAAACCAATCTCATATTTATAAACTAAAATATGAGTGAGGAAACAAGCATTTAGTGAACAACTCCGTCGTCTATAGTTGCTTGCCCATTTCTCAATTTCCTGCAGGACCAAACTTCAAGAAAGCTCAGTGATTACACGTTCGCACTTGTCTTCCAAAATCTTCACAGCTTCAGTAAATAAAGTTTCAGGAGGTAATGCTCCAGTTGATTCGATAGTAACTGAATAGAGAAAGGACACATGAAAATGAGAAGTTAAAAGATCAAAGCCTTTCCATAAACAAAATAGAACACAGCTTAAGACTCAAACTACCGCAACGCAATTGCATATGTGAGAAGGGTTGGAGGTCATACTGCCTAATTCCAACCATATAAAACTGGTAAAATGTATAACATTCCATCATCATAGTATCATACAGTACCAAAACGAAGAGTCCCAGCCGGGATCACAATAAATAAGGCCCCCCTTGCAATTATATTACAAGCTAATTTTTCATGCTGCATGTGTGCTTTTTTGCATAGAGCCTTCAAAGAAGTACGCCTACTTTTGAACTCAACAGCATATTTCACATTTATTGCATGGGACAATGTTCTGTTTATAGTTCTAATTTATAATAAGCATGACATACTTACATATGAAATGATCTTTAACACGACGTATTGACACACGTTTCTCCCATTCTTCACCACATCTTAAGCATTCCCTACAAAGTGTGCAGGCACGGGGCCGTGCTACAGTTGCCCTTTTCTTATCTGCTTACCAACCAAAATTTTAATTAACAAAGAGGCACCAACATGGAAAAAGTTGCTAGAGATGAAAATTGACAAAGATTACATGATTGCTTGTCCTGTTGACGCAGTACATTATATAGCATATTGCATATGACCCAACCAAATAGGCACATTATTCAAGCTAACAGGAAAATTGTCTTTGCAGTCAAAACCAAACATAGAAAAGAAATCGCAAAAGAGAATAACATCACTTTACCGCTGCCAATATCTTCAATATCGAATACATTAACGGGGCATGTCTTTACAAGTTTTTCAGCATCCTTGTCTTCAACATCTTCCAATAAAACAATCTACAGGTGATGAATAAATTATTGAAAACAATAGCAAAAGAAAAACAAAAGCAAAACTGGTGAAAGAAGCTTCAATTGCTCAATAAAAATTCCTCACCTCAGGAAGCATCCGATACCAGGCAGTCGCAACTGGAGACCACTTTGCATGTGTTTTACCAATGCCTTTAACAGCATGTGCTTCTAGTTCAATTTCCTACAAAAGAATACATTTTACCGACAACTCCAGATATCAACCATATACAAATGAGAAGCTGTAGTCGAAATTATTCATATCAACACATAGATAATAATTTTTTTCATCAACCAATCTCAGTTGATTTTGATCAAGCATGCCTTAAGCTTCAATCAAACCAATAATTGGACTCTAGGCCGAAGTAAAAGATTTTGCTTGCACTTCAAAGCAATTTATTTCATATACATGTTCATTCTAATGCAAATATAGTTTAAAGACAAATAGAAGCTGACCTAAATGAGTAACAACCTGAAAAAGCAGAAAGAAATTTTACCTGACCAGGACCGAGTCTAGCAATAGTAATGTCTAACATGGGTCTAATTGGATTGTTAGAAATTTCAGGTAAAGAGTTTTGACTGGAACTAAAAGAAGTGTAAGTTCGAGGTTTTGACGAAGGATTAGAATCTGGTTTTGTTTCCAAAAGAAGCTCGCTTCCCTTTGGTAACCACTTCAATTCATTAGTTTTTACTGCATTAAACACAGCATTAACATTAAATAAAGCAGCCATCCGTAGAATAACTATAGAATTCAATTAAAACAAAAGGGCCCAAATAGTCAGTTTACAGCGACAGCAGCACACATACCTGTCAAACGGGGTCCACCTCGCTCACAACGAACATGGAGTTTAAAAACAATGGTATTCTTTTCATTTGAAGTATCATTTTCTACAGTTAAAATAGAAAATCAAATAAATGCAGGATTAACTGGAACATAAGAATAAAACTTGGAGTTTGTCATAAAATATATAGAAAATCAACAAATATATCTATGACAAACCTGACATATAATCGAAAAGCCTTGGATCAACACTAATTGGAATGAGACCCAACCTGTGGGCAAGAACCTCATCTTGGATCACTGATGTATTGTTTGCGATAAGAACTTTTTCAATAGCCATCGTAGGAAGCTGCATTCACAATAATCATAACCAAATTCACCACTGCCATTAATACCAGATCACCAACTGACTCGCCACATGCGCACAGAAATCATAATATTCATACTATTAGAGGAAACAAGGGAAAAATCAATTAATTCTTAAATGGCTTTTATAGAAAAGAAAAGGACAACACACTGAAAAAGAGAGCAGGCTCCTTTCTCTGTCAACACAATGTAGAAAGTTTTTAAGTTTGAAAATGTTTAAATATGCTAGTAAAAGGAAGCAATTTTAAGCCATTGTCCCCATTCACCAAAAGGACATTCCAGAGCATGCATGCAAGAAGAAAGTACATAAAGTGAAATAGGTCAATCTACCCATTCATACCACTATTCTTCTGAACTTGTTCAGCACAGAAAATTACACTTTTTGACTCATAATTAACTCCAAAACTGCGTCAACGATAGAAAGATAACTACTCAAGACTACAACATAATATCACACATAAATGAATTCGAATTTATATGAGTATTGGTCAACGGATTAATACTAAAGCAGCAAATGGTTACGCACCTCGGCTATGAGAATCCTCCGAAATGCATTTGCAATTGCTGGATCAATACCAATCAAATCAAATTCCATGTCATCCTTAGTGAGTCGAATCACTTCGACTCTAAAATTGTTGCAGAAATGATCCAACTGTAAACTATTGTCGACTCCCATTGAAGCATAAGCACCAGAATACATCACATTCTCTGTCTACACAAATGAAGATCATAAATTCAAACAATTTAAGAAACGAATTAAACCCAAAAGCCATTTCCTTACTCTCATGGTAACAAAGGAAAAGGAAGAAGAAATTAAGAGAAACCCGCGTTATGAAACAAACCATTTGAAGCATATATGCGTTAAGAACTAGTGCAAGTGACAAATACATCAACAAAAGCATTCATGTTGCATGAAGCTCGAAAGTTTGAAACTTTTTGCAACATGCTCAAACAAAAACTAACAGCATTTACTCTGTTATTCACATACAAAACTTGAACCTTGAAAAGTTGACAAAAGAAGAAGAACGAAAAGGGTGGAGGAGAATTACATGAATAGGAGCATCAAGGTTGCATTGAACGCGAGTTCTTTGAAACTCAATGTGTGGTGGGAGCTTTTCAGGCACATCTGGTAAGTCCCATATTGAAAAGCTCCCTCCTTTTTTGTTCTTTTCAGTCTCTTCTCGTTCAGCCATTCCTAATTGCTTGGCCTCTGTCAAAAATAAGCTGTTTTCGGTGAATAGACGAGAGTCAGAGTGGGTGGATTCAGGGTTTAGGGCTTTTATGTATGAACGGAATAATATCATACGCATCCCTCAATTTTATTGAAACAACAAATAATGACATAGTTTACAAAAGTTATTGAAGCGGCTACCGTCAGAGGTCAAACCGTACCCTATTGGGTGTCAACTGTCAAGGCGTGGGCAAAATATTTGTTTTGACCTTTTTGATCTGTTGGGTTTACTTCTTGAATCGATAAGGATTTATGATAATCATCGACAGTATTTATTTTATATAATATAAAAAAAAATTAGAATTAAAACAATACAGTTCATCGTAATTTAAGAATGAAAAATAAGGTCAATAGAAATTGTGATTTAATCTTTTATCTCTTAAAATGATGATTGTATCCTCATTAACATTTTAAAATTTTAAAAAATATCCTCTTATAAATTAAAAAATAAAATTATAGTTGAACGAAGCAAATCGCAGTTGCCAACTTGTCGATGCTAAATCGAACAGCAACAACAACCGCCATTAAGCAACCAAACCATCATCGTCGACTATGGAGTAGTAGCTTGCCGCCGGTGTTGTCTCTATTTGGGCCGTTTCAAATAGCAGCAGCAACCACAATCCAACAGCAGCAAACCGGTGCCAATGATGATGTCGATGATGTCGGCAATGATGATGATGATGTCGCAATCCAGCCGCAGCAATCAGCACGATTTCGATTTGTTATTGTTATTGTTGTTGTCTGTGGTGTTGTTATTATTATTATTATTATTATTATTAATGATGATAAATTATAATTAATAATATATTATTAACAATAATTATTTATAATAATTTTTGAATAAATAATTATAATAATTAAAATATAAATAATAATTATAATAATAATTAATTAAAAATTTTAAATTATTTATAACAATTTAACTCATTCTAATTATAATTTAAAAATAAAATAAATACTTTACCAATAATTTAACTCATTAACTCTTATAATTAAACAATTTATTTTAATTCTCTGTATTCACACCACTAATTTGTTCATTCTAGTTCTAGCCATGGAGATTATCAAATTTAGGCCACATGTTTTAGTGCTTTTATGCCTTCTATTCAATTTATAATATTCTCTTTCTAAATCGACGCCGGACAAAAAGAGCCTCTTTTCTCCCCTTTCGAGGACTCGTGGTCGTAAATGCAGGAAAAAGAAACGCACAATCACATTTACAGGCACCAACTGAATTTGTATTGACTAATGAGAACACAAGGAGTTGAATTTTGACAATGTGAACTAACAAAATTTTTTTGGCGTTCAAGCAATTGCATGTCTTTCATTTTCCAATTACAACCAAAGAGAACTTTTTTTTTTTTTTTCCTGAATACAAAGAGAAGAGAACTCAATATAATAGATAGACAAAAATGGAGATTCTATAATAGCAGGATGGTTAACTTGAGAATCTGAGTGGTTCCTCTGTCCTCACAATACATTAACACACAATGCACATGCTGTCCCGAGCAGTGTGTAGGTCGGTCAGTGTCTGATGAAATTTCATCATTTTTCTTTTCCTTTCTCCTTTGTGTCAGCGTTCTTTAAACTAACCTTCTTTTCTCTTAAAGATTTTCTCTTCTCTTCTCTGCAATGATTTTGCCAAAAACATAATGCTAAGTGAATTGATATAAAGAAAATTTTGAATTGCGAGAAGCAACCATGAGGTATGCCCTATTTGTTTGTTCTTCGAAAACCATCATATGAATTGAAACTTAAAACGGACGCAGAATGATGAATTTTGCAGTCATTTACCTGACTTTAGATATTTCCTCTCTAGACTGGAATTTTCGTTTCTTCCTTCTCTTTCCATTTGATGGGGACTCAACATTCCCATTTTCAGCCAAACCACTTGTCTTTTTTGTCAAATCCTGTGCTTTTGTAGTGGCCTTTTTCGTTGAAACTTGTTCAGACTTTTCCTCGGTTTCTTTTTCACCATAGCTCACATTTGATTCAGGAGTTGGTTGCTCTACAGTTTCTGATGGTTCAGGAGCTGCTGATGTTTTTTTCGAGTTGCTCATTTTCTTTAACTGCAGGAATGTAAAACAAAAATACAGGAGTTACAAACTTGTCCAAAAGTGTAAGGCTGCACGAGAAAACTTAGTTCCTGAGGACCAAAACCAATAAAATAATCAAAACATTTCAGAACCTAAAAACTCATATTGGTCATGGTCAGGGTAGCAAATTGGACACCATAATATTCCCTTTAAACCTCACCTCTGCTACCATTCAGTTCTTATTCCAGATAAATTTGTTAAGAGCAAAGCACTAACTTTTTAAGTGAAAATACTAGCCCAAGTCTTTGCACTCTGGGAAGATTAGTAAGCAACGCAAGCTGATCACATAAATATGCAAGGCCTTGACATCTCAAAAAGATTTTCATCTACAAAATAATTTCTGAAGTGCTGCACTCGGATGCAAAATGTAGACAAATTCTAACGCGTGGCTTCCCTAACACTGGATAAGAACAATCAAACAACAAAAGTTGCATATTCTCAAAGATCAAGATACACCTTTGCTACAAAGAATCCATCCATGTTGTGAACGTGAGGATAGAAACGCCTTGTCTTTTCCAAGGATGGATGAAATCGATGTTCCCTGAAGCGAACAAATCTGTAAAATAGAAACATCAGTAAATGTTGAAACTAGCGAGGTTCACCACCAATTACACACTCGTAAAGATGCAAGAAAAAGCATTACCCCGGCCTTCCAAAGTCAAGCCCACATGGCACAAGTTTAACATCCCTCTTTTTGAGTGCATAGTCAATGACTGCTTCATTCTGTAATAGATCATCTACAGTGAGAATTCTTATTAATTTAATTATCTTCAGGAGACGAGGAACTAGAAATTTGCAAGCACATCCAACAAACCTCAGGAACCATTATGGAGCATGTGGAGTAAACAATATATCCCCCAGACTTGGAATTAGTATCCACCATGTCAATGGCAGCAAGAATCAGTTGCTACACAGAAAGAATGTAATCAAAATCATTAATAAACTGAATATAACAAAAGAACAGTGGGGAAAAGAAAATGATATATAGAAGAGGTATGTGCTTGTTTGGTAGCAAGGTAAAATTAGTCATAAAATGAGCTGTTGTGCATTTGAACAGTTCAATTGTAAGGTAACGAGGAGCGTTGACATTTTCTTTCCAACTCATAGGTGGGGCCAACTGTTCAGATCAATTGTCACATAATAAACAGATAAAAGGTAAGAGAATTATTCTTCTCTGCTCCTTCAGACCATAGTTCCTAAATGCATCTAAAAGAAAATGCTTCAAACATGTAGAAAGAACATACCTTCTGTAAATGGGAGCATTTCTGTATATCTTCAAGGCTTTTTGAGGTTTTGACAGACTCATCTTTAGAAATAACCTGCACATCATAAGGTAGGGGTCATTTTGCCTCATCAACTAAATTTCACGACAACAAGCCACCCGAAAGGTGTAAGGACCGAAATGCTTACCCCAGTGCCACTACATGGAGCATCCAACAATACCCTGTCAACAGTATTAAGACCCAAAACCTTTGGCAGCTGAAAGAGACAAAAATTGGACAAATGAAAGAAGAGGCGTCAGACATGTTCAGTGGATGTAAACACTGCCCATCTAGAAGCAATGAAATATAACAGCACACATAAAAAGGCTATTTCTGTATAAATCACCAGCATATATATAGGTTTCAATTTCAAGTCCATTATCCATTTATAAGGAATAAAACAAAAATAGATATGGGGTAGGTTTCTGTAATTGCTCAAACAAAATCGATGCATTACTAATTTACAAAGCAATACCAGCTTGCCAATGGTACCGGGGAGGAAAAAGAAACCAGAGCACAATATATTGCAAGAAACCTTAAAACTTTGAACTTTAAAAAGTACTACATTAAGTTTGAAATAGAGGTAACAAGAAGCTAACCTCATTGCCGTCATAGTTACAAACTATGGTGTTAGTCACCCCCATACGATGCAAATTTGCAGTTAGAGACTTGAGTCTTGATGCCTTCATCTCATTTGCATAGATTAGTCCTGAGGATAATTGAATTAGAACAACAGAGGAAGAATGACATTCAAATACGGAGCTTGGTTTTTATGAAATAATGAAGAATGAGAACACATATGGTCTCTGGTTCCAATAAATTGGTTATAACATACATGAAACTGGAAGAAGCAAGATCAATAAAATAGTAATTAGAAATTTTTGGATGTAAAATATCATCAATACTTGAGAACAACATAAAACAATCAGATATGGAAACTTAACCATGTTTTCACATAATCACAACCCAATCAATTGAATCTTTCAAAGATTACCACATACCTGTATTTTTCATAAGAGCGGCAATGTAAGTTGTTTTACCACCAGGAGCAGCACTGCAACAGGTATAAATTACCATCAAAAGTGAGAATATTGTGAGACTTGAACTTGCTGTGAAACTGTTTAGGACATTCATATTTTCTAATGACAGTTAAATTTTATCCTTGTTTTATCACCAAGTAGCACACACCAACTAGCACATGTTAGTCCAGGATATGTAATCAAACCAACTAGTCTTTGGATATGCTAGATATATTAAACTTCCTGTGTGCATCATTTAATTGCACTGAATCTGAGAATACTTTACACGCTTGACTGAAGTAGCAGAATGCTATAACATAAATTTACAAGGTCAGTACTGAAAGTGTCAAGAAAGAGTTATTAATTATCTGTCACTCGAGAAAAAGTAGTCTTGATCATTACGGCTTCCAAAGAAAATCAAGATAGTTTCCATGAAGATGGTTTCAAAACCACAGCAGAAAGATGCACAGAACAGGATAGCAATAAAAATGATGGAATAACTTACGCCATATCAATGACTCGCTCTTTTTCTTGCGGAGCAAGGGCCATCACAGGCAGAAAAGAACTTGCACTTTGCAGCTAGCAGAGAAAGTAAACCACAAGCTTGAGTACACCATGCATAACATAGAAACTGCAAAAAGAATGTGAAGAAGATAGCCCTTTTTACCATGTAAAAACCAGCCATATATTCTGGTGTAGCACCAATTGGCACTTGAGAATCATAGACAACCAAACCAACCTGCAATAACAGTATTGAGGATGTCAGGTTCACAACATTTAACATAAAATACAGAAACAGAAGAGTATTGAATAAGGTAATTCTTACTTTTGACCACTTGCTTAAGGGGTCTAAATTTACTCCTCTGTTGATGAGAACATCAGCCAAATCACGTCTCCGTGCCTAAGCACAGACGAGAAAAATAAGAATTCTATCAAGAAGCAGAATAATGGGTAGAAAATGAATAATAAGACACAAAACAGAATGCAGCAATGCAGAAATATAGCATCACCTTTAGAGTGTTGGTTCTTAGACATATGGGTCGAGGCTTTTCAAAAGATTCAATAAGTTCCATAAGTTCAACTGGTGGAAACATCTGTAAACGAAATGCAAATTTTACCATAAAATACATCAAAAACCAAAACCCTCCAACCACACACAAAATGAAAATGAAAAGGGTAGCAGAAAAGGCAGAGAGAAGAATAGCTGTAGCAGACAAGGAAATAATAATTGACCAATTACCTCTACCAAAGCTCCAATTAGGAATTCATTGTAGCCATAGTATGACCCCAAATCCAGTTTAAGCTGCTGAACATATTCTTTCCTTGGTGTTCCTTTTTGACTCAAATCCTTAAAATTTGAAAGCACTCGAACAACTGTAATTGAATAATAGAATTAGATTTGAGGGTAACCAACTTACTTTTGAAAACTTAAACCATAAAAAACAGCGAGTTAGTGGAAATATAACTCACTCTCTTTTATCCTCCTCTGCAGATTTGGTAGATCAGGAGGTTGCTGTTTCTCTTCTTCAAGTTCCTAAGTTATAGGAAATTAAAAGAAAACTATTCATGAATAGAATCCATCAATTAACGGAAAATATAATATCCACCAAACACTATATTTAGATAAGCTAGATATGGAAAAGAGAATAAGACAAAGTTCCAGCAAATGATAAGAGACCTCCTTGGTTGGCAATCTGAATTCATCAGACTCTTCTTTAATGTTGAGCTGCATTTCTTCAAGAGCTTCTTCTTCTTCCCTCGCATGTTCTTCATCAATAGCTCTCGACTTCTTTTCAATGTCAGATACATCTGAATCTGAATCTGAATCTGAATCTGAGTCTGAACCTGAATCAAAACCTGGACCTTTCTCTGCAACAAGACAATAATTTAAATGCAGAATCGAAAACATAATTCATGAAACAAACCCTCCAACTGGGAAAAAATAACTGTGAACAAAAGAAAAAAACCATACAGAATGGTAAAACCACAGTACCTTCATTGTCGCTTCCTTGAAGAAAATCATCAGCAAGGGGATCATCCCCATCTGAAAATAGTTCAGAACCAGCCCCTGAACCAGACTCTTCCCCTTCATCCTCAAACTCTTGGGGATCTTTTACGTCTTCATTTTCAATATAAGAATCTGAATCATCAGAAATCTCTTCTTTCTTGGACTGCTTTTCAACAAACAGATCATTCTTTCTTTGCTTCTTTTTCAGTGGGGGCTTTTGTGATTTTGTTGCCTTTTTCTTATTAAGTGCAGCAGGTGCCATTAAAACTGCATAAACAAGACAGAAGTAACAAAGGATACATATTAACAACAAAAGAGTAACTAGTATAAAAAATCAAACTTAAACCTTTCATCAACAGGTCACAGAACTCTAATATAAAAAAGTAAACACAGAAACAGAAAATTCCCATTTGATCGAGTCTCACACGCCCATATTGGCTTAGTTAACTTAACCAGAAGTTTTTTCTCCAACTCTTTCAAAACAAATGAAAAAACATGTACAAGCAAAGAAAACTTTGAAACCATTTAATAAACACTTTAAATACTAATAAAATCTATACTAAACATAAAGAAGTCACCCATGCTTCTAAATGAAGCCAAAAGCAACAAAATTCAAAGAAGAAAACACACATTCATCACTATTTTTCTTTTAAACAAAATACAGCAAATTTTCCAAATTTTCAATCCCTATTCTACTGCTGCACACAAATAATCAGAGTTATTTTTGAAAAAAAAGATAAGCAGCTAAACGTAAACACAAACAAAAGGAGGCTTTCACTTGATACAGATTAAGCAACATGAGCTACCATTTCATGTCAAAAATTGATGAAACATATACATCTAAATTATAAATAAAGTAAGTGGGTGCAAATTAAACATGAAAAGATGACGTTTTAACTTCTTCTGTTGCTGCTTCGTCTACGGCAGGGGACCTGAGGTTTAGGGTTTATCAGAGAGAAATATGCAGAAAGAGAAGGCAAAGTAGGCAACAGGGTTTATTCATTTTAATGCCCGGGACCGTTTTATTAATTAATACATATGGGCTGTATTTTAAGCTGACTGCATTGACCGGATCCGATCCGGATCCGGCCCTGATCCGGTCGAGCGGATTTTTTACGACCTTAGTTTGGATTAATCGTTTCGAAATTTACTACCCAATTAATTCTTAGAGCGATTTGATTCTTAACAAAAAAATGTAATATTCCAATTCTTCTTAGAAATTAGTTATTTTATTAATTTTACTTTAATTTTTCTACTCTTTAAAATCTTTGTAATTTTAGTATAAAAAGAATAAAATATCTTACCTTTTTCATTATAAGAGGAAAATAGAGACATCTGAGTAAAAAAAAAAAAAAACATACAATATAGAGAAAGAGAGAGACAATGAAATTTAAAATAAAAAGATATATATAAAAGAGAAAAATAAAAAGAAAAGGAGAAAAAAATCTTCTTCTTAATTCAATTATAAGCAACACAAGAGATTAAGTTGTGTCATTTAAATTGAAAATTATGCTGAGATAAGATTTGAAGGTAAATTTTAATTTTTAATTTTTAATAATTTATTATGAAAAAGTATGATTAGATATTATTAACAAAAGCATAAACCTAAGATTTTGTAGAATACTATTTTGAAAATAATAGAAATTTATACAAATTGATTTTAATTTTCAATTTTTGAATATGTTAAACTAGGCATCTTCAAGAATGTTTTGAAACTTGTTTCGATGAAACTGGATTTAAACTCATTTGTTATGAATTTTTCAATTCAAGTCTAAAAGCTTAGAAAATTTTTATTTCAATGAAAAACATGAATTACGAAATTATTTCATCATGGCTAGATTTCTTCAAAAATTATGAAATTTGAACCAATTATTTACATATACATCTAGTATGATGGTAGAAATGCTCATGCTTCTATGACAAAACTATAAATTGTTTTGCATTTTTAAAGCAAGTATGTTTAAAATAAAAAATCATTTGATAGATTTTCATGATATCTGAAACATAAATTATTTTTTATAGTTTTTTAAGGAATTAAGCTATGTAATTTTTAATGAAGGATTTTCATGCTTTATAAAATTTGAGATTTGTTCGATAAAGAATTAATTTATTAAAAATCAGAAAATATGGATTGTTCTGTTCTGGGGATCGAATAGTAATGAAATTTTTTTTATGGTCAAATTAGAAGGTGTTTAAAATGAGAAATTTGAGAATATTGAAGTTTATAATTATAACTTAATTATATCTTATGAAAGTTTTATAAATGACTTTTAAACCGAAGATATCATTACACATGTATATGCCAAGAGGTAAGTAAGCTAGCTTTCTAAAATGAATCACAATAAATAATATATATACGTTTGACATGTTTAAAAATCTATTTTTGATATGTACAGATATAAATTTATATGATTTTACCTATGTGGTATGTGTTAAGTATGATTGTGTACATAAGCATAAGTGTGTGTGAAAATTTATTGACATAAACATTAACATACATTATATTTTCTATAAAATGAGAAAGTAGATTTTAACATTGGAGCCACTTCTTGAAGTTGTATTGGGAACCACCTATTGAGATTATATGGAGGCCATCTCTCAAGGGCTGATGTGCTACAAAATGCCATGCATGGTGTTAAATTGCAGGATATGTATTTCGTTGAAAAAAATTTATGAAAGTTTGAAAGTGACAGAAAGAGATTTTTATGAATTTATTTTACGTTATTTTCAAATGACTATGCCATGTCATCCATTTTCATTATATATAAGTATGTATGTGTGTATTTTGGTATATAAAACTAGTTTGTTTACTGAGTTGTGTACTCATTATAGTTTATTGTAATTCAGTTTTCAAAAATCAGGATTGATTCGTATAGTGTGAATAAAAGAACTTGTGATTGAGGATTGTAAATGGTTTGACAAGATTATTATATTCTTCCGCTATCTAAATATATATTTGAGGATTGAACTATTATCGATTGTAAAGAGTTATTGAAGTTTATATATAAGTTGTAATTAGTTTCGCCTTCGGAGATCGAAGCAGGGTGTTACAAAAAGAAAAAAAAATCAAAAAACTAAAGAAAATTGAGAAACAAATCACATTAGTGTATTATTTGGTTTGTGCCTCTTGAAATGATATTTATTCAAGCAAAACATTTATCACCTTAATTATGATCTGAAAAGTTACCATGTGACAATCACAAACCGAAATTTGTATGCCTAGATTTATTATTTATTATACCACAAAATTAACTTACATAACTTATTTATGATGCAACAACGAAATCATTAATTTTAATAAGGAATTCTTATCATATGGTCATTTAATCCAACATAATGATGTTTGATAACTCAGTGGTTATTCAGCAAATTTGATCTGTTGGTTAAAAAAAAAAAAAAAATCCTCCACATTATTTTATTAACAAGCTAATGACACAGTACTTTACAAAGGCTGGAGAGAGACATTACAATCCTTTGGAACCATGGCTTTTGACGAGTTTGGTTTTCTTCTTTTTAGCACATGGGATAATTAATTCCTCAGGATTTTGTTTTTTCTTTTCCCTGAGAATTTTCAATGAACAGGGCAACCCTTGGCCTTAATGCCGGGAGCTGTAGGACATTTAGCCAATGGACAATGATCATTGCTGTCCAAACCCCACCAATTTGGACCAAAATTATCATAATTTTGAAGAGCAAAATAAATTATAACTCCCATGAATGCAATTCCAGCATCCAAAGCACCTGACAAAATATATGTATGCCTAGCCCACCAGGCCTTGTACTTTCTATAAATGTAATAGTTGAAAAAAATTCCAACAATGCCCCATGTATTAAAGTGCACGGCTTTAGCTGTTGGCATAGCTGATGCTGTTCCAATGATAATAGGCATGTGAATCTGCTTGATCCATTGCTTCTTTGGGAATTTGCGGGAAAGCAGCCACACTGGAACTGGTGCAAGTAATCCAATTAGGAAGCACCAGTTCATTTCCGGGTAGATGCCTTCTTTAGTGAACATTTTTCCAGGACCAATAACACCCCAGATGATTGAAGCACTGTAAAAAACGTCGTCTCCTGGACATGTCCACGGACTCCCTTCTGGCAGGGCGGCTGTGTCACAAATGTTCTTTATGGAACCGAGAAGCCACCATGCTGTGCCGAAGTAGACACTTGAAGCAACTACCGTTCCAACTAACTGAAATATGCAATTCAAGAAAAGAAAGGCTTCTATGATTATGTCAACGATAAGAAAAGTTCAATATTGGGTACAATCAATTTCGGTCAAATGAAATAGTACAAACTTTAACTTTACCTGAACAATGAACATGGATTTAGGAGGGATTTTCATGTAGTGGCCTAATTTGAAGTCTGCTAGAAAAGCCAGGGCCTGTGCCATGCTGATATAGCCATAGGTCTTGAACACAACATTTGCAACTGGCTTTCCAGGATACAAAAACCCAATAATCAACTCAGTGATCACATTGAGTCCTGGTTGCTGCAATAGTTACAGACGTACATAGACACACATTTATTCCTTAGTATAAAATATGCGAAACCAAATTGAATCGTAGCTAGAAAGAAAGATGCATGTTAAGGTACCTGGTTTGTAGTTGCATTAATTATTCCAATAGGTAAGGTGAAACCTAGCGCGATGACACAAGCAAGTAAAAGTCCCCACCATGGAAGTTGCAATACTTTCCCAAAACCTTCACAAGCATAAAGGGCAAGTGCCACTGACACAACCAAGACAGCATGAAACCACCACCCGGGAACAGAATCATAGTTCTTCTTCATCATTCTTGTATGAACATCACCAAACTTATCTCCTACTGCATTTTTTGTTTTCATCCACATATCCATAATGCTTCTGCTCAAGAAAAAGTAAAAATATATATATGAGAAAGTTGTAAGCTTAAATACTTGTATCCATAATACTTCCAAAATTTATATATAGAAAAAATGGTTTCATACTTTCCATCAAAGAGAGCAACATGACTGATAGAGGCTGTCAATGTGGCAAAGCTCAGCCCGTAGGTGAAGGCGAAGAAGACACTTAAATAGAGTTTGCTGTAGCCATTATAAGCTTCTACATTGAGATCAAAAGTTTTTTTATTGAGAATTCGATCAACATTATATTTATGACCTTGTGCATCGAAAGTGGCAGCACTGAAAATGGGAAATCGTTTGGCTTCGTAAATATTGTTCCAGTAAAAGATGGGAAGAAGAATGTACATCACTAGGGAAAAACCAACTAAAGTATTGACGATGGCAAACAATGGTGTTGCTAATGGACTTCCCAAGAAGCTAGAAACCGTAGACCAGTCGATTCCAATAGCTCCAATGCCTATGCCATTCATGCCTGAACCTATCTGTTGAGCTGTGACAGATCTTTTCCATATCCAGCAAATAATAGAAAGAGCAGTAAGGGAAGGGAAGAGGTATCCTGGGACGATATAATAAGCAAAACTCGATATAAAAACCATGAAAAAGAATTGTATCCTGGTAAGTCCTCCTTTTGGTCTCTTCTCTTTTTCATGTAGCGCCCTGCAATTTTTTTTTTTTTTTCACATTGAATTAATGCATCGTATGGCTTCAAGTTCAAAAAATGATGGAACTTGGGAGATGAATGAGCACCTGAATAGAGAAACTTGAACCAGGTTTGCTGGCCACCACATGTATGGAGAGTCCACAAGATATCTTCTGAATATACCAGCCCACCCATAACCAAGCATCTGAATTGTCCAAAACAAAATAAAAAAATCAAAGTTAAGAAACTTTTAGAATGTTTTGTAACTGTATCACTAATGTTTACTTTTATTTTGGTGTACACCGTTTAAGGTAAAGTTGTAAATGTACCTGAGTTGTTAGTGCAAGCAACAAGGCTGCTACCGGATGTATACTTCTTTTATAGAAAGCCTTGAGCATTGCAATAATATGGACAGCATAAACACCACTAGCTCCACAGCTAGCGAAAATGGTGATCAACACATGTTCTTTAACATTGAAAGGCCCTGGATTCAATGACATTGACCGGTTTGTCACTGGACATTTAAATTTCTTCGTTGGAAGGGTTGCAGCCATCAGTTTTCCTATCGGCAGAACAAGAATCTGCGCCGAAACTGCACTCACGGTCAGTTGATTCTGGCGAAACCCGAAGAACCGGTTCAAAAATGCAAGGAGGGCACATGATAGTATCCCCAGAACCCATGTTCTGAATGTTAAAACTGGCAGTGATGGATCATCAGTTATGGGAACTGTGAGCCTCACTTCCTCAATTGGGTTGTCATTAACTTCTCCATCTCCTGCATGAAAAATTTGACAACATCATGTAAAACATACTGGAGGTCAATATCCATGACACTACGTTTTTTACCTAAAAATTCTTACATTATTTTCAACCAAAAAAAATTACCAGAGATGTGGAGATGCCTATCCGAGTACTTGGATTGAGGGACACCATCATCATGATCATAAAGTGTCATGCTTTGTCCTGAGACAAAATGGCAATCCCTCGATAAACTTTTGTTTAGAACATAAACATAAATAAACTTACTATTTTTCCTGCTTTTAAGGCTTGGCTTCCTGATTATGTGGTACAAATTTTGCTTGTTACAAGCAGGCAAGGGTTTAATTTTATGACAATAGCGGTTTTCACGCCTGAAATCTGCATAGTCAAGCAAGCAAATCTAAAAATAGTAAACTTGTTATCTAAAAACTGAGATTATATTGAATCTTTGACTTCAAATTACTTGAGAGTTGAGATATATGGGTGATCACTTATTTTGTTTGTTATGTATCTTGCATAAATACAATCCATATTCTTTTGAATCTAGCAATCTGTTAATCACAAACCATGTTCTTAATGCCAAAAGACATGGATTGTAATTTATGCAACCATCAGGTGTACCAGTGCTCTTAACAATGTTGAGCATAAGTTTAAGCTCGAATGTGAGCTTCTTCTTTTTTCGTTATAAAAATGTGAAAAATGTGAAATAGGAGTAAATTTCCCTCCAATATAATAAATGAATAGATTTTGAGCTAGTTTCAATAAATTTCTGGGCTGTTAAAAATATAGTATTAGAGCCCACAAACTTATTTTACAAGCTGATATGTGACATTGGTGAAAATAAATCATATGGATCATAAGATATTTTCTATCTAACCAATATAGTAATGTCACTTCAAATCGTACAAACTTTATGGCCCTTCGTCATTTAGATGATTACCAACTTTTATTTCTCAATTTATGAGTGTGGTGACATTTAATTTTACGGTGTTGGATGGGATATAAAAAAAAATCGGTAAACACAAAATCCAACAAAGAATCTCTCCTTTTTTTTTTTCATGCTTATATCGTTAGTAATATTGATACTAATAATAATAGTGATATAAAAACCAACAATTTTTCACAAAATTCAACGAATATAATTTAAGCTATGTTCTTGCTAACTGGAAATTTATAAGCACTCAAAACACAGGGCATCCTTCAATCACAATTCCTGGAGCTGTACGGCAAGTTGCCAAGGGACAATGATCAGTGCCATCCAAACCCCACCATTGCGGACCGAAAATATCATAAGATTGGAGGGTCAAGAAAAGGAAAACTCCCATGAATGCAACACCAGCATCCAATGCTGCTGATAAAATGTAGGTATGTCGCGCCCACCAGCCCTTGAACCTTCTGTAAACGTAGTAGTTGAAGAAAATTCCAACAGCTGCCCAGCTCAGATAATGCACAGCTCTAGCTGGTGGCATGCTCCCTGTGCCTCCAAAAATAATGGGGGTATGAATCAACCCGATCCATTTTATCTCAGGGAATTTCCGCGAAAGAAACCAGATGGGAACTGGTGCAAGTAAGCCTATTAGGAAGAACCAGTTCAATGCTGCGTACACGCCTTCTTTTGTGAACATTTTTCCTGGCCCTACAATACCCCAGATGATTGAAGCACTGTAAAAAACATCATCTCCTGGACATGTCCATGGACTCCCTTTTGGAAGCAAAGATGTGTCACAGATATGCTCAACAGATGTGAGAAGCCACCAGGCAGTGCCAAAGTAGACACTTGAAGCAACAACTGTTCCAATTAGCTGATGGTGTAAATTGACAAACAAAGAAAAGTATATATCAGTAATTCATAATTATAAGCAGGAATCTTTGTGAAATTTATCATCACGTACTTGAACAAGGAACATGGATTTAGGAGGGATTTTCATGTAGTGGCCTAATTTGAAGTCTGCAAGAAAACTGAGAGCTTGTGACATGCTGATATAGCCATAGGTCTTGAAAGCCACATTTGCAAGAGGCCTCCCAGGATACATATACCCAATGATCAATTCTGTGATCACATTTAATCCCGGTTGCTGCATATCACCAATTTTGGTTAAAATAATATTAAACATGATTAAAATCTCGAACAATGGCTTCTGTAACTGCATGAAAGATGTTCCTACCTGGTTTGTGGTGGCTTGAATTATACCAATAGGTAAGGTAAAGAATAAAGCAATAGCACAAGCTAGTAAAATTCCCCACCATGGGAGTTGTAGCTGTTTATCAAAACCCTCACAGGCATAGATAGAAAGAGCAACTGTTGTAACCAATATAATATGAAACCACCATTGAGGCACTGATTCGTAGTTCTTTTTCATCAATCTTGTGTGAACATCACCAAACTTATCTCGTGCAGCAGACGTTGTTCGTTTCCACATTTGCCAAATGTCACTACTCAGATTTTTCATAATAGAAAGGAAGCAAATCGCAAAAATTGTTAAACCAAAAGATTTCTTGCAAGAGAAGGAAACAATTTTTTTTTTTCAAATTTATGTAAGTGTTGATGATCTTACTTTCCATCGAAGAGAGCAACATGTGAAATTGTAGCTGTCAAAGTTGCAAAGCTCAATCCATAATTGAAGGCAAAGAAGGGAGAAAGGTACAGTTTGCTATAACTGTTAAAAGCATCATGATCAAGATCAAAGGTTGCCTCATTGAGGATTCTGGAAATGTTGTAAGGCTGACCAGTAGAGTCGAAAGTGTGAGAACTGAAAATGGGGAATCGCTTTGCTTCGTATGTATTAGTCCAGTAAGCAATGGGAACTAGAACATAGAGATTTAAGATAAAACCAGCTAACACATTGATGATGGCAAACACTGGTGAGGCTAAAGGACTTCCCAGGAAACTAGCAACAGTAGACCAGTCAAGGCCAAAAGAGCCAATGCCTAGGCCATTAAGGCCTGCACCCATCTGATGTGCCATGACTGAGTTCTTCCAAATCCAGCAAACAAAGGAGAGGGCAGACAGAGTAGGGAAAAGATAGCCTGGAACAACATAATAAGCAAAGCTTGAAGCAAAGACCATGAAAAAGAACTGCAGCCTTGTAAGCCCTCCTTTTGGTCTTTTTTCTTTCTCATGCAATGCCCTGGAGTTGGGAAAAGTAACTTGTCAGTATGAGAAAGCGATTAATGCTCTGATTATTGCAAAATTGCATATATGAAATTTGTCGATATGGGAAGAGTCGAATACCTGAATAGAGAGACTTGGACCAAATTTGCTGGCCACCACATGAAGGGAGAATCAACGAGGTATTTTCTGAACAAACCAGCCCAGCCATAACCAAGCAACTGAATTTCATCAAACAGTATTAGTAAGGTTCCATGTTTTTCTGTCATAATCACACGTATTATTCAAATGAAAAGAAGGGAATATGAGCAACAAAATTAACCTGAGTAGTTTGTGCCAGCAACATGGCTGCTACAGGGTTCAGTTTTCTCTTATAGAAAGCCTTGACAATGGTAATAATATACACTGCATAAACACCACCCGCTCCACAGTTGGCAAATATGGTGATCAACACATGTTCTTTCAGATTGAAAGGTCCCGGATTCATCGAAAATGTCCATTTAGTGAATGGTACTCGGATTGATTTCGATGGAAGTGTTGCAGCCATTAATTTTCCTAGAGGAAGAACAATAATTTGTGCTGAAATTGAACCTATGCTTAGCTGATTCTGTCGAAATCCGAAGAATCGGTTCAAGAAGGAAAGGACAACACATGAGACTAGCCCAAGAAACCATGTTCGAAACGTTAAGGCCGGTTGTGAAGGATCATCAGTAATTGGCACTGTGAGCCTCACTTGCTCAATTGGACTATCATTCACCTCTTCATCTCCTGCATGCATCAACAAAACAATATACAGCAAGCAAGACTCGTTCTATTAAAATGAGAAATGTACATTTTTATGTAATGCATCAAAATCACATGTTCCTAAAAGAGTATAAAGCAAGTACCATTTATTTTTATCTCAGTTTGAGGTTTTTCAAGTGACAAAGCTTGAGGGACACCATCCTCCTCAACATTTCTGCTTCCCATTTCTCTCCTTGACAATAAAAAAGCAGTCCTTCAATATAAATTTGTGCAAAACTAGAACTTTTGCCACACGAAGGCAACTTTCATGCTTGAAATCTGCAAATAGCGATCAATGAATGTGATTTCAAAATGGAGCTTTGCTTCGGAAAATTAAATTGAAACTAACAGTAAAAACATGAATAGTTTGAACAGAGGAATGGATGTGACTAATTGAACAATCCTCTCTGGCACTAACCTGGCCTATATACATTTTACCGAAATGGGAAAAACTATGAGAAAACAAAAATGGAAACAAGAATCTGTAGGCATACTCGAAGGAGGAATTTTTGAAGGTAATTAATTCCGTCTCTATATATGAAAGTACAAAGATGGCTACTTGGGTTAGCTGACAACTGTGCACATAAACAAAGTTTGTCAAAATTATTTGCCCTGCAAAGTCATCATGGAAGCTTATCAAAGTATGAGATTCTGCGTCAAGAAAATATTCATTACACTATATTATTATTAATAGTAGTAGTCCATTGATTCTTAATCTTAAATTGTTTCTAATGAACGTGTGACACATGATTTCTTTTTCTTTCCATATAAACATGGATATACTTAGGTTAGTTGACAGCAAGTACTGTAAAGTCTCCATTGCGACCGTCATCTACATAAATATATGTATCTTTTGCTTGTGGCCAAAACAAGATTCATATGTTCTGATGTTCAATTCCTTATGGCCCAAAATCTTTCTTTTATTCTAAAATTAAGCAACTTAAGAACGAGTTGTGGATCATAGCTGTGTGTGCTTCACAATCATAAATGCACAGGTGAAGATTCAACGTATGAACGTGTATTACTGTTCTATTTATTTTTGTCATTTAAAGGGAATAACAGATTATGGCCAATTAGTTTTCCAAATAAAATCAATTAATTGAGAGATGAGAGCATTCAGGAATCAACAATTTGATGCGTATCTTCTAGGCTAAAAAGGGAAAAACGAATTTTCTTCTAAGCTAGAATTTGATTATATATCTTGGATTTCATACCAAACAAAACAAGAAAATGAATATTCCCGTGATAACTATTAAATACCGAAAAGAAAAGAAGGGTCAAAATGAATTGGGCTCGATATGCGGGTCCAATTCAATATCCATTAAGGAAATTTATTAAGGACATGTAGGTAATTTACATTTCTCATAATGGAAAATGTAGTGGCTTAAACGTGATCAGAATCTGTAATTTTTTTGGATGACATGACAGCTGTAGGGTTGGCAGAAATCATTACAGAAACAGGGTTGAATTTTTTAAATTTGGAAAGGATGCGCAAAAGTTTTATATTTAATTTTTTATTTAGAAAAGAGATATAGATGATTTTTTATCTGATTTTTTTCGGTAAAAGAACATGAATGAGCAGAAATCCTCATCTGCTCTGCAATTGCCCATTTCTTCATTTTAATTTTTGTTTTTATTTTTATTTTTAGAATTATTAATGAATAATTAATAAAATTTAAATTATAAAATATTAAATATTAGTATAAATATCAAATATTAAAATATTTATACAAATATACTATGAAAATTTCGGGCTTAGTTAATGTGTTATAGTTTTGAATTACTATTTGATCAAGTTTTATTCAAAAATCTAAAAATTTTTATTTTAAATTTCTATTAATAAAACAAAATTTTTTATTAAAAATATAGATTTCAGTATCTATATCCATTTAATTTATTTTATTATTGATATGAAATTATTTTTTTTCTTTTTATTATAGGATAATGAAGATTGAAAATAATTATGCTGATGATTCATGTTTTGTTGTGTGATTTTTGTAATAGATTAATGTTAATGTAAGATATATTGTCAAACTTTATTTTTATTTAAATTTTTTATTTTAATATAATTAAATCAAATTTATAAACTAAAAACGTATCTTTTATTCGAAGATCGAAAATTCTCAAAAATCTCTTGTTTTTATTTGAAAATAGGACAATGATCCCAATACATAATTCTGATGGGAATAGATAGGAGATGAAAACTATATAAAATATCGAAGATAGATACAAAGATATCTATCATCTTCTCTCTGCTCTCCATTACCATCCCCAGACAGCTATTGGAAACAGTGATTAATGCCCAACTTTGACTGCAGGTTGTAAAGATTTTTTAGAAAACATATTTTATTAACAATTTTTAATATGCATATAAACATTTTATTGAAAGAACATAAAAAAAGGCTGACTACAGTAATCAGAAGTTAAATGTTTATATTTTATTGCCTTTATAACCATCTAATAATGTTAAAGACTTCAAGTTATGAAGTACAGTTCTCAATGAAATAAGTTAGTACGTATTATATTGTGTGTGTGAGATTGGAGATAAACAAAATGAAATTAATGAATGTAGTTTAAAGGTGTAGAGTAAAAAAATAATCTTTAAAGTTTAGCGAGTGTGCCAGTAAAAAGATGTTCAAAGTATAACTTAGCATGCCCTTTATCCTTATGTGAAAATGAACCAAATATAGAAATTTACAGCATGAAAAATTAGCAGTCTTTATATCGCAGACAATTTGTAAAAAATATATATACACACATATAGTGCTTGGGGCAAGTTACATTGCAGACTGTATGCCTTACTCCAAATAACTCGACAATTCATGAACTCATATCATTTGGTAATCCTCTCTTTGTCTTTCCCAGTTATCTAGTAGTTTTCATATATGTATGAATTATAATCTCTAATTAAGATCGGGTTTATTCATTCACATGCATTCATATTTCTAGTTACCTTCTATAGTCGCA
Source organism: Murraya koenigii (assembly GCA_025617385.1). Taxonomy (NCBI): domain Eukaryota; kingdom Viridiplantae; phylum Streptophyta; class Magnoliopsida; order Sapindales; family Rutaceae; genus Murraya; species Murraya koenigii. The sequence goes on from CM046817.1 coordinate 24,223,715, forward strand.
TGCGTGAACATGATTAATTCATCTTTGAATTTTCATTTTCTTCTTCTTTGCATAATTTCTTCGATGAAAGTAACCCAAAATACTTATCGAGTCCTCGTCGGATTATCGGTTTACCCATGTATTATTAGGATGGGCCCTTTTTTTTTTTTTTCCTTGGTAATACTTAATGAGTTAATGAGCCATCCAAAAGAGTGGAACTTGCTAGCCAACTAAGTGTTTGAAGTTTCATGAGAAGGGTATGACAGAGTCTAAAAGCAAGTCGGATGATGGGACCGACCTCCAAAATGCAAAAAGATTGGGGTACTAAATTGGGGTGAAAATCATTTTATTTTTAGAAAACATTGAAACTTTCTTGCAGACCAGTTGGAAAAGCAGAAAAGATACACCCTCTAATTTTTTATGAAAAAAACAATTAATATAATGCTTTTCTAAATTTGTAGTTTGGAATCTCTGTTAAAACAGTTAACTGACATGGCATCAAGTCTGGGGTTCAGATGACTGCTGGAACTAAAGTTAACTGAGAAGTTATATAAAAATGTATTTGCTGGAAAATAAAAGTGCAATACGGAGGCTGGTCAATTAGAGTCCAGATTATTGATTCTGTTTTGTTCTCTACCTTGTTGATTTTTCAGCTGTTCATGTAACTATTTTATTTGTTCTTCTTTGTTTACTGTTTGATGAAATTATTCATTTTACTTTGATTGCATTAATTCCTTCATCTTCATTAGGCTTCAATCACATCACTAATAAATAAGGTGCCTTTCATTTACGATGTAACATTGCAAGACGTGTACAATGACTACTGACAGATCGAGAATGAATCACAAGATACAACATCTTATTATCTAATTTAAAGCTGGTAATCTTTTTGCCCTTTTCTTTTAATAAGTACCATATTAATAAGTGCATGATTCATCGGAATCAACATGACCCGTCATATTTTAATTTGAACACAAACATCGATAGAAAATCTCTGAAAAGTAACATCATAACAACTGACAGTGACTGGTGAAGCATATTTGCATTCAGAGAAAACAAACGGAAGAATGAAAATAAAATTATTGCCCATAATGCTAGCTCGCACGTAGCTTCTTGTCTTTTCTTGATCATTTGGCTAATTATAAGTTGTTTTTTCATCACCATAGCCAGTATATCTAACATTTTTAAATCATTTTCATTCATTATTTTACTCCAGTCTTTTGGGACGGATCAAGCTGCTAGACAGGGACAGTCTTTGGACGGAAGAAACAATCACCAGCAACACAACTTTAAACGGGGTTATACACAGCATCTTGTTGTCCCCAAAGAGGTAATACGGGAGATGATTTTACTATTCTTCGTTTAGATATTTGAGAGATCTTATTTTACTAATAACAATAACCCAAATATTAATAAAAAGATAAATTTTAGGGAAAAAAAATGCCTTGCTTATGATTCAAGTATCAGTGATCTTAATCGATAAGTATGGACTTGTTGATATTTGCATATACCAATATGTACTCTCATCTTATAAATCATTTGCATCACAAGTGAATTGATGCTGTTGATGCAGATTTTCTCGCGTGCCTCAACAGTGCTTCGAACCTTCCAACAGTACCTCCAAACAGCTCGCTAAGGAACGTCTGAACCTTCTGCTCGCGGTTTTAAACAGCACCCGATCCTTTTGCTCGCGATAAGTTCGAGCAGGATTGCCTCCTTTGTCCGGGTCCACTGCCTCTTCTGAATGATGATTTCCGGACCGCACTCACGTAAAACCGGTCGGGGTCGCCGGCGTTCCTACGAAAACCCTCCGACGCTCAAGTCAAGAATCGGTTTCTTTTTGGTATCTCCTTAGTGAGGGAGACCGGAAAGATGAAAGGGTATTATTTCGCCCCTTTTGGATGTAAATGGTGTTTTTGAGAAAGTCTGATGAGAGAAATTTGGAAAGGAAGAACTCATTATCCAGCTACTGAGAATCCAACTTCTCTTTAGTGAATTCAAATGCCAACCTTTGTGCCGCTCTCCTTCGCTTCCTTTTATACTGCTTTTTCCCGCTCTTTTCTCTTTCCAGTCGTCCACTCCCACGCTTAATGGTATCCGGGTCCCTCCGACAACAGTTTGGCGAATATTCCCTGTGGATGAGCGATCGCTCCTTTAACCCGATTCACGTGGCTGATCACCATGCCTGCAAGCGTGCAGTGGAACGATGACACCTGGTGGCACGTGCCGACCACCGACAACAAAGGTCATCTCTCCACCACGCTGGGACCCTTGTCGACATCAAAAGGTGTGCTGGATTCTAAGATAACTGGCCGGGTTGTCCTAGGCTCGGGTTTTGTCCAACATGGCTCGTGGATCTCATGCGAGCAGTGAGCGATGTGCCTCGACTCGACCTCGACCGCCTTCGACTGTATGATGACCTCGAGCGGTGCAGGAGCTCTCGACCTGACCAGCCTTCGACCGTAAGGATGACCTCGAGCGTGCAAGGAGCCTCGACCTCGACCGCCTTGACCGTAGGATGACCTCGAGCAGGCAAAGAGCTCTCGACCTCGACCAGCCTTGACCGTAAGGATGACCTCGAGCAGCAAGCGAGCTCTCGACCTCGACCAGCCTTTGACCCGAGGGGTCGCTCTGCCAGGTTACCATCGTGAGTCTAGCTTGAGCCTAAGGGCTTCGAGGGTTTGTCCGATATTTACCCCATAAACCGTGAAGGGCTTTTGGGGCCTGTCTGATATTTTACCCAAACACCAGCCCCTCGCTCTAGTCTTTGAGTGAGCGAGATAAGACCGAAACTCAAGAATGACGGGCCGACTCGCGCCTTTTAAACTTCCCCATGCTTCCCAACCTGCCTCGCCACTCGAATCATTTCTCATTTAAGACGGACACGTGGTCGATCCCACCACAGATTTGAATTTGAAGCGACGCGACCTAAAAGGTCGTGTCCTCGAAACGCACGCCGCCACTCGAAAGGACGCTGCCTTCCTCTTTAAAAATCCCCAACTTCTTCACTGCTCTCTATTTGCTCACTTCTCATTCAAATTCAAAATTCATCCGCTCTCCTCGCTTATCTGGCCTTCTTCTTTCCTCACAGGCGGCTCCGGCCACCCACACTTCCTTTCGTGTCCGTGTACCACTCAATTTTCCATTTCACCACTGCTTCTTCCTCTCGCATCTTGTTATTCCATACCCTTAAAATGTCGACCCCCAAAGAACCCTGCAGAGGATGTCAACGGAGGACTCTTCCTCTTCTAGCTGAGGCACGCCTCCCGAGTATAATCCCCGTGAGGGATTCTAGTCCCGAGAGGGAATTACCCGTGGTCGAGACCCACCAGCATCGTAGGGTAAGGGCCACCAGAGGTCCGAGCTGGGAATACCCCATCGACTACTTGAATGTTAAACCACTCATTCGGAGTCGAATGGACTTAGGAAACCTACCACATTCCCGATAGTGTAATTCCGAGGTTGCTAGCAGGTGAAATCCTCACCGTCTCCCATGGGTTTACAACCTTCTATTCGGAGTGCTTGCAGTGGGTTAGCCGCCTCCAACCTTTATTTTGGCCGGTTTTGTCCGGTTTCGTCCGCCCTCAGGCAACCGAACCCGAATGGGCGGAGAGTCCTTTCCGGCTCTTCGCTTGTGGAAACGTCGCGATCCGATGAGCCCTCGGTAGGGAAATCGACACCTCTACCAGCCTTAAGTGTAGCCCAAAGCGATGCTTGGTTGGTATTATCTTACCTCCAACTCAAGGGTAGAAGCCCATCACCGATCTCCCTACCTCCTGTGGCAACCGGAAGAGCAAATTCTTCTTCGCTGGGAGAGTGGGGCACGCCTGACTCAGAATGAGGAGTTCCTCCAGCCTGCATGCATTTCGCATTCCGTGTCATTTATCCGCCTCAGGATTTCATTTTTAGTTCCTCTATTCATGCGCCTGCTTTCATTGTCTTGCTCGGTTGTTTTTGCAGCCTCCCGAGTGCTTCTTATTCAATTAACAGTCACTTCAAGCACGCAGTGCATCGCTCTTGCAAACGCAAGCTCGCAGTGGAGTCGCTGACACCTCGTAGCTTTTAGAGTCCAATCTAATTCCAAGTGAAGAAATGATCGGCGGATGCGCGAAGCTGCTGCACAGTGCGCTGGGGACAATCAAGCTCGCGAGTACATCAAAAGACCACGAGCCGAGCGAGGTGCCCCACCTCCACCACCGAGCTTCGCTCTTCTTCGGCCGACAGTCGAGCGTGCAGAGCAGTGGTCCTCCTCGCAGGAGATGAGAACTCGCTCCCTGCCAAGCAGCAGGCAGAGCGAGTCACCGTACCGCCCGAGCCTTATCAAGGCTTTTAATGAAGAGTCGACCGACTGTGTTTCTCGACGAGATAATCCTGCTCTCCCTAAGCGCCAGCAAGATCTTCCAACTGGCCTCCTCTAGGCATTGGTATCTCGCAACTGTGCTCAACGAGATTACTCCGAGTTCCCGTGAAGAACTCCGCAAAGCGTTCGTAGCTCGAGCAGTGCTTTTAATGAGCAGTAGGAGGAGAATCGTGTTCACTGGAGGAAAATATAAGTTTTGCAGAGAAAACAGCAGCAGGTCGACTCAAGGTCTCCGGGCTTGAAAGTGGAGTCGATCGAGGTCAAGAGCGAGTCAAGCATGCTCGAAAAGACCTCGGACACTCGGAAGTCTTGTTACGAGCAGCTCACTGAGGAGAAGCTCGCCTGCTTTCGTGAGCAACAGATAATCCGAGGTCCAGCTTGCACATCGAAGTACAACACCTAGGCACTCCACCACGATCGCCTCGATGTATGCTTGCAAGGCATACCCCGAGCCGACATGTCCACTGGTCAAGTGGTATGTAATCGAGTACATGAGCAACCTCAGTAGCTACTTCATCCGAGCCCTAGCGCTGGTCAGCTGAGCCTGGCCTCTTCTTCCAAAGGCTCCTCCCGCTGGTGACCTCCCTCCTCGCTGATGCTCTCGTCAAGTTCCTCGCCGACGCCTCACTGTGTCCTTCCTCCCGCCTCCTCCCTGCTGTGGTCCCACTGCCGCTGATGTTCCTGCATTGACGCCGCTTCTTCCCCGCTGCAATAACTTGACACTTTTTTTTTTTTTTTTTTTTTTACATATGTAATCTTTGACTTGAAATAAAGAGACACATGTTTTCAACAATTCTATCGATCGCTAGTGTACATACATTCCTGCCTTCTACGTTAAGTTAACTTTGAATGTGCTTGCCCAGTAAAAATTTTCTAAGTGTTGTACATCCTTTATTTATGAATGCATGGTAGAGTTTCGCTCTGACTTAGGCTAAATAAGCCTTATGTTTCTTTTGCGAGCTCATTTGACTTGCTCGATCGAGCCCGCGATTTGGCTCTTCATAGACAACGTCCCGCCTCGAACTTAGGCCTGTGGACTTTTGGACAAGGGGTTCCTTCGAACCCTGGCCGGCCTCAGAATCGACCCGAGGTCTTCGATAACACCCCGCCTCGGTTTTCAAATAACCCGAGCTGGGCACCGTCCCGCCTAATGAGTTAGGCTCTGGGACTTCTCGCCGAGGAGGTCTTCTTCTCCTTGAGCCTTTTAATCTACCCGAGCTCTTCAGATAATACTCCCGCCTCGGTTTTCGGATAACCCGAAGCTGGCACCGTCCCGCCTAATGAAGTTAGGCTCGGGACTTCTCACCGAGGAGGTCTTCTTCTCCTCGAGCCTTTTAATCTACCCGAGCTCTTCAGATAATACTCCCGCCTCGGTTTTCAGATAACCCGAAGTTGGCAACCGTCCCGCCTAATGAAGTTAGGCTCGGGACTTCATGCCGAGGAGGTCTTCTTCCTCGAGCCTTTTAATCTACCCGAGCTTCGAAAATACTCCCGCCTCGGTTTTCAACAACCCGAAGCTGGCACCGTCCCGCCTAATGAGTTAGGCTTGGGACTTCCGCCAAGGAGTTCTTCTTCCGCCGAGCCTTTTAATCGACCCGAGTTCCGATGACACTCCGCCTGGTTTTCAAATAACCCGAAGCTGGCAACGTCCCGCCTAATGAGTTAGGCTTGGGACTTCCGCCGAGGAGTTCTTCTTCCGCCGAGCCTTTTAATCGACTCGAGGTCTTCCGATGACACTCCCGCCTCGGTTTTCAAATAACCCGAAGCTTAGCAACGTCCCGCCTAATGAAGTTAGGCTTGGGACTTCCGCCGAGGAGCTCTTCTTCTTCCATTCTTTATTTTGAACTTGCATTATAAATGCTCGCTCTTATTTTTACATACATTTGTACTTTTACATATCCCATCTCGGGATGAAATATTTACATTAGCATTTCAATACAAGAAAACCTATCGAAAATACTTCCTCGTGAGTCATGCTGCTCCATGGCCTCTCGACCTCCTCGTCCATCCTGACGAGCCACCCAGATGCTCCGGGTCCCGCTAGTTGAGTGACTCGATATGGACCTTCCCAGCTTGGTCCAAGTACACCTTGTCTTGGATCTTTCGTGCTCGTTAACTTTCCTCAATACCCAATTACCCACTGAATCGGCGAACGTGTACATTCCGATTGTAATAACGAGCCACTCTTCGTTGATATTCCGAAATCTTGGCAGCTTATCCTTTCTCTTTTTCTTCCAAGAAGTCCAGCCCCGCACACATCCGCTCGTTGTTTTGCTCCTCGTCAAGTGTTCTCGTCCGGTGTGTCCCCATTCCTATCTCGATGGAACCACCGCTTCAGGTCCAAATGCCAAGGAGAATCGGGGTCTCCAATGGCTGCTTGCAGGTGTGGTTCTCAGAGCCCACAAGACACCAGTGCACTCATCCACCCAAGCCCTTTGCTCGCCCAAACTTTGTCTTCAAGAGGCGCTTTATAGTTTTATTCACGGCCTCTACTTGCCCATTGGCTCGTGAGCGAGGGAGAGCAAAACTTCAACTCTATTCCTGTGTTCGACGTAAGTCTCCGAACTTGCCATTATCAAACCGCCTCCCATTATCTGAGTGACCAATGCACTGGGAATCCCATACCGCAAATCACATTCTTCCAAATGAAATCGTGGTTTTACCTTCCGCGACGCCGCTCAAGGCTCCCACTTCGACCCATTCGGTGAAATAATCAATCGCGACTATAAGCATGGGTGGCGGATGCTCTCCTTTCTAGCAGTGGCCCAATCAAATCTATTCCCCATCGAGCAGAATGGCCATGGCGAGTTCATCGCCGTAAGGTTCTCCTGAGGTCGAGTCAGTGGTTAGCAAAGCTTTGCAGCTCTGCAGCCTTCGCCTTCTCCCGAGCATCTCGGTGCACGCGGGCCAAAATACCTCGCCTCAAGGCCTCGAAAGCCAAGGACCTCGAACCGGAGTGATTTCCACAGACTCCTCGGTATCTCTTGAGGACGTAATCAGCCTCCTCTTGGTCTAAACACCGCAGCAAGCGGAGAGTGTACCTCGCCTCATATAAGACCCCATCGACGAGAGTGTACCGGCCGCTTGCACCTCAATTTCCTTGCTCGCTTCTTATCACCGGCACCGTCCCTTCCTCGAGGTAGGAGATGATCGACCGCATCCGTGTGTTGCTCGTTGCTAGGTTCATCACCTCGTCCTCCCGCTCGATACTCGAGCGGTGTTTTGACTTCGAGAGGATAGATTTTGAAACTTGGGGTCCGAGGTGGCCGCCATGCGAGCTATCATATCCGCCGAAAATTCTTCCCCTGGATCTGCTCCACCTCGACAACTCGGAATTTTTCATTACCGCCTTACCTTCCAAGGTAGGCATCCATCTTCTCCCTTCGCTCGAAAGCTCTCGTCGAGGTGATTAGTTATCAACCGGGAGTCCGTTCTAAGCTTTATCTCCTCTCGCTTACTACCGAGGCGTAGCTTCAAGCCCGCTATTACTGCTTCATATTCGGCCTGACTGTGACTTCGAATTCTAATCTCACAACAGATTGCATCTCCACTCCTCCTGACCTTCGAGCACCACTCCTCGCCTCCCGCCTCCCGACTTCCATGGATCCATCTACCGTGACTACCCATGTATTGGTCAAGCCCTGGAGCTTGACGAGGGTTCGCCTCCGTCTCCTTTCCCTCGCTGCACTCGACCACCTAAGCTCGGCTAAAGATTGTGCTTTTATGGCCGCTCGGGTCGGTAATTAGCGTCAAACTCGCTCAACTCCACCGACCATTTAACCAACCTTCCGGAGGTCTCGTGCTTGTGTAGAGTTTGCCTCGAGGGCTGGTTAGTCAAGCACCACCACCGAATGTGCTTGAAAGTAAGGCCTCGCCTCGGCCGCCGCGACTGTGGCTAGAGCCCACTTCTCCATGGTCGGATACCGAGCTTCGCTTCAAAGAACGCCTCGCCGTGTAATACATGTGGTATCAGACTCTCGATTCCTCCCTTATCGAACCGAGCTTGTTGCCCATCGGGATACGGCCAAGCATGTAAACAAGACCTCTCCCGCTCGAGGTGTTGACAGAATCTGAGCTTTTAAGAAATACTCTTTCACCGCTGAACGCCTCCTCGCATTCAAGGCGTCCATTTCGCCTTCCCGCTCTTCTTCATTTCCTGAAGAAGACTCCTAGATTTATCGCTGGCTCGAGATACGAACCTCGCTGAGGGACGCTAGCTCACTGGCCCGACTCAGATCTCCTTGAGGTTACGAGGGACCTCATTTCTATCATCGCCTCGATCTTCTCCTGATTGGCCTCAATCCCCGCGACTCACCATAAAGCCTAGGAATTTTCCCGAACTCACTCCAAAAGCACATTTTTCTGGGTTTAACTTCATCTCAGACTTCCTCAGAGGGCGAAGGTCTCCTCTAGATGCTTTACATGCTCCTCCGCCTCTAGACTTGAGTGATCATGTCATCTACATATACCTCCATAGTCCGACCGATCAATGGCTTGAAAACCTTATTCACTAGCCTCCGACACGCTGCTCTCGCATTCTTTAGGCCGAAAGGCATGACCTTATAGCAATACAAATCTCGATCGGTGATGAAAGTCAGACACCCTCGTCTCGATCGGTGCATGGAATTCGGTTATATCCCGAGAATGCATCCACGAAGCTAAGAACCCGTGCTCTCAGCTAGTAGTCCACCAGCTGGTCTATCTTCGGTAGTGGAAAGCTATCTTTCTGGCAGTGCCTTGTTCAAATCTGTGAAATCAACACACATTCTCCATTTCCCATTTGCTTTCTTCACCAAGACTACATCTCGAGATCCATTCGGGTAGGACACCTCCCAGATGAATCCCGCTTCAGCAGCTTTTCAACCTCGCAGCTTAATGGCTTCAGATCTCTCCCGGTTCACGCACCTCCTCTTCGCTTTACCGACTTAAGATCTCTCCAGACCGCCACCTGTGACACGCCACCTCGGGTCGATCCCCAGATATCATCATGCGTCCATGCGAACACATCCGCGTGTGCTCGCAGCATTCCACCAACTTTTCCTTCAACGGCTCGCTAAGGCTCGAGCCGATCTCGACCTTCTTCCTGGGTCATCCTGTTCTCACCTCGAGCTCCTCCAGCTTCCCACCGGCTCTCGCCTCCGCTCTCGATTCCGCCTCGTGTCTAGCCGAGGTGACTGCGATTGTTTCTTTTGCAGCCACAAGATAGCAGCCTCCCGCCACCCTTCGGTCGCCTTTCACGACCCCTATAGTCCCATTTACTCGATACTTTAGTGGCTAGGTAATGGGTGAACACCACGCATTGGTCGATCCTCATAAATGGCCTCCCGTAATCGCTCGATATGGGCTGGTTTCATCTACCACCACGAAATCCAAAGATCATGTTCTTCTCGAAAGGTTTTGAGCCCATGGTTACCGCCTAACTTGATGATTCCTAGAGGTATTAGCTTTCCTCCCCGAACCCCTTCAAGCGAAGTGCTCAGATGCTCGAGGCTCACACTGCTATTCCTAAATCCTCGAGTGTGGATTTAAAAAGAATATCTACCGAGCTCCCCGAATCGACCAATATTCGATCAACTTCCTTATTCGCTACATTAGCTTTAACCACTGTGGCATCTTCGTGGGTACAAAGACCCCTCTTCATCTTCATCCGTCCACATGATTGGCACCGCCTAACCTTGGCCTTCTCGGTCGCAGGAGCAGTGAACAGGACTTCTACGGCAATGCAGATATCCGCAATAATTTTTTCGGCCTCGTTAGAACTTCCTACCATCGTTGGACCACTTGAAATCACCCTCGTGGATGGCGGTCTCAGATTCATTTCATAGGCCCCGGTCACCTTCCTCACCGTTGTTCAACCACCGGTGCCCTCCTTCTATTAACTCATCCGTGCATCGATTTCGACTAAATCTTCTACTCGGTTTTTCAAATCACCAAGACCGTGATGCGGTGTGACCACGGTCTCCATGGAAACCAGCAAATCGCCTCTTGCTCCGCCTCGGCTCAGGCGTGGTCATCTGGCGCTGGAGGGCTCAGCAGCCCACGCCTCGCCCACTCAAGTATCTCTTCAAGAGATACCTTCAACTTCAGATACTCGTCTGTAGTTAGTGGCTCTGCTCCACGACTTGACCGCCTCTATCCCCTGGAAGCTTCTGCTGGGGGCATGAACGATCACCCCAGCATGACTCACTTCAGTCTACTCTGTGGCTGGTCATGGATGTGTGGCCATCATGACGCCGATATTCTCTCGCGATCCCGGCTCGAGACCTCGCGGGTGGTTGGGAACCATCCGCGGTGGGGAACTCTCCGACACGGGTCAGACAGTGGTCGCCTTGGCCCTCGCCGCCTTGGAGCCTCGTGGTCCCCGGGCAGACTCCTTTCTCCTTCCGCCTTGCTCCAGATGACTTGTTCACTCCTCACCATGCAGCCTTTTCTTCTTCAATTACCATGTCCAGCTTTATTTGTTCAGACGCGTCCGAATATGAACTGATCAAGGACTTCGCAGTTATACCATGGTCTCCCCATCCGAACACCCTCTTTCAATCCCCTTAGAGCTCTGGGATGGTCGAACGCACCAAGATCTAGGACCGATCTATGGTATCTTTTGATAAACTCCCGAGGGACTCCCTTCTTTCTCGCCTCACCTCCGATGACCCATCATGTCATCCTCGTGGTCACCGCTGCTCAAATTGTTCCGCGAACTCCCCGCACATCTGCTCAAAACTCAAGATACTTCCCGTGGAGCTCATGCAGTACCATTCTCTCGCCCTTCCCTCAAGAGCGAGCGGAAGGCCCCGTGACTCTGCTGGCCGACAGCACCTTGCACTCGCCGTGTCATCGAACCGCTCTATGCGTATTAATGGGTCACTCTTTCCCGAATATTGCAGATCCGGAAGCGAAAGTCACGTGGTATCGTGACACCCATAATCTCCGGCGAGAGAGGAGATTCATTGTCCAAAGATTATTCGCCAGCTTGACTCTTTCTTGCCTCCAAGATCTTCCACCACTTGCGCCTAACTGCTGCACCTCTCCCTCCAACTCCTCCGCGACGAGAGGTCAGCTGTCTCCTCGCAAATGCTGGCGAGACCCCTTCCTCCATGTTTGTTTCTTCTCTCACCGCAACATTTGGTGCCCTAGGTCTTGGGCTTCATCTCCCGCTTTTCCGAACACGAGCATTCCTCGATCGGACTCCGGACATCGCTGCAGGCTTTTCTCTCGTCCTTCCCCGAATTCTTGTAATAGGAGGTCATAATTTCAACTGCTTTTCCATCCGATCCATCCTTTCCTGGATCTCCCTGCTCGGGCCTCATTGGCCACTTCTCTCGTAGTCATCGATTCCTCAGACTTACACCTCTTCTACCGCTTCCCTCATCGCTGTGATTTCGTGTGTCTTCAATGTAATAGAAATCGGCTTTCAGGCCGATCCCCACAGCACTGCGCCAAAAGATGTTGATGCAGATTTTCTCGCGGCCTCAACAAAGGCTTCGAACCTTCCAACAAGATTTCCAAACAACTCGCTAAGGAACGCCTCGAACCTTCGTCATGGCTTTAAACAAGACTCGATCCTTCCGCTCGCGATAAGTTCGAGCAGGATTGCCTCCTTTGTCCCGGTCCACTGCCTTCTTCGAATGATGATTTCCTGACCGCACTCACGTAAAACCGGTCGTGGGTCGCCAGGCGTTTCCGCGAAACCCTCCGACGCCAAGTCAAGAATCGGGTTTCTTTTTGGTATCTCCTTAGTGAGGAGACCTGAAAGATGAAAGGGTATTATTTCGCCCCTTTTGGATGTAAATGGTGTTTTTGAGAAAGTCTGATGAGAGAAATTTGGAAAGGAAGAACTCGTTATCCAGCTCACTGAGAATCCAACTTCTCTTTGTGAATTCAAATGCCAACCTTCGTGCCGCTCTCCTTCGCTTCCTTTTATACTGCTTTTCCCGCTTTTTCTCTTTCCAGTCTGTCCACTCCCACGCTAATGGTATCCGAGTCCCTCCGACAACCAGTTTGGCGAATATTCCCTGTGGATGAGCGATCGCTCCTTTAACCCGATTCACGTGGCTGATCACCATGCTCGGCAAGCTGCAGTGGAATGATGACACCTTGGTGGCACGTGCCGACCACCGACAACAAAGTGTCATCTCTCCACCATGCGGGACCCTTGTCGACATCAAAAGGTGTGCCGTGATTCTAAGATAACTGGCCTGGGTTGTCCTAGGTCGGGTTTTGTCCACCGTGCTCGTGGATCTCGCGAGCAGGTGAGCGATGTGCTCGACTCTCGACCTCGACCAGCCTTGACCGTAAGGATGACCTCGAGCGTGCAAGGAGCTCTCGACCTCGACCAGCCTTGACCGTAGGATGACCTCGAGCGTGCAAGGAGCTCTCGACCTTGACCAGCCTTGACCGTAAGGATGACCTCGAGCAGCAAAGAGCTCTCGACCTCGACCAGCCTTGACCAAAAGGATGACCTCGAGCAGGCAAGGAGCTCTCGACCTTGACCAGCTTTGACCTGAGGGGTTGCTCGGGCTAGGTTACCATCAGGAGTCTAGCTTGAGTCGGAAGGGCTTCGAGGGGTTTGTCTGATATTTACCCCATAAACCAGGAAGGGCTTTTAGGGGCCCGTCTGATATTTTACCCAAACAGATGCAAAAGAAAAAGAAAAGATGGGAATAGTCTACTATCCTACAATGTAGAAAGATAGCACAACTGTCACAAATTAATGCAAGGAAACAGCTCCCAGAAATAAATGCATGAGAAGAGCTTTTTGTCAAAAAAAATACCACATTATGTCATGAAGTTACTTTCAAAGGCTTACTATTTGAACTGCATTTTTGACTCTCTAAACTACATAGAATTAGAATATATTAGCTTATCACTTAATTTGATGAAGAAAGAATACAAGAAACATATCTTTAACAGCTGTCGCCTTGCAAGCACATATACCACCACATATACATTGTATATATACATATACATACTCAGCATTGCCATTACAGTGCAAAGAGCAGAAGGAGAGATATGGGAAGCTATGCTGAAGGTGGAATTACCGAAACTAAGGCACCGGAAAAGCATCAAACTGATATTGATGTCAATGGTAATCCTCTATGTCTCTCTTTAAAAACTAAATTTTCTTTTCTTTTTTTTTTTTTTTTAAAAAAAATTATGAATCAAGGCATTGTCATTTTAATTATGCAGAAGGTGAAGAAGTTAATGACAACCCAATTGAGGAAGTTAGGCTCACTGTTCCAATCACAGATGACCCTTCAGAGCCAGTTCTAACATTTCGAACATGGATTCTTGGGATAACATCATGTTGCCTTCTGGCATTTGTAAACCAGTTCTTCGGTTACCGCCAGAATCAGCTGTCTGTTAGTTCAGTTTCAGCACAAATTCTTGTTCTCCCAATTGGAAAGCTAATGGCTGCCACACTTCCAACAAAGCAAATGCGAGTCCCATTTACAAAATGGTCATTTTCATTGAATCCAGGGCCATTCAATCTGAAAGAACATGTGTTAATCACCATTTTCGCTGGCTGTGGAGCAAGTGGTGTTTATGCAGTAGGCATAATCACAATTGTCAAGGATTTTTACAACAGAAGTCTGCATCCAGTCGCAGCCATGTTGCTAGTACAGACTACTCAGGTACAATTGGATACTCATTTCATATTTTTCACCTTACATTCTGTATTACGTATAATTAAACTGAAAATTTTCTATTTATCACGAAATTAATCGCCTTTAACTTTATGTGGCCATTGAATTTTCTTCATAAGACTTTAGGAAATGATATGTTCGATACTGTTTGATTCCAAAAATGGATTAACATTGTATGCATTTTGGTGAAATTTAGCTGCTTGGATACGGGTGGGCTGGTATGTTCAGAAAATACCTTGTCGATTCTCCTTACATGTGGTGGCCTTCAAACCTGGTTCAAGTCTCTTTGTTCAGGTACTCATCTATCTCAGACATCGAAAAATCCGTGTGCCTGGTCCTGAACTACAGAGCTATACCCTAATATGGGAAAAATGATAAATATGCCAACTGCAGGGCGTTACATGAGAGAGAAAGGAGACCCAAGGCGGGACTAACTAGACTACAATTCTTTCTTCTTGTTTTCATAGCCAGCTTCAGTTACTACATCATACCAGGATATCTTTTCCCTTCACTTTCTGCTCTCTCCTTTGTTTGTTGGATATGGAAGGACTCAAGTACAGCACAAAAACTTGGTTCTGGCCAACAAGGGCTTGGCATTGGCTCATTTGGTCTTGATTGGTCAACTGTTGCTGGCTTCTTAGGAAGTCCCCTAGCCACACCATTCTTTTCCATTGCAAATATCGTGGTTGGGTACATTTTGTTTCTCTATGTCCTTGTTCCCATTGCTTATTGGTCTAATGCATTTGAAGCCAAGAAATTCCTGTTGTTTTCCTCAAAAACTTTCGACTCTGATGGCCAAATCTACAACATTACCAGAATCCTGAATGATAAATCCTTTGATCTTGACAAAATTGGCTACCATAATTACAGCAAAATCTATGTCAGTGTGATCTTTGCCTATATATATGGATTGAGCTTCGCAACTCTGATGGCTAGTATTTCACATGTAGCACTTTTCGAGGGAAAGTAAGCATCTTAATTTTTCAATCTAGAACTGTTTATTGACAGGAATTATCTTGTTCTGATGACCTTCTAATGGTTTTCTTTTCTTTAATATGTAAAACAATGAGTAGAACAATTTGGGAAATGTGGAAGAAGGCAGCCACAGCTGTTAATGATAAGTTTGGTGATGTGCACACGAGACTGATGAAGAAGAATTATGAAGCAGTACCTCAATGGTGGTTCCAAGCTATCTTGCTCTTAACCTTTGCCCTTTCGCTCTATGCTTGTGAAGGGTTCGGTAAACAGCTTCAGCTTCCATGGTGGGGACTTTTACTAGCTTGTGGCATGGCATTCTTTTTCACATTACCAGTTGGTGTGATTCAGGCCACAACAAATCTGGTATTTTCCTAATAACTCAGCATTCACTATTTATACACCATATACTAAAAACTTATAACAGTAACAAATGCATAAATCACCACCTCATTACGCATAGATCACTCGAGAACCAATATGCTACTTCCGAATAAAATGTGTTTAATCTGCAGCAAACAGGCCTAAACGTTATAACAGAATTGGTAATCGGTTATATGTATCCTGGGAGGCCCCTTGCTAATGTGACTTTCAAGACCTATGGTTATATCAGCATGTCCCAAGCCCTTGGTTTTCTTGGAGACTTCAAATTAGGACACTATATGAAAGTCCCTCCCAAATCCATGTTCATTGTTCAGGTACTTTAACTACGTAAAAAGCTTATGCTACTCTATATTGTCAATCTTTACGCGTGATTAATTTGTTTTAACTTTATTTTGAAATGCACCTTTAGTTAGTAGGAACTTTGGTTGCTTCAACTGTCTACTTCGGCACAGCATGGTGGCTTCTCACATCTCTTGATAACATCTGCAACCCAAGTTTGCTGCCGGAGGGGAGTCCCTGGACGTGCCCTGGTGATGAAGTTTTCTACAATGCTTCAATCATCTGGGGAGTTGTTGGACCACTCAGAATGTTTACAAACAAGGGCAACTATCCACAAATGAACTGGTTCTTCCTAATAGGCTTTCTTGCCCCATTTCCAGTATGGCTGCTTTCGCGCAAATTCCCCGAAAAGAAATGGATCAAGAGTATTCACATGCCCATCCTCTTGGGAGGACCATTAAGCTTTCCATCGGCTAAAGCTGTAAACTATACGAGCTGGGCAGCTGTTGGAATTTTCTTCAACTACTATGTCTTCAGAAGATACAAGGGATGGTGGGCGCGACACAACTATATCTTATCAGCTGCTCTTGATGCTGGAGTTGCTTTCATGGCTATACTGATTTACTTCACGCTGCAGTCTAATGATATTTTTGGTCCACAGTGGTGGGGACTGGATTCTACTGATCATTGCCCATTGGCAAAATGCCCTATAGCTCCAGGGATCAAGACTGATGGCTGTCCTGTGCTTTGATATGTTCATAATTACAACAAATTGTGCATGCACATAAAATTTGAAAAAGAAACAAAATATGAGAAATCTACCGGATGGAGAAGTTAAAGTTGTAAAATGTTATCAGCAAAAGTTTCTAGAAAAATGTAATATGTTAATTAGTGTGTTAATGACATATCATATTAATAAACTCTAAGAAAATGATAATATTAAGATTTTAAATAGTTGAGTCATAACTAGAGTTTTAATTTAACTCTTAATGTTATACGTCATTCATTTATTGAGTTATGAATATCATAACTAATAAAATTACTTAACTATTATTTAATAATGAATGTCACGTTAATTAGGACTTAAATTAAAATTTAAATATTAGTATTGCTCTTTATTTTTATTCTTTTTCGTTTAACCTCTTGCTTTTGAGCAAATTACAGTAATAGACATGAAAGGGTTAAACAAAACAAACAAGATATGGGAACACAATAAATCAAACCGCTTGTGGCTGGCACGTAATTTTCTTTTGCGTAGTTTGTCGGATTAAGCTAAAACTCTTTCTTAGATGTTGAAGTTTACGGAATGGTTATGCAATGGATTTTTAAATAATAATAATAATAGGTTTTATTAAATTTGATATGGATTTTTAATAGATTGTTTTAAAAAAACTATATTTTAAAAAGAAAAAAAATATAAAAATAGTGTGTGATTTATTTGTGTGAAATTTTGGAGTCAAATGAGAGAGTGAGAAATAGAAATTAAATCACAAATTAAATAATAATAATATATATTATTTTAAAAAAGAAGAAAAGTATAAATAAAAAATATAATAAAAACCAAATGATTTGACATCACTTAGAGAAGGAGACCGTAAGTAAAATGTTATCTTTTAATGTAAATGAAGACCAAAAACACTAAAGACAAGTTGTTTTATACACTTTTGTCTATATTAGATAAATACAAAAATTGTGGTCAAATTTATTTTTGTGAAAAGTAAAAGTGGGTCTAGCAAACAAATATTCTACTTTTTTTTTTGAAAATTTGAGAAAATGATAGTTTTAAATTATCGGTTATAAGAAATGACAAGTTTCAAAATATTTTTATAATTATTATAAATATCAGCTTTATTTTTGTTATAAAGAAGGGCTCTCGACTATAGAAAATATAATGAAAACTAAGTGATTTGACATTAGGTGAAGGTGGAGACATTAAGTAAAATGTCATCTTTTAACAGGATCTATGTAAAATGTAAACCAAAAATATTATAGACAAGTTGTTTTATACATTTTTGTCTACATTAGATAAATACAAAAATTGTGGTCAAATTTATTTGTGTGAAAAACAAAAACAGGTCTAGCAAACAGTATTTTACTTTTTAAAAAATGACAAAATGATAATTTTCAAAAACCTCCCCTGAGGTTTATTGTATTCTCACTTAGATAGAAAGTATTCGCATACTCTCAGTAACCTCTCCTATTAGTATATATATAGGGTAGATGAAGGCAAGATTGTAATTAAACACGTCAACGATTAAAATATTCAGATAAACTTAACATTTTTACATTGGGCTTCGGAAATTATTTGAGCTTTATTAATATCCAATGGAGAATAAGTTGAAGCACACTTTTAGTCAATAGACATTAACTTAATAAAAAATACTAATCTCTTTACTCCATAAATCTAAAGCAACCAAAGCTCAAAACGCATTTCGTTTTCTCTCTAATGCTTTGATCAAATACTTTGGCCACAAATTAAAGAACATGATGACAAAGCAACTCTAATATTGACAAAGAATGATTCACAACTGCGAGATGCGAGTGTACTGACCACTGAATTTCACTGACAATCGGCCAATTATCCCACTGTTTTTGTTCCATAAATGAAGTATATGAATCAAATTCTTTCATTGTATATTCGTTTTATTATCTAAAATTGGCAGTCTTGGTGAAAAATTAACAAATGGGTTTTGAAAATTACTTAAGATCGTTAATGTTGCTTCCGATTTTGTCCATAGTTTAGTGTTAGTTGTAGTTAAATGAGTATTACAAAAGCATGTTGAAGACAGAGCTAAATTCTATGCTACCCTATGAATGATTGAAAATGGGTCTTGAAAATTGTTTGATATTTAGTTGTTTCTTCAGATTTTTTTTTCTACATATTCATGATAGTTATAGTTAAATTAAAGATGAAAATATATGTTGAAGATAGCTTCAAGTACATATAGGCAGTATTATGTTAAAAATGAAATAGTTTGTTGTAGTCTTTTGTGTTGGATTAGTAAGTTTAGGATGTACATGAGCTATTCCAGTTGCATATCTGCTTTTATTCGAGAAAAAAAAAAGTTTCAATAGTGAAGAAACATTTCGTGGCTTTATTGAGGTATGCACTGAAATTACAAAGTAATGGTTACTGAATGTAGAAAAATTAGATAAATTTGTGATAGAGAAATTATACTGACCTTATGATTGGTGATAATTTGTTGTTTCTGTATAAATGAAAGCATATTACTATTAAATTGTTGTCTTTCAATTTATATTTTGTAATATCATTTACTTCATTTTTGTTTCTTTAAGTTAATTTTTAAAATTTTATTTATAATGCAATTTTAGACCACGGCTCCGCTCAGATTCAATGAAGTTACACACATCATTTTATTCCGTAATTGGAGAGGTCAAGGCATGACTAATGAAGCATACAAGGAAGCTGCATTGCATGCCAAGGAGTATATCCTTGTCGGTGACATTTTCCACATCATATTAAGTCAACATTATGAAAGGAAAACTCTTGCAAACTTCATTTGAAATATATAAAGCACTCGAGATGTTAATCCAAGTCCATACACGACTTAGTTACAAGTTTGCATGCTTTTCCTTAATAATATTTGTTGAGAGAAAATAATATTTAGTTTCCAAGCTTTTTGTTTTTTCTTTTTTTCTCTAATCATGCTAAATAGTGTATACTAGTGGCTTCTAGTCTAGAAATTCTTACCCCTGTGAAGAAGATTAGTAATACTCGAAGGAATTTAGGATGATTGATTTCACATTTTTTCCTCTCTTTCCTTAAGTTTTGATTTTAGGAATGCACAATAATTATATAAGATTTGTTTCTCACTATGTGCTTCTGTGAGTTTATCATGGATTAATTTTTTTTGTTATCAGAATTTTTGTTTGTGTTGTTGTGATGATTGCGGATGTTCAACTTCTATCATTATTTATAGAGAAAGATTACTAATCAACCCCTTGGCATTGTTAGAAGAGGCAAGACTCATCGAAGAAGGTCTAGTGTTTGAAAAAGAAATTTTGAATGATAAAAAGCAATGTGCGAACCATATTATACTTATTGAATTTCGAAGGAATGATGTTGGAAAAGTTTATTCATAATTTTATTAGGCCTTTTTTTTTTTTTTGTTTCATGAACTTGTCTATCTTGGTTTTATGGTATACTGGACATTGCCCTTGCTCCGAGAACCATGGACTTCCCAATCTGCAGCATATATAACATTTATATTCATACAAAGATGTGGATAAGTGAAGGGAATAGATCGCTATGGTTGACAGAGTGCCCTAATGGCAAGCAAAAGGAGTGCAAGAACAAAGTTGTTGCTCTCGCCTCGTGCCATTGGTGTCGCAGAATCCTCATTCATTGATAAATGATCAAAATTTATGCCTTTATGGAGTCTCTTGATTTTTGTTGAAAGAGTTTGTGAGTGTGAGTGTGTGTGTGTGTTTTTATTAAAGAGTTTTTAAATTGTTGATGCGGAGATAAAATGATAATTGACGTGATGGTTTGATCATCGATGAAGGAATATGAATGCTTTATTTTGTATCTTGACTTTGAGAACCAAGTTAAAGTAAAATAAAAAAAAAAAAACCAATTTTTTCCTTTTTTAAAAAAATTCAATTTTCTTTTTTCATTTAGCTAAGTCATTTGAAAAATGACAAAAAGGTGATTTCGTATTTTCATTTTGTTTATATTTATTGGCACCAAAGCAAATATGATGCTCTTAACCAGTAGTTCATTAATCTTATTATAAAAATGCATTGTTTCATCAAAGAAATTTTGGTCATTGTATCAGTTTAGAAACGATTTAAGGATGTGAATATTAAGGTCAAGGGAGGTAATTGAGAATACACGGATATTTTATATTTAAGTGAGAATACATTAAACTTCAAGGAGGTTTCTGAAAATTATCCTTTGAGAAAATGATAATCTTTACAATAAATTATTATAAATCTCAGCTTACATTTAAATTATTATAAATCTCAGCTTACATTTTATTTGAACTTTAATGACATGGATGAAGTTGATGCGCTAAAGATCGCGTTATATTACTTTGCAGATAGAGTACTCAATGGTAGAAAATATGAACGTGTACCGAATTCGTTATTGTTAAACTATCTTGATGATCTTGAGTACTTTAGAAGTCTTCCATGGGGTCGTTTATCCTGGAAAACGGTATATACAAGTTTGGACACTCGCATTGAACCGTAAAATGGAGGCTTTCCGGGTAATACTCTTAAAGAGGTGAAGTATAACATTTATGACTTTTGTCCTAGAGTGCAGGTGCGTTTCAAATATATATGAATTTTTTCTATACAATGTATTTTTATTTTTTTTCCTAACTTTGTATTTTCACATGTTGCGAGCTTGGTTGTTTGAAGTAATTGATGGTTTTGTAGCGGAAAAGTGGGCCATCAAGACAAAAAGAAGACTCTCGCATATTGAAGTGGGAAGGTGTTTCCTCCTCGAAAATAAGTTTTTCAAGTGTATAAGTTTTATAACGACAATACACGTGTCGTAAGTATTAAGTTTCATCGAGGTGTACTACTTTATACGCCGATGACTAATTTCAATTATTTTATTACCGTGAGATTTTTAAGAAAACACTCAATCCGACTCACGCAGGAGAATGATATATTATTTTTGAGAAGCGTAAAGGATTATGAAATATTAATCCCTCATTGGGTTCATAATGTAAGTTAATAATTGAATTCAATTATTATATTATTATAATTTCTTCAATTGCCATAAGTTGTTTAAGTAATCAACTGTATCAATATTGCAGCATCACCCCAATATACCACCCAACAAAGATAAAGTGGACGATCAGCCACATATTGAACATGATTATGAAACACACGATCATGCACCAGAATCATACGAATATAAAGTGGATGATGAACCGCCTGTTTATGATGAATATGAAGCCGCAAGAGAGGTTAGATGCTTGATTATGTCATTCTGGTGCATAAAATGGATTTATGTTATTGACATGAAAGAAACAATGACCAAGATAATGTCGGATGCTAAGGCTGAGCGGAATGAACAAATACAGTTTAGAAAAGAACAAAGAGAGTTTGTAAAATCTGTAATGGGGTTTATTAATTCATATACTGAGAATTCAAAGAAGCATTATTACAGTGATACTCCGATGACTATTGTAACAAACATGTCTTCCCCTTCAATTGGAATTTCTATACAGAGTGCCAAAAGCTTGATCCTATCTACTTGTCGAAGTTGCCCAGCCCTACAATGCCCTTATCAGTTGTCACTAGCTAAGAATTAATGTTAGTTTTAATTGTTTTGATTTGACGAAATTTTGAATCAAAGATCAGTGTTATTATCACCAAAATTTCGCACATTAATATTATCAGGTTGTCAAAATGTAGATTTCAAGGATGTTTTTATTGCAATAAGGCATCTAATCTCATGAACTAATGTGTTTTATCTGTAAACTACGAAAATCGTGAGGATGTCGGTGTTGTAACCAACAAAAACCTCTTTTACTTAAGTCAAAAGACCAAGGATTGCAGGTCGCAGCAATAATAACTTAAAGAGAAAGAGAGAGAAAGAATTCTATCTTTTGAACTCGTAAAACCGTAATACCTACATAATGAGCGGGTTGGTCTTTTATAAAAGGTCTTTATTGAGTTTGTGTCGTATTTGATTATTTTAAGGAGATGACATGTATGTAAATTTATACATAGTTTTAGTCAAAAAACAAAATCTCAAATTTAGTCATATTAAGTTTAACCTCACAATATTTATGGTCAGGAAAATATGTTGACGAAATTTTGAATAAAATATCAGTATTGTAATTTGCTCACATGAAAGGATGAACAGTTGTATATATTTATTATTTTTAATCACTTTTAGTTGCAAAGTATACTAGAAATCATCCTTGTATAGCAATAAGGAAGTGATGACTATTGCAACAAACATATCTTTATCTTAAATTGTAATTTCAATATTTGAGAGGGTGTGAAAAGCTCGACTCTATCTACTTGTCAAAAGTTACACTTTTTTTCCTTTATGCGACCATGCAATACTCTTGTTAGTGGTATCACTAGCTAAGAGTTAATGTTAGTTTTAATAGTTTTGGTTGATGAAATTTTGAATCAATATCAATGTTGTTATTTGTCTAGAGGAAAGGATGGACAATCTTTGTTATTATTTTCTTTTTCATATGTCTTTTGGTGGCAAAGGTTACCATAAGTCATTCTTGCACAGCGACAATGAAGCGATGACTATTGCAACAAACATGTCTTTATTTCAATTGTAATTTCCATATTTATTTATTTTTTCATGACTTTTGGCTGCAAACTACAAACGAGACTGGAAGTCATCCTTGTAAAACGATAAGGAAGCGATGACTATTGCAACAAACATGCATTTATCTTAAACTGTAACTTCCATATTTGAAAAAATGTGTATGAAAAACTCAACTCTAATTACTTGTCCAAGTTGTCCATTTTTGTCTTTACGCAGCTTGCAATGCTCTTGTCAACTGTCATTAGCTAAGAATTCATGTTAGTTTTAATTGCTTTGATTGATGAAATTTTGGATCAAATTTAAGTTTTATTATTTATTTAAACGAAAGGATGGACAATCATATTTATTATTATTTTTTCATATGACTCTTGGTTGTCAGGAAGACCATAATTCATCCTTGTATTGCAATAAGGAAGTGAAGATGATCAAAACCTATCTTCGTCTTTAATTGTAATTTCAAAATTTAAAAGGGCGTGAAATGCTCGACTCTGTCTACTTGTCCAAGTTGTCCATTTTTTTTGCCTTTACGTGGCCCTACATTGCTATTGTCAGAAGTGTCACTAGCTACGAATTAATATTAGTTTTAATTGATGAAATTTTGAATCAAATATCAATATTGTCATTTGTTTACATGAAATGATAAACATTCGTAATTATTATTTTTTTCTCAGATGACTTTTGGCTGCAAATAATATTAGAAGTCATCCTTGTAAGGCGACAAGGAAGTGATGACTATTGCAACAAACACGTCTTTCTCTTAACTTGTAATTTCCATATTTAAGAGCGCCAAAAGCTTGATCCTATCTATTTGTCCAAGTTGCCTGGCCTTGCAATTCTCCTATCGGTCGCCACTAGCTAAGAATTAATGTTAGTTTTAATTGTTTTCATTGACAAAATTTTAAATCAAATATCAAGTATTGTTATTTGTTTACACAAAAGGATATATAATCATATTTATTATTATTTTTTCATATTCCTTTTGATTATAAAGAAGACCAGAAGTCACCCTTTGCAATGACAAGGAAGTGATGACCATTGCCACAGACATATCTTTGTAATTTCCATATTTGAAAGGGTGTGAAAAGCTGTCTCTATCTACATGTCCAAGTTGCCATTTTTCTACCTTTAAGTGGCCCTGCAATGCTCTTATTATGAGTGTGACGAGCTAAGAATTAATGTTAATTTTAAATATTTTGATTTGACAAAATTTTGAATCAAATATCAGTGTTGTTATCACCAAAATGTCACACATTGATATTATCAGGTTGGCAAAATGTAGATTTCAAGGATGTAGACGGTGTGAAAAGGTCTACTCCATTTGTCCAAATAATCTTTTTCTTTTTTCTTTTTTTCTTTACGGGGCATTGCAACACCTTTTTTGTCACTGGCTAAGAATTGTGATCATTGATATTTAAAGTAAATGTTAAATCAAAGCCGTTGATTGCACTCAAAAGCAGGACGAAGACAATCGGAGACTTAGACTTCTCTTAATTATATCAATTTCAAAAAAATCAAAGAAAACTAAAATTAGAGCGAAAGATTTTATTTTATTTTATAATGAATGACAAAGTCTAAATAAAATTGATAACTTCCTTTAAAATTTTCTATAATTTTTAAGGTTGAAATTCAAGTCACTAACTAAAAAATTGAAGTCACTCGACCACACTTGTGGAGAGGATGAAGACACGGTTTTATTGAAATTGTTTAGTACAAAAATTGTCACAGAAATAAATGCATGAGACTAGCCCAAGAAACCATGTTCGAAACGTTAAGGCCGGTTGTGAAGGATCATCAGTAATTGGCACTGTGAGCCTCACTTGCTCAATTGGACTATCATTCACCTCTTCATCTCCTGCATGCATCAACAAAACAATATACAGCAAGCAAGACTCGTTCTATTAAAATGAGAAATGTACATTTTTATGTAATGCATCAAAATCACATGTTCCTAAAAGAGTATAAAGCAAGTACCATTTATTTTTATCTCAGTTTGAGGTTTTTCAAGTGACAAAGCTTGAGGGACACCATCCTCCTCAACATTTCTGCTTCCCATTTCTCTCCTTGACAATAAAAAAGCAGTCCTTCAATATAAATTTGTGCAAAACTAGAACTTTTGCCACACGAAGGCAACTTTCATGCTTGAAATCTGCAAATAGCGATCAATGAATGTGATTTCAAAATGGAGCTTTGCTTCGGAAAATTAAATTGAAACTAACAGTAAAAACATGAATAGTTTGAACAGAGGAATGGATGTGACTAATTGAACAATCCTCTCTGGCACTAACCTGGCCTATATACATTTTACCGAAATGGGAAAAACTATGAGAAAACAAAAATGGAAACAAGAATCTGTAGGCATACTCGAAGGAGGAATTTTTGAAGGTAATTAATTCCGTCTCTATATATGAAAGTACAAAGATGGCTACTTGGGTTAGCTGACAACTGTGCACATAAACAAAGTTTGTCAAAATTATTTGCCCTGCAAAGTCATCATGGAAGCTTATCAAAGTATGAGATTCTGCGTCAAGAAAATATTCATTACACTATATTATTATTAATAGTAGTAGTCCATTGATTCTTAATCTTAAATTGTTTCTAATGAACGTGTGACACATGATTTCTTTTTCTTTCCATATAAACATGGATATACTTAGGTTAGTTGACAGCAAGTACTGTAAAGTCTCCATTGCGACCGTCATCTACATAAATATATGTATCTTTTGCTTGTGGCCAAAACAAGATTCATATGTTCTGATGTTCAATTCCTTATGGCCCAAAATCTTTCTTTTATTCTAAAATTAAGCAACTTAAGAACGAGTTGTGGATCATAGCTGTGTGTGCTTCACAATCATAAATGCACAGGTGAAGATTCAACGTATGAACGTGTATTACTGTTCTATTTATTTTTGTCATTTAAAGGGAATAACAGATTATGGCCAATTAGTTTTCCAAATAAAATCAATTAATTGAGAGATGAGAGCATTCAGGAATCAACAATTTGATGCGTATCTTCTAGGCTAAAAAGGGAAAAACGAATTTTCTTCTAAGCTAGAATTTGATTATATATCTTGGATTTCATACCAAACAAAACAAGAAAATGAATATTCCCGTGATAACTATTAAATACCGAAAAAGAAAAGAAGGGTCAAAATGAATTGGGCTCGATATGCGGGTCCAATTCAATATCCATTAAGGAAATTTATTAAGGACATGTAGGTAATTTACATTTCTCATAATGGAAAATGTAGTGGCTTAAACGTGATCAGAATCTGTAATTTTTTGGATGACATGACAGCTGTAGGGTTGGCAGAAATCATTACAGAAACAGGGTTGAATTTTTAAATTTGGAAAGGATGCGCAAAAGTTTTATATTTAATTTTTATTTAGAAAAGAGATATAGATGATTTTTATCTGATTTTTTCGGTAAAGAACATGAATGAGCAGAAATCCTCATCTGCTCTGCAATTGCCCATTTCTTCATTTTAATTTTTGTTTTTATTTTTATTTTTAGAATTATTAATGAATAATTAATAAAATTTAAATTATAAAATATTAAATATTAGTATAAATATCAAATATTAAAATATTTATACAAATATACTATGAAAATTTCGGGCTTAGTTAATGTGTTATAGTTTTGAATTACTATTTGATCAAGTTTTATTCAAAAATCTAAAAATTTTTATTTTAAATTTCTATTAATAAAACAAAATTTTTATTAAAAATATAGATTTCAAGTATCTATATCCATTTAATTTATTTTATTATTGATATGAAATTATTTTTTTTCTTTTATTATAGGATAATGAAGATTGAAAATAATTATCGTCGATGATTCATGTTTTGTTGTGTGATTTTTGTAATAGATTAATGTTAATGTAAGATATATTGTCAAACTTTATTTTTATTTAAATTTTTATTTTAATATAATTAAATCAAATTTATAAACTAAAAGCGTATCTTTTATTCGAAGATCGAAAATTCTCAAAAATCTCTTGTTTTTATTTGAAAATAGGACAATGATCCCAATACATAATTCTGATGGGAATAGATAGGAGATGAAAACTATATAAAATATCGAAGATAGATACAAAGATATCTATCATCTTCTCTCTGCTCTCCATTACCGTCCCCAGACAGTTATTGGAAACAGTGATTAATGCCCAACTTTAACTGCAGGTTGTAAAGATTTTTTAGAAAACATATTTTATTAACAATTTTTAATATGCATATAAACATTTTATTGAAAGAACATAAAAAAAGGCTGACTACAGTAACCAGCAGTTAAATGTTTATATTTTATTGCCTTTATAACCATCTAATAATGTTAAAGACTTCAAGTTATGAAGTACAGTTCTCAATGAAATAAGTTAGTACGTATTATATTGTGTGTGAGATTGGAGATGAACAAAATGAAATTAATGAATGTAGTTTAAGGGTGTAGAGTAAAAAAATAATCTTTAAAGTTTAGCGAGTGTGCCAGTAAAAAGATGTTCAAAGTATAACTTAGCATGCCCTTTATCCTTATGTGAAAATGAACCAAATATAGAAATTTACAGCATGAAAAATTAGCAGTCTTTATATCGCAGACAATTTGTAAAAAATATATATACACACATATAGTGCTTGGGGCAAGTTACATTGCAGACTGTATGCCTTACTCCAAATAACCTGACAATTCATGAACTCATATCATTTGGTAATCCTCTCTTTGTCTTTCCCAGTTATCTAGTAGTTTTCATATATGTATGAATTATAATCTCTAATTAAGATCGGGTTT
This sequence comes from Murraya koenigii, assembly GCA_025617385.1. Lineage (NCBI taxonomy): Eukaryota > Viridiplantae > Streptophyta > Magnoliopsida > Sapindales > Rutaceae > Murraya > Murraya koenigii. The sequence continues at coordinate 24,251,392 of CM046817.1, forward strand.
ATTCATTCACATGCATTCATATTTCTAGTTACCTTCTATAGTCGCATGCGTGAACATGATTAATTCATCTTTGAATTTTCATTTTCTTCTTCTTTGCATAATTTCTTCAAGTAAAGTAACCCAAAATACTTATCGGTCCTCGTCAGATTATCGGTTTACCCATGTATTATTAGGATGGGCCCTTTTTTTTTTTTTTTTCCTTGGTAATACTTAATGAGTTAATGAGCCATCCAAAAGAGTGGAACTTGCTAGCCAACTAAGTGTTTGAAGTTTCATGAGAAGGGTATGACAGAGTCTAAAAGCAAGTCGGATGATGGGACCGACCTCCAAAATGCAAAAAGATTGGGGTACTAAATTGGGGTGAAAATCATTTTATTTTTAGAAAACATTGTAACTTTCTTCGCAACTCAACTGGAAAACAGAAAAGATACACCCTCTAATTTTTTATGAAAAAAACAATTAATATAATGCTTTTCTAAATTTGTAGTTTGGAATCTCTGTTAAAACAGTTAACTGACATGGCATCAAGTCTGGGGTTCAGATGACTGCTGGAACTAAAGTTAGCTGAGAAGTTATATAAAAATGTATTTGCTGGAAAATACAAGTGCAATACGGAGGCTGGTCAATTAGAGTCCAGATTATTGATTCTGTTTTGTTCTCTACCTTGTTGATTTTTCAATTGTTCATGTAACCATTTTATTTGTTCTTCTTTGTTTACTGTTTGATGAAATTATTCATTTTACTTTGATTGCATTAATTCCTTCATCTTCATTAGGCTTCAATCACATCACTAATAAATAAGGTGCCTTTCATTTACAGTGTAACATTGCAAGACTGTGTACAGCACTACAGCAGATCGAGAATGAATCACAAGATACAACATCTTATTATCTAATTTAAACTGGTAATCTTTTTTGCCCTTTTCTTTTTAATAAGTACCATATTAATAAGTACAGATTCATCAGAATCAACATGACCCGTCATATTTTAATTTGAACACAAACATCGATAGAAAATCTCGAAAAGTAACATCATAACAATCGACGATGGATCGGTGAAGCATATTTGCATTCAGAGAAAACAAACGGAAGAATGAAAATAAAATTATTGCCCATAATGCTAGCTCGCACGTAGCTTCTTGTCTTTTTCTTGATCATTTGGCTAATTATAAGTTGTTTTTTCATCACCATAGCCAGTATATCTAACATTTTTAAATCATTTTCATTCATTATTTTACTCCAGTCTTTTGGGACGGATCAATCTGCTAGACAGATGCAGTCTTGGACAGAAGAAACAATCACCAGCAACACAACTTTAAACGGGGTTATACACAGCATCTTGTTGTCCCCAAAGAGGTAATACGGGAGATGATTTTACTATTCTTCGTTTAGATATTTGAGAGATCTTATTTTACTAATAACAATAACCCAAATATTAATAAAAAGATAAATTTTAGGGAAAAAAAATGCCTTGCTTATGATTCAAGTATCAGTGATCTTAATCGATAAGTATGGACTTGTTGATATTTGCATATACCAATATGTACTCTCATCTTATAAATCATTTGCATCACAAGTGAATTGATGCAAAAGAAAAAGAAAAGATGGGAATAGTCTACTATCCTACAATGTAGAAAGATAGCACAACTGTCACAAATTAATGCAAGGAAACAGCTCCCAGAAATAAATGCATGAGAAGAGCTTTTTGTCAAAAAAAATACCACATTATGCCATGAAGTTACTTTCAAAGGCTTACTATTTGAACTGCATTTTTGACTCTCTAAACTACATAGAATTAGAATATATTAGCTTATCACTTAATTTGATGAAGAAAGAATACAAGAAACATATCCTTAACAGCTGTCGCCTTGCAAGCACATATACCACCACATATACATTGTATATATACATATACATACTCAGCATTGCCATTACAGTGCAAAGAGCAGAAGGAGAGATATGGGAAGCTATGCTGAAGGTGGAATTACCGAAACTAAGGCACCGGAAAAGCATCAAACTGATATTGATGTCAATGGTAATCCTCTATGTCTCTCTTTAAAAACTAAATTTTCTTTTCTTTTCTTTTTTTTTTTTTAAAAAAAATTATGAATCAAGGCATTGTCATTTTAATTATGCAGAAGGTGAAGAAGTTAATGACAACCCAATTGAGGAAGTTAGGCTCACTGTTCCAATCACAGATGACCCTTCAGAGCCAGTTCTAACATTTCGAACATGGATTCTTGGGATAACATCATGTTGCCTTCTGGCATTTGTAAACCAGTTCTTCGGTTACCGCCAGAATCAGCTGTCTGTTAGTTCAGTTTCAGCACAAATTCTTGTTCTCCCAATTGGAAAGCTAATGGCTGCCACACTTCCAACAAAGCAAATGCGAGTCCCATTTACAAAATGGTCATTTTCATTGAATCCAGGGCCATTCAATCTGAAAGAACATGTGTTAATCACCATTTTCGCTGGCTGTGGAGCAAGTGGTGTTTATGCAGTAGGCATAATCACAATTGTCAAGGCTTTTTACAACAGAAGTCTGCATCCAGTCGCAGCCATGTTGCTAGTACAGACTACTCAGGTACAATTGGATACTCATTTCATATTTTTCACCTTACATTCTGTATTACGTATAATTAAACTGAAAATTTTCTATTTATCACGAAATTAATCGCCTTTAACTTTATGTGGCCATTGAATTTTCTTCATAAGACTTTAGGAAATGATATGTTCGATACTGTTTGATTCCAAAAATGGATTAACATTGTATGCATTTTGGTGAAATTTAGCTGCTTGGATACGGGTGGGCTGGTATGTTCAGAAAATACCTTGTCGATTCTCCTTACATGTGGTGGCCTTCAAACCTGGTTCAAGTCTCTTTGTTCAGGTACTCATCTATCTCAGACATCGAAAAAATCCGTGTGCCTGGTCCTGAACTACAGAGCTATACCCTAATATGGGAAAAATGATAAATATGCCAACTGCAGGGCGTTACATGAGAGAGAAAGGAGACCCAAGGCGGGACTAACTAGACTACAATTCTTTCTTCTTGTTTTCATAGCCAGCTTCAGTTACTACATCATACCAGGATATCTTTTCCCTTCACTTTCTGCTCTCTCCTTTGTTTGTTGGATATGGAAGGACTCAAGTACAGCACAAAAACTTGGTTCTGGCCAACAAGGGCTTGGCATTGGCTCATTTGGTCTTGATTGGTCAACTGTTGCTGGCTTCTTAGGAAGTCCCCTAGCCACACCATTCTTTTCCATTGCAAATATCGTGGTTGGGTACATTTTGTTTCTCTATGTCCTTGTTCCCATTGCTTATTGGTCTAATGCATTTGAAGCCAAGAAATTCCTGTTGTTTTCCTCAAAAACTTTCGACTCTGATGGCCAAATCTACAACATTACCAGAATCCTGAATGATAAATCCTTTGATCTTGACAAAATTGGCTACCATAATTACAGCAAAATCTATGTCAGTGTGATCTTTGCCTATATATATGGATTGAGCTTCGCAACTCTGATGGCTAGTATTTCACATGTAGCACTTTTCGAGGGAAAGTAAGCATCTTAATTTTTCAATCTAGAACTGTTTATTGACAGGAATTATCTTGTTCTGATGACCTTCTAATGGTTTTCTTTTCTTTAATATGTAAAACAATGAGTAGAACAATTTGGGAAATGTGGAAGAAGGCAGCCACAGCTGTTAATGATAAGTTTGGTGATGTGCACACGAGACTGATGAAGAAGAATTATGAAGCAGTACCTCAATGGTGGTTCCAAGCTATCTTGCTCTTAACCTTTGCCCTTTCGCTCTATGCTTGTGAAGGGTTCGGTAAACAGCTTCAGCTTCCATGGTGGGGACTTTTACTAGCTTGTGGCATGGCATTCTTTTTCACATTACCAGTTGGTGTGATTCAGGCCACAACAAATCTGGTATTTTCCTAATAACTCAGCATTCACTATTTATACACCATATACTAAAAACTTATAACAGTAACAAATGCATAAATCACCACCTCATTACGCATAGATCACTCGAGAACCAATATGCTACTTCCGAATAAAATGTGTTTAATCTGCAGCAAACAGGCCTAAACGTTATAACAGAATTGGTAATCGGTTATATGTATCCTGGGAGGCCCCTTGCTAATGTGACTTTCAAGACCTATGGTTATATCAGCATGTCCCAAGCCCTTGGTTTTCTTGGAGACTTCAAATTAGGACACTATATGAAAGTCCCTCCCAAATCCATGTTCATTGTTCAGGTACTTTAACTACGTAAAAAGCTTATGCTACTCTATATTGTCAATCTTTACGCGTGATTAATTTGTTTTAACTTTATTTTGAAATGCACCTTTAGTTAGTAGGAACTTTGGTTGCTTCAACTGTCTACTTCGGCACAGCATGGTGGCTTCTCACATCTCTTGATAACATCTGCAACCCAAGTTTGCTGCCGGAGGGGAGTCCCTGGACGTGCCCTGGTGATGAAGTTTTCTACAATGCTTCAATCATCTGGGGAGTTGTTGGACCACTCAGAATGTTTACAAACAAGGGCAACTATCCACAAATGAACTGGTTCTTCCTAATAGGCTTTCTTGCCCCATTTCCAGTATGGCTGCTTTCGCGCAAATTCCCCGAAAAGAAATGGATCAAGAGTATTCACATGCCCATCCTCTTGGGAGGACCATTAAGCTTTCCATCGGCTAAAGCTGTAAACTATACGAGCTGGGCAGCTGTTGGAATTTTCTTCAACTACTATGTCTTCAGAAGATACAAGGGATGGTGGGCGCGACACAACTATATCTTATCAGCTGCTCTTGATGCTGGAGTTGCTTTCATGGCTATACTGATTTACTTCACGCTGCAGTCTAATGATATTTTTGGTCCACAGTGGTGGGGACTGGATTCTACTGATCATTGCCCATTGGCAAAATGCCCTATAGCTCCAGGGATCAAGACTGATGGCTGTCCTGTGCTTTGATATGTTCATAATTACAACAAATTGTGCATGCACATAAAATTTGAAAAAGAAACAAAATATGAGAAATCTACCGGATGGAGAAGTTAAAGTTGTAAAATGTTATCAGCAAAAGTTTCTAGAAAAATGTAATATGTTAATTAGTGTGTTAATGACATATCATATTAATAAACTCTAAGAAAATGATAATATTAAGATTTTAAATAGTTGAGTCATAACTAGAGTTTTAATTTAACTCTTAATGTTATACGTCATTCATTTATTGAGTTATGAATATCATAACTAATAAAATTACTTAACTATTATTTAATAATGAATGTCACGTTAATTAGGACTTAAATTAAAATTTAAATATTAGTATTGCTCTTTATTTTTATTCTTTTTTCGTTTAACCTCTTGCTTTTGAGCAAATTACAGTAATAGACATGAAAGGGTTAAACAAAACAAACAGTATATGGGAACACAATAAATCAAACCGCTTCAGGGGCTGGCACGTAATTTTCTTTTTGCGTAGTTTGTCGGATTAAGCTAAAACTCTTTCTTAGATGTTGAAGTTTACGGGAATGGTTATGCAATGGATTTTTTAAATAATAATAATAATAGGTTTTTATTAAATTTGATATGGATTTTTAATAGATTGTTTTAAAAAAACTATATTTTAAAAAGAAAAAAAATATAAAAATAGTGTGTGATTTATTTGTGTGAAATTTTGGAGTCAAATGAGAGAGTGAGAAATAGAAATTAAATCACAAATTAAATAATAATAATATATATTATTTTAAAAAAGAAGAAAAGTATAAATAAAAAATATAATAAAAACCAAATGATTTGACATCACTTAGAGAAGGAGACCGTAAGTAAAATGTTATCTTTTAATGTAAATGAAGACCAAAAACACTAAAGACAAGTTGTTTTATACACTTTTGTCTATATTAGATAAATACAAAAATTGTGGTCAAATTTATTTTTGTGAAAAGTAAAAGTGGGTCTAGCAAACAAATATTCTACTTTTTTTTTTGAAAATTTGAGAAAATGATAGTTTTAAATTATCGGTTATAAGAAATGACAAGTTTCAAAATATTTTTATAATTATTATAAATATCAGCTTTATTTTTGTTATAAAGAAGGGCTCTCGACTATAGAAAATATAATGAAAACTAAGTGATTTGACATTAGGTGAAGGTGGAGACATTAAGTAAAATGTCATCTTTTAACAGGATCTATGTAAAATGTAAACCAAAAATATTATAGACAAGTTGTTTTATACATTTTTGTCTACATTAGATAAATACAAAAATTGTGGTCAAATTTATTTGTGTGAAAAACAAAAACAGGTCTAGCAAACAGTATTTTACTTTTTAAAAAATGACAAAATGATAATTTTCAAAAACCTCCCCTGAGGTTTATTGTATTCTCACTTAGATAGAAAGTATTCGCATACTCTCAGTAACCTCTCCTATTAGTATATATATAGGGTAGATGAAGGCAAGATTGTAATTAAACACGTCAACGATTAAAATATTCAGATAAACTTAACATTTTTACATTGGGCTTGGAAATTATTTGAGCTTTATTAATATCCAATGGAGAATAAGTTGAAGCACACTTTTAGTCAATAGACATTAACTTAATAAAAATACTAATCTCTTTACTCCATAAATCTAAAGCAACCAAAGCTCAAAACGCATTTCGTTTTCTCTCTAATGCTTTGATCAAATACTTTGGCCACAAATTAAAGAACATGATGACAAAGCAACTCTAATATTGACAAAGAATGATTCACAACTGCGAGATGCGAGTGTACTGACCACTGAATTTCACTGACAATCGGCCAATTATCCCACTGTTTTTGTTCCATAAATGAAGTATATGAATCAAATTCTTTCATTGTATATTCGTTTTATTATCTAACATTGGCAGTCTTGGTGAAAAATTAACAAATGGGTTTTGAAAATTACTTAAGATCGTTAATGTTGCTTCCGATTTTGTCCATAGTTTAGTGTTAGTTGTAGTTAAATGAGTATTACAAAAGCATGTTGAAGACAGAGCTAAATTCTATGCTACCCTATGAATGATTGAAAATGGGTCTTGAAAATTGTTTGATATTTAGTTGTTTCTTCAGATTTTTTTTTCTACATATTCATGATAGTTATAGTTAAATTAAAGATGAAAATATATGTTGAAGATAGCTTCAAGTACATATAGGCAGTATTATGTTAAAAATGAAATAGTTTGTTGTAGTCTTTTGTGTTGGATTAGTAAGTTTAGGATGTACATGAGCTATTCCAGTTGCATATCTGCTTTTATTCGAGAAAAAAAAAAGTTTCAATAGTGAAGAAACATTTCGTGGCTTTATTGAGGTATGCACTGAAATTACAAAGTAATGGTTACTGAATGTAGAAAAATTAGATAAATTTGTGATAGAGAAATTATATTGACCTCATGATTGGTGATAATTTGTTGTTTCTGTATAAATGGAAGCATATTACTATTAAATTGTTGTCTTTCAATTTATATTTTGTAATATCATTTACTTCATTTTTGTTCCTTTAAGTTAATTTTTAAAATTTTATTTATAATGCAATTTCAGACCATGGCTTCGCTCAGATTCAATGAAGTTACACACATCATTTTATTCCGTAAGTGGAGAGGTCAAGCATGACTAATGAAGCATACAAGGAAGCTGCATTGCATGCCAAGGAGTATATCCTTGCTGGTGACATTTTTCACATCATATTAAGTTAACATTATGAAAGGAAAACTCTTGCAAACTTCATTTGAAATATATAAAGCACTGAAATATTAATCCAAGTCCATACATGACTTAGTTACAAGTTTGCATGCTTTTCCTTAATAATATTTGTTGAGAGAAAATAATATTTAGTTTCCAAGTTTTTTTTTTTTCTTTTTTTCTCTAATCATGCTAAATAGTGTATACTAGTGGCTTCTAGTCTAGAAATTCTTACCCCTGTGAAGAAGATTAGTAATACTCGAAGGAATTTAGGATGATTGATTTCACATTTTTTCCTCTCTTTCCTTAAGTTTTGATTTTAGGAATGCACAATAATTATATAAGATTTGTTTCTCACTATGTGCTTCTGTGAGTTTATCATGGATTAATTTTTTTTGTTATCAGAATTTTTGTTTGTGTTGTTGTGATAATTGCAGATGTTCAACTTCTATCATTATTTATAGAGAAAGATTACTAATCAACCCCTTGGCATTGTTAGAAGAGGCAAGACTGCTGAAGAAGGTCTAGTGTTTGAAAAAGAAATTTTGAATGATAAAAAGCAATGTGCAGACCATATTATACTTATTGAATTTCGAAGGAATGATGTTGGAAAAGTTTATTCATAATTTTATTAGGCCTTTTTTTTTTTTTTGTTTCATGAACTTGTCTATCTTGGTTTTATGGTAATACAGACATTGCCCTTGCTCTGAGAACCATGGACTTCCCAACTGCAGCATATATAACATTTATATTCATACAAAGATGTGGATAAGTGAAGGGAATAGATCGCTATGGCTGACAGTGCCCTAATGGCAAGCAAAAGGAGTGCAAGAACAAAGTTGTTGCTCTCGCCCGTGCCATTGGTGTCGCAGAATCCTCATTCATTGATAAATGATCAAAATTTATGCCTTTATGGAGTCTCTTGATTTTTGTTGAAAGAGTTTGTGAGTGTGAGTGTGTGTGTGTGTTTTTTTATTAAAGAGTTTTTAAATTGTTGATGCGGAGATAAAATGATAATTGACGTGATGGTTTGATACTGATGAAGGAATATGAATGCTTTATTTTGTATCTTGACTTTGAGAACCAAGTTAAAGTAAAATAAAAAAAAAAAAAACCAATTTTTTCCTTTTTTAAAAAAATTCAATTTTCTTTTTTCATTTAGCTAAGTCATTTGAAAAATGACAAAAAGATGATTTCGTATTTTCATTTTGTTTATATTTATTGGCACCAAAGCAAATATGATGCTCTTAACCAGTAGTTCATTAATCTTATTATAAAAATGCATTGTTTCATCAAAGAAATTTTGGTCATTGTATCAGTTTAGAAACGATTTAAGGATGTGAATATTAAGGTCAAGGGAGGTAATTGAGAATACACAGATATTTTATATTTAAGTGAGAATACATTAAACTTCAAGGGAGGTTTCTGAAAATTATCCTTTGAGAAAATGATAATCTTTACAATAAATTATTATAAATCTCAGCTTACATTTAAATTATTATAAATCTCAGCTTACATTTTATTTGAACTTTAATGACATGGATGAAGTTGATGCGCTAAAGATCGCGTTATATTACTTTGCAGATAGAGTACTCAATGGTAGAAAATATGAACGTGTACCGAATTCGTTATTGTTAAACTATCTTGATGATCTTGAGTACTTTAGAAGTCTTCCATGGGGTCGTTTATCCTGGAAAACGGTATATAAAAGTTTGGACACTGCATTGAACCAGAAAATGGAGGCTTTCCAGGGTAATACTCTTAAAGAGGTGAAGTATAACATTTATGACTTTTGTCCTGGAGTGCAGGTGCGTTTCAAATACATATGAATTTTTTCTATACAATGTATTTTTATTTTTTTTTCCTAACTTTGTATTTTCACATGTTGCAGGCTTGGTTGTTTGAAGTAATTGATGGTTTTATAGCAGAAAAGTGGGCCATTAAGACAAAAGGAAGACTCATCGCATATTGAAGTGGGAAGGTGTTTCCTCCTCGAAAATAAGTTTTTCTGAAGTGTATAAGTTTTATAACGACAATACACGTGTCGTAAGTATTAAGTTTTACTGAGGTGTACTACTTTATATGCGCGATGGCTAATTTCAATTATTTTATTACCAGGGGATTTTTAAGAAAACACTCAATCCGACTACGCAGGAGAATGATATATTATTTTTGAGAAGCGTAAAGGATTATGAGATATTAATCCCTCATTAGATTGATAATGTAAGTTAATAATTGAATTCAATTATTATATTATTATAATTTCTTCAATTGCCATAAGTTGTTTAAGTAATCAACTGTATCAATATTGCAGCATCACCCCAATATACCACCCAACAAAGATAAAGTGGACGATCAGCCACATATTGAACATGATTATGAAACACACGATCATGCACCAGAATCATACGAATATAAAGTGGATGCTGAACCGCCTGTTTATGATGAATATGAAGCCGCAAGAGAGGTTAGATGCTTGATTATGTCATTCTGGTGCATAAAATGGATTTATGTTATTGACATGAAAGAAACAATGACCAAGATAATGTCGGATGCTAAGGCTGAGCGGAATGAACAAATACAGTTTAGAAAAGAACAAAGAGAGTTTGTAAAATCTGTAATGGGGTTTATTAATTCATATACTGAGAATTCAAAGAAGCATTATTACAGTGATACTCCGATGACTATTGTAACAAACATGTCTTCTCCTTCAATTGGAATTTCTATACAGAGTGCCAAAAGCTTGATCCTATCTACTTGTCGAAGTTGCCCAGCCCTACAATGCCCTTATCAGTTGTCACTAGCTAAGAATTAATGTTAGTTTTAATTGTTTTGATTTGACGAAATTTTGAATCAAAGATCAGTGTTATTATCACCAAAATTTCGCACATTAATATTATCAGGTTGTCAAAATGTAGATTTCAAGGATGTTTTTATTGCAATAAGGCATCTAATCTCTTGAACTAATGTGTTTTATCTGTAAACTACGAAAATCGTGAGGATGTCGGTGTTGTTACCAACAAAACCTCTTTACTTAAGTCAAAAGACCAAGGATTGCAGTGCTGCAGCAATAATAACTTAAAGAGAAAGAGAGAGAAAGAATTCTATCTTTTGAACTCGTAAAACCGTAATACCTACATAATGAGCGGGTTGGTCTTTTATAAAAGGTCTTTATTGAGTTTGTGTCGTATTTGATTATTTTAAGGAGATGACATGTATGTAAATTTATACATAATTTTAGTCAAAAAAAAAAAATCTCAAATTTAGTCATATTAAGTTTAACCTCACAATATTTATGGTCGGGAAAATATGTTGACTGAAATTTTGAATAAAATATCGATGATTGTAATTTGCTCACATGAAAGGATGAACAGTTGTATATATTTATTATTTTTAATCACTTTTAGTTGCAAAGTATACTAGAAATCATCCTTGTATAGCAATAAGGAAGTGATGACTATTGCAACAAACATATCTTTATCTTAAATTGTAATTTCAATATTTGAGAGGGTGTGAAAAGCTCGACTCTATCTACTTGTCAAAAGTTACACTTTTTTTCCTTTATGCGACCATGCAATACTCTTGTTAGTGGTATCACTAGCTAAGAGTTAATGTTAGTTTTAATAGTTTTGGTTGATGAAATTTTGAATCAATATCAATGTTGTTATTTGTCTAGAGGAAAGGATGGACAATCTTTGTTATTATTTTCTTTTTCATATGTCTTTTGGTGGCAAAGGTTACCATAAGTCATTCTTGCACAGCGACAATGAAGCGATGACTATTGCAACAAACATGTCTTTATTTCAATTGTAATTTCCATATTTATTTATTTTTTTCATGACTTTTGGCTGCAAACTACAAACGAGACTGGAAGTCATCCTTGTAAAACGATAAGGAAGCGATGACTATTGCAACAAACATGCATTTATCTTAAACTGTAACTTCCATATTTGAAAAAATGTGTATGAAAAACTCAACTCTAATTACTTGTCCAAGTTGTCCATTTTTGTCTTTACGCAGCTTGCAATGCTCTTGTCAACTGTCATTAGCTAAGAATTCATGTTAGTTTTAATTGCTTTGATTGATGAAATTTTGGATCAAATTTAAGTTTTATTATTTATTTAAACGAAAGGATGGACAATCATATTTATTATTATTTTTTCATATGACTCTTGGTTGTCAGGAAGACCATAATTCATCCTTGTATTGCAATAAGGAAGTGAAGATGATCAAAACCTATCTTCGTCTTTAATTGTAATTTCAAAATTTAAAAGGGCGTGAAATGCTCGACTCTGTCTACTTGTCCAAGTTGTCCATTTTTTTTGCCTTTACGTGGCCCTACATTGCTATTGTCAGAAGTGTCACTAGCTACGAATTAATATTAGTTTTAATTGATGAAATTTTGAATCAAATATCAATATTGTCATTTGTTTACATGAAATGATAAACATTCGTAATTATTATTTTTTCTCAGATGACTTTTGGCTGCAAATAATATTAGAAGTCATCCTTGTAAGGCGACAAGGAAGTGATGACTATTGCAACAAACACGTCTTTCTCTTAACTTGTAATTTCCATATTTAAGAGCGCCAAAAGCTTGATCCTATCTATTTGTCCAAGTTGCCTGGCCTTGCAATTCTCCTATCGGTCGCCACTAGCTAAGAATTAATGTTAGTTTTAATTGTTTTCATTGACAAAATTTTAAATCAAATATCAAGTATTGTTATTTGTTTACACAAAAGGATATATAATCATATTTATTATTATTTTTCATATTCCTTTTGATTATAAAGAAGACCGAAGTCACCCTTTGCAATGACAAGGAAGTGATGACCATTGCCACAGACATATCTTTGTAATTTCCATATTTGAAAGGGTGTGAAAAGCTGTCTCTATCTACATGTCCAAGTTGCCATTTTTCTACCTTTAAGTGGCCCTGCAATGCTCTTATTATGAGTGTGACGAGCTAAGAATTAATGTTAATTTTAAATATTTTGATTTGACAAAATTTTGAATCAAATATCAGTGTTGTTATCACCAAAATGTCACACATTGATATTATCATGTTGGCAAAATGTAGATTTCAAGGATGTAGACGGTGTGAAAAGGTCTACTCCATTTGTCCAAATAATCTTTTTCTTTTTTTCTTTACGGGGCATTGCAACACCTTTTTTGTCACTGCTAAGAATTGTGATCATTGATATTTAAAGTAAATGTTAAATCAAAGCCGTTGATTGCACTCAAAAGCAGGACGAAGACAATCGGAGACTTAGACTTCTCTTAATTATATCAATTTCAAAAAAATCAAAGAAAACTAAAATTAGAGCGAAAGATTTTATTTTATTTTATAATGAATGACAAAGTCTAAATAAAATTGATAACTTCCTTTAAAATTTTCTATAATTTTTAAGGTTGAAATTCAAGTCACTAACTAAAAATTGAAGTCACTCGACCACACTTGTGGAGAGGATGAAGACACGGTTTTATTGAAATTGTTTAGTACAAAAATTGTCACAGAAATAAATGCATGAGACTAGCCCAAGAAACCATGTTCGAAACGTTAAGGCCGGTTGTGAAGGATCATCAGTAATTGGCACTGTGAGCCTCACTTGCTCAATTGGACTATCATTCACCTCTTCATCTCCTGCATGCATCAACAAAACAATATACAGCAAGCAAGACTCGTTCTATTAAAATGAGAAATGTACATTTTTATGTAATGCATCAAAATCACATGTTCCTAAAAGAGTATAAAGCAAGTACCATTTATTTTTATCTCAGTTTGAGGTTTTTCAAGTGACAAAGCTTGAGGGACACCATCCTCCTCAACATTTCTGCTTCCCATTTCTCTCCTTGACAATAAAAAAGCAGTCCTTCAATATAAATTTGTGCAAAACTAGAACTTTTGCCACACGAAGGCAACTTTCATGCTTGAAATCTGCAAATAGCGATCAATGAATGTGATTTCAAAATGGAGCTTTGCTTCGGAAAATTAAATTGAAACTAACAGTAAAAACATGAATAGTTTGAACAGAGGAATGGATGTGACTAATTGAACAATCCTCTCTGGCACTAACCTGGCCTATATACATTTTACCGAAATGGGAAAAACTATGAGAAAACAAAAATGGAAACAAGAATCTGTAGGCATACTCGAAGGAGGAATTTTTGAAGGTAATTAATTCCGTCTCTATATATGAAAGTACAAAGATGGCTACTTGGGTTAGCTGACAACTGTGCACATAAACAAAGTTTGTCAAAATTATTTGCCCTGCAAAGTCATCATGGAAGCTTATCAAAGTATGAGATTCTGCGTCAAGAAAATATTCATTACACTATATTATTATTAATAGTAGTAGTCCATTGATTCTTAATCTTAAATTGTTTCTAATGAACGTGTGACACATGATTTCTTTTTCTTTCCATATAAACATGGATATACTTAGGTTAGTTGACAGCAAGTACTGTAAAGTCTCCATTGCGACCGTCATCTACATAAATATATGTATCTTTTGCTTGTGGCCAAAACAAGATTCATATGTTCTGATGTTCAATTCCTTATGGCCCAAAATCTTTCTTTTATTCTAAAATTAAGCAACTTAAGAACGAGTTGTGGATCATAGCTGTGTGTGCTTCACAATCATAAATGCACAGGTGAAGATTCAACGTATGAACGTGTATTACTGTTCTATTTATTTTTGTCATTTAAAGGGAATAACAGATTATGGCCAATTAGTTTTCCAAATAAAATCAATTAATTGAGAGATGAGAGCATTCAGGAATCAACAATTTGATGCGTATCTTCTAGGCTAAAAAGGGAAAAAACGAATTTTCTTCTAAGCTAGAATTTGATTATATATCTTGGATTTCATACCAAACAAAACAAGAAAATGAATATTCCCGTGATAACTATTAAATACCGAAAAAGAAAAGAAGGGTCAAAATGAATTGGGCTCGATATGCGGGTCCAATTCAATATCCATTAAGGAAATTTATTAAGGACATGTAGGTAATTTACATTTCTCATAATGGAAAATGTAGTGGCTTAAACGTGATCAGAATCTGTAATTTTTGGATGACATGACAGCTGTAGGGTTGGCAGAAATCATTACAGAAACAGGGTTGAATTTTTAAATTTGGAAAGGATGCGCAAAAGTTTTATATTTAATTTTTTATTTAGAAAAGAGATATAGATGATTTTTTATCTGATTTTTTCGGTAAAGAACATGAATGAGCAGAAATCCTCATCTGCTCTGCAATTGCCCATTTCTTCATTTTAATTTTTGTTTTATTTTTATTTTTAGAATTATTAATGAATAATTAATAAAATTTAAATTATAAAATATTAAATATTAGTATAAATATCAAATATTAAAATATTTATACAAATATACTATGAAAATTTCGGGCTTAGTTAATGTGTTATAGTTTTGAATTACTATTTGATCAAGTTTTATTCAAAAATCTAAAAATTTTTATTTTAAATTTCTATTAATAAAACAAAATTTTTTATTAAAAATATAGATTTCAAGTATCTATATCCATTTAATTTATTTTATTATTGATATGAAATTATTTTTTTCTTTTTATTATAGGATAATGAAGATTGAAAATAATTATGTCGATGATTCATGTTTTGTTGTGTGATTTTTGTAATAGATTAATGTTAATGTAAGATATATTGTCAAACTTTATTTTTATTTAAATTTTTTATTTTAATATAATTAAATCAAATTTATAAACTAAAAACGTATCTTTTATTCGAAGATCGAAAATTCTCAAAAATCTCTTGTTTTTATTTGAAAATAGGACAATGATCCCAATACATAATTCTGATGGGAATAGATAGGAGATGAAAACTATATAAAATATCGAAGATAGATACAAAGATATCTATCATCTTCTCTCTGCTCTCCATTACCGTCCCCAGACAGTTATTGGAAACAGTGATTAATGCCCAACTTTGACTGCAGGTTGTAAAGATTTTTTAGAAAACATATTTTATTAACAATTTTTAATATGCATATAAACATTTTATTGAAAGAACATAAAAAAGGTCGACTACGAGAATCAAGCAGTTAAATGTTTATATTTTATTGCCTTTATAACCATCTAATAATGTTAAAGACTTCAAGTTATGAAGTACAGTTCTCAATGAAATAAGTTAGTACGTATTATATTGTGTGTGAGATTGGAGATGAACAAAATGAAATTAATGAATGTAGTTTAAGGGTGTAGAGTAAAAAAATAATCTTTAAAGTTTAGCGAGTGTGCCAGTAAAAAGATGTTCAAAGTATAACTTAGCATGCCCTTTATCCTTATGTGAAAATGAACCAAATATAGAAATTTACAGCATGAAAAATTAGCAGTCTTTATATCGCAGACAATTTGTAAAAAATATATATACACACATATAGTGCTTGGGGCAAGTTACATTGCGATCGTATGCCTTACTCCAAATAACTCGACAATTCATGAACTCATATCATTTGGTAATCCTCTCTTTGTCTTTCCCAGCTTATCTAGTAGTTTTCATATATGTATGAATTATAATCTCTAATTAAGATCGAGTTTATTCATTCACATGCATTCATATTTCTAGTTACCTTCTATAGTCGCATGCGTGAACATGATTAATTCATCTTTGAATTTTCATTTTCTTCTTCTTTGCATAATTTCTTCAAGAAAGTAACCCAAAATACTTATCAGTCCCTGTCAGATTATCAGTTTACCCATGTATTATTAGGATGGGCCCTTTTTTTTTTTTTTTTTTCCTTGGTAATACTTAATGAGTTAATGAGCCATCCAAAAGAGTGGAACTTGCTAGCCAACTAAGTGTTTGAAGTTTCATGAGAAGGGTATGACAGAGTCTAAAAGCAAGTCAGATGATGGGACCAGCCTCCAAAAATGCAAAAAAGATTGGGGTACTAAATTGGGGTGAAAATCATTTTATTTTTAGAAAACATTGTAACTTTCTTCGCAGCCCAGCTGGAAAACAGAAAAGATACACCCTCTAATTTTTTATGAAAAAAACAATTAATATAATGCTTTTCTAAATTTGTAGTTTGGAATCTCTGTTAAAACAGTTAACTGACATGGCATCAAGTCTGGGGTTCAGATGACTGCTGGAACTAAAGTTAGCTGAGAAGTTATATAAAAATGTATTTGCTGGAAAATACAAGTGCAATACGGAGGCTGGTCAATTAGAGTCCAGATTATTGATTCTGTTTTGTTCTCTACCTTGTTGATTTTTCAGCTGTTCATGTAACCATTTTATTTGTTCTTCTTTGTTTACTGTTTGATGAAATTATTCATTTTACTTTGATTGCATTAATTCCTTCATCTTCATTAGGCTTCAATCACATCACTAATAAATAAGGTGCCTTTCATTTACAGTGTAACATTGCAAGACGTGTACAATGACTACGACGAGATCGAGAATGAATCACAAGATACAACATCTTATTATCTAATTTAAACTGGTAATCTTTTTTGCCCTTTTCTTTTTAATAAGTACCATATTAATAAGTACAGATTCATCAGAATCAACATGACCCGTCATATTTTAATTTGAACACAAACATCAGTAGAAAATCTCTGAAAAGTAACATCATAACAACTGACAGTGACTGGTGAAGCATATTTGCATTCAGAGAAAACAAACGGAAGAATGAAAATAAAATTATTGCCCATAATGCTAGCTCGCACGTAGCTTCTTGTCTTTTTCTTGATCATTTGGCTAATTATAAGTTGTTTTTTCATCACCATAGCCGTATATCTAACATTTTTTAAATCATTTTCATTCATTATTTTACTCCAGTCTTTTGGGACGGATCAACTGCTAGACGAGACAGTCGTTGGATGTAAGAAACAATCACCAACGAACACAACTTTAAACGGGGTTATACACGACATCTTGTTGTCCCCAAAGAGGTAATACGGAGATGATTTTACTATTCTTCGCTTAGATATTTGAGAGATCTTATTTTACTAATAACAATAACCCAAATATTAATAAAAAGATAAATTTTAGGGAAAAAATGCCTTGCTTATGATTCAAGTATCGGTGATCTTAATCGATAAGTATGGACTTGTTGATATTTGCATATACCAATATGTACTCTCATCTTATAAATCATTTGCATCACAAGTGAATTGATGCAAAAGAAAAAGAAAAGATGGGAATAGTCTACTATCCTACAATGTAGAAAGATAGCACAACTGTCACAAATTAATGCAAGGAAACAGCTCCCAGAAATAAATGCATGAGAAGAGCTTTTTGTCAAAAAAAATACCACATTATGCCATGAAGTTACTTTCAAAGGCTTACTATTTGAACTGCATTTTTGACTCTCTAAACTACATAGAATTAGAATATATTAGCTTATCACTTAATTTGATGAAGAAAGAATACAAGAAACATATCCTTAACAGCTGTCGCCTTGCAAGCACATATACCACCACATATACATTGTATATATACATATACATACTCAGCATTGCCATTACAGTGCAAAGAGCAGAAGGAGAGATATGGGAAGCTATGCTGAAGGTGGAATTACCGAAACTAAGGCACCGGAAAAGCATCAAACTGATATTGATGTCAATGGTAATCCTCTATGTCTCTCTTTAAAAACTAAATTTTCTTTTCTTTTCTTTTTTTTTTTAAAAAAATTATGAATCAAGGCATTGTCATTTTAATTATGCAGAAGGTGAAGAAGTTAATGACAACCCAATTGAGGAAGTTAGGCTCACTGTTCCAATCACAGATGACCCTTCAGAGCCAGTTCTAACATTTCGAACATGGATTCTTGGGATAACATCATGTTGCCTTCTGGCATTTGTAAACCAGTTCTTCGGTTACCGCCAGAATCAGCTGTCTGTTAGTTCAGTTTCAGCACAAATTCTTGTTCTCCCAATTGGAAAGCTAATGGCTGCCACACTTCCAACAAAGCAAATGCGAGTCCCATTTACAAAATGGTCATTTTCATTGAATCCAGGGCCATTCAATCTGAAAGAACATGTGTTAATCACCATTTTCGCTGGCTGTGGAGCAAGTGGTGTTTATGCAGTAGGCATAATCACAATTGTCAAGGCTTTTTACAACAGAAGTCTGCATCCAGTCGCAGCCATGTTGCTAGTACAGACTACTCAGGTACAATTGGATACTCATTTCATATTTTTCACCTTACATTCTGTATTACGTATAATTAAACTGAAAATTTTCTATTTATCACGAAATTAATCGCCTTTAACTTTATGTGGCCATTGAATTTTCTTCATAAGACTTTAGGAAATGATATGTTCGATACTGTTTGATTCCAAAAATGGATTAACATTGTATGCATTTTGGTGAAATTTAGCTGCTTGGATACGGGTGGGCTGGTATGTTCAGAAAATACCTTGTCGATTCTCCTTACATGTGGTGGCCTTCAAACCTGGTTCAAGTCTCTTTGTTCAGGTACTCATCTATCTCAGACATCGAAAAAATCCGTGTGCCTGGTCCTGAACTACAGAGCTATACCCTAATATGGGAAAAATGATAAATATGCCAACTGCAGGGCGTTACATGAGAGAGAAAGGAGACCCAAGGCGGGACTAACTAGACTACAATTCTTTCTTCTTGTTTTCATAGCCAGCTTCAGTTACTACATCATACCAGGATATCTTTTCCCTTCACTTTCTGCTCTCTCCTTTGTTTGTTGGATATGGAAGGACTCAAGTACAGCACAAAAACTTGGTTCTGGCCAACAAGGGCTTGGCATTGGCTCATTTGGTCTTGATTGGTCAACTGTTGCTGGCTTCTTAGGAAGTCCCCTAGCCACACCATTCTTTTCCATTGCAAATATCGTGGTTGGGTACATTTTGTTTCTCTATGTCCTTGTTCCCATTGCTTATTGGTCTAATGCATTTGAAGCCAAGAAATTCCTGTTGTTTTCCTCAAAAACTTTCGACTCTGATGGCCAAATCTACAACATTACCAGAATCCTGAATGATAAATCCTTTGATCTTGACAAAATTGGCTACCATAATTACAGCAAAATCTATGTCAGTGTGATCTTTGCCTATATATATGGATTGAGCTTCGCAACTCTGATGGCTAGTATTTCACATGTAGCACTTTTCGAGGGAAAGTAAGCATCTTAATTTTTCAATCTAGAACTGTTTATTGACAGGAATTATCTTGTTCTGATGACCTTCTAATGGTTTTCTTTTCTTTAATATGTAAAACAATGAGTAGAACAATTTGGGAAATGTGGAAGAAGGCAGCCACAGCTGTTAATGATAAGTTTGGTGATGTGCACACGAGACTGATGAAGAAGAATTATGAAGCAGTACCTCAATGGTGGTTCCAAGCTATCTTGCTCTTAACCTTTGCCCTTTCGCTCTATGCTTGTGAAGGGTTCGGTAAACAGCTTCAGCTTCCATGGTGGGGACTTTTACTAGCTTGTGGCATGGCATTCTTTTTCACATTACCAGTTGGTGTGATTCAGGCCACAACAAACCTGGTATTTTCCTAATAACTCAGCACTCACTATTTATACACCATATACTAAAAACTTATAACAGTAAACAAATGCATAAATTACCACCTCATTACGCATAGATCACTCGAGAACCAAAACGCTACTTCCAATAAAATGTGTTTAATCTGCAGCAAACAGGCCTAAACGTTATAACAGAATTGGTAATCGGTTATATGTATCCTGGGAGGCCCCTTGCTAACGTGACTTTCAAGACCTATGGTTATATCAGCATGTCCCAAGCCCTTGGTTTTCTTGGAGACTTCAAATTAGGACACTATATGAAAGTCCCTCCCAAATCCATGTTCATTGTTCAGGTACTTTAACTACGTAAAAAGTTTATGCTACTCTATATTGTCAATCTTTACACGTGATTAATTTGTTTTAACTTTATTTTGAAATGCACCTTTAGTTAGTAGGAACTTTGGTTGCTTCAACTGTCTACTTCGGCACAGCATGGTGGCTTCTCACATCTATTGATAACATCTGCAACCCAAGTTTGCTGCCGGAGGGGAGTCCCTGGACGTGCCCTGGTGATGAAGTTTTCTACAATGCTTCAATCATCTGGGGAGTTGTTGGACCACTCAGAATGTTTACAAACAAGGGCAACTATCCACAAATGAACTGGTTCTTCCTAATAGGCTTTCTTGCCCCATTTCCAGTATGGCTGCTTTCGCGCAAATTCCCCGAAAAGAAATGGATCAAGAGTATTCACATGCCCATTCTCTTGGGAGGTCCATTAAGCTTTCCATCGGCTAAAGCTGTAAACTATACGAGCTGGGCAGCTGTTGGAATTTTCTTCAACTACTATGTCTTCAGAAGATACAAGGGATGGTGGGCGCGACACAACTATATCTTATCAGCTGCTCTTGATGCTGGAGTTGCTTTCATGGCTATACTGATTTACTTCACGCTGCAGTCTAATGATATTTTTGGTCCACAGTGGTGGGGACTGGATTCTACTGATCATTGCCCATTGGCAAAATGCCCTATAGCTCCAGGGATCAAGACTGATGGCTGTCCTGTGCTTTGATATGTTCATAATTACAACAAATTGTGCATGCACATAAAATTTGAAAAAGAAACAAAATATGAGAAATCTACCGGATGGAGAAGTTAAAGTTGTAAAATGTTATCAGCAAAAGTTTCTATAAAAATGTAATATGTTAATTAGTGTGTTAATGACATATCATATTAATAAACTCTAAGAATATTCTCAAATGATAATATTAAGATTTTAAATAGTTGTTAGAGTTTTAATTTAACTCTTAATGTTATACGTCATTCATTTATTGAGTTATGAATATCATAACTAATAAAATTATTTAATTATTATTTAATAATAAATATCACGTTAATTAGGATTTAAATTAAAATTTAAATATTAGTATTGTTCTTTATTTTTATTCTTTTTTCGTTTAACCTCTTGCTTTTGAGCAAATTACAGTAATAGACATGAAAGGGTTAAACAAAACAAACAGTATATGGGAACACAATAAATCAAACCGCTTCAGGGGCCGGCACGTAATTTTCTTTTTGCGTAGTTTGTCAAAAAATGATTAAGCTAAAACTCTTTCTTAGATGTTGAAGTTTACGGGAATGGTTATGCAATGGATTTTTTAAATAATAATAATAATAGGTTTTTATTAATTTTGATATGGATTTTTAATAGATTGTTTTAAAAAAACTATATTTTAAAAAGAAAAAAATATAAAAATAGTGTGTTATTTATTTGTGTGAAATTTTGGAGTCAAACGAGAGAGTGAGAAATAGAAATTAAATCACAAATTAAATAATAATAATATATATTATTTTATAAAAAAGAAAAGTATAAATAAAAAATATAATAAAAACCAAATGATTTGACATCACTTAGAGAAGGAGACCGAAAGTAAAATGTTATCTTTTAATGTAAATGAAGACCAAAAATACTAAAGACAAGTTGTTTTATACACTTTTGTCTATATTAGATAAATACAAAAATTGTGGTCAAATTTATTTTTGTGAAAAGTAAAAGTGGGTCTAGCAAACAAATATTCTACTTTTTTTTTTGAAAATTTGAGAAAATGATAGTTTTAAATTATCGGTTATAAGAAATGACAAGTTTCAAAATATTTTTATAATTATTATAAATATCAGCTTTATTTTTGTTATAAAGAAGGACTCTCGACTATAGAAAATATAATGAAAACTAAGTGATTTGACATTAGGTGAAGGTGGAGACATTAAGTAAAATGTCATCTTTTAACAGGATCTATGTAAAATATAAACCAAAAATATTATAGACAAGTTATTTTATACATTTTTGTCTACATTAGATAAATACAAAAATTGTGGTCAAATTTATTTGTGTGAAAAACAAAAAGGGGCATAGCAAACAGTATTTTACTTTTTAAAAAATGACAAAATGATAATTTTCAAAAACCTCCCCTGAGGTTTATTGTATTCTCACTTAGATAGAAAGTATTCGCATACTCTCAGTAACCTCTCCTATTAGTATATATATAGGGTAGATGAAGGCAAGATTGTAATTAAACACGTCAATGATTAAAATATTCAGATAAACTTAACATTTTTACATTGGGCTTCGGAAATTATTTGAGCTTTATTAATATCCAATGGAGAATAAGTTGAAGCACACTTTTAGTCAATAGACATTAACTTAATAAAAAATACTAATCTCTTTACTCCATAAATCTAAAGCAACCAAAGCTCAAAACCCATTTCGTTTTCTCTCTAATGCTTTGATCAAATACTTTGGCCACAAATTAAAGAACATGATGACAAAGCAACTCTAATATTGACAAAGAATGATTCACAACTGCGAGATGCGAGTGTACTGACCACTGAATTTCACTGACAATCGGCCAATTATCCCACTGTTTTTGTTCCATAAATGAAGTATATGAATCAAATTCTTTCATTGTATATTCGTTTTATTATCTAACATTGGCAGTCTTGGTGAAAAATTAACAAATGGGTTTTGAAAATTACTTAAGATCGTTAATGTTGCTTCCGATTTTGTCCATAGTTTAGTGTTAGTTGTAGTTAAATGAGTATTACAAAAGCATGTTGAAGACAGAGCTAAATTCTATGCTACCCTATGAATGATTGAAAATGGGTCTTGAAAATTGTTTGATATTTAGTTGTTTCTTCAGATTTTTTTTTCAACATATTCATGATAGTTATAGTTAAATTAAAGATGAAAATATATGTTGAAGATAGCTTCAAGTACATATAGGCAGTATTATGTTAAAAATGAAATAGTTTGTTGTAGTCTTTTGTGTTGGATTAGTAAGTTTAGGATGTACATGAGCTATTCCAGTTGCATATCTGCTTTTATTCGAGAAAAAAAAAAAGTTTCAATAGTGAAGAAACATTTCATGGCTTTATTGAGGTATGCACTGAAATTACAAAGTAATGGTTACTGAATGTAGAAAAATTAGATAAATTTGTGATAGAGAAATTATATTGACCTCATGATTGGTGATAATTTGTTGTTTCTGTATAAATGGAAGCATATTACTATTAAATTGTTGTCTTTCAATTTATATTTTGTAATATCATTTACTTCATTTTTGTTCCTTTAAGTTAATTTTTAAAATTTTATTTATAATGCAATTTCAGACCATGGCTTCGCTCAGATTCAATGAAGTTACACACATCATTTTATTCCGTAAGTGGAGAGGTCAAGCATGACTAATGAAGCATACAAGGAAGCTGCATTGCATGCCAAGGAGTATATCCTTGCTGGTGACATTTTTCACATCATATTAAGTTAACATTATGAAAGGAAAACTCTTGCAAACTTCATTTGAAATATATAAAGCACTGAAATATTAATCCAAGTCCATACATGACTTAGTTACAAGTTTGCATGCTTTTCCTTAATAATATTTGTTGAGAGAAAATAATATTTAGTTTCCAAGTTTTTTTTTTTTCTTTTTTTCTCTAATCATGCTAAATAGTGTATACTAGTGGCTTCTAGTCTAGAAATTCTTACCCCTGTGAAGAAGATTAGCAATACTCGAAGGAATTTAGGATGATTGATTTCACATTTTTTCCTCTCTTTCCTTAAGTTTTGATTTTAGGAATGCACAATAATTATATAAGATTTGTTTCTCACTATGTGCTTCTGTGAGTTTATCATGGATTAATTTTTTTTGTTATCAGAATTTTTGTTTGTGTTGTTGTGATAATTGCAGATGTTCAACTTCTATCATTATTTATAGAGAAAGATTACTAATCAACCCCTTGGCATTATTAGAAGAGGCAAGACTGCTGAAGAAGGTCTAGTGTTTGAAAAAGAAATTTTGAATGATAAAAAGCAATGTGCAGACCATATTATACTTATTGAATTTCGAAGGAATGATGTTGGAAAAGTTTATTCATAATTTTATTAGGCCTTTTTTTTTTTTTTTGGTTTCATGAACTTGTCTATCTTGGTTTTATGGTAATACAGACATTGCCCTTGCTCTGAGAACTATGGACTTCCCAACTGCAGCATATATAACATTTATATTCATACAAAGATGTTGATAAGTGAAGGGAATAGATCGCTATGGCTGACAGTGCCCTAATGGCAAGCAGAAGGAGTGCGAGAACAAAGTTGTTGCTCTCGCCCGTGCCATTGATGTCGCAGAATCATCATTTATTGATAAATGATCAAAATTTATGCCTTTATGGAGTCTCTTGATTTTTGTTGAAAGAGTTCGTGAGTGTGTGTTTTTTTTTTATTAAGGAGTTTTTAAATTGTTGATGCGGAGATAAAATGATAATTGACGTGATGGTTTGATACTGACGAAGGAATATGAATGCTTTATCTTGTATCTTGTCTTTGAGAACCAAGTTAAAGTAAAATTAAAAAAAAAAAAACCAATTTTTTCCTTTTTTTTTTAAAATTCATTTTTTTTTCATTTAGCTAAGTCATTTGAAAAATGACAAAAAGATGATTTCGTATTTCATTTTGTTTATATTTATTGGCACCAAAGCAAATATGATGCTCTTAACCAGTAGTTCATTAATCTTATTATAAAAATGCATTGTTTTGTCAAAGAAATTTTGGTCATTGTATTCAGGTCAAGGGAGGTAATTGAGAATACACAGATATTTTATATTTAAGTGAGAATACATTAAACTTCAAGGTAAGTTTCTGAAAATTAGCCTTTGAGAAAATGATAATCTTTACAATAAATTATTATAAATCTCAGCTTACATTTTATTTTTGTTATGAAAGACACTCCCGACAATATAAATTATAATGAAAACTAAGTGATTTGATAATATACAGAAGTGGAGACATTAAGTAAAATGTCATCTTTTAGTAGGACTCATGTAAAATGCAAACAAAAAACACTAGGGACAAGTTGCTTTATACACTTTGGCCAAGATTAGATAAATGTCAAAATTGTGGTCAAATTTATTTTTGTGAAAAACAGAAACGGGTCTAGCAAACAGGTATTCTACTTTTTTATTTTTGAAAATTTGAGAAAATGATAATGGTAAATTATCAGTTTTAAGAAATGACAAGTTTCAAAGTATTTTTAAATTATTATAAATCTTAGCTTATATATTATTTTTGTTATGAAGGAGCGCTTTGACCATAAAAAATATAATAAAAACTAAGGGGTGTGTTGGTATTGTTTTTCTTTGATGTTTTTAATACTTGTTTTAGAGAAGGAAAATTAGGTTTTTAATGTAATATTTTTTGTAAAATAAAAATGTGTTTGGTAACTTATTTTTAAAATAGTATATAAAAATGAAAAAAGTGAAAATATATTTGGTTATTTGTCTGAAAAAGTTGAAACAATAAGAGAGAGTAAAGATTTACTTATTATTTAATCATTTTTTTGCATTATATTTTTTATGGGTTATTGTCATTGGTGTAATTTTTTAAATGGTCTTTTATTACAGTAGACTTTACTTTAGTAAACAAATATAAAAGTGTCTATATAATATCATAATGTAATATAATAAATATAAAAGTATATTATGTCATTAAAAAAATTATTTAGTTAGAAAATTGTCATTTTTTTGAATATTACTTTTTCATTTATTATAAATATTCCCAAAAAAAATTATTTATCTATTTTTTAAAATAATAATGTATTTTTTATTGTGTATATAAAATATGTTTATAAATTATATTCTTCTTATATATTGTAATAATGTAAATAAGACATCTTTATTTTGTAGGACGCACAAAATTTATTGCATGATTATACAAAGCCAAATTCGTGGGACTCCTGGCAGATAACAACATTTTGAGAATGCCGATACAGCGATTTTTGGGAAATTTATAAAAATAACTAAAAAATTTTTACAAATATTCAAAATAATCATTTATATTTTTTTTATCATCCTTAACCATTTACTTTTTTTTTTCTTATAATACCTATATCTCTCTCAAAACCAAAGTCTTCCATTGGCTCCCTCCGATGACTCCCGAACGGCGATTGGCTCCCTTCGGTGACTGTGATCGGCGCTTGGGCAGGTTTTTGACAGTGAACTCAACTCCGGCGGATTTCTATCATCCTCTATTTTGTAATTTCCGGTAATTTTCACTTCGTAAATTTTAATTTTTTTCTATTTTGATAAGTTTGATTTGTGAAAAATTAATGTATAGATGCATATAGATGAGCGTAGGATTGTTTGGCCATAAATATTGGAGATTGTTAAGTGAAATTTAGGTTTAAAGAGTGGTACGCGAGGTGCTCGATAAAATGCCCCTTAGACTAGATTAAATAGTTGATGGTGTATTGTAAGATTAAAGTGTTGATGGTGTGATTGTAAGATGAAGTATAGGTGCAATAGGAGTAGAAATCACAGACGGAACATGTAAAAATCTGTCGCACAACAGTGCACCTGTCCCATGATATTACAGAATGTAAAAAAAAAAAAGAAATCTTGAATTTTTTTTTAATTATCAGATTAACTAATTAAAAATTTGATTTTTTTTTGCAGTCGTAATGGCCACAAAACCAGGCACGATGAAGATTCCGGAAACGAAACACTTCCCTGGGCATATTACAAATGCCTCAAAATTTGGGAATGTGATGGATGCTATCAAGAGGAAGTTAACGAAACAACAATTAAGATTATTCAGGAAAGATATATTTGGTCATTTCGCAAAGATGGATAGCTACGTGTTTAGTGGTGCAATCCTTCACAACGCGCTACTTAGGCAAGTGAAAATGATAAAAATCAACTGTGGTTTGAATTTAGTAGCCAGTTAGCACGGTTATCAATCGTTGAATGGTGTTTAGTTACAGGACTTTGCTATGGTACATACGACTTACACAAAGAGGCCAAATTTCCTGCGAATAACAGGTTGCGTGATTTGTACTTTGAAGGTAACTTAGGTGCTACTCTTAAACAACTTGATAAAAAATTTGAAGATTTGAACTTTAATGATATGGATGAAGTTGATGTGCTAAAGATCGCGTTATATTACTTTGTAGATAGAGTACTCAATGGTAGAAAATATGAACGTGTACCGAATTCGTTATTGTTAAACTATTTTGATGATCTTTAGTACTTTAGAAGTCTTCTATGGGGTCGTTTATCCTGGAAAACGGTATATACAAGTTTGGACACTGCATTGAACCAGAAAATGGAGGCTTTCCAGGGTAATACTCTTAAAGAGGTGAAGTATAACATTTATGACTTTTGTCCTGGAGTGCAGGTGCGTTTCAAATACATATGAATTTTTTCTATACAATGTATTTTTATTTTTTTTTCCTAACTTTGTATTTTCACATGTTGCAGGCTTGGTTGTTTGAAGTAATTGATGGTTTTATAGCAGAAAAGTGGGCCATTAAGACAAAAGGAAGACTCATCGCATATTGAAGTGGGAAGGTGTTTCCTCCTCGAAAATAAGTTTTTCTGAAGTGTATAAGTTTTATAACGACAATACACGTGTCGTAAGTATTAAGTTTTACTGAGGTGTACTACTTTATATGCGCGATGGCTAATTTCAATTATTTTATTACCAGGGGATTTTTAAGAAAACACTCAATCCGACTACGCAGGAGAATGATATATTATTTTGGAGAAGCGTAAAGGATTATGAGATATTAATCCCTCATTAGATTGATAATGTAAGTTAATAATTGAATTCAATTATTATATTATTATAATTTCTTCAATTGCCATAAGTTGTTTAAGTAATCAACTGTATCAATGTTGCAGCATCACCTCAATATACCACCCAACAAAGATAAAATGGACGATCAGCCACATATTGAACATAATTATGAAACACACGATCATGCACCAGAATCATACGAATATAAAGTGGATGATGAACTGCCTGTTTATGATGAATATGAAGCCGCAAGAGAGGTTAAATGCTTGATTATGTCATTCTGGTGCATAAAATGGATTTATGTTAATTATACATAAAATGAATTTATTTTTATTTTTTCTGCAGTCGAAATCAAAGTTCTCGTATGATTATGTTATTCGTAGAATGGAGAGAATTGATCGTTCTATTATTGACATGAAAGAAACAATGACCAAGATAATGTCGGATGCTAAGGCTGAGCGGAATGAACAAAGAGAGTTTGTAAAATCTGTAATGGAGTTTATTAATTCATATACTGAGAATTCAAAGAAGCATTATTACAGTAATACTCCAATGAGAAACCCTTACACAGTAAGAAATTTTCATAGTTCCTTTTTATTTTTACTATTATTCTAAATGTATTGTGATTTAATAAGTTTTTACTATTAATAGGCCCCTGATGATGTTCGAGACTGTCATGATCACACCCCATTGTCATTGTGTTTATTATCTGAGGACGTAAATGATGACAGTGTGCAAATTTTGAAGGAAGCACCTCCCGGCATAAGTAAATTTGGCCGCGAGTATAGGACGTCATATGCACTTAAAAATCCCTACTTACAAACTTACAAATGAGGAATGAACATTAAGCGTCTTCCGGCCATAGAACGAACAGATGTCCATATCGACGAAAGGACAAGTGTGGATATAAATCTACTTAGAGGAGTAGAGGATCCGACACTATTTCATGAGTTCGACTAGTGGTTTGATGGTAACATTGTAGTTGATCGTGACATCCGACATTCGAAGTAATTTTTTAGTATACTCTTGGGGAGAGACTCAATGGGATGGCTATGGGATGAGGTAAATGTTGTACATTTTTACTTAATTTACTTGTAATGTACTTGCATAATCTAACGGGTTTCTTTGTCATTTACAGCATATCCATGAATACTACCATTTGATAAGTAATAAACAGCAACAATACACTAATGCCTTATATCAGCGCTGCACACATACAAACGTCTATTTTTGGGTAACATACTGAAATATATAATTGTCGTTTTATTATTATGCTATAATAAGTAATAATATTTATGTAATGAATTGATTAGGTTTTCTTGAAGGCTCAGTGGAATAACGGTGACTGTGATATGGATTCATTAGACTACACGAGTCTAAATAACTACATTAATGGTCGGGATGACACAAAATCAAAACCGTTCGCAGATGTTGATGTGGTGTGTATTACTAAAGTATTACTTACTTTAGGAAATTTGCTAACAAAAATAGGGATGCAGCCCTCATTCACCGAATTACAGCTCATATGTATTAAAACTCTTACCATTTCATCATCAACTATACCCATTGGTATTGAACATATGGGTTGGGTAGAACATCTCGCCTGTAAAGTTGTCTTTAATTCAATACTGTAATCATTCGGATTTATTTGCAAAACTTCATATACTCTTGAAAAAAATACATCAAACGTACAGTTTTTCGGAACTAAAAAACTCTATTTTTTCCATTTCTGTACTCAACACGACTGTCTGTCAATTCCTCCAATGATCCATCAAAACACATTTGAAGAACAATTGACTCCATTAAGCCTAAGAAAGAAAAAAATTGGTACTTAAAAAAAAATTAGAACATGAGTTATTTTGAGTAAATGCTTGGAGACGAACTCAGAAAAAGTGGGACAGGCGCCTGTCCCATGGTTGGACAGAACTTGTCACCGTGCGACAGGTGCCTCAACCGTGCGACAGGCGCCTGTCCCACGGTTGGACAGAACCTATCACCGTGCGGCGAGTGCTCGTCGTGCGGTTGGACAGTACTCGTCAAAGTGTGACGGTGCTCGTCTCACCGTCGCGACGGCGCACCGTCGACGCTTTCAGGTTCGTCTCCAAGCTCGTATTTACTCAAAATAACTCATAAATTTTGATTAATCGAAAAATAAAAAAACTACGTATTGTGTAAAATAAATACTAACCTCAACTTTTTACTTTCTAGTTGATGAGTTGATGAGTTGATGATTAGTGGGTGAGTTTTAGGGATTAGGGTGTGCTGGATTTTGAAAATTATTGGTTGAGAATGTGTAAGATTTGTTGGTTGAGAATGTGTGAGATTTGTTAATTTTGTTTATAGATATGAAGGTATTTAAGTCTATACAATAAATATATGACTACATATGACAAAAAAAATTTAATTAATTATTTTAGATATTTATAAAAATTTTTTTACCTAAAGAACGTAATGATTCATTTTTTTTATTGCTGTAGCATTTTCCTCAAAAATGAGCCCACCATCCTTTGACAAAACGAATAACAACTATCTAAAAATATTATCAAACATATCATGATCATAAGTGATTTGACATTAAAGACCTTAAGTTAAATGTTATCTTTTGATAGGACCCATGTAGAATACAAACTGAAATTGTGGTAAAATTTATTATTTTGGTAAAAAACAAAAAAGGGTCTAGCAAACAAATATTCTACTTTTGTTTTATGAAAAATTGAGAAAATGATAATTTTAAATTATCGGTTATAAGAAATGATAAGTTTTAAAATATTTTTTAAGTTATTATAAATCTCAAAAACTTATATTTTATTTTTATTAAGAACGAACACAAAGGATTTTTTCATTAACCTGCCTCTATTTTATCTTTTTATTTTAAACAAAAATAATAACAATTAAAAAAATAAGATCAAAAGCACCTTAGGGAGAAAAATACTGGCAAGTAGCAACAGCTGTAGTACTAGTAAGAGATTCAAAACTGGAAAAAAAAAAAAAATAAAGACGACCAATAACAAACTGAAGTATCTTACCAGAACTTGCCAACTACTCGACGATTATAAGATTAAATAATATGCAAGATGAGGTCAATGCTTCGGCGTACCAACTATAGCTTTAGAAGAAGACAATGAACAAGATGATAACGGCTGCAGCAGTGCTGGCCTACATACATATATGTGCATATCCCACTCGGCAATGAGCATTATCATTTCAGTTCTAGGATAGAGGTATGGAAACTTATGGTAAAGACGGTATGCTTCAATCCATGTCACTGGAGATCAACCAAACTGACACTAGCACAAAAGGTAATCAATCCTCTTGTCTCTTTATCTATAATGGTCATGTTGGTTTATAATGCATGACAAGATTTGATGACTGATATGTTTGTTTTGCTCCATGGTGATGCTGCATTCTCCACAGGAGATTTGGAAGAAGTTAATGACAGCCCAATTGAGGAAGTAAGGCTCACAGTTCCAATCACTGATGACCCGACAATACCGGCTTTAACATTTAGAACATGGGTTCTGGGGCTAACTTCATGCTGCCTGCTTGCTTTTGTTAACCAGTTCTTCGGTTACCGCCAGAATCAGCTGTATATCGGTTCTATTTCAGCTCAGATTCTTGTCCTCCCCATAGGGAAGCTAATGGCTGCAACACTGCCGTCAAAGCCAATTCCAGTCCCGCTTACACCATGGTCATTTTCATTGAATCCAGGGCCTTTTAATTTGAAAGAACATGTTTTGATCACCATTTTTGCCGGCTGTGGATCTACTGGTGTTTATGCAGTAAGCATAATCACAATTGTCAAGGCTTTCTACAAAAGAAGTCTGCACGTAGTACCGGCCATGATGTTAGTACAAACTACTCAGGTAAGTACAGTTTTTGCATTGTTGCTCTGCTATCCCTTACCAATCATCTGGCTAAACTGAAGGCAAGTTCAAGTAGTAAAGTGGATATAATTCTGTGTTGCTTATTGAATAGCAGTTGCTGGGATACGGGTGGGCTGGTTTATTCAGAAAATACCTTGTTGATTCCCCTTACATGTGGTGGCCAACAAACCTTGTCCAAGTCTCCCTATTCAGGTACTCATCTCTCCTTCATATTGAACAAAATCATATGCCATCTGCAGCACTGCTCGAACATTGAAAACATGCATGTCAACTGCAGGGCACTGCACGAAGAAGAAAAGAGAACCAAGGGAGGACTAACCAGGCTACAGTTCTTCATCATTGTTTTCATATCAAGCTTTGCTTATTACATCGTGCCAGGATATCTTTTCCCTTCAATATCTGCTCTCTCCTTTGTTTGTTGGATATGGGAGGATTCGATCACAGCTCAAAAGCTTGGTTCTGGCCTCCAAGGCCTTGGCATGGGCTCCTTCGGCCTTGATTGGGCAACTGTTGCTGGCTTCTTAGGAAGTCCTCTGGCCACACCATTCTTTGCCATTGCCAATATCTTAGCTGGGTTCTTTCTGTTTCTCTACATCCTTATTCCCATTGCCTACTGGTGCAATGCATTCGAAGCCAAGAGATTCCCATTATTTTCCGCTCACACTTTTGACTATGATGGCCAAACTTACGATATTTCTCGAATCCTCAACGAAAAGGAATTTAGTTTTGATCGTGCAGGCTATGATAATTACAGCAAACTCTATCTCAGTGTCCTGTTTGCCTTCGTGTATGGCTTGGGCTTTGCAACTCTAACGGCCAGTATTTCGCATGTTGCCCTCTTTGAGGGAAAGTAAGCATCTTCAACAATTTCTTAATTTCTCATTAACTAATGACATAATACATCGATGGTTTTTTCTTCCATTAATTTCTTTAAAAATTGAGCAGATCAATTTGGCAAATGTGGAGAAAAACAACTACTGCAGTGAAACAACAGTTCGGTGATGTGCACACAAAACTGATGAAGAAGAACTACGAAGCAGTTCCCCAATGGTGGTTCCATGCTATCTGGATCTTAACATTAGCTCTTTCCCTCTTCACCTGTGAAGGGTTTGATAAACAGTTTCAGCTTCCATGGTGGGGACTTCTACTAGCTTGTGCCATGGCATTCTTTTTCACATTACCTGTTGGAGTAATTCAAGCAACAACAAACTTGGTATTTCCAAACCCGAACCCAGATTATATGCAACTTATGAAATAAAATATACATATTTTAAACTGTATTGCTTTCTCAAAAAAATTCATTGCTGTTCTAATTAGATTAATGAATAGATCACATGACATATAAAAAGCTTTCTGAATTCTGAATAGAATTAATGTATTAATCTGCAGCAACCAGGACTTAACATTATTACAGAGATGGTTATTGGGTATATGTATCCTGGGAAGCCCCTTGCTAATGTGGCTTTCAAGACCTATGGTTATATCAGCATGGTCCAAGCCCTTGGTTTTCTTGGAGACTTCAAATTAAGTCACTATATGAAAGTCCCTCCCAAATCCATGTTCGTTATTCAGGTAATCAATTCTTTGTAGAGTTTATGCTATTTTCTGCCTTTTCCTCTGTAGAGTCGTTTTCGCTGCCTAGTGTTTGTACGCCTACTTGTACGTAGTCCTTAGCAATTCAGAACTACAATTCAGTGCCAAATTACTAAAACTACAAACTTTTTATTGATTGTCGACATCTGCCATTAGCTAGTGGGAACCATAGTTGCTTCAACCGTCTACTTCGGCACAGCATGGTGGCTTCTTACATCCGTCAAACACATCTGCAATCCAAGTTTGTTGCCGGAGGGGAGCCCCTGGACATGTCCTGGTGATGATGTTTTCTACAATGCTTCAATCATCTGGGGAGTTGTTGGACCACTCAGAATGTTCACAAAATACGGCAACTACTCACAGATGAACTGGTTCTTCCTAATAGGCTTTCTTGCCCCATTTCCAGTGTGGCTGCTTTCGTGCAAATTCCCTGAAAAAAAGTGGATCACGAATCTTCACATGCCTCTTCTCTTAGCTGGTCCACTGGGTTTGCCATCAGCTAAAGCCGTGAACTATTTGAGTTGGGGAACAGTTGGAATTTTCTTCAACTATTATGTTTACAGAAGGTTCAAGGGATGGTGGGCTAGGCATACCTATATTTTATCAGCAGCTTTGGATGCTGGGGTTGCCTTCATGGGTGTGTTTCTTTACGTCACCCTTCAATTCCAAAATATCTTTGGTCCAGAGTGGTGGGGTCTGGCTGCTACTGATCATTGTCCACTGGCAAAATGCCCCATAGCACCAGGGATAAAGGTACAAGGATGCCCAGGGGCCTGAGTTGCAGCAGAAATTCCCATTAAGTTATCAACTGATGAAAGAATGAATGAGATGACAAAGCTGTAAATTTCATTCCCAAAAAATAAAACATGGTATCATTTATGATTAAGCTCTCAAAATATTGAATAAACAATCCGACAAAGAATGTTGATTAATTGAAGTGGCATAAGGAAGCATAAATTATCATAGTGATTCAATGAATAAAATATTGAATAAAGATTTTGGATTACAAAATAATGGGAATCCAGTTACCAGTAATCCCTGCAAGAACAAGAGCCACCCCTTGAAACAATGGAACCTATTCCTATCTCAAACAACTATCTAACAATCAATAATTTATTTGTATGTCAATGTCATCTCTTGTCATTAAACTCTAAAAATATTCTAAAATGGCTGTATTGCAAGACCTTCAATTCACAGAATCAAAGGTAAAAATGAAAAATCACTTTCCAGCCAATTTCATATTTTTCTTTTTCCATTTTTATTTATTAACTTTTTTTTTGGGGGGGGGTTCATATACTGGTAAAAAAATGATGGGCAAACTCTCACAGACTCACAAGTTAAAAATTACAGTGAAGTATATGCAGTCACTCAAAAAAAAAAAAATGCTAGAATTAAAAGAAAATAAATGCAAGAAACGGAAAGCTAAATCCCAGGTTCATGGAAAAAGATAAAAAGAAAAGAAGTTTCCTAGTAGTGTTAGTAGATAAATTCAAATGTGTTTTGAGTTTCACAAGAGAGAAATTTAACAAAAAAATGTAAAATATGTACCTCTCCTTACACGTTTTGAAACGTTATATTAATTACACGGCTACATGCCTAAATACAACTTCTGTAACTCAAAATTAAACCATTTCAAATTCACCTCTAACACACTACACCAGTTAAAAAAGAAAGATAAAAGAAAAAAATTGTCTAGGTACATGCATAATACTAAATTGTGATGGGAGATAACTCAATTAATTATATATAAATAAAATACAGCCATATATGCAAAAAAAATTTATTTTTTGGCATAAAAATTGAAATTTTTAACCTGACCCTGTCACCTACTCCAAGATTACAAGCTCAAATATTTTACATGATGAAGTTAATGTTTTGACCTACCAACTTAGTATTAGAAATAATAGCTTTAGAAAGAAGACTAAGAAACATTATAATCTCAAACTGCTGCAGCTTATATGTGCATATCCACCGGGCAATGGGCATTGCCATTTTATTCCAAAAACTGAAGGAGAGATATGGGAACTTATGTTAATGATGAGATGCTTCAATCAAAGACACCGGAGATTAATGATAGGATTTAGGGTTAAATTAAGGTTGTTTTTTATTAACTGAATAAAAAAAAAAAAAAATCTTGACCTACGATTCGAGAGGTAGGTCAATTTCTCTTAAAAAGTCTTATAACTCTTAATACTTTAATAAAAATATAACATAACAACGCCTTAGTCTCTTATTTATACATGAATCTATCTTTTTATATTTGCGCCTAGCATAAGTTTTTATCGGTCTAACATCACTTTCATCCCAAAAAGACACCTTGTCCTCAAGATAGAATCCAGGAAACTGCTGTTGTATGAACTATTACGGTTCCCACGTCGCCTCTTAGTCTGGTATGTCTTTCCATGTAATCAACACCTCTTAATTAGTTGGTTGTCCGATCGCCCCTTGGGGTACTCCCTCCATAGCAACTGGTTCCAGCACTAACTCCATGTCCTCAGTCAACATCGGAGGAAGCGAAGGAGAGGGTGTATGTTCTCCAATAGACCGATCCTGGTGGCAACTGCAATCGATAAGCCATCTCTTCAATCCTTCCTACTATCTCCTAGGAACCAAAATACCGAGGGGAGAGCTTCTTATTCGTCTGTCACACTAGCGACTTCTACCGATATGGCTGTAACTTCAGATAAACCCAATCCCTCACCTTAAACTGTATGTCCCTCTTATAACTATCAACTTGTTTTTTCATTAACTATTGCGCCTTAGAGAGATGCCTCTTTAACTCTTTCAGTATTCGGTCTCATTTCTCCAAACAGTGATCCACCTACGACACAGGTGTCGAACTCTATCCATAGTACACCAAATGCAGAGGATCACGCCCATACAAGATCTTAAAATGAGTAGTCTGTGTAGTACTCTGTCCATGCTAACCACCTCGCCCACTATTTAGGCATGTCCAACACGAAACATCGTAGATAGGTCTCTACACTCTGATTAACTACCTTAGTTTGTCCATCAGTCTGGGGTGGTAAGTAGTGCTCCTCTTCAAAATTGTCTCCTGCATCCTAAACAACTCCTTCAAAAAAGTGGCAAAAAAAAAAAAAACCTTATCCCGATATGTTATTATTAACTCCGGAATTCCATGCAAACGTACCACCTCTCATATAAACGCTGCAGCAATAGTCATAACAGTATAAGGGTGTCGTAGGGGTTTGAGATGAACATAATTGTTTAGTTGGTCGACCACCACCAAAATCACCTTGTACCTATCCGACCATAGCAATCCCTTACTAAAATCCATCGTCGCTGCTACCCAAACTTTATCAGGTAACAATAATGGCTGCAACAACCTCTTGGCACCATTGCCATGTATTTGTGGCGCTAACACGCATCACACCTCACTACCATCTCCTCGACATCCTTCTTCATCCCCACCTAATACAGCTCTGCTGCCAATCACTGATAAGTTTTTAGAACACTAAAATGTCCTCAAATAATACTCCCATGAAACTCCTGCAACAACTTCGGTATATGGAATGATCTCCTCAGCAGCACAAAGCGTTCCTGATATAGCAAAATCATCGTGTGCCCATCTGACCATAGCAATCCTTTAATAAAATTCATCGTCACTGCCACTCAAACTTTATCGGGTAATAATAATGGCTGCAACAACCTCCTGGCGCCATTGCCAAGTATTTGTGGCACTAACATGCATCACATCTTACTACCATCTCCTTGACATCTTTCTTCATCCCCACCTAATACAGCTCTGCTGCCAATCGCTGATAAGATTTTAAAATACTAAAATGTCCTCATATAATACTCCCATGAAACTCCTGCAACAGCTTCGGTATATGGAGTGATGTCCTCAGCAGCACAAAGCATCGCTGATATAGTAGTCGTTGTCCATCCATAGAATAGCTCAGATATCATGTCTCCTCACACAATAACACAAACTGGATCTTCGCCAATCCCTCGTCTGCCTCAATCTCTCGTGACAGTGCATCCCAATCCATCACTAACGGCACTGTTAAAGTTACCAACTGAAGTTCCTCTTCCCAATGAAATAAGGCATCTGCAACCTTAATCTTCAACTAGGGCATATATTTTATCTCAAAATCATAGCCTAGTGGCTTCGACAACCAGCGTTGGTGTTCCTCAGTCACCATCTGTTACTCCAACAAGAATTTGAGAATCCGCTAATCCGTTTAGATGATAAATCGTCGCCTTATGAGGTATAGCCTCTATTTCTGAACTGTTAACACAATCACCATAAGTTCGCGTTCATAAACTAACTTGTCTCGCCCTAGCTATTAAAACTTAGTTGATGTAGGCAATCGGAGGCTAATTTTGCATGAGAACTACTCCTAACCCATACCTTGAGGCGTCCATCTCTATTATAAACAGTTGGCTAAAATTTGGTAACTCTAGCACCGAAACAATAGTTATGGGCCATTTTAGTTTCTCAAAAATTGAGTTGCTGCTTCACCTATTGGAAATTGTCTTTCTTCAATTGCTCCATCAAAGGTCGTCCTATGGTGCTATATTCCTTCACAAACTTCCAGTAATACCCAATGAGCCCTAAACTCCTTAAGTGTCTTAAGTAGAG
Organism: Murraya koenigii; assembly: GCA_025617385.1. Classification (NCBI taxonomy): domain Eukaryota; kingdom Viridiplantae; phylum Streptophyta; class Magnoliopsida; order Sapindales; family Rutaceae; genus Murraya; species Murraya koenigii. The sequence goes on from CM046817.1 coordinate 24,289,798, forward strand.
GCCACTCTAACATTGCTACTATCTCGGATTAATCTGCTGAAACCCCCTCAGCTAACTTCACATACTTCAAATACTCCATCTTTGTCTGAGCAAATAACCACTTCTTCCGATTAACATACAACTAATGTTTGTGTAACTCTATCAACACTAACTCCAAATGACCTATATGATCCTCTAAAGTGCGACTGTATACTAAGATGTCATAAAAGAAAATGAGGACAAACTTCCTCAAATAGGGCTGAAATACCTTATTCATCAATGACTGAAAAGTGGCTAACGCATTTATGAGACTAAACGGCATGACCATAAATTCATAATGTCTCTCGTGAGTCTGAAATGCAGTCTTATGCACATCCCCTGGTTGCATCCGAATCTGGTGATATCCTGACTTCAAATCTATCTTTATGAACACTGCACCCCCCATGGAACTTATCCAGCAACTCATCGGTCACCGCAATAGGAAACTTATCAAGCTTCCTTGTTCAAGACTTGGTAATCAATACAAAACCTCCGGCTCCCATATTTTTTCTTCACTAATAAGATTGGGTTTGAAAATAGGGTCACACTCAATTGCATTATCCTAGCCGTCAATATTTCCCTAATTAACCTCTTAATCTTATTTTTTTGTATTTGGGGACACCGATATGGCCAGACTAATAGAGGAGGCCCCTTTCTTCAATACTATCACATGCTCTTGTTCCCGACGTAAAGGTAAGCCATTGGGCATCTGAAAAAATCACTCAAATTGCTCTGACAACTACTGAATTAGTCTTGGAATAACGGTAGATGTCTCTAACCATCCCTCTTCCAAGCTATGCAGCTTCACTATGATTCTTTGTCTCGTAACCTGAATCGCATTGACCATGGTTTTAACTGACATTAAAGTTTCGCATAAACTCGAATCACCCTAAAGTACTACTGCCTGACCACCTACCCAAAACTTTACTTTTAATAGTTTCCAATTCACTTTTATATTTACCAATGACTATAACTACTGCATTCCTAAAATATTGTTTATGCTTCCTAAATCCAAAGGAAAGAAATCCTCCCTCACTTGAACACCTAGTAATAGCAATTCAACCCCCTACATATTCCTCTGCTTTTTTCTACCTTTCCAGTACCCATAACTATCCGAAAATTGTCGGCGTCGGTTAAACAGAGTCCCAACTGATCTACTACTCTATTAAAAATAAAATTGTGGGTCGCCCCACTGTCTATTAACACCACCACATCCTGCTCCTCTATTATCTCCATTATCTTCATTGTGTAGTTTAATGTATTGAATTAAGCGAGACATCAGTTATGTCCAAATGAGCATGTTCTTCTTCCATTACCTCTTTTTCCTCAGCTTCTTCCCCGCTTTCCTCCTCATCACACATAGTCAGAACTTATAATGATTTGTCCTTACATCGATGCCCCGACGAAAATTTCTCATTGCATCGAAAACATAACCCCTTCACCCTTTTGTATTGTATCACCATCGAAAACATAACCCCTTCTCATGCAAATCTCCTTCTTGAGTGGCAGGAAACCTCTTCAACAGCTGGTCCTTAAACTCACCCCACGACCTCAATGGTTGTCATTGATCTCGCCATTGGAACGACGCAAGGGCTATTCTCTCCAAACATAACGTCGCTGCCATCAGTTTTTCCCTCTCTTAGAGTCTATTGATGGAAAAATAATGTCATATCTTATACACCCATCTATATGCATCTTCTTCTTAAAAAATGGGAATTTTTAGTGTCCTTACCCCAGAATCCGCCACAAATTAAGTCTACCCCGCCCAATTTTGAGCCATCAGAGGTCTCCACCTCCCCGAATCTACTCTAATTTCTGAAAATTCTGAAGACCCAACCCAAAATTCTCCTTGCTGAGCCTCATATTGGGAAGAAATCCCAAGCCCTATAGATCGGTTTCAACACCTTGTAGGTAGATTAATCTACCTTTCACATACATGCCCGGACATAGACTTTAAAGTAAGCTTAGTCAGCCAATTTATGCATGCTCTAGGACAAGAACACTTTAAAACAGTATACAGAATCCTTAGATACTTAAAAGGATCTCCGGGTAAAAGTCTTTTGTTCAGAAAAAAAATGGCACCTACAAGTATAAGTCTACATATATGCTGACTGGGCTGGTAGTGTAACCGATAGAAGGTCCACTTCTGGTTACTGCACCTTTGTTGGAGGAAATTTGGTCACTTGGCTCAACAAGAAATAAATTTTAGTAGCAAGAAGCAATGCAGATGCAGAATATACTGCAATAACTCTAGGAACATGAGAGGTTCTTTAGATTAAAAAAATTCTTGAAAAACTTAAAGCAAGTAATTCTCTACTTATGAAAGTATATTATGATAACAAATCTGCCATTGCAATAACACATAATCCAGTACTCCACGACCGAACTAAACATGTCGAAGTGGACAAACACTTCATAAAAGAGAAACTAGATAGTGATTTGGTCTGCATGCCTTACATTCCTACAGATGAGCAGGTTGCTGATATACTCACCAAGGGACTATCTAAGAAACAGTTCGAGAAATTAGTTTGCAAGCTGACCATAAAAGACATTTTTAGACTAGCTTGAGGGGGAGTGTTGAAGGGTTGACCAAATCAAATTGATTTGGTTTTCCTTATATATTTAGGTGTATATTTCTGTGTAAATATAAACTTATTGCTTCCTAGAAATCAATGTAATATTCTGCTTTAATTGTTCTTTTCTTTTTTAGTCTCTTATATCCCTATATTAAGACTGTATACAGTTTCATGAAAAATAAGAAGGAAAATTATTCTATTGAATTGTCTCTACCTATTATAACATGGTATCAGAGCTTGGTTCCCTTTCTATCTAATCTCTTTTATATTTTTATTTCCCTTCTTTTTCCCTCAACCCATCATATCTAACCAATCTTCTGAAACCTCAGTCACCTAAAAAAAAAAACTAGAGAAAAAAATTTCCTATTCTAAATCTCATTTAGTCTAGATTACAACTATCCGGATGAATAAAAGAAATTTTCAAAGATGGTCTCAGTCGGTTAGAATGTACATTAAGGGAAGAGGAAAGATCGGTTATCTTACTGGAGATGTCAAGGCTCCTGAAATATCTGATCCCTTTTATATTGTTTGGGATGCTGAAAATTCCATGATTATGGCATGGTTGGTCAACTCCATAGATGAAGACATTGGTGCAAATTATATGTGCTACTCTACTGTAAAAGAACTCTGAGATAATAATGTGAGTCAGATATGCTCTGACTATGGAAATCAGTTCCAGATCGATGAGTTACAGCTTGCTCTTGGAGATATTCGTTAAAGAAATGATAGTTTAACAAAATACTTCAATACTCTAAAGAGATTGTGGCAAGATCTGGACTTATTCAATGAATATGAATGGAAGAGCACAAAAGATTTTAAACATCACAAACAAACTGTCGATAATAAGCGAGTCTTCAAGTTCCTAGCTGGGCTCACTGTTGAATTTGATGAGGTAAGAGGAAGAATATTGGGAGAAAGTCACTTTCTACTATTGAAAAAGTTTTCTCTGAAGTAATGAGAGAAAAAAGTCGTCGGGGTGTTATGTTGGGAAAAAAGAACTTCATTGTCTCTATAGAAAAATCTGCTCTTGTTACAGCAGATGCTAATGCTGCCCGTTCCTTCACTCTACAATGAATAAAAACCTCGAGTATGGTATGATTATCGCAATAAACCACGCCATACCCCGTAGACTTCATCGGAAACTCCACGGGAGGCTCATGAGTCGAAAAGCAAGAAACATAGCTGCAATCGCCTCTCGCCAATGAAGTGGAGAATCTGGAAAAAAATCTCAACAATGAGCAAATTGATCATTTCATAAAGCTTCTAACTTCTAATCCTTCACCTGGTATTCCTAACGGTTCATTAGCTCAAATAGGTAGTATTATTAGTGCTCTCTTTAGCCACTCAATTATTGCACTATGGATTATTGATTCAAGTGCTTCTAATCATATAACTAGCATTGCTAGTTTATTTAATTTCTATTACCCTTGCCCTAGTAACAAAAAAGTAAGAATTGCTGATGGAAGCTTATCTTCCATAGCTGGAAAAGGATCAATAAAACTCTCTAAAACTATTGAGCATAAAAATGTGCTAGCTTTCCTTATTTGAAATATTTGTTTTCAAACTTATTTAAAAATGTTGATTGTACTACTTTTCATTGAGAAAGTTGTGTTTTATCTAAAATTCATCGAGTTTCATATAAAACGCTTACTTATTATGCATCAAAACCTTTTTATTTAATTCATAGTGATGTTTGGGGACCCTCAAAAATCAATACTTTAACTGGAAAAAAATAGTTTGTGACATTCATAGATGATTATACTCGGCTTTGTTGGGTTTATTTAATGAGAGAAAAATCTGAAGTTGAGGGATTATTCAAAGATTTTTGTAACATGGTTGAAAATCAATTTCAAACAAAAATAAGCCTACTCCATATAAATAATGGTACTGAATATTTTAATAATTATCTAGGGGTGTTTTGTAAGGAAAAGGGTATAATTCACACATCCACCTATCGTGATACTCCACAGCAAAATGAAATTGCAGAACGAAAAAACCGTCATTTATTTAAAGTTAGTCGGGCTATCATGCTCTCTATGAATGTTCCTAAATATTTGTGGGGTGATGCTGTTTTAACAGCATATTATTTGATTAATAGGCTACCTACCCGTGTTTTAAAGCATCAATCACCTTTAGAATACTTTAAACTTATATATCCCTCTAGTATGATTACCTCCAATATTTAGTTAAGAGTATTTGGGTGCACTGTATTTGTTCACATACCTAACTATCTTATATCTAAATTGAATCCCAGATCTGAAAAATGTGTTTACTTGGGTTATGCTCCTAATAAAAAAGGCTACAAATATTTTAATCCTCAAACAAAAAAATTCTATGTTAGTATGGATGTTATATTTCTTGAAAATCAACATTTTTTGGCCAAAATTCTCTTCAGAAAGAGAAAAAGAATAGTGAAGATCATTTTTGGCATACTTTTACACTTATGCCTAATATGTTTTTACCTGATCTGAGTACTTCAACTCAAACAAAAAAAAACTGATATTTCAAATAATGAAAGCTTAAGAAATCTTAAACTAGAGGAGTCAAGTGTTAATGTACCAGAGATAGGGGGAGAAATACTACAAGATAAACTTCCACCACCAAAGCTTTATGTTTATACTTGACAAAGGTATCATCACAGCAGTAAAGACCTTCCCATAAACTCGGTACAGCCTCAATTGTCACCTCCAAGCACTGATTCTTTAGAAAATTCAGGTAATATTTCTTTTCCTATACATTCTAGCACTCTATTTCCTGACCTTGACTTACCCATAACACATAGGAAAGGAACCCGAATTTATACTATGCACCCTATTGCTAGATATGTTTCCTATGAAAAATTATCCAATAAACAAAGAGCCTTTACTAAAAAAATCTCTCAGATACCAATTCCTAAAACCATAAAAAAAGCCTTAGGCCACCCAGATTGAAAGTTAGCAGTTTTAGAGGAAATGAATGCTCTAAAAAAGAATGATACGTGGGAGATTGTGGATTTACCAAGAGAAAAGAAAACTGTGGGTTGTAAGTGGGTGTTTACAGTTAAATGTAATGCTGATGGGAGTGTTGAGAGATATAAAGCAAGACTCATAGCAAAATGATTCATTCAAACCTATGGAATTGACTATCAAGAAACCTTTGCCCCCGTTGCAAAGATAAATTCCATATGGGACCTTATCTCATTGGTTGTACATTCTGATTGGAATCTATACCATTTAGATGTTAAAAATGCTTTTCTGAATGGGGAGCTAGAAGAAGAAGTCTTTATGGACTTACCACCAGGTTTTGAAGGAAATCATAGTAGCAGTAAAGTGTGTAAACTACAAAAGTCTTTGTATGGGCTTAAGCAGTCTCCTAAAGTATGGTTTGAACGCCTTGGTAATGTTATAAAAGGACACAGTTACTCCCAAAGTCAGACAGATCATACAATATTTTACAAACATTCTATCGAAGGGAAATCAGTCGTGTTGATTGTATATGTAGATGATATAATTTTGATTGGTGATGACATAGTTGAAATTTGCAGATTAAAGAAAGTTCTTGCACGTGACTTTAAAATCAAAGACTTAGGCAACCTGAAGTATTTTCTGGGTATAGAGTTTGTTAGATCAAAAAATGGGATTGTTGTGCCTCAACGCAAGTATGTACTTGAGTTGCTTGAAGAGACAGGTCTACTCGGATGTAAGGCAGCGAAGACACCCATAGATCTTAATGTGAAATTACAGCCAGCTAAAATTTAAGATGTGACCAACATAAATCGATTTCAACGCTTGTAGGTAGATTAATCTACCTTTCACATAGACGCCCGGACATAGCCTTTGTAGTAAGCTTAGTCAGCCAATTTATGCATGCTCCAGGACAAGAACACTTTGAAACAATATACAGAATCTTTAGATACTTAAAAGGATCTCTGGGTAAGGGTCTTTTGTTCAGGAAAAAATGGCACTTACAAGTAGAAGTCTACACAGATGCTAACTGGACTGGTAGTGTAACCGATCGAAGGTCCACTTCTAGTTACTGCACCTTTGTTGGAGGAAATTTGGTCACTTGGCGTAGCAAGAAACAAACTGTAGTAACAAGAAGCAGTGCAGAGGCAGAATATAAAGCAGTAACTCTAGGAACTTGTGAGGTTCTTTGGATTAAAAAAATTCTTGAAAAACTTAAAGCAAGTAATTCTCTACTTATGAAAGTATATTATGATAACAAATCTTCCATTGCAATAGCACATAATCCAGTACTCCACGACCGAACTAAACATGTCGAAGTGGACAAATACTTCATAAAAGAGAAACTAGACAGTGGTTTGGTCTGCATGCCTTAAATTCCTGCAGATGAACAGGTTGCTGATATACTCACCAAGGGACTACCTAAGAAACCAATTCGAGAAATTAATTTGCAAGCTGGCCATGAAAGATATTTTTAGACCAGCTTGAGGGGGAGTGTTGAAGGGTTGACCAAATCAAATTGATTTGATTTTCCTTATATATTTAAGTGTATATTTCTATATAAATATAGACTTATTGCTTCCTAGAAATCAGTATAATATTATGATTTAATTGTTCTTTCATTTCTTAGTCTCTTGTATCCCTATATTAAAACTGTATACAGTCTCATGAAAAATAAGGAGAATTATTCTATAAACTTTTCGCTACCTATTATAACAGCTAGGCATACCTATATTTTATCCGTAGCATTGAATGTCGGGGTTGCCTTCATGGGTGTGATTCTTTACTTCATCCTTCAATCCCACGATATCTTTGGTCCACATTAGCAGGGTCTGGCTGCTACTGATCATTGTCCATTGGCAAGATGCCCTATAGCGCCAGGGATAAAGGTACAAGGATGCCCAGGCCGAGTTTGGAAGAAATTCCCATCACTTAAATTATTACTATGTTTTCTATGCAAGAAATTTGGAAGGAAACAAGGCCGCGTTTATCAACTGATGAAGAATGAATGGAGATAAGAAAGCTGTAAAATTTCATTAGCAAAGTATTACAAGTTATTATTTATTATTAAGCTCTTAAAATATTTGATAAAGAACGTTTATTAGTTAAAGTCGCATGAGGAGGCACAAATTAGGAGAGTGAGCCAATAATTTTAATTTTAATAAATATATTGGATTACAAAATAATGGGAATCACGTTACCAGTAATCCCTACAAGAACAAGAGCCAGCTTGGAAACAATGGAACCTATTCCTATCTCGCACAACTATCTCACAATTAACAATTTCTGATATCAACTTAAATGCAGCATGACAGTCCTCACAAACTCGAAGATTCTTTATTATCCTGATGGGTGTTCCAGGAGGTGTGTTCATTAATCCAAAAGTTAGAGCCAATTTCTCGCTATGGTGGTACAAAAATTTCTCTTTCTCTTTCTCTTCTATATCCAACAGAACAACTGATGTGTTAGGTACATATCCTTTTAGCTTCATATCATCTAGTAGCTTTTCCCACATTTGGAATATCTTCTCAGCTTGTGGATGAGTCTCATCGCCAGCCACAAACTCATGAACCACTCCATCAACTGTGATTGAGCTCCAACCTGGTGTCTTCTTCACACCTAGATTTCTCATTAACTTCCTTACTCTTGCCACATCCTGCCATTGTTCTGCCTCTGCATAAATGTTAGATAGAACCACATGGTATCCATTGTTTAGAGGATCCAATTGACCAAGTTGTCTACTAGCTTCCTCAGCCAAATCAATATTTTTGTGAACTCTGCATCCACCAAGGAGAGCTCCCCAGACAACCCCATTTGGTCTTATAGGCATGTTTCTGATGAACTCATAAGCCTCTTGAAGGAGCCCCGCACGGCTTAAAAGGTCAACCATACAACCATAATGCTCAATCTGGGGAACAATTCCGTACTCTGTAGTCATGCTATAGAAAAATCTGCGTCCCTCATCAACCAATCCCATGTGGCTACAAGCATGCAACAGTCCAATGAAGGTAACTCCATTCGGCTTAATGCCTATTTCAATCATTTTATTAAAACTCATTAGAGCTTCCTTAGCTTGCCCATGAATTGCAAGACCTTGAATCATAGCAGACCATGTAAAAATTGTCCGTTCTTCCATCTCAATGAACACTCTCCTAGCACCCTGCAAGCATCCACACTTCACATACATATCAATCAACGTGTTGCAAACTCTGACATTTCTCCTATACCCGCTTTGGTTCGAGTACTCATGAACCCTTCTGCCCAAATCCAATGCACCCAAATCAGCACAGGCAGCAAGAACGGCCACAACAGTCACCTCATTTGGCCTCACGCCCGCCTCTTCCATCTCCATAAACAATTCCACAGCCTCCTTCGCTTTCCCGCACTGAACATAACCCGAAATCATCCCTGTCCACGACCTGACATTCCTCTCTGGCATCTTTCTAAAAAATTCACTTGCCTCCACAATATCTCCCCTCTTTATCAACTGGGTTATTATAATATTCCAACTCACAACATCTCTTTGCGACATTTTCTCAAACAACAACCGAGCATCCCAAATTTCTCCGCACTCAGCATACAAAGTCACAATCGTGTTCTGCAGCACCAAGTTGAACGTAAACCCAAGTTTCACTACATACCCATGAATAATTTTCCCAATACCAAGATCCAATTCATTCATACACGCTTTTAACACAAAAGAACAAGTAAAAGTATCAGGCAAAACATCAAAATGCCGCAACCGATAAAACAAGAAGATTGCATTAACTGGGCTATCGCTTTCAACGAATGATTTCAAGCAATAATTCCATACAACAATTTCAGGTTCATTAACGTGTGCAAAGATTTGTCGGGCGTATGCGAAACTAGGAGTAAGGGCGGAGACCAAGCCAACTCGAGTCAAAGGGAGAGTTGAAAGAGGAGTGTTTGTTTTGATGAGGTGAGCGTGTGCTTGTTTGAGCTCGAATGGTGAATTAAACTTGTGGAGGAGGTCAGTTTTTAGGTCATTTGAAGTGGGTGAGTGAGCGTTTGATACCGTTAGTGGAGACTGCAGTGAACAAAGCGAGCTGCTAATCATTTCAATTTTCAACGGCTTTTGCAAATCCAAGAGTGTGTGTTCGTTAGTCGTACAATTGGAATAATAAACCGGCAACTAGATACTTCTCTTTATTATTATTATTTTTCAATTCTTTTTAGTTACATAAGAGTGTGCATTAATTATTAATTAGTCGGAGAGGAGTTCGATCCATGTTATTATTATTAATATTGTTATTCACTTTTACTATTACTATGAAATTGTATTAAGAAAATTAATTTATATGACTGATCAAAAAAAAAAAATCACTGGTATCACTTTTTTGATAATTATATCAAGGTAAGTATACTTTGGTTATTAGTACAAGGGCATAATTGTTCAAAAAGAGATATATATAATCTAATTTCACCAAATTACAAGTGGGTTATTATCGTTCCTTATATTATTTACAATACAAAGAAAATAAAAATTTAGTAATAACTAACAATGAGACTCAACGAACTCTAAGATGGTGTTTGGTTGTAAGAAATTAGAGAAAATCAAAATAAAAAACAGGAGAGGAGATAATAGCTTTGTTTTAAAATTCTATAAAAAAAAAAAAAAAAGTTTGAAAGGAAATTACTTAATTTTTTTCTGGACAATTTCACCCTTTAATGTTATGCTTTCTATATTCATTATAAAGTAAAATTAAAAAAAAAACTAAGCTTTAATGTAATTTAATCTATTAAATGAATAACTAAGTAATTAATAATTATAAATTATAATTAAATTTATCACCAAAAAGATCGCCTAGATGGTGTGTTATTTATTATTTATGCGTAAACGACATCACTTTCATTTATTTAAAACAAAGACGATTTGTCGTCCCATTCAGTTTCGGAACCGACAATGCACTGATGGATTATTTATTATTTTATTGTCACACACTGTGTCATCATATCATTAAAACGGTAGAGGACTTGTGGTCAGTTTTCTTTGCCTGACAAGCAACAAACAGAGCATAATTTGTCGTTTCACTAAATAGATTCTTTACTTGAATGTTTTATTACATAATTATTCACTTACTAATAAATTATATATTGATAGTTTCTAAACTCTAGTAACTGTTATTGGTTTGTCAATCCAGTTAAAGCACCGACATGACCCCAAAATCTTTTTCATCTTCCTTTAAACTGTAGTAATTATTTTTTTTTTTTAATACGTAACTATTGTTTAAAATTATAACTCATGATATAATACTTTAATTAATATTTATAAATTAAACTATGTTAACATGAGACTATTGTTCAAAACTACAATTCATATAGTATGAGATTTTAACTGATATTTATAAATAAAAATATTGTTCCGACTCGTATAGATTAATTTTTATAAAGTATTATTGCCCATACTTTAACACTCACTAATATTTAAGAAACGCTTATTTCACTCACATTTAACAAAGAATAAAACTACCATTCATTCAATTACAATACAACTAAAAAATAATTAAATCTCCTTATAAAAGTATTATGGGACATCGAACAATTGTTCTCCCGTGTTCTAACCACTCAGCCACAGGCCGAGTATAATTATTTAAAGTTATAAAAACTGAAAATCGAATTATTCTCTTATATTGAAACAACCTTTTTTTTTATTGTTCTTTTTATATACTGGAACATTTTTTTTTTAAGATCACTTGATTTTAAGAAATTTCTTAAACTTAATTTTATTTCTAGTTAAGCTTTTGATCTTCATGGATATTATGTCCATTTTATCATTTTAACTAATTATACATATCATCAAAATCAATTATATCAAAAATTAAGTTTTCCTTATTAAAATTAAGTTTTCCTTATTCAATTGTAAAGTTTTTACCCCTATTTTTTCTATTCCAATAATTTCTTTAATCTCCAACCAATTGAGTTTTTCGAAAAATAAATAAATAAGCCAGAAGCTAACCAGGCACACTATACATGGAAAGAAATAGAATGAACTTCAAGTTGAAACGATAAAAGTAATTGGAGTGCTTCTGAGACAAAAACAGGCTGAGTATTGTTTCCGAGAACTTCATAATGTTAATGCAATAGAATAGTTTTAACTACAAAAGCTTCTTCTCGGCAAAACAAGAAACTCGATTTAACAATTTTCCTTTCATGTTCATCATGTCTCAGACCATAGGTAACTGTCGTCATCAGTATTAACGCACTATTAGTCTTGAAGCGGCCAAAAATACTGAGGGCCGTGGGCAATCTTAATTGAAAAGTTCGGTGTTCAGCCAGTCCCTGCAAATAGCAAAAGAAAAATAGCAGATTAAATTTCTGTCAAACAAGCTTAATACAGTGTGGTTTAGCCATTTGCTATTGATTTGACAAATTACGTAGAAATTGATGTGCAGTACATACTTGCTAATGTCATCAAGGTGATCATCAAAATCTACAACATCCTGCCACTTCCCTGAAGAAATAAAATCCCTTAAAACAACATTTGCCGCGGGCTCCTTAGTTAGCAATTGGCAGCCACCATCAGATCCAACCAGCTTCCAGTTCTTGGATGCATCCCTTATGTAAAGCTAATACATGAAGACAAATACAATAAGCTTAGCTGAAGGTAAATCAGAGAGAAGATTTGTACAGAAGAAATGTTACCAGAACCCAACAACATTCAGTACATTGAAGTTTGATACACCAGCATAACAACAAATGCCAGAAGCGCATGCAACAAATGGAACAGTAATAGCTATAATGATGCTCAACATGGCCTTGAGAAATTATTGTACATAATAACCATGAACTTGGAAAAGAACTTTATCATCAACTTCCTGTTAAAAGAAGTGTTGCAGTGTTGGAAAGGATGAAACAGGAGATCAGAGCATAATTTCATCCATTGCATCATCTTAAAGCTGGCTGGTTAAACTCCTCGCATTCACCGCATTATCCAACATTAAGCATTCTGATATATTCATTCCCAAGCAATAAAACTTCTCTAATATTTGATGTACACATTAATCATAGTTTCCTTCTTAATTCTTCAAGAAACTTTCATTAGATTTACTCCTTAAATACAAGAACACCAGTTCCTAATAAAAGGAACACTAATGTTGAAAGTCACAACCAAAACCTTTTAATGATAAGAAGAACAAATTTTTAATACACGGTGATCATTTTGGATCAATCTGAAACATTCACATAACACAACATCTTACATAATTCAGATTAATAAAAGGAAAATGATAGACACCATTAACCAATAAAACATGCCACAATCAATAAAAACCCTTTTAATAACCAAAGAGCTGCCAGACACACCATAATTGGACAATTCTATGTAAACAAAAACAGCACTAACCTGCATAACGGGACTCTGGTCTTTCCCCTTGGGTAAGGCTTCCAGCTTTTTGTTATCTAACTACAATGGTAAAACATAAAAGGTTAAAAATGATAAAAATTTTAGCAATAAACACAAGCAACGCACCTTCAAAATACCCAGATAACAAATACGTACCAAGAGAACGGCAGATTGAGGAAAGTACCGGCAAATGTGATCACCAATATTCTTAGCCACGGTACCAAGCTCCAAGTCGTCAAACCTCTCATTTGCATGAAAATAACCCACAATGCCGAGACCTTGAGCACTATAATGCTCTTCTATCTGTTCAAATGAAAGACATCAACATCCCTCACACCTCCTTAACCTCAAACTTCAATTCAAAACAAATCCCATTCCAAACATGAATGTTAGAGCATTTTCTCACCACCCCCCCCCCCCACCACCAAAAAAAAAAAAGAAGAAGAAGCTGTTTTCATATTACCACCCTTCGAAAAAAACAGTTTAAACTTCCACCACAAAAAATTATTCACCATAGTTCAAACCAATTTCCAAACACATTACAAAAGGTAGAGATAGTTTATTTAATTGTATTTTATTTTTTGAAAAAAAAAAAGGAAAAAACACAACCCAGATCAGAAATCCTCGTCTACTTTACTTTCAACTACTTAACAAATCAAAAAATTTGACAAAATAACAACAAACATCATTTATTTTAATTCTCAACAAGCAGAAAGAGGGAGGGAATATGCACGTAAATTACCAAGATGAGGGAGATCTCGAGATTGGGGAGGAGGCCAAGGTGGGAGTGAAAGAGAGGGACGGAGTCAGCGATCTCAACAACGGCGTTTTTTTGAGGAGAGACCCGTCCCAGAAGGACTCCGTTGACCGCCGCCGTCTTGTGCTTTTGCGCCTGTAGCACTAGCTTTATGTATGCGTTTTGTGACAATTCGTACTGTAACTCGCCCATTTTTTTCGTATTTTTTGTGAGAGTGATCGCTGGGTTCAGTTGGTCAAAATTTCTCAGAATCGCCTCGCCGATCAAGCACACAAGTAAATTATCTGTTGAACTTTCACTGCCAAATAGGGGGCTATCAGCTATGCCCTCCCGTCTCTTGTGATTGTGAATATTCCCTACGACGTAGTTTCATATTGAGTAAACACCACCCGCTCACCAATAATATCAAATTATCAATAATAATTTTTTATATTATTTAAAATAAGGTAATAAGTCATGAGTCATTAGTTTGTAAAGGAGGAATCCTGATGAGGAACAAACAAGAAGGTTAGAAACAAAAAATTTTTCCCAAAAAAAAAAAAATGTGTTGTTTTTTTTAATCTCTTATTTTATTTCAAGAATTTCTTATTAAATAATTAAAAGTTACTCAAAAAAATCATCACCAATAAATAATTATTGGTCCATGTGGCAATCTTTTCAGCATAAATCGATTATAATAAAACATTATTATTAATTAGATGTTTACATAATTTATATTACTAGTCAATTTATTTTATTATATGTTCTCATGACCTCAAGTCCTCATACCGTGTTTAGGAGGAAATGAGTAGTACACTTATTATTTGTGCTAACAGAAAGCTTACACAACTTTTGGACGAGAGAAAAACTATACATCCGTCAAATTAGAAGCGTCTCCGTAATGTTTATGTGCTAAATATTATAATTTTGAAAATCAAATTACTGAATTAGTACATAGTAGTTAGCCGGCTTCTTCTTCTTCTTCTTCTTTTTTTTTTTTCTTTTTTTAATTTCAGAGGAAGTGAGTAGTACATTTATTATTTGTGCTAACAGAAAGCTTACACAACTTTTGGACGAGAGGAAAATTATACATCCGTTAAATTAGAAGCGTCTCCGTAATGTTTACGTGCTAAATATTGTAACTTTGAAAATCAAATTACTGAATTAGTACATAGTAGTTAGCCGGCTTCTTCTTCTTCTTCTTTTTTTTTTTCTTTTTTCAATTTCAGAGGAAATGAGTAGTACACTTATTATTTATGCCAACAGAAAGCTTACACAACTTTTGGACGAGAGGAAAACTATACATCCGTCAAATTAGAAGCGTCTCCGTAATGTTTACGTGCTAAATATTTTAACTTTGAAAATCAAATTACTGAATTAGTACATAGTAGTTAACCGGCTTCTTCTTCTTCTTCTTCTTTTTCTTTTTTTTTTTTTATTTTTTCAATTTCAGAGAAAATGAATAGTACACTTATTATTTGTGCTAACAGAAAGCTTACACAACTTTTGGACGAGAGGAAAACTATACATCCGTTAAATTAGAAGCGTCTCCGTAATGTTTGCGTGCTAAATATTGTAACTTTGAAAATCAAATTACTGAATTAGTACATAGTAATTAGCCGGCTTCTTCTTCTTCTTCTTTTTTTTTTTTTTTTTTTTTTCAATTTCAAATGAAGTGAGTAATACACTTATTATTTATGCTAACAAAAAACTTACACAACTTTTAAACGAGAGAAAAACTATACATCCGTCAAATTAGAAGCGTCTCCGTAATGTTTACATGCTAAATATTGTAACTTTAAAAATCAAATTACTGAATTAATACATAGTAATTAGCCGGCTTCTTCTTCTTCTTCTTCTTTTTTTTTTTTTTTTTCAATTTCAGAGGAATTGCTAATCGGCATTGTCGCTGTCAGTTAACGTAAAAGAATAAAACCGAATGTTGATAAAAGAACTTTGACTCAGTAGCCTGCACATACCGAATCATACAAATTAAATTTTCAAATAAAAAACTGGCCCAAACAAAAACTTTTACTTTAATACTTTCAATAACCTTTTGCTTTTTACTTTAATTTTTTACTCATTAAATTCAGAAGCGTCAAAGGAGGATTCATTCCCATAGTATCTTCAATAAGAAGAAAATAAATATCACACAATCAAATCACTCAAAAAGTCAAATTTTTATTTCACTTCCATCCGATTTTAAAACTAAATAAAAACTCCTATTATCTTTTCTTTTACAGATTTTTCATTTTGTCTTTTCATATTATATATAAAAGATAAAACTCACGCGTTATAAAGGATAAAACAAACCCACGCGTTATAAGTAGGTTAAGAAAAAACCAATCTATTTTTATTGACCAATCAGAAATGTCTCCCGAGATCTATAACTGTTTCAAAAAATCCAATATACATAAATTATTCGACCTTTTAATAAGCGTAAAAAAAAAAATAATTACTTTTTCAAAACCGAAAAACTATCCCTGATGAATTTTCTACACAGTGAAATTACGGCGCATGATTTGGTAATGATTTGGTAATACGCCTATTTGATTCAGTAGCCTACACATCTACTAATATTTGTCCGCTACTAACTTGTTCACATAAGCATGCTAAATTATTATTATTATTAAAAAAAAACAATTTTCAATAAAGAAAACAAACAAACAAACAGGTTATTTTATTAAAGCTATACAATGTACAATTCATCCTGCAAGGACAATTATAAAAAAATAGATTTCAACAAGCCCTGTATGTTTGATTACACACAGCAGCAAGTGCGTCAAATATTATCCTTGGAAGACTCATTTGTGAAGGACACTAAATAAAACCCCTTCTTTTGCAATCCATAACTATTTATGTCAATACAATGTAAGAAACATTGTGTCAATGATGCAACTGCAATGTCTTATTCCTATTCAACTCTAAACAACATTTAGACAAACTTGGCTAAAAAAAATATATATATATATATATATATATATATATATATATATATATATTAAACCATAAGTCTGCAGAGCCTAGAAGATGCCCTCTCTATAAGTTATAATAATCTTCTTAGCACTAAATTAAAAAATAACAAGAATACTACCTGCCCACAACAATGCATTTCTAGAATGTTAGCTAAACAGCAACGGCATTTCGACGCCCAAATCGAAAGTCTAGGCCAATGTCAAATACTTTTCTATCTGAATCAAACTTAAGCAACTAATTGCTACAAGAAAAAATAAAAAGCTAAAAGAAATTGATTCACAAAAATTTCTATCTAGATCATCAAACTAAAGGAAACAATAACAACTCCAAAGAAAAGATTTCTACAGTCTACATTAACACAACAAGCTAAACTGGAAAATAAAACTAGAGCCACAGAATAGAATACCAAGCACTAGTTGAAAGCAATCTATTTTTGTCTATGCCATACAATATAAGCAGCAGTCTAGTAATGTGATATGTCTTCTGATCTTCAAAGCTGCCTCAATCGCCGCTATTATGAAAAACTTCTATTACTTGTGAGGGAGTGCCTAACAGAGCACGATAAGAATCTAGGAACCTTGGTGAAAATTCTAAGATCTTGCATAAGGATGGTACCGACTACTGCCACTATAGCCTCCCCTTCCATACAGTCCACCTCCTGCACCATAACTAGTACCTGGACCAGAGTCATAGCCACCACCATAACCTGAACCTCCATAACTACCATAACCTTCGCCGCCTCTACCATATCCACCTAGACCACTTCCACCGTAACTACTGCCAAACCCACCACCATAGGGTCCAAAGCGGCCAGAATAACCAAGGGAAGGTTCACCTCGGTAGCCTCCTAAGCTACTGCCACCAAAACCTCCATAGCCACCACCGTATTCTCCAGCACTACTACCATAACCATACCCACCACCAAGCCTACCACCAAGACCTGCAGGTGTCCTATAAGGACCAGGGCCAAACCCTCCATCAAAACCCCCATAAGAACTTCCAAACCCACCAAAGCCGTCATTGAAAGAACGGCCCCTAGAATTGCTACCATATGATGGAGGAGGTGGAGGGTTTGAGGATTTCTTTGGTTCAGCTTTCTTGATCTCCACCTACAACAAAGCAACTTAGTTAACCTAGGTTTTGCTGCAAGCAAACTATTACGGTAGACCTTTTCGGAGATTACCTATACCTGTAACAACCCCCACCTATAATTATTAGAAATATTTTTAAAAAAAGCTTCAATAGTATTTTGCACATAAATTGTATCAATTGAGTAAACAACCCCAGGATGATATATCCACAAGGCAAAGAGAAAAAACAACAAAGCATTATTAATGATGAACAAATATCCTTTTAGGAGTTGATTTACTGGAGACCATCCTAATAAGCTCACCTGAGTACCAGCCATATCAATCATATTTCCCTTCGACAACATTTCATCCACAACTTCTTCACTATCAAAAATTACAAAACCAAAACCTCTAGATCGGTTAGTTTCATGGTCACGTATGATTTGGTGTTCCAGAACTTTCCCATACTTGGAGAAGAAATTCTTGAGTTCATCTGTATAATAAAACATGTCACTGAAAAGGTACAAGCTCACATTCCATGATATTATGCATTTATTTACTAAAAAACCAAGAAAACAACTCCTTGACTTGAAGACATACCTTCAGATACTGATGATGGTATCCCACCAACAAATATCTTCTTTGTCTTGAAATCCTTTGATTGACCTGAGCCTTTTGGAATAGTTCTTTTAATCTCAACCTGGTCATATAACAGAGAAAACAAATTGAAGACAAAAAAGGCAGCCAAGAAATAGTGCGATCCTGCATAATGTAGCTAATAATAGAAAAATTTAAACCATCCAATGCCGCTTGCATGACAGTGAAAAGAAATACTTCCAACTCCAGCCAGATTATTCTATAACTGAAACCTAATATTATCTCATGCATAACAAATGGTGGAGCTTGAAATCCATACACAATATACTTTCCACGAACAAAATAACAAAAACATAAGCTGAACAATATTTAAAAACAACAAAGCTCCATCATCCCCTCTCAGTTAGCTGGAAATTTTTCAACAGACCACAAACAAGGTTGGCAGCTAAGCACAGAAAATATATTAAATTTAAGAAAATCAATACCTGTTTTCCATTAATTATGTGGGTATCCTCAATAACCTTGTCTACAACAGAAGGATCAGCATAAGTTATAAAGCCAAAACCCCTAGGCTGCCCCGTGTACCGATCTTTCATTATAACCGAATCCGTTATGTCACCATATTTTCCAAAATGCTTATTAAACGTTGCTATATTCAAACACAACAACAAAAAAAATCAAAACACAGAATACATATGCAAAAAATTATTAAAAATAAAGCAAAAGAAATACAAAACCCACCATAGCTCGTGTCTTTAGGTAATCCACCTATGAAAATCTTCCTGTAAATTCCAAAAGACATTGTTTCTATAAGAATTTTTTTTTTGGGGAAAATCACAAGATTTCAACCAATTTCATTGAAAAATAAAACAAAAAATCTAAAATTTCGCATGATTTAACCCTAATCCCTCATATTTCAAGAGAAATCGTACAAAAAGCTAACTGGATCGACTAAGAAAGAGAGAGACGAACCCAGGGCTGGCGCCGTCGCCGGCGTGAGGATTATCAGCTTTCGATTTGGATCCCATGGCGAGTTAAGGCGCGTTTGGTTGGTCGGATTTATAGAATTTTCGCTAGAAAGGAGATGATTATAAGAGAGATTTTTTTGGGGGAAAAATTAATGAGGTTAAATTAAAGGGTTAGGGTTTTGAAGAGAACGTGAGTGGAGAATATAAAACGCAGGTGCTGCAGGCTTGTATTTACGATTTTGCCACCAGCAGTCCACTACTATTTTGTAAGGGTCGAATTTGCCCACCGACTTGCTCATATGTCGCCAGCTGCCTATGATCTGTCATCTCCTTATACATCAATTTATTTATTGTTTCCAACACACTTATCAACAAATCAGAGTGGCGCAGCGGAAGCGTGGTGGGCCCATAACCCACAGGTCCCAGGATCGAAACCTGGCTCTGATAAAGAGAAATTTTAAATTTTTGGGGCCGTTTGGGCTACTACTAGTCTTGGAGTTGTTAGGATTTTGGGCATACCTTGTTTTGGTTTTTGGTTGTATCCATAATTTCAATGATACCCAGACAATTTTCCTAAATTTAAAAAAACAAAAAATCAAATGAAAAAATCTTTTAAATATTTGAAAGCTTGGAGCACAATTAACTTCAAAAAGTCTACGAAATAAATAAAACCATACATTTTTATTAAAAAAATAAAAAACCGAACCCATCAATTACTCATTCAAAAAGGTTTTTTAGAAAAAAGCAGAAAGTCTGCAGCAATTTCATATCGTAGGGATCCATTTTTCAACTCAAATGCATAAAGCAAACAAAAATTCTGCAAAAGATTGCCTGCCTCTCTGGTCATCCTTTGTGATGTTGGGACTCGTGACACAGTTCATTGTGGCCTCTCTCTCTCTCTCTCTCTCGTGTCTGTGCATGCATAAACAAACCAAATTATTATAAAATCTCCTCCAACCAACGTGTCATAAAAAGATTAATTGTACATAACTCTCATAACCTTTTTTTTTCCCCCTCCATATAATTGACCCTTAACAACATTTATCACTCGAACCCAATTATTAGTAGTCCTGGACGAATAGCATGTACACCTACACTAACATTCCATGCCTTGTCTATATCACTTGTCCATACTCTCTTTGTATTATTGGTGTTTAAATAATGAAAACAAATTCATTCTCTCTATCCCCATCTACACACCCTCTCATTTTTATTTATATAGTAATTTGATATTATCATACGAGTTACTTTTTATAAATAGTAAATATATTATACAATTAAACTCCTTTCTTCCTTTGTTATCATTCTTAGACTTTTTTTTTTTCCTCCCAAAAAACACGTTCAATCACTTATATTTCACATCCATGTTACATCTAAAAACTTTTACGTAAATTTAATACTATTATATTATTACCATATAGTTTATCATAACTGGTTTGTATATATTTTTTTGTATTTTCAAATACTTGTGATAATTTTTATATTTACCCATTATTTTTTTAAGAATTTATCTAATTATTTTAGTCACTCACAAACTAAAATTTCCCAAAATCTTCCTATAAAAGAGCTCATAAACTACACAAATAATATATAATTCAATTGTACAATGCCTCTCTATAAGCATCATATATGCACAAGTTGAGAAACGCGCACGCACATTCATAAATCATAAGTCTCCCTCTCTCTCTCTCTCTCTCTCTCTCTCTCCTTCTTTCTCTTAAGTCTTAACAAACAAACATAACATGAGCAACAAGAACAGGAGTAGGGGCGGCGACGACGGTGGGTTTAGGGTTACGATCCCGGCCCACGTACGCCCCTTAATACAAAGCATAAGAGAGACAACGGGCAAGCAGCACAGTGATGAAGAGATCTATTCTGTTCTTCGGGATTGCTCAATGGATCCCAATGAGACCGCCCAAAAGCTCCTCTATTTAGGTATATAAATGTATCCATACGGGACTTATACGTCAGGGTTTTGTGTGAATGTAGTTCCTTGTTGTTTTTTTCTTATAAAGTTTTGCTTTTTTATTTTGTTTTCTTGCATCTGGGTATTGTGCAAAGGGTTCATTATTTAGCTTTTTTTTTTCGTATGCATTGTGGTTTTATGCGAAGATTAATGAGTTTTACATGTGGGTTTTGTGTGTTGATGCAGTGGATTGAGGCCTTTTTGCAACTGGGAATTGTGGGAAAAATTGGTGTATTTTAGTGTTATGTATGCATGTGTACTCAGAGTGTGAATTTAATGGAGTTTCAGTTTACATGAATGCATTGTGCATTTAGGTTTTCTTTATGTTGTAAATTAGACTGTTCAGCAATTTGTGTATTGATTTTACTCATTGTTGTACAACAGATTGTATATTTCTCTTTTTATTGTTGAATATGATCAGTTTATTGTTGTCCTCGGCAGATACATTTCATGAGGTGAAAAAGAAGCGGGATCGGAAGAAGGAGGTACAATTCTTATTCCTTTTGATGGGTGAAAAAAAAAAATAAGAGAAGAAAAATTTAGGATTGCTAGTAACATGATTATGGACAAAACTCTTGCTATCTGTTGTGGGAAAATTATATATCTGTTGCTTGGCTATTGAAATTAATTGATCATTTCTTTTCCCATCAGCTTTAATGTTCCCCTTGATTCTAGGCATGGATAGTACTTGCTGTCATTTGCATTTGATATGTTTTACCTATTTTGTTATTTAATGAGTTTGAAATGAGCAAGCTGATTCCAGTTATACCCTGTTATCTAGATCATCTTGTTGCATGTGTTCTTCTGTGGTTTAGTGTCTATACCATATTCGAATTTTTCATGCCCTTATTATTCCAGGGACAAGGAGCTAGAGGTGGTCGGGGAATCTATTTTTCCAATCATTCGCCTAATGGTAAATTTCTACTTTCTATTTCAAAGCTTTCGAAATGTGTTGTTTTTGTTTTTAACTATATATCCGTTAGTTAGATGACCCAGTTCACATGCCTAAATTTAGAATTTTAGTTGTAGTATATGCTTTGTTTCCCTTAAGAACAAGAACGTCAGGGCATCATCTTGGTGCTTTATCATCCGTGTTATTTGATATGACATATGTTGGATTTCATTCACATCATGATTTATGAGAGCATTATTTTTCTGATTCTTATTTGGTGTTGATATAACTTGTTTGTGTGTATAGCAACCCTAACCCCGTCCACCCTCATTCAGTATCTTGTTAGATTTGTAATCTCTTTTTAGAACTGTAAAATGCTGTCTCTAGTATAATTGTCATCCAGAAAATTTATGAATTTCCTCACTAATGTTTTTTCTCAGTTGCTGGCGGTGGAAGGAATGCAGCTTCTCGGAGGGAAAATGGAGTTAATCACCTCACAGAGAGAGGTGCAATTCTACGGAAAACAAAAATTAGTGCAGTGCCTCATGGGACAAAGTAATTATAAAACCAAATTTCATTATAAATGCTTTTTTCAACAACCCCTCCTGAAAAATATATTTAACTTATAAAATTTGTATTTGTTTCAATTGATTTACAGAGCTTCAATTGCTGTGCCCAATGGCTCTTTAAGTCTATCCAATGGAAGCTTTAATAATGGGCGTGACGCTCAAATGACTGTGGATGGTATGGTTCCTGAACCTGAAAATAGTACGGCTGTCGATGCAAAAAAGTTTGGGACTGAACCACTGCTGCCCACTCCTACCTTTGCCTCCATAATTGGAGTTGCCCCAGAAAAGTCCATGTCGAGTTCTAGTCACCTTCCTACTTCTACCGGTTCATCATCTGTATCTGGGGTCTATTCCTCAGCTTCAGATCCTGTTCTGGCATCGCCTGTGCCTTGGAATGCTGGTGCTGTGGGCATAATAGTACGTGAAGTAGGGAACAACCGGAAAGCTGCTGAACCAAACCATATTCAAGGAAACAAAGATGTTTGTTATGATGTGGACAAGGAGTCATCCAAGAGTGAAAAGAAAGCCTCAAACACTCCAAAATCTATCCAAAAAAAGATTGATAGCAAATCAGAGGAAGTGGAAAAGAATCAGCTGTCCCACGAATCTTTGTCCTTATCAACCCTAGACGGTACTTTGTCAGTCCATTCTTCTGTCAATGATAGCCTACCAGCACAAGATTCCATTGCACCTCATAAAGGTATAGTCCTCAATTTCTCTCAAAAATGAATCTGACTGCAGAAGAAAATGAATTATTTTGATTTTCTTTTCTTTCTAATATAGTATTTTATAATTTACGGATCCATGCCGTGGGATGTTATTCTGTTGTTTGTTTTTTGCTTCAAAAGTTCACACATTCATATTGCTTGTGCACTAAAACAGTAGTAACTTCAGGTGATGCGAGTGTTGCAATTAAAGCCAATCCTCAGTTGCTTCCTGAGTCAACTGTTTCTGATAATCAGCATGTTACTTTTCCAAATCACTTCAAAGTCTCTGAAGCTGTAAAAAATGGGCTGACTTTTGGAAGCATTGATGCTTCTTTTGGATTAGCAACAAAGTATGTCAATGGAACCATTGGTGAGATAATCTCTGTGGCTGCCATTGAATATTCTAGTGGGAGTGATGAAATTGCTGGGGATTCTTCTACAAGGTTGGTGAATGCTGGACTATTTTCTAGGACATTATTTTATTTTCTCATACTCTTACTTGACTACTGCTAAATGATTTAACTTTATTCTGTCATCTAAAATTGGTTTCCAGAAATTGGTTCGCATCAATTCAAATTTATCTTCTGCTTATTCCAGTAACTATATGCAGATATTAGGATATTGATACCAATAAAGCCTTATCGATTGCATGTTTGATTGTTTGGGACCTTTTTGCAGCAGTCAAAGTTTTCCCTCAACTACTCAAGGGGAAACTCTCGATCATCCACAGACTCCCCCACTTGTTGATAAAGTCCCTTCAACAGTTGGAGATGTGCAAATAGGCACAGAATTGAAGCACGACGAGTCAAAGCAGGAAGTGCCCTTGCTTCCAGAAGGCCAACAAAAACCCGCTGTTCTAAGTGTTCCAAACTATAGTTATGGTTTCATGTTACCCTCACCCGGGAGTCAACTTTTCCAAATAGAAGGACTCGAGGCTCAGGCACGTGATGCGTCTCTCATTTCAAACTTTGCTGTAAGGCCCTGTCCTACTTCTGTATTTAGTGTTCTTCTACTGTGTTTTTCTATTTTTTCTTGATCATCATGACATTTATAATTTAATTTTTTTTCTTTTTGGTGTCAACTGACGTAGATCATATGTGTGCAACATGGCGTTTTTCTGTTAGAGACTTTTGTGATTGATTTTTTGGGGACACAACTTGTGTGGAATCAAGAATTGTAGAAGTCTCAAAATATCCGATATAGCCTTCCGGGTGCAATATCATTAATGTTGACTTAGTTTGTTTAGGACCTTAAGTAATGCTAAATTTTCTTTAAGAATAAATTTCTGTGTAAAGTTCATAAGTTTGCATTGCATGGAACAAGATATCTCAAGGATGGTAGATGTTATTTTTGGTTGACAGTATCATAGTTTTGATGGTGAAATTCTGTTGCTATTAGTGCTTTTTTACTCTGCATGGAATAGGCAGGTAATTCTGTTGGTCGCCCTTTCTCAACTTTCTAAAGCTGCTACCTCTTCTGATACTTTATTTGTTGAATGTGTAGAATGGGAATTCCCTGGCACCTAGCTCAAGCCCAGCTCCATCTGTGCAGAGCTCTGTTGTTGCTCCTCTTCCGCCAGTTCAGATTTTCAGGCATCCTTATCCAAGCTTCCTCCCTTATGGCCAGTACCCATCACCTTATTTTATGACTCATCAGTTTTTGAGCCCCAATGGACTTCCTCAGCAGCCTTCAACTGGTAACTTATATTTGCCATCAGCAGCAGCAGCTGCTGGGGTCAAGTTTCCTCTTTCACAATTCAAGGCAGGAACTAATGCTGGAAACCCACCTCATATCGGTATTGCATCTGGCTATGGTTCATATGGTTCTTCTCCTGTTGGTGGTTTCAATCCTATTACTGCTGGGAGCTCTGGGAAATCTACCAGTAACGAGGATCTTGCAGCACCTCAATTGAAAGATAATCATATCTACACAACAAGACCACTGGTTTGTTTTTATTCCTTTTGCTGCTTCGCCTTTGTACTTTCTTTTTCCTTATTTTTTATCAAGATTTATTGTGTTTATATTGTCATATGTTTTAAGCTTGGAACCAAGGTGATTTTAAATTGTGATGGAGGGGAGGCCTGCTAAATTCAATACATATGCTAGCCAGCAACTGATATGCAATAGTGCAAAAATACTAGATTAGTTTATAACAATTGTAACTTTGGATGGAAAGTAATACAATAGTTGTCATTGCAGAGTGATGGCTCGGTCTGGATACACACAGCAGGACAAGATTTATCCAACATGCAGCTCAATCCTCTGTATAACCTCACCCTTCAAGGACAGCACATTGCATTTGCACCACAGACTGGCCATGGTGCCTTCCCTGGAGTTTACCAACCAGCTCAGACACTAGCTGCACCTTCAAATGTTAATCCGTTATTGCAGCAGACTCAAGCTATGACGGCAGCTGTTGATACTATGGCACCTTCATCTGGTGCTTATCAGCAGCCTCAGCTTGCACAGATGAATTGGAATCCCAGTTACTGATCTAGCATAACTTCTCATGGACTCTGAGGGACTGGAGTTCTGGCCTGATGTTAGTGTAAATATAATATGGGTCGTTGGTTTTTATGGCCAGTCTTTCAGTGGGGATACATGTTGCTGATGTTTGAAGTCATGAATGTGACAGGTGCAAGTTTTCAGTTGTTTGGCAACTTATGAATTACTTTTGGGCAATTTCTCTTAGGTAGCGGACATTTTTTTTTCTTTCGGGTTAAGCTTATTTAGTTCCATGAGATCTTATACAAATTTAAGTCAAAGAAGGGATTGGTCTGCCAATCTCTCCTTTATAACCTGTACATTAAATTTTGTTAGAGAGGGAATGATGAAGTATACTGCTGTAATTGATATATGAGAACTGGCATCTATATTTGATGTTGAATTGATGAATGAAGAGATCCCTCTTTTTGGTCATTATTGCCCATGAACTAGTATTCATTTCTCGGTTTAACTAATAGCTTTATATTCAGAAAATAGGTTGGTCAAATGTGAACTTACAATTCTCCAGATTGCGGTCAGTTTTATAAGCAGGACGATGAGAATGTTGTTGCGTTAGAAGAAGATAACTTTGGTTGAAAATTTCCAAAATTTTTCCTGTACATATTCTGCATCCCAAGTAGAATCTGAATGCCTAACTCAGACATTAGTGTTATTGGTTGCAACTGAATCTGTGCTGTTTTCGGCATTGTTTTTCGGTTTGATTAAAGGTGCATTATGTTTAGGCAGCTGCTGCTTGCTTGAAGTTTCTTGCGACTTTTGCAAGTTAAGTGATGTATAAACTGACATTCCACCTAAAGCTGCAATGGCTCCACAAATGCTCACAAACCCTGGATCCGAGTTGAAAAGAAGATAGCCTCCAAGTAGAATTACACAGGTCTTGAACTGCCCTAGAACAACATGAGAAGTTGCAGAAGTTGCCCTGCGTACACAGAACAAAAATGGAAAACATTCTACCAAAAATTGTCTTTGATGTACGCAATTAGCTGCTTCAAACAAGTTAAAAGACGAAATTATTGGTAAATGGAAAGCAAGATTGAAGTCTCACCCAAGTGCCAAAGCCCCAGACCATTGTAGGAGAAAACCAAGGAGAGCTGAGATGAAAATGGCGGATGAGTTATTGAGATTCCACTTATAAAGAAACACTCCTGGTGGATCTAACCATGGCATCAGAGCTAGTAAGAAAAAAATTGTGACGGGAGTAGTCTTCCACATCAACCTACAATCAGAAACTCTTCTTTATGTATGCGCAGATTGCATGCAGTGTTTGCCAAATTATGAAAGTTTAAAATTACTTACTCTAGAGCAGTCCAGTTGCCTTGCTGTTGCAGATTAGACCACAGAATTTTATTTATAGCACTTGGGAATATCCATGCAACTGCAATAATAGCGCCAAAAATATTGAACTCTAAATCTGTTACGGTTGCAACTGCCACACCGACTGAGACAATAACCAGAGCCAAAACCTGCAGAATTGCATGGACCTCATCAGAAATGGCTTAAAATATAGTCAATATGTTACACCCAAGAAAGCATCTTGTGTCTTCAAGAAATGGTCACCTTTTTATAAGAAATAGTTTTGCTAAAGAGGATGAACTCAGCC
Source organism: Murraya koenigii (assembly GCA_025617385.1). Classification (NCBI taxonomy): domain Eukaryota; kingdom Viridiplantae; phylum Streptophyta; class Magnoliopsida; order Sapindales; family Rutaceae; genus Murraya; species Murraya koenigii. The sequence goes on from CM046817.1 coordinate 24,317,283, forward strand.
AGAACAATAGTGGGAGTGACTGCAATTTTGGACATCTGATAAAAGCCAACACTGTACATTGCATATAATTATATAGGAAACTTGAGATATTTACAACTGACAAATCTCTATTCTGAAGAATATGTATGAAACATGGATTCAAACCTGTTATGCTTTAGGCTTGTATTGGCAAGGCCAGTGGCGAAAGACATGACGACACCCAATGCAAACAGCGACGAGAAAGGAGTAGTAATAGCAGGAGGGGAGACTGGAAGAATTGAAAATGCCTTGAAAATGGCTAATATCATCCATGCAACAGTGTAGTGAATTAAGGTCAGAAAGATTGGGAAATTAAACCCAACTTGTTCCATCACCTGTAAGCAAAAACATACAACCACTGGATACTATAACAAGCACACAAGGAACCACCATAAATTGCAAAATTATCTGAAGTTAATAAACTACAATGTTAGAGAAGGGAATGCAAGGGAACTGACAAGTTTGTTTGTCAGAATAATTCCAACTGAAACCACGAAATTGAATGTCATTGCCATGACAGGTCCAAAAAATTTTTGCCGTTGCCGCTTGGCTCCATCTGAAGTTCGAATCTCATTATAGAGAGCACCTCTGACTTCTTCCAGTGCTCGACCTGATAACTCAGAAAATGAGGATAAAGTAAGTTCAAGAACAAAATCAAGTCATGGACAACAAAGAAAACTGGCGACTGAATGCTACTTTTTCCATGTCATGATTTACATACAAGAAAAAATTTCAAAATTCTCATTCAACCTAAAAGAACAAACAATTTCTTAGTAAATGTCTCTAACAAAAGTTAAAAAATTTTGCATGTAATGTTCAACATGCAAAGTGGTGTAATGGGATTTCTGATTTAGATAAAGAGCAGCCATGCTGGCATATTTGAACCCAGCAATTTTTCTTAATGGTAGAAATTCAAAACAAAAACTGGGTAATAGGTATATTATACATTTATAGTCAGGGGAAATAAAAAAACAGAAAAACAAAATCCCAGAAAAGACTGCACCAACAAACCATTCGCTTCTCAAAAACCTTTAATGAGATAATTCAGAAGTAATACCGCACAATACATACATAGAACTAAGTAACCAACTACCAAAGTAATTATAAAAAAAAAAATAGAAAATTAAATGTCCATCACTGAACCCATAACTGAACAATAATAATAGTAACTATGATTAAATATAAAATATTCTTGAAACTTTGAAGATTATGTAATTGAGGGTTTCATTAAAATGGCACCTGCTTCTCCTGCATCACTGTCTTTGCGTTTCATAAACTTTCTGCCATGTCTCTCCAACAAAGAATCAAAAAACCCCATTTACCAACCAAGCAAAGTGCTTTTGCTGGTTATCATATTAATCAAAACACATCATATTATGAACAAAAACAACCTAATTTTCAAGGAAAAAGAAAAAGAAAACAAGAAAAGCTTTAGAAATGGATGGAAGATAAGTACATTTTAACTTAGTGATAATATTACAGATATGGAGAGGAGAGTCCTAGAGAAAGTGTTAATTAATTGAATAAAAATGGAGTTTTTTTTTTTTATGTGCTTGAATATATTGATGGTGTACAAATAAGAGCCAATGATTGATGACTTAGTGCCAAATGTCTTGTGGAAAGACTTCGGAAGCACTTCAAAATATAAGTGCTTTTAAACATTGAAACTTTTAACTAGTTAGATTGTCTCAACTGATGTTGGTTTCCGGAGAAGTTAAGGAAACAGTCAACTGAACACGTGCTACTCATATAAATGATAGTAGATCATCTCCTACAGTTGGGTCCATGATAAAAAAGACGTACCAAACTTTTGTTAAACGCCGTTTTTACTTGAGAGCGGGGATTGTAGAAGCACTTCAAACTGATTTTGACCCTAGATCTGTTACTGTTAGTGTGTCCCATGAGTGGGTGGCACTTTGTTAAACGCCGTTTTCACTAGAGAGCTGGGATTGTAGAAGCACTTCAAACTGATTTTGACCCTTGATCTGTTAATGTGCCCCTTGTCCCATGAGTGGGTGGCTTATGCAATATGATTTTAGATGGTTACTAATTTGACTGAATGGCCAAATACTGTATAGAGATTTTTAATCATGTAACAAGCAAATTATTACTTTTGGTCCTTGATCATCTATGATTTATAAAACTATAAATGGGTCCCATTAAATTCTGGCTTGCAATTTACGATATTATTGGGTAACTAATTTAATTGGGTTGATTGTCAAAATCATTAATAGATTTCTAATGAAAGTGATGTGCCTAATGGTTACACCCGACCGAAATATGGAAAAAGGATATTTATTACAACACAACTGATACGTTCCTGGGTCTGTTTGCTTGCCCCCAAAGTCACCACCAGCCAATTCTCAATTTCTCATCTGCCCAGCTTTAGTTGTTAGGAACCTGAGCAATCTTCATGGTAAAAATGATGAAATCATATGCATAATGTAGGAAACATAGAAACAGAATGTGTGAGCATATGGTGACCTGAGGCGGAGGGAATCCAATGCTAAATTAAATTTTTGTATATACTACACGAACGACATTGCAAAGGAAACAAAAGAAAGCGACACACGTATGCATTCTTTTCCAGATTTACAATCTGAATAAGTATACTGAAGTTCAATTCAAAAGCTGCAAATAATTGTATCTTAAAAGCTGAAAAGATGGGATTAACCATCTCTTCGGCATTGGTGCTCGAGGAACTCGTTTTCCTTCATAATGACATCAACATCAGCTTGTAGTTTGTCAACATTTAAGCTTCGGGAGGCCACAGCTGCTAGCTTCTTCTCATATTCGGCAATTTCTCTTCGTACTCTATCAGTAGCAAGGATTTTCTCAGAGACTTGCTCGAAGCTCTCGTGTATGCTAGTGAGGAGTCTATATGCCTGCCGACCTACCTGGTCCTTCTTAGCTTCCCTGCATATACAATGAGATGTATGTTATCCAAATTTGATTACCAGTTTGGGAATAACTTGAACTCAGATGTCAACTAAACAAATATTAGAAAATACATACCGGAAAATCATGTCGTCTACAACTGCATAGGTTCGATGAAGTCGTTCTTGAATAGAATTACTTTCTAACTGAAGCTCCCTGGTTTCTTTCAGTATTCGCTCTATGTCAGCATCTACTTTTCGACTGTTTTTTGTGATCTCCTTTATTCGCTCAATATAGGATCTCCTAGATGCCACTTTCGGTTGCTTCTCGAGATCAGCTGAAAGTTTAGAGTATTCATCTTCCCTATAGAATGAGAAGATATCCAAGTAAGAACAGGTGAAGGTTTGATGGAGATCTTTTGCTAAGTATAATGCAGAGATCTTTTGCTAAGTATAATACAGTAACTTATTCATTTCTTTGTTTCTGATACAAGCTTCTATACCCTTGCCTAAAACAGAAACATCATGTCTTCTAGAAGCTTTCTTTTTCGGTTATCCTAATTACACTGATAAGCATTAACATAACTCTTCAAACATAAACAGTAAAGAGATCACAATTTAATTTTGATAATAGACCTCTTCCGGATTTCAGACAAGACAGATTGTCGTTCTAATTCAACTTCCCTCAATTTTAGGAGCTTTTCTTGAGCCTCTGGTTCATTTGCATATAGAGATTCTTCAAGACTTCTCTTCTTCTCTTCTATAGATTTTTTTAAGGCATCCCTAACACAAATCATCAATGTCAAGTTTATGCCTTTTCCAAGTACAATGATAATAAGTCTCAATGTAAATTAATTGGATATTTATATCATACCACTGCGACTCCAGTTCAACAAGATTATGCTTCTTAGCCCCAACTTGCTCATCAAGCTGCTCAAGGTAAAATTTAGTTGGATGAGAATCATCAAATGCCATTTCTGCTGCCACCTTTAACAATTGGTACTTTTCTTCAAGATCACACAATTCTGAAGTCTTTGCAGTCACAGCCTCCATAAGCTTTTGATCTTGATTTTGTAAATTGCCAGCATGACTTTTTATCTATTTAAATAGCAAAAATCCAATAAATTCATTAAGCACAAAGAACATGGAAATCCTTTTCCATTCTTCTGATCATGTGCACAATCCAAATTAAGAGATTTAACTACTCCTTGATGCTCTATTTTACAATCATGTGAAAAACATATATTGGCAGATATTGTAACTGGGATTGCAACATCACAGTGGCAATATAGTCCAAGTTACAGTAGTTCCGATGGACATACCTTCCCACTTATCACCACAGTTACATCATTCTTGCCAGAATATTGTACTCTGGAGCTTGATACATTATCTGAAGGCACATCCTCAGAATTGGATGACTGAGGCAACTCATTCTCCAATCTACATTCTTCAAGTTGGTTTCGAATTTTCCGATGATCCAGATCTGTCTCTCCATTACCATCCAACATGCTCTTATTTATATTCCCTCTAACATCGACACCCTTTCCATCACCAACTTTTGCCCTTTTAGGAAACTCAGAAAGCCTCTCCACCAAGAATCTGATCAACTTATACAAGTCCTCCTCAGACGGATACAGGAACTGCCGCAATCAACACATATAATCTGTTTTAAGCATAATTTCAGAACAATAAGCATAGCAACAGAAGAAATTGAAGAAAAAAAGAAGCTAACACAAACACAAATCATCAGAGGAAATAAATCTGTCGTGCTAACTTATCGCTTTTCCAAAAGCACATTTAATGCAAGTTTCTAAAGCACTTTTACATTTCCTTCTATGTTTCAAAGCACACCTCCAATCCCACCCCAAATTTCATAATTTGTCATTTTCATTTCTAAAGCTTACTGCAAAAGTATCTTCCCGAAAAGCGCTTTCACTATTACTTGTATAGCCTCTAAAGCACTACAAATCCTGAACGTTTAAATTTCTAAATATCACATCAGTACTAAAAGTTCAAACTTACAGCTCATATTACATTAATTCCTCAAATGTGAAAAAAAAAATGAAAACGTATTGAAAACAGAGCTCCAAAACATAATCTTGCCGCAATAAAAGCTAAGTTCATTTATACTTAGATAAATTTTTCACTAAGCTAAACCTTTTTAACACATCTAAACGTTAAATTTCATCTCAAGTCAAACTAAGTTCATTAAACAGTCAAAACTTTTAATTAAGTATGCAGTAAAGGTTTGCTCTCTTTTTTTTTTTTTTTACCTTGTAATAACTGATATCGCTGATGTAACCTAAGTTCTTAATCGCCAACGAGATGTCGGTACAGATCTTGACTTTCTCGGCCATTGAGTCGGGCAGAGAAGAGCCAAACGTCATCGTATGGAAAATGAGATTCAGAGACTGACCGCAGATCGAGACTAAGGTTTCCGATGTCAGGTCCTTGATAGACGATACGTCGGCCGGGATCGAAACGCCACCGCTCCTGAGCGAGTTCAGCAATATCACTTCTGATTCCTCCATTTTGCTTTGTGTTTTTCGTCTTTTTCTGTTATTTCGTTATTCGCTTTGTTTCGACTGTTGGGAACTATGTAAATCGCCACCGTTTTGAAGTCGGGGTTGAGATCATGAAACGCTGTCGTTCCAATGTTGTAATTTGAAATTAATAATTTTTTTTTCTAAATTAATATATACATCTTTGTTCATTATTATTATTATTATTATTATACGGTTATGTTATTTTAAATTAAATTTTTGACGCCCCAAGCATTTATAAACTAAGATCAGATTTTCATATTTAATTTGATTCAAATAAATTGTGAGTATGATTTAATTTTATTCATATTTAATTTTTGCAATTATAGACTAAGCATTTAATTTCAAAACATGTTATACTATTTTAAGAGAACTTACCAAGTGAACTCACTGCAATAACAAGCACTTTAATCATTTTAATTTTCTTAATAAACAAACAAGAAATATTTTAGTCATGTTCTTGGCATGCTTACATGGCAAGTCAAAATGGTTACAAGATTATGTGAGAACTAGAAGGAAGACAGACCTGCACATTCCCAAAAATTTTCATCCATGGAAAGCCTGTGGCCTAACAACTACCAAAACTCTCCATCGTTATTATATAGGAAAGCATTTGGTTTGTTATAGTTGATTCACTTTATATTGCTTGATTTTTATCAGACCCCAAAAAAATTATATGTTCCCACTAGATAAGTTGTTTCAAAGTGTCTGATCAGAACATGGAAATTGGAAGAGAAGAAGAAATTGAAGACATGTCATCATTGACAACATCAACAATGGGGTCTATGCAAATTGCAGCTGGTAGCAATGGCTTTGGTCACAACATTGAGTTCATGTCACAAGCTTATCTTCGAAACAGGTACTCAGAGATTGATATCGTGGATGAGAGCTCGAGTATCGAGAAAGATAGACCTCTTCCCATATTCCTCAAGGTATATACATATGCATTATGAAGAAATTCTTGACAAGAAGTTTTGGAAATGCTTTATTATCATGTTATGTTGTGCGATGCAGTTTGAAGATGTGGAGTACAAGGTGAGAATTAACAAGGCTGCATTTGATAGCAATCCGGTGAAAGCAGTGGTATCGAAAGTGGCCTCACAGCTGAGTTTGGATAAGGATTACAAACATATTCTGAAGGGCATAACAGGAAGCATTGGCCCTGGAGAAATCTTGGCTTTGATGGGTCCTTCTGGGAGTGGCAAAACAACTTTGTTGAAGATTGTAGGAGGAAGATTAACAGATAATGTTAAAGGAAACATCACTTACAATGACATCCCTTATAATCCTGCTCTTAAAAGAAGGTTTAGCAAACTTTAAACAAGCTTTTCTTTCGCAGTTTTTAACTTCTATACTCATTCATGCAGTGTGATTGATATTGTCAATATTGTTACAGGATTGGATTTGTGACACAAGATGATGTGCTATTGCCTCAACTGACTGTAGAAGAAACCTTAGTTTTCGCAGCATTTTTGAGACTTCCAGGCAACATGAACCGACAACAGAAATATGCCAGAGTGGAGATGATTTTAAAGGAACTTGGCCTTGAAAGGTATGATTATTATGCTTGTGGTTGTGAACATTTTCTTTGTTTTAGCTGAAAATTTCTCTGAATATATATTGTGTGTAACCGTAGATGTCGACACACAAGAATTGGAGGAGGATTTATAAAGGGAATATCTGGAGGAGAAAGGAAAAGAACAAGTATCGGTTATGAAATTCTAGTTGATCCTTCATTATTGTTGCTTGATGAACCAACCTCAGGCCTTGATTCCACCTCTGCTAACAAATTAATTCAAATTCTTCAAAAAGTTGCCAAGGTATAATAAACCAATGCCTATTTGGTGCCATTTAACAATAATTTTTAACAATGTTGTTTAAAGATTGTGTTCAATGAATTTATAGGCAGGAAGGACGGTAATTACAACAATTCACCAGCCATCAAGCAGAATGTTTCACATGTTTGATAAACTTCTGCTAATATCAGAAGGCTATCCGGTGTACTATGGCAAGGCCAGAGAGTCTATGGAGTATTTCTCGTCTTTGAGATTCATCCCGGAAATTGCCATGAATCCTGCAGAATTCCTGCTGGATTTAGCAACCGGACAGGTGACTGACATCAGTGTCCCTGAAGCTTTGTCTGCATCTCAAGGGGCTTCAGATTCTGAAAGAGCTGTACTCAAAGTAAGAACTAATTTTGCACTTCAATTTCTTGCCAATTTCCTCTGTTCTATCCTCTTACGATTTATTTAATTTCGTTTTAGTATCTTCAAATCAAGTACAAAACTCAACTGGAGCCAAAAGAAAAGGAAGAACATCATCGAAACACGAAGATTCCTGAGCATCTTCAATTGGCAATTCAAGTGAAGAAAGATTGGACATTGTCTTGGTGGGATCAATTCCACATAATTTCAAGGAGAACTTTCAGAGAGAGGTGGAGGGATTATTTTGACAAGCTAAGACTTGTTCAAGCACTTGGCGTTGCAATTGTGCTAGGCCTTCTTTGGTGGAAATCCCAAACTGCTACCGAGGCTCAACTTAGAGATCAAGTAATAAAACACATCTACTTAATTAGCCACAACAGTTGCAAACATTACCCTTAATCACATCATCAAACAATTTATTGCAGGTTGGTCTAATATTCTACATCTGCATTTTCTGGACATCATCATCAATATTCGGAGCAGTATACGTCTTTCCCTTCGAGAAAATCTATCTGGTGAAGGAAAGGAAAGCAGATATGTACAGATTAAGCGTGTACTATGTGTGTAGCACTCTCTGTGACATGGTGGCACATGTTTTTTATCCAACAATTTTCATGGTCATTGTATACTTCATGGCTGGCTTCAAAAGAACAGTTCCCTGCTTCTTCTTGACATTATTTGCCATTCTCTTGGTAGCCATCACTAGCCAAGTAAGTCAAGCAACCACGAAATATTTTTTTGTTGCTTGTTTTGTTATTGAATGATTTTCGTTCTGTTATTAGGGGGCGGGGGAGCTTTTTGGAGCAGCAGTTTTGAGTATCAAGAGAGCTGGAATGATTGCTTCTTTGATACTCATGCTGTTTCTTCTCACAGGAGGCTACTACGTCCAGGTATTATCATTTGCTTGCGTCTTAAGTTACCTCAGTTTATACACAATAGTATGCATATTAAAAGCTACGGCATGTTTTCAATGCAGCACATTCCAAAATTTATGCAGTGGTTGAAGTACTTGTCCTTCATGTACTATGGATTTCGACTGCTTCTGAAGGTTCAATACGATGGCGATGAATTATATGAATGCGAGAGCCAAGGAGGATGCCGGAACCTGCAGAGCTCGCCGTCATTTGACACAGTTAACTTAAATGGAGGGCTGCAGGAAGTGTGGGTTTTACTAGGGATGGCTCTTGTTTACAGGCTCTGTGCATACTTTTGCCTTCGCAAGAGGATTAACAAGTGCCATCTTTGAACAGATGATACATTGGTAAATGGTAACATTTTGATGCTGCATTGTGCTACAAAATAATGGAGAGAGTGAGAACAGTATTAGAAAAACTTCTGATGTGATTCAAAATATTTAGAATACGCGCATAAATCTTCAGTTCTATAAAACGAAATTCTTGCTCTCAATCAAGTGATAATTTTGATTATTTGTCAAATGTAAAATTAGACGCTGTAAGGTCAAAAACAAATGTAGGCAGTAAAGTCAATATTTCACCAATCATGCAAATAAAACTTCTAAATTTCTTGTAATGGATCAACATTCGATTGAACCTGAGGCTAAATAACAATCACTGGCCTATCCAATTCAATTCCAAAATTAAGTCATACTTTTTGGGATCCAACGTTAACTGGAGTCCACAAAGACTTGGAATTATTATCATCCTTTTATATTTTTTTTAAGGAAATCACATTAATAATGTTATAGGTACAAATTTTGGTATAAATTAATGTGATATTATATGATTAGTTGAATGAAAATAAAATAATAAAAATAAATCAGATCACCATATAATATTTTCATTCACTATATTCAACCAATTTATAAAAAAAGAAAAAAGAAAAAAATAATTTGTAACTGTATTATAATTTAAAATTGAAACAACTAAGTCAATAAACAACAAACATTATCATTTACACTCAGAGCATCAGATTCCTGTGGACTATATTATTTTATTAATTCAATGGGGAATGGACTGGACTCCACTATTCACATGGGTCATGGCTGTTAGTACATCACCATATTGGAGAACAAGTTGTTGCCTGCGCATACAGCTAGCAATTTTTGCGAGGTTCCAACATCTTACCTCAACTATGATGATGTATGCGAACACTTTTTTGGCATGGGAGAAATTGGCAGAACAAATTGCGGTTGTTTTCTTGTATGATGAATAAGATTTTTACACAAGATATTTTCTGAGTACTTTTGTTAAAATTAAAAAAAGAAAGAATATTGCTGTTGAATATTGAGAATCTTAAATCTGTGATGCACGATGTCATCAATAATCTGGCTCAATGGGTTCGAGGAGAAATAAATTCTGGATTTAGAAGATGAATTAGAGGCCAATAAACAATCAAAAGGATTCTCAAAGGACTCGTCATTCTTCTTATATACGTTCATTGTGATAGCAAAAGTAAAATTGAGAACTCTTCTACTAAGCTGAACGTTCAAGCACATTCTCCCCTGGGGTGAGCATAATTTTATTATATACTAGTTCTTCAAATCCTGTAATAACGGTGATTGCCCCAGATGCCGAGTTTCGAGTCTGAGATCGTCCAACATATATATTAGTTCTGAAAGAGTTGAAGTGAGGACAGTTCAATTATAAAGTCATATTATTACTCAAGTCTCCTGTCAAGATATATGTGTAATCTGTGCTGATGCTGAAGCGGCTATTTTGTCAATTGCATTCGATAGTTTTGGATATACATTTGTTTTTGTTTTGAGCTGCTGCAAGGCAGATAGTTTTGATACCCCAGTCGAGGTTTTTGCTAACTTATCAAAAAGAATCAGTGTTTATTTTCTCTTTAATTGAATACATCTCTTGATGCTCTTGGGATCCTGTTATTATATTTTAAATGTTTGTTTTTCTGATACACAATGAAAAAGCAGTAGATGCTTTAGTGATGGTTTCAATGTTTAATTTGCGAATCAATGCTAGACAAACCATTTTGTTTGATGAAATGAAATAGATGCTCGACGTATTGCCACACAGAAAAAATAGTCAACAGGCTTTGCCTTTTTTTTTTTTTTGGGTCAACTTTGACAATTTAATCGAAGGTTTACCGAACAATGAACATGTCTATTGATCAGAAAAGCATTCATCCTAACTTCAAGTTATATAAATTGGTAAAATAAATAGAGTTTGTTGAATTATATATTAAAAAAGGGTACAAGCTATTTTACCTTGTAAAATTACTCTCTGCAATAACTTTTATGTCAAAATTTTATGTTGCTAACTTATCCTTACATAAATTTAATGATAAACCATTGTTATCTTCTTCATCAAATCAGTCGTTTTCTTTTTTAATAGTTTCGACAATATTAATGCCAAAATTTGGTCAAGTCATTTAACAGTTTGATACTAAACTCTTGCATCAGCATTAAATTTATTTAGTAGGGAAGCAACTTGCCAATCGTAAAAAATACCTTGCAAACACTAGTGGATAAACCTTGAACACCTGATATTACAAAGGATGGTAAGAGGCTCCGGAAGTTATTTTGACATTAACTCTTTAACACTCAAGTCAGTTTATGAGTTTACAATAAAAATATAAAATAAATAACTTTAGATTTTATATGAAGAAATAATCTCAATAAAATGTAACAAAGAATAAAAATTGAGGAGTATTGAATTCCTCTTTATTAATTCCTTTAAGGATGTAAAAATTGCATTTCTCAATAGAGAACTAGAGAAAGAAATTTATATAGAAAAACCACAAGATTTTGTTGTTAAAGGCCAAGAGTGCAAAGTATGCAAACTCAAAAGATCTATCTATGGCCTTAAACAATCCTCTAGACAATGGAACATTAAATTCCATTAAGTCGTAGTTTCTTATGGCTTTAGGATGGTTGAGAAAGACCATTGTGTGTATATTCAAAGGTCTAAAGACGATTTTACGATATTGTCTTTGTATATAGACGATACAATATTAGCTGTGAACGAGAAAGAGTTTGTCAAAACTATTAAAGATTGGTTATAAGCAAATTTTGACATGAAAGATATGGGCGAAGCAGCTTATATCTTAGAAGTCAACATTTTTTAAAGATCGTTCAAGGAAACTTCTAGCATTGTCACAAGAGCCTTATATTAGAAAGATTCTTAAAAGATTCAATATGGCTGATTGTAAAGCAATGGATATCCCAATAACCAAAGGACAATCTCTTAGTCTCGATATGTGCCCCAATACTCCTCAAGAAAATGAGAAAATGGCTAGAGTTCCTTATGTAAATTTCATTGGAATTCTCATGTATGTCATAATGTGTACAAGGCCTGATATCAGTTACATTATAGGACTAGTGAATAGATACTAGTCGAATCCTAGACAGAAGCATTGGAGTGCAGTCAAGAGGATTTTGGCATATCTCAATGGCACTACATATTAATCTTTATGCTATTAAGGAGGTGGTTTGTAAATTATTGGATATTCAGATGGTGACTGCAATGGCGATATGGATGAGCGCAAATTGACCTCAGGGTATGTATTATTACTAAACAGAAGAGCAATTACATGGAATGCAAGAAACAAACATGCACAACTTTATCGACGATAGAAGCCAAATATATTACATATTATGCAACATTGCAAGAAACTGTATAGTTTAAGAGATTTATGGAGGACATAGAGATTAATATTAGTGCTAAGCTAAGTAACTGTCTATTGTGACAGTCAAGCCTCTATCTTTTTCTCAAATGACGCTAAATACCACAATAAGTTGAAATACATTAAGACTAAATACAATTTTATAAGAGACATTTTAACGAAGAAAGAAGTAGTCATACAATATATATCTACGTATAGTATGATAGCTAATCCACTTACGAAAGTTGTAACGAAGGATGTATTCATTTTTCATGCTAAATCGTTAGGGCTACATAAATTGTAATATTGTATTGTTAAGATTTTTTTTTTTTTTTGTTAACATCTTTGTTACATGAATTATTTTGAAAAACAATGATATTTGTAATTCTCTTATATCATTTTAATTTAAGAAAAGCACAGTTACACACATATAAGAATATGTAGTCATGTCATAACCGACTTTCTTACACGAGAGGTGGCCTCAGTTGCTCTGAGAGCAAGCTGAGATGAGACAAGTAGAATAATGAAATAATGTGTTTTGTCTAAGAGTCAAAGAACAAAGAGATATTCTAAAAATTTTGTCTCCTTGACTAGAGTCAAGATAAAGTGGTAAATGATATTTCTCATAGACCGACTATGATATATTCCACCATCATAAAGACCTGATTGAAGCTAGATGTGAGATCTTATTTTGACACTAAAAAAAAGTATTCACTTTAAGAACTCAGGTTAAGCTTTGTAGAACAGCGAATGGACTAAAATTTGTACAATGAATTGGATTAATGAAACATACGCCTTGAAATAGAAGATTCACTGTAATGTGTATATCATACCGCGCATGCTTAGTGACCGAAATGAAAAATAAGAGAATCTCCCTTCTTCCTCATTGTGTAAGTTCCATATGACTTTCTATAAGTCAATCTTAGCATCCTTATAATTATCAATTATGTTTTTGACATTTCAGACTGGTGTATGCTATTTTACCATGTTATCTATGACCTAGACATGATTCAATTTATGAAACATAATTAGGAAAGTGACTATTTTGGATTGATGGACATGATATGATGGGAAAATTTATTTTTTCCTTTTATGTGATTCACTAGTCGACTAATTATTTAATATCTTTATGATATTTCAATTGTGAATAAATAAAAGAGATTGCGCAATTTTGGCATACTGAAAAGATTTAGTATGCTTGAGTATTAAAGTAAACTAAATATGGGATATAATAAACATATGTTGAGTTTTCTTGCATATGATTGTAATTGAAACATATCTTGGTTAGGTTAGCAATTGAAATATGTTTTTAGCTCCCTAAATGAGTTTTTGGATATATTCACGGTCACACGGTATATTTGCCTATATGATTGGTGATATGTGGTTTCATTGTTTCTTTGTTCTCTGCTCTGCTGTTTCGATGTCGTCCTACGAGGGGGAGATGTTGGACGAGTGGGCACCCAAGATGGGCCGACCCGATCCGACCGCATATGGTAACCATGAACAGTAGTTGTGGGAGAGGGAAGTTGATTTGGATTCAACTTCCTAACCATTCTCAACCATTGTGTGATCAACTCATTTAGGACGCAGTGTGTGTAAAAAAATACTGAAAAAATTCATCTCTTCTTAATCAAGATCAGAATATTGAACAACTCGGGATTCTATACTATGACTTAAGGAAGAGTTTCGTTCGTGATTTCTTTCCAACCATCCACGTGATCCAATATCAGATTATTTCCGCTTCTTAATCCGATAAGGTAAGGCTTCTTGTACTCTTTATGAATTTCCTTCAGCTGAATAGAACCTGGACGAGTTTTCCAATGAAGCTTTGAAGTGCAAGTTGAAGGCAGAACTGTACGGGAGACCAGGAGTGCCAGCAATGTTTGGAACCTCGTTCCCCCTTGTTTTACTTGTCTTGAGTCCAAATGCTGTTATGTTTAGTGTTTATATGGGATCAAGGATCAAAGGTATCACAAATCGTTTAGAAGATCTCAGTAAATAAAGAATTGATCTAGGATTGGTGGAGGATATACCAATTTTTATCTGCCATGACCGGCCGCTACATGCTTACCAACAGAACCTGTTGTTTACGGAAGATATTGCTTGAGATGACGTAAAAGGGATGAACCAAGTGATGCCGAATTTCATGTGATACCCATTGTTGGAATGGAGGGCGAAGGGAAAGCTACAATGACCCTTCTTGTGTACGAATGAGAAGGCAGTCAAACGTTTCTAGCCAAAGGCATGGTATTTTGTTTCTGATGAGTTTCATGTTTTAAGGATCTCGAGGGTCATTCTTGAGTAAATCACACTTATGTCTTGTGATCTAAAGGATTTAAATTCAGTGCAGGTATACTAAAGACTTACGTGGCGAAAGAAAATTCTTGCTTCTGCTATATGATGTTTGGAACAAAAATTAGGGCTTGTGGGAAACCCCCGTATGTGGCAGGAGCACCCGCAAGTAAAACATTATGACCACACGTAGCACAGAAGTTGCATTAAAAATGGGGCTTGATGAATATTTTGCCCCGAAGCTTCTGTCAGATGATGTTTGCTGGTCTCTGTTCATGCAATAGGCATTTGATTGCAGAGATTGATGGACATAGAAATTCGGGATTGGCTCATGAGAAAGTGCAGCGGCTTGTCTCTTGCCGTGAGGGCTCTCAAGGGGCATGCATGTTAGGATCTAAACAAAGATACAATCGAGTGGCATGGGAAGACATATATATTATGGAGCAAAGTATGTCTCTGGACATTATCCAACTTTGTTGTGGGCAAAGGTAGAGGATCTTGGTTTAAAGGTCTGAAGAACTTTTTCTGCGCAGAGAGCTTTGCATTTCAAGATCAGAGAGAAAATGGTTAATAATTATGAGTGTCAAGATAGAAGAGAGGGCATATTAAGCGACAAGAAGTGCCTAGAAGTGTTGTTTCATTCAATTTGATGGCTCGAGAAAAGAAGACAGCTGAGAAAAATGTACTTGGCCTTCTACAGCCTCATAGAATATTTATTGAAGGAGCTTATGAAGAAGTGCTATGGGGGCACAACTCATCATTTTATAACTTGGTGCTCTTGACATTGGAAAGATGTCACCGTCATAGGAATGCCTAAACTAAAAGGATTAGGTTTTTGTGATCCTTCTGAGAAATGTTGCTCAAAGCTTTTTCAATCACGGGAGACCCTGTTTTTTTAGTCTCCAGTGTTGACATTATCTTACATTTTGTTCAAGGAAATCGATCAGCTGGATTTATCAATTCTAATAGAATTCATAATCAGTTAGTAGTTTATTCGCATAAAGAGATGAATTCATCATTCATGCAATTAGCAGCATTCAATGTTAGCAAATGTGTGGGTGTATTTAGAGCATCGTCTGTTGTGAAATACCCAATATTTGTCATATAATCTTTTCAAAAGTTTCCAAAAATGTCAGGCTCGGACCACAGAAATGCTGCAGTCATGCATGTTTACATCTGAACCATAGTTATATTAAAATTACTCACGGGCTATAATCATATATATAAAGTAATAAATAATATAGTTATGAAATTATTTTAACTTTGGGTGTGTGCCACGCGGCGTAGTTTAACATCCCACGGTTTAAATTACTTGTAGTTGGCCATGCAAAGGCTGTCAGAATCAGGAAGTTTCTAATAGTTGCTGCCGACGATGAGAAGAATAATGAATTCAAAATTATTAAAATGGCAACGTGATGAGAACTGGAAACAATAATATTCATATAATGAAGCTAATAAAAATGAGGAAAAATGGGAAAGCAATATGCGATCTAATTAATTATTCTCCATTACCTATCATTTTCGTTTTTCTTATATGAACATCAATAACAACAACAAAGTGTAATTTAAAAAAGAAAATCATAAATTTTACTCTGACCGGACTGGTAGACCTTTAATGATTTGAAAAATGAATATATAGATCCCTTTACTTAGTGATGTCTAATTCAAGTTTTCAGGAGCTATGTAATTGTAAGATTTGTTTTCGAAAATGATGAGTAATAAAGGAACGAGTTTTAAATTATATTTGAGATTGAGGTATTATAATTTTTACATTATTGTTATTGTGAAAAAAATATAATTATAAAATAAAATTTAATAATATATAATAAATATAATTTTTAAATAATAATTTTGATTAAATTATTAAAGAGATAATTAATTTTTTATTATTCAAATAAAAAATTATATCAACATAATTTATAAGTTACAATAATTCATCCAAATTACAATAACACATATTTACTAAATACTTTTATAATTTTTAAATTACAATTATCTAATTTTAATCCTAAATATACCCTTAATCACTTACAACTTAAATAAACTTACTATTTTTACAACACTGGGGAATCTACCTATTACATTAAGATGAATTTTGCAAATTTTCCGTTGATCTGTCAATACATCATAATCAACCGTGAAAAATCACAATTACTATCAATGTAATTACATTATAATGATTAAGATATTAATTGATGGCAAGGCAGCGATTGACAAAGTCGTTAAATGCTGCCGATATAAAGGTGATAAAGTCGCAGATTGGGTAAAATAATTGTTTGGCAAAGGTTCCACATTCCCCACAAACGAAACACCGCCCCTATCAATTCATTTCAAATTCAGATCAAACATCAATTCAGTCAAAAATAACTCACTGACACGAACAGGGATACAACATATCCACTTTCTTATATCAGCAACTCATCATATCTGTCAGTTATTCTTTTTCCTTGTGTTCTGTCTATTTCTTGTCTATTTATTGCTACATTTGTGTCATCTAAGGATTGGTCTTCGGGCAAAAATAATGATGATAATAAGAATAACTTTATAAAAAGACATTTGTTCTCTGTAAAAATTCAATTTCCTTTTTTTCCCCCAAAAATCATAACTTTATCTCATTTGGCATGGAGTTAGTCCCATATTCAGCCGACCCAGATAAGAAATCGAGTTCCACAACTCCTCCGTGGCAAGACATGTTCAGATCAGCTTCAATTCGCAAGCCTTCAGCAACCTCTAATTCCCACGCGCCACCACCCGAATCACACGCGCAGCCTTCTTCTCAGGCTAACTTTACCGACCCAGGTCACAAAACCACATTATCTGGTGATCCCCAGGTGAGGCTGGCTTTGTACATAGCCATGGCTCATGCTGCTCTGGCTTTCACTCTTTTCATTCTTTACTTTATATGCAAGCTATTGCAAGATTATATTAGGCCGATTCAATGGGCAATTCTGTTGTCAATTCCATTAAGAGGTATTCAACGAGCCCTTGTTGCATTTTGGAGTGAGCCTTTGGTACTTGGCCTCACTGAGACTGTATTCGCTGTTCCTGTTGCTATATTTAAGGTTTTTGTGGGTACCCTTGTTGATATTAAGGAAGTTTTCTTCAAGATTTTTCTTAAAAAATTGAAAAACAATGGTCGTAGGCGTAATCGAAGTGGTTTTTCGAAGTTAGTTAGGTGGCTGGTGTCCTTTGCTGTCTTTGTAATTGCTTATGAGACAATCGGTGCTGTTGGGTCATTGGTGATTCTTGCTTTGGGATTTTTGTTTAGTACTACAAATGTTGATTCAACAATGTTAGCTGTTTCGTCGTTTAGGAGAAACAGTTTTGGGCGTACTCGATTCAGCTCATTTTTTACACGTCGCATATTGAAAAGGTTGGAAACCATTGTGGCTATTGGGTTGATTGTCGGTATGATGCTGGTGTTTTTGGCTGGGATGATATTTTTTTCTTACAAGATTGGGGTTGAGGGAAAAGATGCTGTGATCTCGATCAAATCTCACGTTGAAGAAAGTAATTATGCAGAGAGGTTGGGTGTTAAAAAGTGGATGGAGGAGAATGATGTGCCTGGAATGGTTGACAGGTACACTACCACATTTTATGAGACAGTGTCTGAGCAGTTGGATAGTTTAGCAATGCAGTATAATATGACAGAATTTGTGACTGGGATTAAGCATTTTGTGATAGCGCCACCTGTTGGTTCTTCAGAGCGGTCGAAAGCTTTAATGAGTCTCTCTCCATACACTGAGAAACTTATGAGTTTAAGAAATAGGGTTACCAAACGAGAGTGGAAGCAAATTTACACAGAAGTTGATGCTATTTTAAGAGAGTTGGTGATTACTCGAGAGGATTTAGTTCAGAAGGCAAAGGAGTTTGCTTACCAAGGAATTAATGTGTCACAACGTGTATTTGCTAGTAGTGCATCTGTTTTAGGCAGCAGCGCAAAGCTCATGCTCTCCACTGGATATTTGATAATATCTGGAGCAGCAGAGGTTTTCAATTTTGTATCTCAATTGATGATTTTCTTGTGGGTTTTATACTATCTTATCACCTCAGATTCTGGTGGGGTAACAGAACAAGTGATGTGTATGCTTCCAATTTCTACGCCAGCAAGGAGCAGATGTGTGGAAGTTATTGATAATGCTATTTCTGGCGTTCTTTTGGCTACAGTTGAAATTGCATTTTTTCAGGGGTGTCTGACATGGCTACTATTTAGATTCTTTAAAATACACTTCTTGTACATGTCAACCACCCTTGCATTCATCAGCGCACTGTTGCCAATCTTTCCATTTTGGTTTGCAACAATTCCAGCTGCTGTGCAGCTGCTGCTGGAGAGTAGATACATCCTAGCCATCAGCTTGTCCACTATTCATCTTGTGCTTCTGGATTATGGTACATGTGAAATTCAGGAGGACATACCTGGTTACAGTCCTTACCTTACAGGGCTCTGCATTATTGGTGGAATGACATTATTCCCATCTGCATTGGAGGTAATTCATAATTTATAATTTTTGTTACTTTAGTTATCTTGGTGTCTTGCTCAGTTTGTTCTTCCAAATTACTAATCTGCTGATTTTTTTCTTCATCAATAATCTGGAAACCTCATTTTCTTACTATGCACTAAGCAGTCCAATGCACTCAAGCTTATTTGATATGATTATTATGGTGGAATTCAGAATTAGCAGAGTTTTCAATTACTCTTGTTGGATATGTTGTTCTTGTTATTCCTCGATTTATTTTGGAAAGCTGCAGTATGTGTCATACATTTGCTATGGGTTCTCTGACTAGTTTCTTGTGTAATGCTTAATTCTGATTACAATTGCGGAATTCTGTATAGAAAATTAGCTAGTTAAAGTTGTTTTAAGTGTCAAATCTATATTTGTCAGGCTTAGCAGTGATAACAAATTAATTTACATACTACAAAGATTACCTTAGGATTTAGTATCATTATATCAAATATAGTGAACTGAACTTGCTTGAGAAATGAGTAGTAGTTGTTAAATTTTCTGTGCCATTCTGCAATAGCTATCAAATACATTTCCATGCAGCTCTTGATGAATTGCTTGATTTGAAATGATATAGCTGCTGGTTATTGGCTGTCTCATTGTAGGGAGCAATTATGGGCCCACTTATAACTACTGTTGTCATTGCACTAAAGGATTTGTATGTTGAATACGTACTAGAAGAACCAAAGAAAAAGGACTAGGATAATGCAGTTTGAGGAGCGGTTCCCTTTACCTGCTATCACATCATTGTTTGCAGCCATGTGGAGTATCATGTAAATTAGTTTCAGCCGGAGGGACAGAATTACAGTTTTCGGATATAGTTGCTGAATAAGCATATGATCCGGTCTGTTGACAATGCTTCTTGCAACTCGCACGATGTGCTTAGGCAATGTATCAATTGTAATTCTTAACTAAATCCTTTCTTTTTTCTTTTTGGAAGAAACTTGTGGGGAGAATGTTTGTCCTGAGTATCAGCAGTCTGTTCAAAATTGTACATTATCTTCGTAGAAATTTGTTAAGTCTATGCTGAAATACAATGCGTGATTCCGTCACTAATTCAACTCATAATGTTACTTCATTTGTTGAAAAATAAGAAGCTTAAGGTTTGTACACTGCTCACATGGGTTAGAAGAGGATTCGCTAAGGAGAAAAAATAAAAGAATAAAAAATAAAGAAAACTCGCACACGTTACTTCATTAGTTCATTTGCTCAATCCTTCATGGGAAGAACGCGGTACAGAGTAGAAAGCTGCATAATGCGTGGCATGAGCAATGAATTTAGCGAAGGCCATTCCAAGTTGAAGCCCTTCCTAGCTTTATCCAGTCAGCACTTAATTTCAAGTTGCTTGCTAGCTGAATTTATGGTCAGGTACTTGGGATTAGCACTTTTAATATAACATATTTTAAATACGTTATCACATCCGTAAGTTGCTGGCTATGATATTCAACAGTCTTCGTCGTTGTTATATACAATATATGAAAAGGCAAATACATATTGATTCAAGAGGGTGATTCGGTAGGCATTATCAAATAGACTTGGGAGAAGAGATAATTTTTTTTACGAAGGCCCGAATGTTAGCTAGCACTTAACCACCAAAAGTATTAACAGTGTGCCGTAATCAGCCGACTCAGATAAAAAAAAATTACAGCTGCATGTTATCATATATTGCAGAAAATGTTTGGCTCTTACTACATGGTAACTCTCAAATTCAAACCCAGAGTCAATGACTATTACAAACAATGACCTAAACCAAGGTCTTTTTCTTTGGTTGAAGCAGTACAACTTGGCCCTTCACCTCAGATTAACTTTAGTGAAGTTACTTCATGTATTTCTGTAAGAATTTCCTGTGGAAGTCATTCCTGATAGTGTCATTGATGAAGCGCTTGGGAGCCTTGGTTTCACCACGGGCTTGGTTCTTGAAAACCACATCGTCATCCCACCTGAAGCAATAACAGGCATGAGATGATGGACCATTAAAAATGCATGAAAAATCAAAAGATTTGCTTCAAGAAAGGAATAGAACAATTAGATCATTCCAGTAACTAACCTTCTTTTCACATTAAAGGATGTTGGATTGTTCAGCAATGGATTTCCCACAAGAAGCTCTGCTTCCTTGGCTTTAGCCTCTTCTTCCCACTGTTCTTTTTCCTGCACATGCATGAAGTGCATTTGTTATACTAGTGAAATCTGAAAATCAAACCATCAGCAGTTGTAGGTCGCAAATACTAGATTCCACAGGTATGGAGCAATTTAACAGAAATTGTAAAAAAAAAAAAAAAAATGATTACAAACAAGCATAATCTGAGAAAAGTTAGAGAAAAATGAAAAAGATCCAGTATACTTTGTTCCACACTGGGTTATTGAAAGGAACTTATCCCAAAAGAAAGGGCATAATATAGAATCTCCAAACTGACTTAGGTAGCTTGTAAACCCATTTCACGGCCTTCAACAATAAAAGCTGCAATATTTATTTTAACAATCTCAAAAGCATACAATACTTCAAACTGCATATCCAAAGGGGCTATAAACTCCATAAAAAATTAAATCTCACCTTCCGGAGCTTCTCCTCCGCTCTTTCCTTCTTTATTTGTTCAAGCTCAGCCAAAAGTGCTTCAGTGTCATCCTCATCATCGTCGTCGTCATCATCATCACTGAATATATGAAAATAAAGTAAAAAGCTTCAAGTGAGATTATTCCAATTGCTAACTCCTATAACCACATTAAGACTAAATTACATAAAAATTGCAACTATCAAATGTTCATTTTAGAAACTTTATTGCTTGTATAAGCATCCAAGATGATTTGAACAATAAGGCCAAATTTCTAAAAGAGATAAAGAAAGAAAAAAATATTGCTGAGAGGACCAACCTCTCATCATCACTTTTGACTTCGACATCAGAATCATCAGCATCTATGCTACGTGGAGCAGTACGGTCCTCAATATCCCTCTTTGTCCCTATAAAACAGGTTATACAGTTAGCAAAACACTAAATGGATCATTTATTTGACAAGAGTCAGGCGAGCTGGTATACACACCTTCCAACAAAAGATGGCTACTCTTCCGACGATCTCTGTCATCTGCAACAATGATGTATTGATTAAAATAAGGATACATCTCTTTTTTGGGGAAGAAGTGAAAAAAGAATAAGCATATATCACCACAAATATAAACAGAAACTGCAGCAAAGGTAGAGGACAATCCAATAACACCAAAAAATATTGGCAAACTATGAAGATTGGTAACATAGTTTTACCATTGTAGGACTTATCCCTAGATGAGAAATGTCTCCTTTCACGCTCTTCTAGCTCATGCCGGAGGTTCCTCTTCTGTAATTCATCTTTGGTATCTTGCCCTTCTTTTCTGAAACAACAACATAACAATAAGAAACAAGGTTCACACATATCACATAGTAGACAAAGAAACATATAAACCGGGAAATTAGGATCCCACTACATGGCTAATATTTAAAAAGTAAGCGGAACATTTTCTATTCTCCGAAGAAGTACAACATATTAGCAGTAGTTGCTAAAACAATTTTAAATTCTCTTTAGTTTAACATAATAAAAAAAAAAAAGAAAAAACTCTTTGCATCTTTAAAATCTTTTAACTCACTTCAATTTCACGTGTCAAGAACTTCTCTTTGAATACACATACATTACTTACGAACTTAAATTCATGTCCCAAAACATAAGGAAAACACCCCGTAATAGAAAAAACAACTGATTCAGCATACAACATTCAAGAACTTAATTGCAAAGGGCAAACTACAGAATTAAAACAAAACGATTTCATCAAACAGAAAGTTACTCACCTAGGCTTTAAATTCGTATGAGCTGCAAGGTCCCTCGATGAGTACTTCTGGGACGGGCCGAAAATACGAGTACCGCCTTGTTCATTACCACCTTTTGCGGGAGCCCATGTCGGTCGAGCTGCCGTCGTCATGTCGTTCCAATTACAATCGCTAGATTACCTATAGAACCGAAAAATAAAAATCACTCAAAAGTTGCGCCTTAACTTGCAAAAATCACAAAATTAGCATAAACAAGAAACCCCTAGAATTCAATCAACCCTAACCTCTAATTCTATGTCACCAGCCGTAATATTGCGAGAAAAAATCAATAAATTATAATAAATATTAATATAAGATGGTAATTACGAAAACAGATGATATAAAATCAGAAGAGTCAGGGATACTACCTTGATCTTGACTGATCCGATTCTTTGTTCGTTCGTGAGAGAGAGAGAGAGAGAATTTGCTTGAAATGTCGGATATAATAGAAGTCGGAGTCGGTGTGAAAAACCGGATCCCGGTTACTGGATGTCGGATTCGGAGTAAAGTAACTTGGATTTGGGTAAACTGGATAAGTGTAGGAGTGACAACTGGGCCTCGATACGAGACTGGCCCAAAGATTGATTATGTTTCACGGCCCCCAATTTTCATAAAATAACACTCCATCTGCTAAATTTGTTTTTTTCTCTTTTTATATTTATATATAATTATAATTTTATACTTACTCAAATCAAAATTGGGATAATAATCTCAACAATTAAAATTGTGATTCCCAATATGTGGAGAGCCTTTGATAGCGCCTACAGCAAGCAGAAGCGGAGCCACATCTAACTCTATGAATCAAAATCTTCCTTAGACCAAAGAAACTTTCCTTTCGACTAGTTACCTGTATTGAGCAAGGCACATCCAAGCGTTGTTTTCTATTAGTATTAGAAAGAAATAGTTGGCTCTGTTTTCCAAAAACAAAACACTTTTAAACTAAAAATAAAAATTAATCTCAAACTCTTCCTTTGTCCAAAGAAACTTCTCTTTCGACTAGTTACCTGTATGGAGCAAGGCCCATCCAAGCATAGTTTTCTATTAATATTAAAAAGAAATAACTGGCTCCATTTTCCAAAAACAAAGCACTTTTAAAATAAAAATAAAAATTAATCTCAAACAAGGTTAACTTTTATATTATCTGAAGTGTATTTATAAAATCACATAACTATAATATAATAACTCTCAAAATGTGTTCTACAAAAATTAATATTCTACACATGAATGTTGTGTCTAGATATGACTTAGCGAAATCGATCTATCGTGACATTTTAATAAATGTGCTCTTGTTGTGTTGAGCCAATTCAATTAACACGTTTGCTCAATTCTTGACAAATATTATTAATTTATGAAAAAAAATTCTTGAATAAATTTTCATTGACCTCTTAATGCTATCCTCTATTTCAAAATTGGTCAAAAAACATCCTTGATATTTTAACAATTATATAGAACTAGAAGCTTCCATGATGTTTCATTAAATTTATCTATATATCAATGAATAAAAACGATGAGTAAGGTTTTAATATAGTTACTCTAAATTGAATAATGTCAAGTTAGGTAATAATTAATTCAAAAACCAAATGTCTTTTTATTCGAGTATATAAACAAAAATTAAGTTCCAAATCCTAATTTTCTTTTGATTTATTGTTGCTTTATTAGTATTTTTTTTTTTCTGTTTTTTTAAGTTATCAGTGCTTTGTTAGAGTCGACCGATGAATATTCTTTTAATTGTTAGTGAGATTATACAAACAAATGTTTGAACTAAAATATGTTATTAATATGAGAAACATATAATTACATGGGGATGTTCGGTACCATTCGTATAGTACTGTTCGACTCAAATAATTCAATTGACCAATTCAACATATTTAATGAAGCTATGCCCCTAAGCCACATGGATAAGAGGCAGTGTATGCATGGGGCCTATATACAATGTATCATCAACTTATTTATCAAAAACAATAACTTCACATTGTTTTGATTGAAACTTCAATTTTGCGTGTGTGTGTGTGAGAGAGCAAAGTATGGGCTTCCCTTTTGTCATCTTACTAAACCTGAGTTAAAGATAAGGTTCTGTGACACACAGACCCACATCACCTAATATAATTTGAGTAAAAAATTTGCCAAAATTCGCGTATGTTATTTTCATATCAATTTTTTTGATTATGACTATTTTCTAAAACAAATGCATAGGAAGCTAGAATTGGACACATTGCGGCGAGCTATTGGCTTGTTGGGTCAAATTTATGTCAAAGAAGGAAGATCAAGCTTAAGTTATCACTTGATTTTTAAACATTAATTTATTCTAATGGTCGGCTTTGTAGGTAAGCTTTGCTTGAAGTCACAATTTTTTTAGACTAAAACGACTTCTAGCATCAATAATAAATTTAGTGGCCACGTGTGGGAGGTCTAAGGGAAATATAGTTTCATACTCAATTCAGATTTAAGTGAAATTAAAATGAAGTTCAAAGTTGAAAATCGTTAACTTAATGCTTAATTAATTGATGTGTTGTTGCTTCTAGCGATTGATCAATTTTTCATTTAAATAAACGTGTCATTTGTTGTTTTGAAGGAATAACCGACTAAGTATTTATTTCAGGACGTTTTCAAAATTTATGCAAACATTTTTAATCACAAAACTCAAATAATCAAAAATACATTTTAAAACTATATGAAAAATACATTTTAAAATAGATGAAATACTCTACATTGCTGCTGAAGGAGCTAGGTAAATCCTTCGTCAATCATCATCATCGCAAATGATGGGAAAAGTATATAAAGTATTAATTCCAAAGATTTATAGAATATTTAATAATGTATATGTGTAAAGCTAAATAACTAAAGGAATTATTATAACTATAAATAAAGATATTTATAATGAGAAATTAGATGAAAAATAACCAACTTTACCGTTTTAGTAATCTTTACGAGCCAAAACGATCAATTTGACGGCTACTATAAAATGTTTTGTTTTAATTGAGACGTGCGGTTGGTAGGTAGAAAACTAACACTCGTAGCTTGGAACCTATTAATCTAATCTAATCGTGTAATAATGTTGTATTATGTAGACATTTTATTTATTATTCGCCAACAAAATTGACAATTATAAAAACAACGTGTTGTTATTGAGATTTTATTGAATTGTTGTAAACATACCTTAAGCTTTTTTCTGTAAAGTCACATTTATCACAAAATTTTAAACAATCTGATATAAAAGTAATTAAGCATGTCAACTTCCATGCGTGAACAAATGTTGTTGCATGAGGAACTTCAGAAAAGTATGTGCCCAATGGCACATTATTGTGCAAAAACAACACAAAAGAGGGGGGCGCCATGGGCCATGGGCCATGGCTACCCCAAGCCCCCAACGTAGTAGAAGCCGCTGGTTGAATTAGGTGGCCAAACCACCACCATATAATCTCACTGTACCCGCCAGAATTCAAATCCTTTTAACACATATTAATAATATAAATTGCTTGGCCTCTTATCCAATTGAAGTCTTAAGACTAATTAGTAATTAATCAACTTAGATTTTAATATAACTATTAAAAAAATATCTTTTGCTTTTTATCAGAGATTTGAACTTGAAGAAGCAGTTGAGTTGCTGCCGCTGCTACATCAGCTTTTCGCTTTGCTTTTTTTAGAATCAAAAACCAAAGAGAAGTTACAAGTTAGGCCAACAGTTAGCTTCTTCCCTCCAAACAAATTAACAACCCTTTCAGCTTCATATTCCCTTGGAATCAAAGCAAGCAAGCAAGCAAAATCTTTCAGCAGTTGATTCTTGGTCACCATCTGAAAATTAATCACCCAACTTATTGTTCTCCTCAACCACAACTCCCTCATCTTAAATACCATCTTCAGTTTCAAGCCTCATATGAGTAAATCTTGACGATTTTGGGTTTATGGGGATTCAAGACTTGGAGAAGGCCTTATCGGAATTTTTTTATTTTATTTCATTTTGATCATTGAATTCTTTGTGATTATCATGGAAGCATGAAAGTTTTGTGACAAGTTACATGTGTTGAAAATTCATGCTAATAACATTTGAATAGTCATACAAATCAGGCCACATAGTTTGAATATGAATACCAGATACTTTTTCCCATCGGATTCGTTATGCAGTTCATCTACAGCAGTTTCGTACTCGTCAAATCCTCCACCTACAGAGGATCGAATAGCTCGAAATAGGCCTGCTGCTCGTGGTGGTGCTCCCTCGTTCTTGATAAGAACAGCCATGAGAATATCAAGAGCAAGGTGGTTTAATTTCTTGAGAAGAGTATTTCACTACCAGAATGGATCAAGATCTGATCTTGGGTCCAATCCTTTCAATTCCAGCAAATGGATGACTCTGGAGCTATTGGCTTTGCTCATTCAAATAACCATCATAACCTTCACTTTGTCTATTTCAAAGAAGGAGAGTCCTATTTGGCCTATGAGGATTTGGATTGTCGGTTATGATATTGGCTGTCTCCTCAGCCTGCTGCTGCTCTACGGCCGCTACCGGCAACTTTATGCTTCCCAGGGCGACGGGTTCAGCCTCCCTGATGTAGAACAGCAGAGGAGCGGTGAAGATTCCAGGTATCCTTGCAATTTTGATACTTTCCATACGCCCCCTTATAATTTTAATATTTTGCGAACTGCCCATTTTGAGTATCTTTTATATATGTATACACAGCCATTGAACAAACTAATTAAACTAAGTTCGAATTTGCCCGTAATGAATTAAATTCCTAACTGCGTCCTTGGATTGAAGTGCTGTAATTTTTAATTGACAAATTCTATAACACAAGAACATTAGTTGTCTAGTAAGCATAAGCGAGGGGCTGAGCATAAGCTAATCTCTTCATCTAACTTACTGATTCTATACAGGCTCTCACATTTGATGAACAGATGCCGGACATCGCTGGAGCTGTTCTTTGCAATATGGTTTGTGATGGGCAACGTTTGGGTATTTGATTCACGGTTTGGATCCTTTCAGCGAGCTCCAAATCTTCATGTGTTATGCATCTCCCTGCTTGCCTGGAATGCTCTCAGTTACTCTTTCCCATTCCTGTTGTTTCTGCTTCTATGTTGTTGTGTGCCACTCATTAGCAGTGTCCTTGGCTACAACATGAACATGGGCGCTGCCGATAAGGGAGCTTCTGACGATCAAATTTCCAGGCTTCCCAGCTGGAGATACAAACAAGTTGATAGCAATTTGGAGGCTGGCAATTCAGCTCCTGCAAATGAAGATCCTGTAAGTCACACGATCTTACTAGCTTAGAAAGCTTGCATAAATTCACCAAAGCCGTCTTTAAAATTTGCCGAAAACATTTCTTCCAGGAGAAGTTATCAACATAAAAGTAAAAACAGCTGATTCTGTATAATCTCTAGTTGAGCCAACAATAGAAATGAAAACTTGTGGGGAGAATTTGTCAGAAATTCACTTGAAATTCATCAAAAACATTTCTTGTGAAGCAAGTTACGAAAAATCAACACGATTTATATATATGCCCATAGCAAGGGCTAATGAGTTTCTTTTTCTGGGTTTTGCTCATCTTAAACTTGCTGTGTGTTTGATTAACAGGAATGCTGTATATGCCTTGCAAAGTATAAAGAAAAGGAGGAAGTGAGGAAGCTGCCATGTTCACATATGTTTCATCTCAAATGTGTGGATCAATGGCTCAGAATCATATCCTGCTGTCCTCTCTGCAAACAGGAATTGGAGAGATGAAAAAGCAAGAAGAAGAATTGAGAATCTGGGAATTTTTATTTTTATTTTTCATTGTTTTTGTGATTTTAATGTATTTTTACTGGCACGGTTACTTGAGTGAGTTTATTGCTTGTAAATGGAGCTCACCAGTAACGCGAAAATTATACCTCACACATACATATTACATACATTTATATATCCAGAAGAACTGTATTTGAATTTCTTTTTTTCTTTTTTCTTTTTAAAGAGAAATCTACGATATTATTTATGATAAATCGGAGTAAATCTCAAATATGTATGTACACGCAAAATTTGTATACCCAAAAGCTTGTACATGATTTTTGAGTTTTTTTTTATTATTTATTTATACGTGAAATACATGTACTTGAATCCAAATAATATAGAAAAAACCTGTTATTATGCATCAGTTATTGTATTACTTTGTTATATCGATGCATATGTTTTTATATTTTTATTATTTCATTTATTTATTATATTTTGATTATTTATTTATTATTTAAATATCTTTCATCAAACATTTCTGAAAAAAAAAAGCAAATAGAAAAAACCAAAAAGCAAAATATCTAGCTGTCTAAATTAAATCCTTTATTTTGTTTTCTAGTTGAGAATTGTTGTTGCAAAATAAAGTTATGTTTGGGAATATTTGAAGTACTGATAAAAGAATCTTTTTGTATTTATTTTATAGCATTTCGTTGGAAAAGATGGTGTATTTCAAACAAGTATTCCATTAATTGTTTTCTGGTCCAGAAAATATTGTTAAATATATTTTCAAGACTTAGGTAACATTTATGTTTTATTTTTTGTTTAAAATTTGAATAGGTATAAATTTTTTTAAGTCTAAATAAGTCTGGATTTGAATATTTGAATAAAATGATTGTTTTTCTTTTTTCAGAAAATGTAATTAGTATCTTGTTTTTTTTATAAATAAAAAAATAATTTAAATATGATTATTTAACATTTATATCATTGTAAATAAAAAAAAATACATTTTATAGTTTAAGAAATAAATATATTTTATACCGATTTTTCATTCATACTTTTTTCATTCAGATAAGAATCATAAAATTTTTTATTTTGATATAAATATCAGAAAATCAGACATAAATTATAAAAATAATTCAATAAATTTTAAAAAACAACTTAAATTAATAAAATAACAAATTTTAGATGATTAATAAACAAGTCCTTACTATCAACCAAATTTTCATCTATTATTTCATGTTATGGAACAAATGGTCAAGTCTACAATTAAATAAATACGAAGAATCAATAATTTTGATTTGTCACGACACTGAAGATCTAAAAACAAATCTTTGTCGTACTAAAGAAAGTAAAAATTAAATCATTTTCATTAAAATCAATATAAAATAAAAATAAGTATTAAGTATTAATGTGATTTGTATAAATTAATATAAAGTTCCCTTACGATCCGGTAAGGGTACCACGGAGGGGAGAACGGTCGTATCGGAAAAGGGAAAATAGGAACTCAGAATGGGTAAGTTGAGAACGGTCGTATCGAAAAAGGAGAATCGGAAATTTGGAAATAGGAACTCGGAATGGGTAGGTTGAGTTGGAAGTTGTGAGTTGGGAGTTGGGAGTTAGTTGTTGAATTCAGAGTTGAGGAGTGGGTGAAAAAGGATATCCCGTTGAAAACTGTTTGTATGGCTAAGTTTATTTAATAGAATCTTGAGTTTAAGCCCTCCCTTAATATCCCACATTAAAATTAAATTATCGTTTGATAAATCGAACGCTAGACCCTGCATAATTAATATATTATATATTACATGCCAAATTAATCCATGATCTCGATATTATCCAAATAGAATTATATAATTATGCCCCATGTTCATTAACTTATCATATGGTGGATCATTTATCCATCCAATCATTTCATCCATTTTTTAAATTATATGAGACTATTACTTAGATTTGTCATAGTAATTATTTTTTTAAAAATGAAAATAAATTATAAATATGAATGAGATTTGTATAAATTACTATGACAAAGCTATATAATTGTTAGTGTATGCAGCATTAAAACACAACAAATTAATCCATCGAATCATTTTTACCCTTTTTTAAATTACATGTGATTATTGTTTAGATTAGAACTTCCACAAACAAAATTTTTGCCATACTAAAGAAAGTAAACATCAAATCATTTTCTTTAAAAACAATACAAAATGAAAATAAATACTAAGTATTAATGTGATTTGTATAAATTAATATAACATATCAATATAATTGCAACTATAGGCGGCATTAAAATATGTCAAATTAATTCCTCATCTCGATATTATTCCCCATAGAATTATATAATTATATCATGTATTCAATGATTTACCATATGGTAGCACAATTATCCTTCAAATCATTTGTCACTTTTTAATTACATGAAATCACTACTCATATTTACATAAGTATAAAAAATAATCATTTCCATCCTTTTAATTTTAGAAAAATAAATAAATTAATTAAATAATAGTAATAATTGAGTGGCCAATGGCCATACCCATGATCGGGCCGCAAAGAATGAACAGTAACACACGCAGCCTCCTTGTCCATTTATTTTCCAAAATAAAAGAAAAAGAAGAAAATATATATATATAAAAAAAAAAAAAAACTGCTGAGCTTAGTGGACTTGTCTCTCTTCTGTGTTTCCTATAAAAATAACTGAACTAACATCAACGACCACTTAATCTCTCACAAACAAACTCTCTCGCTCTCTGTATTTCACTTTCTTTCATTCTCTTTCTCATTTGTCTCCGTCTTTATTTTTTTCTTTTTTCTTTTTTTTTGTGGGGGTCGCAAAAGCGAAAGGTTAAAAATGAGTGATCTGAAGTCGAGATTCATTGAGGTGTATGGTGTTTTGAAGCAAGAGCTGCTGAATGATCCTGCATTTGAGTTCGATAACGATTCTCGCCAATGGGTTGACCGTGTAATTCCCTTAACCCTTTCTTTCTTCTTCTTTAATGGATCCACTTGTGTTTTCTTGATTTCTGCTTTCTATATATGGCTGTTTTGTGTTCTTGAATTTATTGGCTTCATGGGTTTGTTTGTTTGCTGATGTTTTGTAGGTTTTTATTTTGTTGGATTTGTGATTGTTGAGGTGAAGTATTGGTGGTTTCTTTTTTGGAAAAGAAAGAAAAGTAGGAACTGTTTAGGTGCAATAAAATGTCCATATTTAGTGTAGAATTACGTGCTGATCTCACTACATTTGTATTATTTGTTTTCCTTTGAGAACTCAGACTTGGATTTGTACGATTTGGCGTGTGTGTGTGTTAACTGGATCCGGATTGAAGTTGGATTGAGAGGAGAAATGGAAAGATTGTTGATCGTACATCTCATTTGAAATTTGGGTGGTGAGATTGGTTGAATCTTGTGATATTTGGATGACTGAATGTTACAATTAATTCTGTGGTCAAAATTGGATTGAAACTTCTGGCTATTTCCATTTAGTCTAAGAAGTAGTGGGCAGAAATGGAAAGACAAAAATAAGTGATTTACTTAATTTGAATTTCAAACCAGAGCACCAAGATTACAATTGAAAGTCTTGTTTGACTGCTGTGTCACGGAGGTGTCATTTTGAAAATTGAAAATTGAAAATTGATGGATGAGTAAAAATTAAGGGGGAAAGTGGTTGGTTGAACTATCATATACACAAGATATGATAGAAGATTGATCATCAACATAGGGGTGATTCTGAATTAGTATGAGATGGGTCTGTAAAATTTATTGGGATAAAATCACAAGCCTACATGCTGTTAGGTAGAAATTCACCAACTTGGTGTATGAAACCTTAATTATAAATTGGATGGCTTCGCGGTCACAAAAAGAACTGGTTGTCGTTGAGTATTGCTGTCATATGACTAATAATTAATCAAATGAGTTTGGGAATTGAAGTCATATTTTGAATTGCTTTTGTAACTTTCACATCATACACTGTATGGATTAAGGTGGTTCAGTTGTATGGAAGTAAGAGCTATGTTCTTGCCATATTGCTGGGCACATGGAAATCATGTAGCATTTGTATATTAACGATCCAGTCTAAGCCTTAGATTTGGAAAAAAAACATTGGGCTTAAGTTCTGCTCATGCGCTCACGCATACACTCGTGCATCTTTCAACTTTATTGAGTAATCTCAAGTTCCAAACGCTTTGTATGCTAAATTTTTCTACGTTATTCTGCCTTACTTAGTAGCTTGTGAAGATTTGTCAGTCCTGATTTTGTCTACATACTTTTTCATTGCAGATGCTGGATTACAATGTACCTGGAGGTCAGATAAAAATGTTACATCTTGTACATTTAAGGAAGTTTCTGTTTTGTACTTGTGCTGGGCTTGCTGGACATTCTCTTCCAAGAAATAGGAGCTGCCTTTGTTTGAATATAAAATATAAAAACTTCTCTTAATTTGACCATCATTACCAATTATATTCTTGGCAGGAAAGCTGAACCGAGGGCTATCTGTTGTTGACAGCTACAAGCTATTGAAAGAAGGAAAAGAACTAACAGATGATGAATTCTTTCTGTCATCTGCACTAGGGTGGTGCATCGAATGGGTATGGCTGTTTGTGGATTCATGTGTTCTAGATTGATCCCGATTTTGTTAATCAGGATAATTACCAGCTGTCATTTCCTTTGTTACACTGAAATTTTAAACCTGTTTTACGATGATCTCTGCAGCTTCAAGCATATTTTCTTGTTCTTGATGATATCATGGATGACTCTCATACACGCCGTGGTCAACCTTGCTGGTTCAGAGTCCCCAAGGTGAGAGCTCTTAGTAGGAATCGAAGTACAGCAAAAGCATACAAATGGGTTTTGCTGTTGAAGATGTTAGGAACTTCAGATTGTTTTAGCAACAGTTAGTGTATTTTGATTGTTGCAAAAGTTTGATCTTCTGTTGACTTTTGTCTTAGGTTGGTATGATTGCTGCAAATGATGGCGTATTACTACGCAACCAAATCTCCAGAATTCTCAAGAATCATTTTAGAGACAAGCCTTATTACGTGGACCTGTTGGATTTATTTAATGAGGTAGGATTGTCTTTGAATCAACTATATAGTAGGATCATTTAGTTTCATTTTAACTATGTACCTTTTAATTGATATGAAACTTGTTTATCTAGGTGGAATTTCAAACAGCTTCAGGACAAATGATAGACTTGATTACTACAATTGAAGGAGAGAAAGATCTATCGAAGTACTCATTGCCACTGTAAGTTAGAATTTTGAGACCTTTTTTTGTATGGTTTAACTCCAAATCACATTGATATCCTTTTTTGTATTTTGACATATTTTACGTTGGTGCTTCTTTGTAGTCATCGTCGCATTGTTCAGTACAAAACTGCTTACTATTCATTTTACCTTCCGGTAAGTTAATCTCCTTGTTTTATGCTTGCCTTTTTTTTTTTTTTTTTGCTTGGATTGATTTATGTATTTGAACTTGCCCAAATTTCCTTTAATTGCTCTCGACTGAAGTCTCTCTAGGGTAAACTTGTTGATTTGATTTTGGGTAAACTTTGTTAGTATCTCTTCACATTTGATCACAACTGAAACTTCTTGTTTATAGACTTCTGATCTTGCTTGTCATAAATTCGGGTTGTTGCTTTCTCGCCCTTTCCTTTCACTTGCACTTGTAGCAAAGATCCCAACTTATCTATTAGAATTGTGTTTACATATATATATGCACTTTAATGCATGTTTATTTTCAGAATGTAGTGGATATGCTTCGGTATTATATTGCTTCTAATCTCTCTATGCTTCCAGGTTGCTTGTGCATTACTTATGGCAGGTGAGAATCTTGAAAAACATGTTGAGGTTAAGGACATCTTAGTTCAAATGGGTATCTATTTTCAAGTACAGGTAATCATTATTTTCATATAAGAAATAGTGGTTCTAAAGTTTCATCCCCCATAAATCGTGTGGAGTTATCATTTCTTTGAATTGATTACCTATAAAATATAGGCAGTGGAAAGTAATCTTGGAACATTGGAATTTGCAACTGTAGCAGTTAATTTGTCATAATTAAATTCGTATATTTTCCCAATGACTTCTCAACAATCAACAAGAAATATCTCCATTCTTTTCCTGATAACATCTTTGAAGTTCAACAGTAAGAGTTACTAAAGACTTGATGTTTTCTGTAGGATGATTACCTAGATTGTTTTGGTTCTCCTGAAGTTATTGGCAAGGTATTGTTCTTATATGGCCTTTGTATTGTGCTTGAATGCATATGTTTACTCCTCTTTTTTTTAAAAAAAAAAATATAAGGGGACGTTATTATTATTAGGTTGGAACTGATATTGAAGATTACAAGTGTTCTTGGTTGGTGGTAAAAGCTCTGGAACTTTGTAACGAGGAACAAAAAAAATTGCTACATGTAAGCAAGAATCCCCATTTTTCCTATATTTTTCCGTGCTCTGGTGTTTATATTTTGAGGAGTTTTCCTTATATTATTTTGTTTCCCAGGAGAACTATGGGAAGGCAGGTCCAGCCTGTGTTGCAAAAGTGAAAGAGCTTTATAAAACCCTTGATCTTGAGGTTTGTCTTTAATTTTCCTTTCTTCTTTACATATGCAGGACTGGCATTTCTCTTCAAACATGCATACAAACCTAAAATTTGTTATATGATAAGCAAATAACTTGTGTTATTCTATCACGCATTAAATTTGGAACCCCGTCCTTTATTCTTTTAATTGATAGTTATGTTATGGGGTTAATTTGCAGGGCGCATTTTTGGAGTATGAGAAAGAGAGTTACGAAAAGCTGATAAAATCCATCGAAGCTCATCCTAGTAAGGAAGTCCAAGCTGTGTTAAAATCATTCTTGGCAAAGATTTACAAGAGACAGAAGTGAGAACTTCAACAGATGAAGCAAATTGGACAGAGTAGATGTCCAAATCTTCTCACCTACTTAGCATTTTTAATCTCCAGATGGAGAAAAATAATCTCTGTATTTTCTTTTTGCATTTAGTGGCTGTTGATTCTCATTTTATTAACCCCCCATATTCATCTGATCAGCCAGTAGCTTTCATGGCCAATTGAATACTTGGGATATTGTTGTGAAATTGAAGCATATTGATTGAATAATTTTATTTGTCTTTTCTTTTTTTTTTTTTGGAAGGATTTACAATTAAGGGCCCTGCATTATGTTGTAATTGATGTGGAATACTTGTTTTGTTCTGGAAATTATGCTTAAAATTGGATTTTATCTAGTTTTAAAAACATTCAATAACTGCAAATCAAACGACCTCCCAATTTGATCTGAGCAAGTTTCAAACGTCATATGCTTTTATCACTACGAAAGATCTTACTGCTTGATCATTTAATATGATAAGATGATTAAAAAGTAGCAATAACAATAATAATAATAAGCAACCAATTCCTTTGACCATAATCAAAACTTTCACTAACAATAACACTAAGCAACCAATACCTTTGAAACTAGTTGGAGAAATAACCAACTTTACCTTTTCAGTAATTTTTATGAGCCAAAATAATCAATTTGACGGCTACTATAAAATGTTCTATTTCAAGTGCCAAGTGAGTTGCGCACTTGTAAATCCCTCTTGTATTGTTCTGTAAGACGAAAGAAAAGTTTGATAAATTGTGAACAGGTGACGGAATGTGGTTGGTAGGTAGAAAACTAACGCCCGTAGCTTTAAATCCAATAATCTAATCGTGTAATAATGTTTGTATAATGTACACATTTTATTTATTATTCACCAACAAATTTGTCAATTTCAAACCGAACGTGTTGGCATTGAGATTTTATTGAATTGTTGTAAACATACCTTGAGCATTTTTCTGTAAAGTCACATTTTTAGAGAAGGATTTACAATTAGGGGCCATGTATTGTGTTGTAACTGGTGTTGAATGAATACATCCCTTGTCCTAGAAATTATGCTTAGAAATTGGATTTTATCTAGTTTTAAAAATATTCAATAACTGTAAATCAAATGATCTCCCAATCTTGATGTCACCAAGTTTCAAACACCATATCCTTTTATCACTCCGAAATATCTTACTAGTTGATCATAGATATGATAAGATGACTAAAAAGTAACAAGAACAATAATAATGAGCACCAATTCCTTTGACCATATCAAAACGTTCACTAACAATAACAACTAGCAACCAATTCCTTTGGCCATATCATAACTTTCACCAACTACGCGTATATATAGCCCTATTTGAGAAGTCAACTTTTTTTTTTTTTTTCTTCCTTAAAATCAAATAACTCTGTTACCATATTTAAAGGCTAATTTACTCTAATTATCCACACAAAAACAACTAACCAAGAGGACACGTGTCACTCAATTTGTACTGCAAGCTAGGAGGAGAGAAAATTAATGGCTGTAAATTCTTGATGAGGTGTTTCGACATATTTAGGGACCTGCAAATAATAGAAAGTCCAAACCACCAGAGTTTTAGCCATAAACAACTGTTAAAACAGATTTGTTCAAATCTCTAATTTTGGATCTCTTTTCTATGTGCCCTGCTGCCTCTGGTGGAACCAACTTACATTACCATTCATTGAGGCTCTCTCTTTCCCTAGCAAATCTTGCCCCGCGCCACCCCACCTCCTCCTGCTCTCCCCATAACCTGCAATAGCTGAAAAATCTTTAGCGGCATCCAGAAATTATGAG
Source organism: Murraya koenigii (assembly GCA_025617385.1). NCBI lineage: Eukaryota > Viridiplantae > Streptophyta > Magnoliopsida > Sapindales > Rutaceae > Murraya > Murraya koenigii. The sequence continues at coordinate 24,354,490 of CM046817.1, forward strand.
GTGACACACATTACTTTTATTTTATATATCGTTTTCTTGCATTGTAAGTAATGTATTTTGATGATGTGACAAAGTTTTACAATTTTGTTTGTTTTGTTTGTCAAGCATGAGCACAGAAACTCAGGAGCAAACATCACCAGGAACACCAAAGATGAAAATAAACACTAAGAATCCCCAGATGGGAGATACAAATACAATATTGGCTGATGTCAAGAGGGAGGCATCATTCTCGCCGCGGTCGCCAAAGGGGTTAGCTAAATCATCAAGTGCGAGGTGCCTATGCTCACCAACCACACATGCTGGATCATTCAGGTGTAGACACCACAGAAACCTTGGACTAGGCGGCATGTTGCGTGGAGGTTCAGTCGGATCAAATCTGTCATTACTAGGAACAAAAACTGCACCAATTGGTGAGTCCAAGATGAATACTTGTGACTCAAGCTGTTTTGAATGAAGAAAATTAACTAGAAAGGAAAGGAGCAGCAGCAGCAGCAGCAGCATATATATATATATATATATATTCTCATTAACGAATTGATGGTGGTGGTGGATGGACGGTAATGTTTATTTTTTAATGTATATAGGAATGTTGTGAAGGGTGTGGTTTAATTTCCTTTCATGAATTTTTCTGCAAGCTTTCCTTCAGTGTAGAGTTTACTATGAAATTGAGAGAGCATTTGTGTCTGTGTTATGGTTTGTATTGTGTTTGTAATTAATTCCTTGCTTCTTGTCAAGGATGTGACGGAAAAAAATTTATTTTATGTTAATATGTTATATTGAAAATGCACATTACTAGTGTGTTTCACTTTTCGTATTCATATTCATTTCTTTCATTGAAATTCCGGTATTAAATAAAATATTGAGGTAGATATGTATATTGTCTTGCCGTGTCGGCATAGAATGATAGTTTGATGGAGTTAGGTTCGGCTTTTTACATTTTAGGTTAACGGTTCAATAAAGCCAGCATGAAAAGTGAAAACATGAATAGTTAAAATTTTAATTCAATCTTTTTTTAAAAGAAAAAAGAACATAAAAAGACTAGAAAAATGTTCTTAGTAATAATTTTAAATTAGATGAATAAGAAATATAAGTTCGATAAGAAATAAAAAACAACACATTACAAATTATAATACGTGTACCTGATCGAGTTTTTTAGAATTTTTCATGACAAAAATTTTGGTATTCAAAACATAATAATATTTAATATTTCAAGATATATTGTTTGGCATGGTGCATAGACGATCTCTAGGTGTAGGGTTATTGGCCGAATCATTCATTCAAATCGAAAAAGTATGTAAAAACTAAATTAAATTCATGAACCATTATTCAGAAATAAAAAAATGAACCAAGAGAATATTTTAAAGGAGAGAGAGTTTTTGGATATGTCATGTATAAAGGAATCGTAATAAAAAAGCAGATGTTTTAGCACATTTTGTATTTAGTTGCTTTGAGTCTTATGTTTAGATGGAAGAATTTTCTAACTATTTAAATTGTAATCTTTGAAATTATACTTTGTTCTTGTTTTCTTTTTTAAGAAATAAATGAGTAGCTTTGATTAAAAAAATGCTGTTGTTAATAATTATAATAATAAAAAAAAAACCTTCCTTCTAATCAAAATTTGAGAATGTCATCAAAAGACAAAAACCCCTCATTCTAATAAATTTCTCATATTGATTAACAAGTGGTTCAAAAATAAATATTAAAGAAAATCTTGAGATTTTTTTTTTTTTAAATCCATGTTTATCCCATAATTATGTTATGCAACTTTACCATATGATGTATGGTATATTGTAAATCACATGATTTGTTTTAATAAATAATGAGTTTGCACGAATAAAGATATATACGTAGTACCGCTTTGGGTACGAAAACTTGTCACGTTATTTTTTTTTATTTTTTTAAACAAAATCTCTCAATAATTTGACACCAAACACATCAGCAAATTTATTATTGATGCTGAGGAACTTGCACAATTATAAGTCTTTAACATCGAAAGTCCAAACGACCGCGTTTCACTCGTAATCACTCATCATCATCCATCAGCCACCTCACCGCCATCGCCTTTGTTGGCGATAAATTACAAAAGGTCCAAAACCTTAACAAAATCTCTTTTATGTAATGTACCAGGGTCGATAATTCTCGAAGGTGCGAACTTTTTGGCTTGACGATTCGTTCTGTGTTCCTTTCACCCTGTTTGGTCTGCCAGAAAAGGCGAGAAAGTGAGTAGAAAAATTTTCAATTTTCTTTTTCAATATATGGGTTTCCCCTTTCGTGTAATCCAACAAAAATAGAGATGAAAGAAACTCATCTTTCAGTTTCTTTTAATTCATTTATGCTTTGATTGAGATAAAAAAAAGCTAAGGTTTTTGTTTTTTCAATTACACACAATCATGCTTCTTTATACGAAGACTAATTACAGTTATTTTAGGAAATAAAGGATCCGATGAATATGGGTATTTTTGTTTTCATTTATTTTTCTTATTTCAGCTAAAAAGTTATAAATTCAAATAGTAGTTTTTTTGGGGGGAAAATACATCAATTTGGGTTTGTTTGATTGACACTTTATGATTGTAGGAATTCATTTTTGTTTGATAAACCAATAATATTGGTTTTGAAATTAAGTTCTAATACAAGCAGCTACATTTGCAGGTGATTTTCTCTTCACATTCAAGATGCCAGTATCAAATACAATTGGTATTTCTACATCGCCTGTGTTGATACCAGGTATGAATATGTTCCTATAATTAGTTTGTGGGAAGGCATATATATAATTGTGTTTGTAGGTATAGTTGTATGCAAAAAATTTGCCGTTGCCACTCTAGCAAATTCGATTCTGTCTTCTATATCAGTGGATCACTTTTAGAGGAAATGCGTACAAGTTAGCTAACTTTCTTATAGGTATTGCACATATGAGCCTGGAGTTTGTTGACAAATAAACATGTGTGAGGATCGTTTGTTTGGCGTATTATGGCATGGTTACGTGTTTGATTCTCTATCTATTAACATGATATAACGAACACTGATAAAAAGAGAAATTATGGAAGTACTCATGATTTTAATACATTCTTATCAGCTGAGGAGTAAATCCAAGCAACCTTGCCTGGGTTGTTGTCCATGATTGAATGTGACCAAGTATCATAAAACCAAGTCAACCATTGCTGATAACTCCAGCTTTATGCAACTTTTTGTCTTGAAGCATATTTTCATGGTTTTTGTTTCCCCTGCTTTCCGTGTCACAAAAATATTAATTTAGGACGAGAGAATAACAAGAAGACAAAAAAGATAATGTTTTGGTACCTTGATTTGTTGTAGGACTGCTATGTTTATATATTAACTTTGTGTGGTATGACAACGATGGAAGATGAGGTGTTAAAATAAGTTGTCATTTGAGTGCACTGTATAGTATATTATTGTTCTCGTTGGACAAGATTTTTTTTTTCTTTTTAATATTAGAATTACCATTAACTTATGATACACTTGAATACAGCAAAAACAAGAAACTGGTGCAAGGGGCAAAATAGGCTTTCTGAATGTCGTCCAGCAAGATTTTTCATGGAATTTCAGCCTTCCAGAGGAACTTGCTTGCAACTTAAGCTTTCTGCTCCAGGTCCAGTTGGGCTGGGTTTGCAGTTAAAACCTATTGATAGAAGAAGAAGAGCACTCTCTGCTTCGTTTATATGTGCTTCTGCATCAGTATGTTCATTATTAATTTCCTATTGGCTATATTTCTTTCTCTTGGTTGGTTGTAATTCATTATCAGTGATACAGCTGAGTGTGCAGTACAATCTTTTGTGGTAGACTTTCTTACTGACTTTAGCCCTGAGATATGAATCATATGTATGAGCGTATGTGTGTTTTTATCTATGTACATTTATGCGCACATTGGTGTTCTACCTTTGTATTTGTAATAGTTATTGCAAAGAGAATGTTATGGCTAAGTTATTGGTCTTACCTTTTATTTTGCAGCAAGGGCAGACACAGACAGTCACCCGCGAGGCACCAACAACAACGATCACCAATGCTCCTGGTAATAGCCATTCCAATTTCATTTATTGCTAATAGAAAAAATTTCATAGTGTAGCACCAGTGACATGTGGATTAGGGTGGATATGGAGAAGCTTGTTATTTATTGTGGAGCAAAATGCCTGTAATTGTTGTATATTTTTGAGTTGCCCTTCCTTCTGAACCATTCTCACTGTCAATCATTGTCCTTGAGTGTTAAACTGGATACAGTTATCACCTTTATTGTGTAGCAATTTTTTTGTTCTTCCTGATATTTGCTGCTCATCTAAACTTTCTTCAAATATTGGAGATTAATTTATGGTTTTTTATGTTTGCATCATTTGACTGTAACATAGAACATGTGTGTTCTGCGACTTGTTTTCTTTTCTGTGACTTGTCTTCTTTTCATTATGGAAAGGGAAGTATTTCTAACAACAATTAATTGAATTGCAGCAAATGAGAAGTCTCCAAAACTTGACGATGGTGGGACTGGATTTCCACCCCGTGATGATGATGGCGGTGGAGGTGGTGGTGGAGGCGGTGGTGGCAACTGGTCAGGTGGATTCTTCCTTTTTGGCTTTCTTGCTTTTCTGGGCTTCCTAAAGGATAAAGAGAGTGAAGAGAAGTACCGGAATAGTCGAAGAAGATGAGTAATAATTTGCAGGGACAAAAATTTTTGGAACTTATTCAGGTTATAGATTTAGTTTCCGGTGCTGTATTCTTTCTTTATTGTCCGATGGCAGTAAATTTTCACATATAAAATTTACCGTGTTGAGTTGCCTACTAAATTAGCGCTTTTTCAACGCTCAAAATAAAATTGACACCAAACATATATGCAATATATGCCATGATTTCTTATTTCGACAAAGAGTACAAATACCTAAATTTGATATTTTTAGATATTTTTCCTGGCGGTACTAAGTAGCTATTTTTGTTGCAATATTTGCTCCTCATTACCATTGCCTGGTGCAACCATTTTGCTATGTTAAGACGGATTAATTAATTTTTTTCCCGGTTCTGCCATCGTAACAACAAAAAAAAAAAAAACAGAAAGATGGGGGTGATAAAACCATATGATTTAAGTAATTAACTCTATAATATGGCTCCTAGACAAGTTAAATATACGACGACTTGTAAAGGTATAAAACCAAAAATACATTAATAATAAATACTAAACTCATTACAACCTAAAAATGAAAGTAATAACTTAAAAATCCAACAATTGCTTATTTTGTTGGTCTTGTCCATGTTGTCTCGGAAGTGATTGTATTTCCATAATAAATCTGCTTCGAAGATTCATCCCAGTAAGCCTGATGACAGAACAATTAAATTTTTAAATCAGACATTATTAAACAGAGCAGGCATGAGCCGTCATAAATCATGAGAAAAAGCCTTAATTTGCACCTGCCACCCAGATGGGAGATCTCTTGAGAGATCTAATAAATCAGGCTTTTCCCGTTTTCGATCAGCTTCTGCCTCTGCTGAAGTCTCTGAAGCTTCCTTGGCTAATTGAGCTCTCCTTCGCTTTACTTTCTCACGCCTATCATATAGGAAATTGAGACGAAACATATGAGTTCAACTGATGATGAGAAAAACGAGATAGAAGTAACAAGAAGATTTCAACTGCATAATTGGAAACAGAATCTCAAACAAGAAATACAGAAAAAAAAATAATATGATTACTTACCAATCACCTCCCAAGGGCTGAAAATTAGCATTATCTTTGGCTTCTCCACTGGCAATTTGCTGAGCACGCCATTCCTGCAGGGAAAAGAAATATAAGGCACCAAACTGCATCCAACACATGGTAACCTGTGACCAAAGCGGACTCTCTACAAACCTCTATTTCCCTTTGGCGCTTCCTCTCTAAAATCTCATAAGCATTTTCAGGTTCATCTTCCTCATTCTCATTCAACTCCTCTTTGGCTGCTTTCCACTAATAGAAATTACGTACAACCATTAATTATCTCAGAGAACTGAACATGAGTATACTTAATGAAGAATTGATTCTTGAATTATAGCAAACCATTAAGGCAAAGAAAATACCTTGTCCACTAAACTGGAGACTTTCTTATTGGACCTTAAGGAGGGAGCAACAGAAACTGTCCGCTTTTTGTTTCGAACTGATGAAAAAAGCAAAAGGCCGCAAAATCAACAACAGGTTATAAATCAAATGCATAAAGATGAAACTTAAAAAATTCATTCAAGTCCAAAATATAATTTTCTTCTTTCAATATAGTTGCCACTCTTTTTTAATTTAAACAACCATCATTCCCTGTCCAGTATGGCAGATATAAATCATTTATATATGGAACTTCTGAAGAGAACAGAAAGAGAACCACACACCAGACATAGGAAAGTTAAAAAGTCTTAAAAGATAAAGATGAAGTAAATGTAATAAAAAACAATTGACACAATGAAGTAAATATAACAAAATCAATTGGTCCATAAACACCATACAAATTTGGAAACTTTACCTTTTGACTGAACCTTTGCCGCTGATGATGTGGTAGCAGCGGCTACAGCAGAAGCGACAGCAGTTGTTGACAAAGGAGGAAAACTCTCTTTCTCTGAAACAGTTGCAACAGCTTGGGTAGTTGCTGAAGTACTAGGAACCTCTAGAGATCCCATGTGAGCCCCAGTACCAATGGCAGAACCATCCTCCTTCAGTGTAGCTCCTGCTTCAGAGTGAGCATCAACAGTTCCAATTTGATCTGAAGCAAGAGTAGAGTCACTCGCACGACCATATTGACTCTGGTTTTGAGAATATTCTATACTACTACTACCTACAGAATCTTGAGTAATTGCTCCATCTAGAAGCCCATAATATGCAACAGTTGTGACAGGGTTAACCATGACTGAAGCAGTTTCATTATATGAGTTTGGCACTGCACCGTAATAAATTGATGCATGGGGTACAACAACCTGAGAACCATCAGCTTGTCCATAGAAATTACCACCTGGGATTTCAGTAACTGTATGCCCATAATATGCAAAACTAGAATCAGGATAGGGTAAGTTGTATTGCTCTGTGTAAGGATGATGCGGCACATTCTCCACATAAGATGCTGGTGGATTATAAGAATGCTCAGGTGGCTCATCAGGTGGAGGCGGAGGAACCTGTTCATTATCAGGTGGTGGCGGGGGAATCCATTCTTCGTCTGGAGGGGGTGGGACAACAAGCACATCCTCTAAAGGCAGGGATGGGTGATCTGCGAGTGGATTTGGCTGAACTGGTTGCTCCAACATAGCAAAATCTTTGGTACTAGATGTTTCTTCAATACACGTGTTGCCTTCAGGAACTGCATCTTCAACTTCCATTTCAACATCCATGTCAACATCTTCCTCCGAATAGTTCCCAGGCTTAGAAACAGATTCATGAGGAAGAAGAGTTCCATTGGGTTGCTCTCCACCACTTTCTAAATGTCTAGTGGGTGATTTAGAAGAAGCAACATTTCCGCCAGGCACCGTGATTTTGAGAGAGTCTTCATTGCATAAATCTTTATCAGCCGCTGCTGACGAGTCATACTTGGGAGAGACTTTAGAAATGACATAAGCAGATAAAATTGCATTGTTTCCATTCCCTTCTGCTTGAGATTCATGCCCCAATTCAAGTGATTTATCCTCTCCTCTAGAGGAAGAAATATGTGTTGCCATGTCCTCATCCACCTGATATTTAGCAATTTGATAGATTTCTTCATCAACAGCACCTTCCAATCTTTTAAGTTGCCTTTCAGAATGCAGCCAAAATGGGAGGATAGATGATCCACATGCTAAAAGTGACTTAAAATCAGAAAGTCTAATCTCAACTTCCAAAACATACTTTGATGTCCAGTCATGACCTTGCAGGTGGCCCTTGGATCTGGAAAAGAAAAAAAAAATGATTTAAAACAACATAAATATAAATCATTTAACATGCAATCTACAATAGTTAAAACAGAGATGGATAACCAGGAGACACATAAAGTAAATCAGGTGGGATTACCCTTCCAGTGACTTCAATTTATGAAGCAATTCCTCACTTCGTTTCACGAGACTGGTAGAAAGGTCAGATGCTGTTATATTTTCTTCATTACTCATTGACCCTTGTATGTACATCCCAGGACCAATGAAACTCCCATCAGCAGAGAAAGAATCAGCCACACCTCCAGTTCTACTTAATTCAACTTGGCTCACACCAACAGCCCCATTTCCATCTTTCATAACTTCACCTTTACTTCCTTCAAATCTCTCATTTGTTCGAGCCCCGCATTCATGTGCATCTTTGCTTTGAGATATCAAATTGGCATCTGTTAACCTATCATCGATTGGTGCTGTTAAATAATAATCTGATGCAACACCAATGGTTGAATTACATTCAAGTACAGCCACAGCAGTAGACTGTGTATCCTCAATAATATTAGTTCTGTGATCAGCAGCCAATTCAGTTATTTGTGCCAAAACCTCAGGTACTTCCCATGAAGTTTCCCCAGTTTCAACATTCCAATAATAATATTGCTTACTCTCTTCATGCAATACCATCTTCCAACCTGAGCTCACATCTCCAATTACTTGTATAGCAGGAGTTCCAGCAGCAGAGGTTGATTCTGATAAACTCATTTCTGTTTGTAAATGAACCAAGTCTGTACCATCACTTTCTCTAGAGCTGGGGACCACTAGTTTCTGGGAATCATTAACATATCCATCTTTATCCTGTTGGATGACCTCCTGAACAGCAAGGTCCTTGCCTGTACTAACATTCTTTTCTTCATTTCTTTCGTCACATGGTCCCTTAACCTGTTCATATGAAGCAGTTAGCAGGTAACAGAAACAAAGATTAACAATCAGGTAAGAAGACCAACACTAGCAATTTGATACATTTCAAGGAGACGGTTTATACTAAACAGTGTCTAAAGAAGAAGAAGTAAATAACAGTTGCAGAATGGGACAGTTACCAGGCTCTCATTGTCTGCCGAGGATTTCTCTGCAACATCTTGTTTAAATCTTTCATTTGATTCCTCATCTATTTCATCATCACTATATTGTCCAAGCAATAGCAGAGGATTCTGCTGCTGATGACCTGAACACGAGATATTAATATGTCAAATACCTTCAAAGCCAGTGATATTCACTTAGCAACAAATAAACTATATATTAATGCAAACAAACATATGCAGAAGAATATTAATGTAAAGGAAAATGAAGGCTGCCAAAAATAAGAATGAAAAATTTCAGCATGGAAAAAATATGATAAATTGAATGAAGATGGGCATTTTAGAAGCATTCGTCATAGTCACCTGTCACACGTCAATAAATATGTCAGTGCAAGAATAAAGCAAATAAAGCCAGAGACATACGAACCGATAGAAATATATTCCCGAAGAAATCTCCAATAAGCTTTGATGCCGTGAAAAAGGGCATATCAGATGGGGACTCATTCAAAATATCACAGTGACAGGCCCGACCTGATCTGATATGAATGTTCCCAAGACCACAGCCATCCTACATTCTGAAAACAAATTCTTGGTACAAACAACATAATATGCCTTGCACATAAAGTTCCACAATTCCACCAAATAATGTTGAGCACTCATGTCCACTCTACAAAGTAGTCCTTTTGAAGAAAACTGACAGAACCCACCTGAAGAAGATGGTGAATTGGGTAACCCAGCACGTTCTTTCGACTCTGTATCCTTTCCTACTTCATCATGAACGGTAGAGCCACCCAAATCTCCTACAACATCAAAGGAAAAAGCAAAAAAGTTATATAAATCAGTTTGAAGCAGCTAAATACTTTCATTTGGCTGCAAACATTTTTTTTTCTTCATTAAATTGTATTTGAATCCAATTAACTTAGAAACAAAAATCTTAAACTACCCCCGTTTTCAAATCTTACCCACTGACTAACATAAACAAGGCGTAAAACAAAACCCGAATTCCTAAATAGAAGACGAACACAAAATTGACATAAACTTATTAAAAGAGAGAGAGAGAGAGCACTGGGTACTAATATTTTCCTAAACTAACCCATTTTCAGAAACACCTCTCTAATTAACAGAAACAGAACATAGAACAAAACCCTAATTCCTAAAACCACAAACTTGTCAGCAAATAAAACGAAAATAAAAATTTACAAAAATGAGCTTTAATTACAGAAACAAATGCATACGAAAATGAGATTGAAAGTTAAGAGAGTACCAGAGGGTTCCGCTGAGAGATCGAGCTTTACACGACGGCCGGCGTTGCTCATAGCAGCAAGGATTCGATCTTTTCTCTTCCCCATCGTTCGCTGATTCTTGATTTTAGTGTTAAAAGTTGATTAACTGATTAAGTATTTCGTTAATCAATGGGTTTCTTTGCTCCTGATTTTCGGCTACTTCTTCAGATTGTTTTTGATTTGTGGTAGCGCTCTTCTTATTTCCTTTGATCGAAACGGCACTGCACAGGAAATAAACCGATTTATATACTGCGGCCCAAAATTATATTTTTTAACAAGAAAAGAATTTTAAATTTAAATATTTTATTTAATAATAAGATATATTTAAGAATTTCATTATTATCTATTTAAGGGTACTGAATTGTTATCTTTTGTTTCTAGGTACATATGTTCCACTAATGTGGGTAGAGTAAGATAAGTGAGTGTAGATTTTTTTTTTCTAGTTATGTTATAAAAAAAAAACTTTAATTAGAGTAGTTTTAATAAACTTATATTAAACATCTGTAAATTTATGAATCAAAATAAATATTAATATTTTAAAACTAAAATTATAAATAATAATACTAAATTACGCATTAAAAATGAATTTACAAATAGATTGGCTTTTCAAATTCGCTAATTTATTCTCTACCCCATATTTTTAATTAAAAAATTTATTATCTAAATTATTATTTTTTAAATTATTTAATTAACCCTTTATTTTATTTCTCTTATCAATTTAAAAAATTCTCATTAATTCATTATAATGTATTTTTTTACTTACAAATAATTAGTATTACTAACTAAGAGAAATAAAACTTGATATTTAAAAATAAAAAACAATAAATTTTTATCAATTGTAAGTTAATAAATATTAAGAAATTAATTTCTACCAAATATAAAAATTTATAAATATTAAAAAACTTTCATATATACTAAAAAAGGTTAAAAATAAATTAAAAATAGAGTGAGGTTGAGTGTTTAATTTGTACAATATGAGAGTAAAGAGAATATGTAATTGTAAGATAGAGTAAGAAAGAGATTAATAAAAAATAATTTTAAAATTTAAATTTTTAATAATTATATATTTATATTTAAAATTTGATAAATTTAAATAATGTCATACTTTATAAATTAGAAGTATATGTTTAATTTCGTTAGGAGGAGAAATGGAGAATGACAGGAAAGGGCAGCAATCACCACATGCGCATGCCTGGCAAACAAGTACATGGTCAAGAGTAAAGGCCTGTCACTACTCCCCATCCCATGGCCCAACAAAACATTTTCAATAATATAAACAAAACGTTCTTTCACTCTTATCATCTCGAAAAATATTCCAAAATGCCATGAAAATAATATTTTTTTTATAAATTAAAACACACAATTAAAAAAAAAAAATTTTGTTAAACAATAGATAATTAAATCATTTCTCCGATTATGGGAGCGGAATTCAAATCTCAACCATTTAACACGCAAAAAAAAAAAAAAAAACTTCATTGATACATGTCACTCATTGAGTCATATATAAATTCCAAATTTATCATTTAAAATTAATTCTTTGTTTATTATTTATTAAATATTATTTAAGAAAGCAGCTGTGAAGTATTTTACTCCTAATGGAAATCCGAAATTGGAAGAAGAGATGATGAGTAAAGCAAAGAAACCATCCATCGCGTCAAATACGACGACGTGTCTGCTTGTAATTATCAAATAAATTCCTCTTCCATCAACGTCCTCATGTTACGTAAAAATTAATAAATTTGAAATAATAATAGTAATTATAGTTTCAATATAAAAGCATTAAAAAAAAAAAATTAAACTCTGAATAATTCATTCATTTTGTCTTCAAAGAACTGCCTTTATTCACTCTCAAGTCTCAGCAACACCACCTTCATCAATTCAAATTTCGTTCCTGCTCTCCCAAAAAGGTAACAGATTATTCTGTAATCTGTTTGTTTTCCCCGAGAAAATCCGAGAGAAAATAACTTTTCTTTTCCTTTTGCGATTTCTCAGCGGCCAATTCGAGTTCCGGCTGTCGCTAGATCTATTGATTAGTTTTCCGGATTTGGTTAATCGATTTTGAATCTTAATCTCTTTGAATTGGGACTTGAACTCGAATTGCATGATTGGATCTTAGATTGTTTGATTTTGTCACCTGCTGCTCTAAAGTTTTGATTTTTATTATGATTGTTTGCAGATAGATGGAGTACTTGTGTAAAGTTTGTATTTTATTTTATAGCGATGAGTTGATTGTTGTATGATGTTTTATTTCATACAACAACCTTGAGAGTTTTGATATTTTGGAACTTCTTTTTTGTAGTGTTATGTTTTGCTAATTGAATTTACAAATACTAAAATCCATTGCTGTAAGTTTGAGTTGTTATTGCATCATTAAGAAAAATATTGCTGTTGTTAATGCTGGTGTTTGAGACTATATGTCATGACTGAAACATTTAGAATTATGTTTTGATATTATATTGCTTCTGCATATCTTTGCTGCTGATGGCATATTGCTTTTGATTATGATTTTAATACAGATATTGATTGGAGTGCTCAGGTTTAACAACTTTTGGGGGTTGGACTTGCCGAGTAGAAATAGGAAATGGTTAAAAGGTTGGTTCTGTTATTTGCGCGCTATAAATGGGTTTCTTTATGCTTTAGGAAAACTGAATAAGAGTTTTACTGTCTTATTATGTGTTGTGTAGGTATGGAGTGTTTTGATGTGCAGAAACTATCATGTTGCAGTGCATAGAGGGATTTAAGCATTTATTTGCGTCCCTATTGCAGTGCTGTGATACAAGTCCGTCTAGGGGCCTTGAAGATCCTGAAATACTTGCGAGAGAGACAGTTTGTATGGCATCAACTTACTGTTTCTTCATGAGATTATGAGTGTATATGTTTACTGCAAGCAGACCCACCGTCTACACCATTACTTGTCCAGGCATCTTATTGCATGAGTTGTCTTGTGTGTTTACGAAGGACTATGAGTTGCAGCTGTCTGAAGATATAGCAAAATATATATAAAAATATGTTCGTTAGATTATAATATCATTAGATTTTATTTAACTCTTGGATGTCATTCACACTAAAGATGTGTTTACTTGTAGGATTAGGGAATCGGAATGGGAATGATTGATTGTGTTTACTTGTTAAAGGAGAAGGGGTATGAGAATGGAAAATGTGGGGCCCACGTGTTGTTGGGCATTTCGATTCCAAGACATTATTATAATAATGTAATTGTTAATATTATTATTATTATTATTATTAACAATAATTATTTTGAATAATAATAATAATCATAATCACAATTGTTATAACAAATAATAACAATAATTAACTAAGGTCATTTTAGTAACTTGTAATAATTCATTCCAATTCCTACAGGTAAAGTAAATAATTTATTCTGATTTTCATTTTTCATTCTGATTCTAGCCCATTCCGATTGTCGATTAGTAAACACACCATAATTTTGCTCAGAATTTATTATGCATTTTAAAACAACTATGGGGCTTCAACTGAAACTTTTATCTTTATTGAGTTGGATGCAGTTAGTGTAAGTGAAATCGAGGCACTGTATGAGCTCTTTAAGAAGATTAGCAGTGCTGTGATTGATGACGGTCTAATTAACAAGGTAACAATATGTACTTTAGACTGAAGTTTGAGTATACTTTTATTTTGTAATGTCTGATTTTCTTCATGTATATTTGATGATCATTCATGTAGGCTTTCGGATGATTAGTTTTCCTTTAGTTCTTTCATAAATTGAGTTTGATTCTTTATAATCCTGTTACAGGAAGAGTTCCAGTTAGCATTATTCAAGACAAACAAAAAAGAGAGCTTGTTTGCTGATCGGGTACTCTTGTCTATAGTAAACTGTTGTTTGTTTGATTTTTAAAATGTTTACTTTTCAATATCATCATGTCAGTTGAATAATTGTGAGTATTGTAATGTATTGCTAATTGATTGCAGGTTTTTGACCTGTTTGATACAAAGCACAATGGAATTCTAGGGTTTGAAGAGTTTGCTCGTGCACTCTCTGTTTTCCATCCAAATGCCCCAATTGATGATAAAATTGAGTGTATGGGTTTAATACATTAACCATATTTCTTTATGCGCTTTACTTGCTTTATGCTAAACTTGAGCTTTTAATAGGATGACAGTATCGAGATTTTGTAATTCATTTTCAGTTATTCATTCTGTTAGTTTTTTGGTATTCTTATGCAGTCTCTTTTCAACTATATGATCTCAAGCAGCAAGGTTTTATTGAGAGGCAGGAGGTAAATATTTTGGCTTCTGGGTGATCTTATGTCATCTGGAATTTGATTTCATTATTTGATTTATTCATTTATTTTTTCTTTGTTTTAGACATCTCAGCCTTTTCATTGACTTTTCCCCTTATAGGTGAAGCAAATGGTGGTAGCCACACTTGCAGAATCTGGCATGAACCTTTCGGATGATGTTATAGAAACTATAATTGACAAGGTGCTTCCCAACCTGATTTGATTTTTTCAAAAGTTTTTGTAACTCTGCTGACTTTTTAACTTTTAAGGGTTAACTTTGTTTCAGACATTTGAAGAAGCTGATACAAAACATGATGGGAAGATCGACAAGGAAGAGTGGAGAAACCTTGTTTTGCGTCATCCATCACTTTTGAAGAATATGACCCTCCAGTACCTCAAGTGAGTTTACTTAAAAATTGTTTTTACTTGTGTCTCAGCATTAAGAAAATACCTCCTGGCCATCAGGGAATTCTGAGAGAGAGTTAGAAACTATCAGTGCTTTATGCATTCCGAGCCCCAGCATTTTTCTGTTCTCAGCATTGTTGGCATTTTTAAGTGGGTGGGCCTAAAAATGTGATATTGGCACTTAATGCTCATGCATTAACACAGGGTAGCGGAATTAGTGGATTGAACCTGAAACTGTTGCAAAGGACATAGTTGTAATTTTACATAGAAAAATTATTGCAAGTTCCTTTTTAGAATTATGAAATTAGTTTGAGAGTTCCTTTTGAATCTAATTTTACAATTGGATTGGTTTGGTTTGCACAGAAGTAGCTATTGGTATAGTTGATGATTATGATTCTGATGTCATTGTGCAGGGACATCACCACAACGTTCCCCAGCTTTGTGTTCCATTCAAGAGTTGAAGATACCTAAGCTTGGGAAACCGTTAAAGCTCAAGAGATATTGTTATTTTTATGCTTTGTTTATTTATGGACAACACGGCTTCTCATGTGTGATTGTGAAGGGCATGAGAGGGTGTTGCTTCTGCATTGTATTGGTATTGGTTTCTTTTTTGAGGATGTTTGTTTTTGTGTATTTAGCATTAAATACTAGAGTTCTACCCGCTTATCATTATTTGTGCTTTTTTCGCTCTCCTATATCTTAAGTCCAGTAGTTTGCTTGTTTTCTTGTGTTCAATGAAAGCTGTATAAGACCTGAAGTACATAGTTATGCAGTAAGCCTGTAAATAAATCTGAACTTCATGTTTTATGCAGAGAAAAAAATCAAAGATAACCTCAAAAAGAAAAAGATAGAATTATCCCATAACCTCAAATCAGAATAAAGAGGTCTTAGTGCATATACCAAATGAAATCAATACAATTTCACCCAATTACGAAGTTCCCATTGTCGCATTGGAAAACCAGAAAACCATGGACCCTTGCTCAAGTCTGTTTCTACGATGACGGTCTGTTAATCTGCCGCTAGAAATTGATCGGGATCCCAAGTTATGGTTATGGGGGCCACAGAAAGTCAAAGCCGGCTAGAGTACGGGACAGCAAGTAAACATGGTAGTGATCAAGGTCAATGGGCCCATGTTTTGATTGCTCCTAATGGCACTGAACATGGCAACGATAACATGCTTAAATCCAAACGAGAAACTAAAAATCATTGTTACCGATAATATAAACCGACCGCATTAAGATAACTATATTAAATAAAACAGTCTCAGAAACAGCATATTTTTTCGGCATTTGCAAAATAGTAAAACAAAACCTCAAACAAAGAGGGCAAATAAAAATATAAAAACACTACTACCACAGTACCACATAACAAAAAGAAACTACCTAGTTAGAGAGTTCCATAAAAATAGTAAAAAGACTACTATAGCTTCTTAGTCCACTTCCTCCATCTTGCTGCCCTCAGCATCATCAGCAGCATCCTCCAATGGTGGCATGTCAGCATCAGCATCACCAGCATCCTCATCAATGCTCAGCCCGAGTTTCAACATCCTATGGATTCTGTTGCCGAAGGTGTTGGGATCATCAAGGCTGAAACCAGAAGTGAGGAGAGCAGTCTCAAAGAGCAGGAGGACAAGGTCCTTCACAGACTTGTCATTCTTGTCGGCATCAGCCCTCTTCCTGAGCTCCTCCATGATGGGGTTCTCGGGGTTGATCTCCATGGTCTTTTTGCTGGACATGTAACCAGCCATGCTGTTGTCTCTCAAGGCCTGAGCCTTCATGATCCTCTCCATGTTGGCTGTCCATCCATACTCACCAGTCACCAAACAGCAAGGTGAGTCAACAACACGGTCAGACACCACAACCTTCTCAACCCTGTCACCCAGAACATCCTTGATCACCTTGCAGAGACCCTCAAATTTCTCCTTCAAAGATTCCTTCTTCTGCTTCTCATCTTCACTCTCGTCAAGCTTAAGACCTTCTTTGGTTGCTGAGACAAGCTTCTTGCCCTCAAACTCCTTGAGCTGACCAACAGCGTACTCATCAATGGCATCAACCATGAAAAGTACTTCATAGCCCTTCTTCTTCAGCTTCTCAAGGAATGGAGAGTTCTCAACAGCCTTCTTGCTCTCACCAGTGATGTAGTAGATATCGCTTTGTCCTTCCTTCATTCTGGTCACATAGTCCTTCAAGCTAGTCAACTCATCACCACTCTTGGTGGAATGATATCGGAGCAGCTCAGCAAGCTTGGTCTTGTTGGTGGAATCCTCATGGATACCAAGCTTCAGGTTCTTAGAGAACGACTCATAGAACTTGTTGTAATCTTCCTTGTTCTCAGCAATCTCTTGGAAAAGCTCAATGCACTTCTTCACCAAGTTCTTGCGGATAACCTTCAAGATCTTGTTCTGCTGGAGCATTTCTCTTGAGATGTTAAGAGGAAGATCCTCAGAATCAACAATACCCTTAACAAAACCAAGGTATTCAGGGATCAACTCCTCACAGTTGTCCATGATGAAGACACGGCGGACATAGAGCTTGATGTTGTTGGGCTTCTTCCTTGTGTCAAAGAGATCAAAAGGTGCCCTCTTGGGAACAAAGAGTATAGCCTTAAACTCAAGCTGGCCCTCAACTGAGAAGTGCTTCACAGCCAAGTGCTCCTCCCAGTCATTGGTCAGACTCTTGTAGAAGGCAGCATACTCTTCTTTTGTGATCTCCTCAGGTTTCCTCATCCAAATGGGTTTCTGCTTGTTCACCAATGACCACTCATGGGACACCTCCTTGATCTTCTTCTTCTTCTTCTCTTCTTTCTCTTTCTCTTCATCAACATCCTCAACTTTACCCTCCTCATCCTTCTTTTCTTCCTCGTCCTCATCATCAGAAATCTCCTTCTCAGTGGTCTTCTCAATCCAAAGGGAAATTGGGTAACTAATGAACTCAGAATGCTTCTTAATCAAATCCTTCAATCGACGCTCCTCAAGGTACTCAAGTTGGTCTTCCTTGAGGTGGAGAGTGATCTTCGTACCGCGGCCGAGAGGCTCACCTGAAGTGTCCCTGGTAACAGTGAATGATCCACCGGCCTGAGACTCCCAGATGTATTGCTCATCATCATTGTGCTTGGTGGTAACAATAACCTTCTCAGCAACCAAGTAAGCTGAGTAGAAACCAACACCAAACTGACCAATCATGCTCACATCAGCCCCAGCAGCCAATGCCTCCATGAACTCTTTGGTCCCAGACCTAGCAATTGTACCAAGGTTGTTCACCAAATCTATAGACAACATAAAAAAAAAAATTATTGTCAGCCAAAGCACAATGCCAAGCAATTGCATACACTAAAGTAAAACCCACTTCGATACCATGTACTCAGTGACATAAAACAAATACTCACCGGCCTTGGTCATGCCAATACCACTGTCAATAATAGACAATGTGTTGTTGGTCTTGTCAGGGATAATGTGAATGAAAAGCTCTGGCTGAGCATCTAGCTTGCTCTTGTCTGTCAAGCTTTCAAATCTAATCTTATCCAATGCCTGTTTATTATATTTAGGCCAACAAAATTAGTTAGCAGCCCGCCCATAAACACATTCAAAATAAATACACATAAGTTCAATCCATTGCCCAGGTTTCTTCTATATAACACTCAAAATCATCAATTCAATACAACCAACAAAATTTAATCAACCCAACATCAAGCGTGGTCATGTTTAAGCTACTTTCTTCAACACCTAAACAAAGAAAACAGAAAAAAAAAATCCCGAAAAAAGGTTGCTACTTTTAACCAGGAATCAACATTAAGAGAATTAATCAAATTATAAATAGAAACACAGATCCACAGACTACATTAAACCATACAAGATAATATTAATTAAAACAAACAACTAAAATACAATGATCTTTCTCAGCATAAATACAAAAGTTAAAGATATTAAAACGATGTAAAAAAAAAAAAACCTAAAAATTTGAAAAGGGTTTAATGAGAAAGATACATACATCGGAGCAGTTACTGATAAGCTCACGAAGAAAGATCTCCTTGTTACTGTAAAAGGTGTTGATGATCAAACTCAACAACTGGTTGATCTCAGCCTGAAAGGCAAACGTCTCTGTCTCTGACGCCATTGAAACGACCTACCGTTCAACCAAAAAACGATCTCTTCTGATCTAAAAACTAGGGTTTTTAGATGCGTGCAAGAGAGAACGAGAGAGAGAGAGCGCAGAGAGTTAGTGAGGCCGAAGAGCTCGTGAAAGCGAGCGTTATATAGCAGCCTTTGGTTAGGGTTTCTGCTTTCTAGATCCTTCTATTTCGATATTATTTATTGACGTTTTGTTTTTATTTTTTTCTTATATTTTCTTTTTTGAGTTACCGAGTCAGCCGATCCGTTTATTTCACGTTTGGGTTTAGCGTTTGCCACGTGTGTGGTTGGCCGCGGGATTGGTGTTTTGTTGTTCAATCGCGTTTGTTTGTGAGATTGTTGGCTGACCTTCGGGGGATGTTATGAAGAATATCGACGCGCATTTTTCTTTCCTTCGAGGAAACGCTGCGTTTTAGTCAATACTTCTAAAGCTTTTTTAAAGTCGTCTTTAGATTTTTATTTTTATTTTTTTAAGGTTCGAATAGGATTTATAGTACTTTATAGGAGTAGATTTCTATTTCTTTTATTAATAAGAGTTTTAGTTAGAGTTTAATCACGATAAAAAGAAATAAATTTTTTTATAAAATAAAGATTTTATCAACTCAATAATATTATTAATATAATTTCTTCATGAGCTAAAAAATTCTCAATCTTGATTTTTGAATTCGTAGAAAATTTTTCCAACTTCTAAGATATTTTTAACTCTATTTTTGTGTTTATTAATATTGTCATTAGGGATTTATCAAATATTTGAAAATCACATAATTATAACATATATTTCTTTCAAACATACACTATTGAAGCTACTTTTGAACCCATCAAAAATTTTAGAAAAACTTTAAATAGAACCTTCCAAATAGTTTTATTCACAATGTTATTATTAATATTTTAATTTTTCTTTATGCTTGTTAATTTATTTATATTAACCTCAACTCATTTTTCTCTATCTCTTTTTCTTTATTCTCAAATTTTAGAGAAATTATATAATTCATAGAATATTTTACTTCACAATATAACGTGGAATCATCTACTTATAATAATTACCACTACATATTGAAATATTTTTAAATTCCGTATTTTCATTACCTCTCTAAAAATTTAGATTTTCAAAATGAGTAAATTTCATATTACCCCAATGAATTTGGGTTGTTACAATCCTACTTTTTTCATTGGATTGCAACCATTGCTTTGTTGTGTCGCCGTGAGTGAATTTAAAAAAACAAAGAACCCCGTGTGGATGTTTGAGTCAAGGATTTAAACAATGCAAAATCTAAGAAATTTTATATGAAATTTTGATTGACAAAGGGAATCAATGGCCAACTCTGTTGACAAGATCATGTCCGTTGAAGATAAAAACATGGCTTTTTATGGTTTTTTTTTGTTTATTATCGTCAATAATTTATTTCAATCAGTTGAGTTATATTAAGGATCATTTTTTAACAGTTATGAGACTGCTTAGTTAGTCTTGTTTGATGATGGAAAAAATATAAAAAACAACATTAAATGCTTAAAAAATTTATTTTTAATTCTAAAATTAAAGAATCTGATTTACAATACTATCATCTCAATTTCAATTTAATATTATGATATATTCAATATCTTGATTAACACAAATATTTTATGCCTCTTTTTCTTTATTGTTTTCTTAATCAAATGCTTAGCAAATTGCAAGTCAATTCATTTTTTATTTTTAAATTTATTAAAATATAATTAACATAAATTCTCATTCACTCTTACTTTATCTTCATTGATAAATGTTTCAATAAAAAACCTACATATTATTTTATAGAATGAAACTATTTAAACCCACCATAATACTTGATAAACATATTAGCATAATTTAAAATTTTATATTTTATTATACAAACCCACCTATTACCTCATATACCTTTTATATCTCCAATTTTGTAGACATTTATCTGCAGCTTATTTTTTTTTTTTAAATTATTGTAATGCAACGTAAGATGCATTAGAGAAAAATACTTCACAAATAATTAAATTAAATTTGAGTTATATTGAACAACAACTTCAAATAGAAATATAAATTTATTTATTAAAAAAAAATTGAAATAAAAATTATCATTTACCTAATATGTCTTTTATTACCAATACAATATATGACTAAAATTAAATATGTCATCTTCTTTGTCAAAGAAAACTTCTCTAAATTAAAATATTTAATGAAAAATTTTGTTGGGAAGCATATACTGGTAATAAAAAATTTGGGAAGGGGAATGACAAATTTGAAATACATTTGACTCTAACAGAAAATTGTAAAAATATAAGAACCCATTTCTGGAGGACTAAAAACTCATTTTATAGTCGCAATGTGAAAGTGTCGTCGGCAGTTCGCTCAGGGCGTGGGAGACAATTGTTGTATTAAGTCAAAATTAGACAGCCACTAATTCCACTCACGCGGTTCGCTCTAGACTCGGCGATGTTCGAATTCAAGCCCAATATGTTAACCATAGTATTGTTAACAGACAATCACAACCCAGCACACCCAAGCCCATAACTACCTTCAACCACTTGGAAGTGCAACAACTTATCCACTGCAATCAACTAACAAGTAGCTCAACTTTGTTTCTTTGCCGGGAAAATTCCATTTGTCAGTCTTCTGATCATGGAAACTCTGGCAATTCAGGCATCGCTGCTCTTCCCATGTGCCCATAAATCTTCAAGGTAAATAATACAACAGTCTCTTTTTTCATTTTCAGTTCTTGGTTTTAGTTTGCTTAACTTGTCCATAATTATCAGCCACTTTTGAGTCTTTCAATTGTGCAAATCCTTCATATAATGTTCATGATTCTTAAGCATAAGTTTTGTTATAAGAGGCTGTATCAAAACTTTAGGGGAACAAGATTTGGCATCTGGGTACCATAGAATTGCCTAGCTGTCTTCACATGACCTCAATGAGGACACGGGACTAGCGTGAGTTCAAGATATGATGATATGCCTCTCTTTATTATTATCTGATAAACTGACGAAATGGTGCCTTATGGTATTATCATAGGTGCTTCATTTATATTGGGAGCAGTGTGTACACTGTGGTGGGATATCAATTTTGCATGCATATTCATGTTTTTAAATACTGTATTTATTTGATCGTGTTGTTACTTTGGCACTACGACGGCAGCATGAAAAAAAGACGACCCGATGGTGCTGTGAGTCAGAGCTTGAATGCCAAATTCTCCTCAGTAACAGTCAAAAGATTGCCAAGGAGGACGCTTCTGCATTTTATTGGATTCAATTCCATGCTATTACATGTAAATCCTGTTTTTGCTGCACCAATGCCAGAAATGAGGGAACCTGAAGTAATTAGGTAAAATGTTGTATGTGCTAGCTTTATTTTCATATTCTTATTTTGAGTTTTTAGTTAATTGATTTCGGTAAATGAGAAGGTTATGTCGAGCTTCTATAGATACTTTCTAGCATTTACTAATATAAGGTTGTTTGTTGTCTGAAGCGTCCAGGACATTAAAGCTTGCCAGTGGAGTACGAATTCAAGGTATAATTTTCTCAAATATGTTAGTTTTTTTTGTTATGATGAGAATTTGATCAGCATTTGTTAAATCAAGTAGTCCTACTTCTTGGTTTTATTTCCAGAGATTATTCAAGGGGAAGGACCTGAAGCTAGTGAAGGAGACGTAGTTGAATTAAATTACGTATGCCGACGTTCAAATGGATATTTTGTACATAGGTATGTTGCATAAATCATGCTGAGAATGTGTCTCTAGATTATTGTCCTGAGTTTTACCATGATAAGGTTTGATTTAGTGTTACACTCGCACACAACCTTACTCTGCTATACAACCCACATCTGCAAACTCTATGTTTTAATGCAGTACCGTGGATCAATTCAGTGGAGAAAGTGCACCTGTGATACTGCCTCTGGACGAGAACGAGGTTAGTACCTTTCCCCTTTTAACAGATTGGAGCGTAAAGAACATCGTTGAAATGGTTCAACGAATATTTTTCAGAATCATTGTTTTTCTTGTCTAGTATGTGTTGATAACATTATTTGCACAATTTGACAGATTATAAAGGGTCTCAAGGAGGTTTTGATCGGGATGAAGGTTGGAGGTATGTGGCAGAGACTTAGGATCCTACACGTTTATGGGGTTCATTTTCCACAAAAAGTTACTAAATAGTTCTTGAAGGGTTGAATCGTGACTTTGCTGCGGACCATTCAAAATTAATTATTTTATTCTTTTCAGTTGCTCATATTTTCTTGGGATTATGTTTCCTTTTCCATTCATTACATTTTCTGTAGAACTTTTGCTACATGTTCCTCTCCTTCTGTCAGATCTAGCTATGAAGAAAAATGAGTACTACATCCAAGAAAAATACTGACCAAAGGGGTTGAATCATTTCATTTTTGTATTGATATGGAATTTCCAAATTCATCATGATAACAATTCTTTGTGTTTTTATATGAATTATTTCTGCTTAATAAATTTAATCAAATGACTTTTACATCTTTCACAGGAAAGAGAAGAGCATTGATACCGCCTTCTGTGGGATACGTCAACGAAAACTTAAAACCTATTCCTGACGAGGTTTTGCCTTCGTTTAACTATCTGAAATTTCGATTTCCAGTGGACTTTTTCTTTCCTAGTGTTTGATTTGCTTTGTCAATTCTTGCTAGTGAAGTTAATTGATACCATTACTTTTATGGTTATCTATTGCAGTTTGGCCCTCGTCGAAGCCTTTTGTCTCATGCCAATGAGCCCTTGATATTTGAGGTGCAGCTGTTGAAAGTACTATGAGTTCATTTAGACATATTCATCCAAGTTCTTGTTCAGATTAATTTCTTTGTTGCTTTGATTAAATTACTTTGAACTTCCACACTGTTGACCCCATAACTGGAGTCTGGAGACAAAAGTGTCATTGAAGTGAAGAATGTCATTCATTCTTATCGAAGATGTGTATTCTGCAACTATTGCTACTGTAAATGTTTATACACGTTTGTAGTCCCCAGGACTGAGTAAGCACATTCATCAATTATCTGCAGATGGAGTGAGTTCTATAGGTCAACTTAAGATGAAATATTTTCTTTTACTCTGATTCATTCATCCCAAGTTTTTTCCACAATCATGTATCGTTTCCCAAGTTAATATTCAAGTGGATTCATTAGTTGTATGTGTAATGCAATACTGAATCATGTACCAATCCTTAATTTTATAGAAATTTAAAAGGGAACTGACAATTTTATTTTTGTAAATTAGTACTTTCTTAAAATAATTTTTTCATTTAATACTCGTTTTATTTTATATATTTGGTCTTGCATAAAATATACGTTAATTTAACGTATACTCCTTTTATTTTATACGACGCCGGTTTACTTGAATGATCTAATACGATTCGAGCAAACCGGCGTCGTATCATTCTTCCACCGAAACATCAACTTTCCTTGATTTTCAAGCTTTGTTGTAACGACAGTGACTGATACTTTCAAGTACAAACCCAGCTGCTCAATTTTTCCCCCCAGCAGAAGGATTATAATTGATACCACGAAAGCACCCCCCAAAAGATTAAAAAAAGAAAATCCAATATTCCTTTTCTCCTTGGGTTTTTATTTGGTGAAAAAAATGCAAAAAATGGCGCAAGGTTGGTTCTCTCAGAGCAGCGGCACTGAAGATCAGCTCCAGAAAACGACGTCGTCCTCCTCATCCTCTTTACTGGCCGATTGGAATTCGTATGCTGCCACACGAGACACTGAGGATGGGTCCGGGTCGGCTTTCGGGTTCGATATTGAATCAGCTGTTAGGTCCGCTAATGACACGGTCTCCGGCACCTTTAATGTGTAAG
This sequence comes from Murraya koenigii, assembly GCA_025617385.1. NCBI lineage: Eukaryota > Viridiplantae > Streptophyta > Magnoliopsida > Sapindales > Rutaceae > Murraya > Murraya koenigii. The sequence continues at coordinate 24,379,289 of CM046817.1, forward strand.
GAAAAATTTGATCTTGATTCCTGCCACTGTAGTTGCTCATTACTTTTCTCATTATCATTATGCTTGAATTTGATTTTGGGTATTTGGGTTTAGATAATATAGAGTTATTGGGTTTTGTTTAGTTTTCTCCATTTCTTGTAAAGAATTCAGCTTTATGTGCATCAACTTGATTATGTCTATTCCCTGTTTGATTTAGCATTATATGTTGGTTGGTCTCTCTTGCTGGATTTGATGACGGGTGCTTGGATTTATGGATTTTGGGGTTCAGGGTTTGGGATTTATTGGATTTGTAGTTTTTTATGTTACATGTACAGATTTAATATCTGGTGGGGTTTTAGGGTGTGTTGGTTTGTTTCTGGATTTAGGTTGTGTTTATGGAAGTGGTAATGGGAAATGTTTGCCGAGTAGCTGAATTTTTTTATGGGGCTTCTGTTGATGCACGGTGTGATGTTACAGAAGTATGTATGGTGATTTTCTTATGCTGATTTTAGATCATTTGAGCTCATTACAGAGGAAGTGTAACTAAACTCGTGTTTGATAGTACAATGAAGAAAAATTAATTACTTTTGTGGTTCAAAAGCATTAAATGGATACCACTGTACCTTGTTTGTGTTGAATCTAGATTCAGGAGGAAGTGAATGTGGGAATTAGGAGTTTGATTATGCTATCAGATGGTCTTTATTCTAAAAGACATGTTTGTGTTGACTGGAAAGCAAAGTATTTCACTATTCTAAAGTTGGTAATTAATATTTCTCACAATTCAAAACCAAGACAAGTTTGTGTGCACTGGAAGGGACAATATTTCATGACGTTTCTGTTATTTGTTTTGTCTTTTAATGATGCTCTGTAGATGTGGTTACTTCTCTTTCTCTCCATTCCTCATCTAAGCAATTAGGCAGGACTTCAACCTAAGAACAATTTAAAATACAATCTAGTCCCTTGACTACACGAGTTAAGCCCAAGTAGGAAATCCTTACAACCTGAATTATGTGGTGTCAATTTGAAGCTGAAAATAAACGTGACTAACCTTTTCATAGGGTGTTGTGATTGAAGCTAGCTGATGGACTTATGGATCCATTTGTAATATTGTGGAGGATGTGCCAATTGTCAATTCTACTGGGTCCTTTGTGTGGAAGGTATTATAAGAATGTTGAAAAGACAAATTTACAGTAGGTGGAATGCTTCATTCCGTGTAAAGGCATTGACAGTGAGATGCTGCTCTCTGGAAGGATCTATGATTGATGCAGAAGTTCTTCTGGGATTTAATTTCAGTTTTTGTGACTCCACAATGACATTGGTGATTTACGATATTCATGCTTAGCCTAGACCAATTTAATTATGCAATGTGCACAGTAGCTGTAATTGTGGAATGGTGATTAAGTTCTAATAAATCAAGATTTAAAAAGGATTTGCGTTTGTCTTGTTTCATTTCTTTGTAGTACTTTAAACTCTTGCTAAGAAATAAGCATTATCATCCTTGAAGTTTTCATTATTGGAAAAGGAATTTAAGGCAACAACGTTCTAGAATTTGGATGGTGTAGCTACAAGTGGGAGATAGACATGTTAGGGTGAAATCTTGAATCAGAGGTTTACACACCAATTTGAGCTTCTCTGCTGAAATATATATTCTTAGTTATGTCCCCTGATAACAATCTTATCTAGAGTTTCTTTATCAGGGTTTCAAAAGGAGTGAGAGATCTACCTGGGAATCTTCATTCTGCTACCAGTACTGTCCCTTCTGGAAAAGCCCTTATGTATTTTGGCTTGTTTCTGGCTAGTGGGGTGTTCTTCATTTTCATCGCATTTACCATGTTCCTTCCAGTCATGGTGCTGATGCCTCAGAAATTTGCTCTCTGCTTTACCATTGGATGTGGCTTTATAATTGGGTCATTCTTCGCTCTTAGGGGTCCAAAGAATCAGCTAGCCCACATGTCATCAAAAGAGGTACCTGATGCTATTTTTGAACTTACCTTCTAATTAATTTTACACATGGTTTCTTTAAGATGTGGAAGATGATCATCTTCTTTATTCAATTGTACATGTCTGACCTTTTTAACTACTTATCTAGCGACTTCCATTTACATTGGGATTCATAGGCAGTATGGCAGGCACCATATATGTTTCCATGGTGCTTCACAGCTACATTCTTTCTGTGCTCTTCTCTGTTATTCAGGTATGAAATACTGCTTCCCTTATAATACACCATTTTCATGTTCTTTCAAATACAAGAGCAGTTGATTTGTAATTTATCTGAATTTGCCCAAATATTATCTTCTGCCTATTCATCAGAAAAAGTTTCTGTTCACATTAATTTCAAATTTACAATCTAATGTTTGAATCGCTGTTTCTGTGCATTAGGTTCTAGCGCTTGCATACTATGCTATTTCCTATTTCCCTGGCGGCTCTGCAGGGATGAAATTCCTCTCTTCTGCTCTTACCTCTTCAGTGATGAGATGTTTTGGGAGGTGATCTTGGCGCCAGTTTTGTGGATGTTGCACTATGTACATTACTCATCTTCTTCTGAAAACCCAGCACTAATGATCACTCCTTGTAGGCACCTCAAGATTCTTAGAATGATTGAATTAAAAATGTAGATTAACTGCAACAAGAATTTTTCCAAATTTTGTTCAATTGTGCTATGATAGCCTTGTTGTTTCCCATTTCACATATGCCGGGTCTGAGATTGTTCTTTCTTAATGTGGATGGATGAGCACATGCTGTATGAATTGTGAGAGTATTTTTTTAAGTTTCTCAAAGGTGTGAAAGACGGGTGTGTACTTTTTATCAGTTTTGCAGTAGTCTGTAGTGTAAGAATTTCTAGGAAGGAATCCTGCTTTCTAGTGTAATTGGTGCTGGAATGTGGAATCCTATTGAAACTGGCCTGCAAAATGAAAATACAGATTCCTTGGCTTTCGTGTTAATCTTATGGGGTTTCCATTTAAATTGACTCAATTAGTTCCTAGCTGTTGGCCTGTTGCTTTTGATAAAATGTTCAATGCAATCAACATTAGCTTTTTTAGGGGCCCAAGCCCTAATCTCTTCGAGCAGGTAGAAAAAGAATGACGCTTTTCGCGCGCTTTTAATATCCTTGTATCAACCCACTTTTGTAATCATGGTTATATTGTTTCTAGAAATTGCATAAAAAGACAAATATAAATTTAATGAAACTAAAATTTCGTTACAAATCATAGCCCTAAGTATTTTATAGTCTTATATATAATATAGTTAATTTGTTGATAAAATCAAAATAATTTGAAACAATAATTTTATTTATAAAAAAGTATGTTTACGAAGTTTACTCTAAATGACACTGATTTAATTAAAATTTTATGGTAATTTTATGTCTTTTTTATAATTTCAAGTAAAACAAAAAATGAGATTTCTTAAGAGTTTAAAAAGAGTTTTAGAAGATCTACCCTTAAAAATATTATTAACAAAGTGAAATCCCTTGACCTCATCCATGTTGCTATGATGCTGTCAAGGTTATTTAATTAAAATGGACCAAAAAGCCTAAGCCACAAAGTTTGACTGTGTATCTTTGATTAAATTTTGTTACAAGCTTTGTTCTTGTAGTTAATGGGTGGAATTTATAAGCCAGTCCAAGAGCTTTCATTCTCTTTACACCCATATAATCCACTAATACAATATTGCAAAATGATACACAAAAAGATGTGTTTGGGAACCCGAATCCTGAAATTAAGGGAAAGATTAGGAAAGTAAGGTTGGATTAGGGGGACAGTGATTTGACCTTTATTGAGCTTATACATGACAAACCCTTGATTTTAAAACAACATTATTGAAAGTAACGTAATGGGTCATCTTCTTCTCTAAGATAAATAAAGTGATAAAAAGATGTAGCAAATTGAGGGGTTTAAACTCCCCATATGACACAATCAAAACTATATTTTATAGCCTTAACAAAAGGGAAAGCCAAAATAGTGTTCAAAATCAATGAATTTTATAGTGTATCATATAGGCATTGCTTTGATAATTCAAAAAGAAATAAAAAATTGCAAACACCAGAGATGTGGTCAATTGTTAACCAGGTATCATGCATTATGATTAAAGGAAGGAATGAATAAATTCTATTAAATAATGCGATTCAATTGAAAGTGACTGACTTTTTTTAAAAAAATTTAATTATAATTCACTAATATTTACCTTATGAGATTTATTGAAATTATTATACTTATATTTAACAATGACATGACGTTAGAGATTCCAATATTTAAATTTTAATTTGAGTTTTAATATTATATATTTCTTATTTATTAAATAATAAATTTAATAATTAATAAAATTACTTAGCTACACCTAATGAATGAATGCAACATTAATCGAGACTTATATGTTAAGATTATAGTATTATTCTATATCTAAATATACTTTTAAATTTTAAATAATATAATTAACAAAAAATAAAATATTATATTTTCATAATTAATGTAGTTAATATATTACACATCAACAATTCTTAGAGTAACGAGTAACTTGTTATTTCGCTATGGTTGAAGTAGTAAAAGAATAAAAATCCATGTGATTAAATTGAAAGAGACTAGCTTCATCCGCCGATTTTTATCTATAATTCATTCATCTTAAAAATTTTCAAAAGAAAGTTTTGTTTCTTCATCTCCATTTCTATGCTATTTCTAGGGTATTATTCATGAAATAATAGGAGTCAACAAATAATGCCACTATGGCAGTGTTTAATACTACAAATTGCCGTTCAACTCACCTACACTAAATTATTATTTTGAAGTTGCATCAAGTTTTTGGACTAATTTAATTGTATTCTATTTGGTCAAAAAAAAAAATTATTGACATAACGCTTGCAAAAAATTAGTCGGTCACACTAAAAAGACAAGACTTTAGTGAGTTACAAAAACATTGTCCATTCCTAGATTTAGAAGTCTCATGAAAACTTTAAAAATGTGAAATTAGCCAAACAAAAACTATTTTAGAGATAATTCAATAATCTAGTTAAAGAAATAGGAAATAAATCTAAGCAAATATTTGATTGAGGTCAACTTTGAGGGAGAAGTGGCAATAATTTGCACTAAATAATGCAGAAACCAATCAATCAATTGATTGAAATTTCATTATGGACGGCCATGACATCATGGAGGTGGCCGTTTGATTAGTATGGGATGTGGGTTTCGGATTTAGGAAATGACAAATATTATTTTGGATCCATCATCATATTCATAAATGAATGATAAATACAATATAATTGTTGATTTTAGGACTAAATCACTAAAAAATTTGTGGGGTTGCATGGATTCCACATAAATCCAAAATGCCAACTCCTTAGCACGTGTGGCCATGTCCAAACAATTAAAGGTCTTGTGATGGTACAATTGTAGGTCCATTATAGGATTCACACGCCCATTTTTTCAAACCCACTCAATTTTAGATTAAAAAAACATTAAATTTATCTCCCCCATCTCTCTCTAATAAATTTATAATAAAATAAAACCAGTGTATCACATCATTTGTTATAATAATTTTTTAAAAATCTTGTTATCTATATAAAATTTTTAAGCTACTACTAACATTTTTTTTTTCTAATTAACAAAGACATATCATAAATACATAGACATATATGGATTAAAGGTCTTAAAGAGCCGTTCCAGGACCCAAAAGGAAAAAGAAAAAAAAATCTTTTCACATATGGTATGATTATAATTTTAACCAAAAGTATGTTTGTTTGTTAATGATTTGTCCCCCTATACAGCACTATTCAATAAAATTATATATTTCACATATCTAAAAGAAATAGATTTCTATCCGTTGGAATTATTATCATGATTGATATATAGTTTTATTGAACGGGATAACGTACACACAAGACTCTTTCTTCTCTCTCTCACTCTCTTAGCTTGGATATGAATTTAAGTACATGAACTTTGAAGTCTCAAGTTTCAACAAATGCAGTGCAACAAATGGGATTTGCTTTATTTTAACCGTAGAAGCCTTCATTCTTTATTCATATTTTGTTACCACGACCATAAGCTTAAAACATCTTTAAACACATTTCCCAATAACATCTGTATATAAAATATATTATTAATCAACCTTGTAACCACCCTTCTTCCACTAATTAACATACTATAATTATTTCTTTATCTCCATGTTCTATGTCTCCCTCTCTCATTCATGTGCAAACTCTCATGGCACAACCAAGAAACTGACAACTAAATCATTAAAAAATTTGCTTCACTAAATGTGAAAGAACAGTAAGTTTAATTATTATTATAAATCTAAGCTTAAGACATAAGTTTTTCTCCCATCTTTGCAACATTCATTGCAATTTTCTAGTAACCTTTCTGATAATTTTGTACTTTTGTTGTCCTCAAGACTAGCAGTATGACATGGTCATATCATGTGCCTTACTTCTATCCTTTCTGTTCTGCCATTTTAAAAACCAATTTGAAACTTTGAAAAATTTACCAGATTCCCATCCATCGTGAAGCTAAGAGCATGAAATTTTATAAAACATGGATGAGATCAAGTTCATGTGATGAGATCTATACTGTCTAGCTATATTCCCATATTGTGATTTAGATTTGGATCCATTTTGATTAGTTATTATATATGCATTCATTTTTTTAAGTCAATTGTTGATGCAACATGCTTGTTGCTCTGAATCACTTATTGGTTAAGTGCTTTTAAGAAATATATATATGGAACTAAAAATGCAGGCTCAAATTTAATTAGACGTTACAATGTCAACATTACCCATGTCTTAAAATAGTGAAAAATTAATTCTGTTAATTCAAAGAGGCCTTATTGCATCACATCTTTGGGAAATTAAACTATTATTTTGATATAGATGAAAATTGACATCATCCCATTAGTATACCTCAAAATTTTTCATATATATCTTGCAAATGAATCCTTTATTTGTAAGGCAGGAAAACTTTCACAAGTTGCAATTCACCCAAAAAGTTAACAATAAAAAGTGGAGTTGAATGAGGGACCATTTTAGAGCGTACAATAATTTTTTTTTTTTTTCATATTTTTTACTCATCGATGTGCATATTTATTTGGGGATCCTTGTCTCTTCTTTTGATGTTATTGCATGTTGTAGTCCCTTTAATTTTCTTTTTCCGGCTCTTATAGATCTTTTCTTTCAACCATCAAATATGTTTTTTCATATTGTATTAATTAATTGCTCTCATCACCATGCAAGCTAGCCAAAATTTGTACAAGAAGTTAATGAATGTTCATATATTGAGGGAAACATAAAGGATGAAGATCAGAAGTTTATTCACCTTCCTACTAAATTGAATATCAAAATTGCCGCAAATTTTACATCTAGTTCTTGTATAAATCTTGAATCATTACTATATATTAAGATTTTAAATATTAATTCGAAACCGGTCCCGTGACCTAATAATAATGTTCACTGCCATGGCATGAGAGCCGCTGATCCATATCATCTGCAATTTTAATATGAACCATCTTTTGTTTCTGCAGGCCATTTAGATTTAATGGGTTGATAAAATTAATTAAGAACTCTAAGTTGGTGTAATGTTGTCCCTTCCACTGAAGGCAAATGTTCATTTTATATGTATTCTTTTAATTCTTTACAGCAAAGACTCCTAGACAGCATGGCCATTTTTTGCAGATTATAGAAAACTAATTATATTTTCACATATTCCTTACTTTCATGTGCACTTCACTACTCCATCAGATTCCACAAATTTAAAATCTTCATCAATGCATTATTATTATTTTTATATTCAGTAAACAGACCTAATCTGCTTCTATACCAGATCCCCAAAATTCACAGGAATTTGCTGTCAATATATATTAAGAAAAAGTGTAAGTTTAAGAGTTTTTTACTTTCATTTGTGGCACTAAATAACGATGGGTTTAAGCCAAAAACTAAGTGACAGAATGTATTACATTTTGCTGTTTCATTGATTTGTGTCCACATAAATTGATGGACCACCTCAAGCTTTTGGCTTAGTACAGAAGATATGATATGAATGATCATCTTGATTTTAACTAAACAAGAACTAAGACATTCAAGAATGGTTGGTGTATCTTGTTGGTTTGATCATTAAGCAATCACTATCCGATAGATGAAATCCATCAATCGAACGGGGCGATTTTGATAAGAGATAGTGCCAGTACTAATCTTCTTTTTAATCAGTTTCTGGGGTGTGACAAGTTGAAATTCTCTTTTGAGTGTACCACCAAATAATGACCAAAAAAGAGGAAACAAGAAGGTAGAGGTGGTAAAAGTTAGAAAATGGAAATTATTTTGATAGCATTAGGCACCAAGACTTTGCTTGATGATTGTTACTCCTAGTAAAAACTACGAGAGGGGATGTTTCAGAATGCAAAAGCTAAAAAAATCTGCTTAGTATTGACAGGATAACTTCATAAAAAGTCCACTTACATAAATAAAACCAAAAAACCCCATCTGCATCACCTTCTCTGAATTAACAACTACACCAGTTAATTACAATAATACTATAAGGAAATAATAATAATAATAAATAAAAAAGAAGGTGCTCTTGGATCCAGATCTTCTGCTTTTCTTCTATAAACAAAACATGGGGTTCTCCCCTCAACAATCCCAAAACAGATCATCTGTTCTCATCTCTAAGCAATGCCTGCAGCTCTAAGGCATCTCTTGTTTTCTCAAAATATTTTCTCATTCACCTTTTTACTTATTTCAATAAACATTTTTTTCTTTTCTACTTGTGATGCTATCAATGAACAAGGCCAGGCTCTTTTAACATGGAAGAACAGTTTAAACAGCTCAACAGATGCATTAAGCTCATGGAATCCTGCAGACAGAAGTCCATGCAAATGGTTTGGGATTCACTGCAACTCAAATGGAGAAGTCGTGGAGGTAAGCTTGAAAGCAATGGATTTGCAAGGCTCATTGCCTTCAATGTTTCAGCCTCTCAAGTCCTTAAAGAGGCTTATCATCTCATCATGCAATCTCACTGGCACAATCCCCAAAGAATTTGGAGACTGTCTCGAGCTTACTTTCGTTGATCTTAGTGGCAACTCTCTCGGTGGTGAAATTCCTACAGAAATATGCAGGCTAAGGAAGCTGGAAAGTTTGTATCTCAACACAAACTTTCTTGAAGGTGAAATTCCTTCTGACATTGGAAACTTGTCAAGTCTTGCATATTTGACACTCTACGACAATCAACTAAGTGGAAAAATTCCAAAGAGTATTGGAGCATTGAGCAAGCTACAAGTTTTTCGAGCTGGTGGGAATCAAAATCTGAAAGGGGAGCTGCCTTGGGAGATAGGCAACTGCAGCAACTTGGTCATGTTAGGCCTTGCCGAAACCAGCATTTCTGGAAATCTTCCTTCATCGATTGGAATGCTGAAAAGGATTCAAACCATTGCCATTTACACATCTCTGTTGTCAGGTCCTATACCAGAAGATATTGGAAACTGCAGTGAGTTGCAGAATCTTTACTTGTATCAGAATTCAATCTCGGGTCCAATCCCAAGGAGAATTGGTGCTCTCAGCAAGCTTAAAAGCTTGCTCTTGTGGCAAAACAGCTTGGTTGGTGCAATTCCAGATGAGGTTGGAAGCTGCACAGAGCTGACAGTTGTGGATTTCTCAGAGAATCTTCTAACTGGCAGCATACCAAGAAGTTTTGGAAACCTCTTGAAGCTTCAAGAGCTTCAGCTTAGTGTCAATCAGCTGTCAGGCACCATACCAATTGAAATTGCAAACTGCACAGCATTGACTCATCTGGAAATTGACAACAATGCAATTTCTGGTGCGATTCCTGCTGCTATTGGCAATATAAACGGTTTGACTCTATTCTTTGCCTGGAAAAATGAGCTAACAGGCAATATTCCAGAGAGTCTTTCTCAATGTCTGGAGCTTCAGGCTCTTGATTTTTCTTACAATAACCTCTCTGGTCCAATACCAAAAGAGATTTTTGGCCTGAGAAATATCACCAAGTTGCTTTTACTTTCCAATGATTTATCTGGTTTTATACCACCAGATATAGGAAACTGCACCACTTTACACCGGTTAAGATTGAATGACAACAAGCTCTCTGGTACTATTCCATCAGAGATGGGACACTTGAAGAACTTGAATTTTGTTGACATGAGTGAAAATCATCTTGTTGGGGGAATTCCTCCATCATTAGGCGGATGTCAAAGCTTGGAGTTTCTTGATCTTCATTCAAATGGGCTTACTGGTTCTGTTCCTGATACTCTGCCTACAAGTTTACAGCTGGTGGACCTTTCAGACAACAGGCTCTCAGGGTCACTTGCACATAGCATTGGGTCCCTAACAGAATTAAGCAAGCTTCTTTTGTCAAAGAATCAACTTTCTGGCAGAATTCCAGCAGAGATATTGTCTTGCAGGAAGCTGATATTGTTAGACGTTGGGAACAATGGCTTCTCTGGTGAAATCCCAAAGGAACTGGGTCAAATTTCATCACTTGAAATCTCTCTCAACCTTAGCTCTAACCAGTTTTCAGGAGAGATCCCATCAGAATTCTCTGGCCTTACCAAGCTAGGGATACTTGATCTCTCCCACAACAAATTATCTGGGGACTTAGATATTCTTGCAAGCTTGCAAAACCTTGTCTCCCTCAATGTCTCCTTCAATGATTTCTCTGGTGAATTGCCTAACACTCCATTTTTCCGAAAACTCCCACTTAGTGACCTTGCTTCAAACCGAGGCCTCTATATCTCTGGTGGAGTTGTTTCTCCAACAGACAGCTTACCCAAAGGCCATGCAAGATCAGCAATGAAGCTAGTGATGTCGATACTCGTTAGTGCCAGTGCAGTGCTTGTGCTGCTAGCAATCTATGTGTTAATTCGTACTAGAATGGCTAACAATAGCTTCACAGAAAATGACATTTGGGAGATGACTTTGTATCAGAAGCTAGATTTTTCCATTGACGACATTGTCAGGAATCTAACATCAGCTAATGTGATTGGCACTGGAAGCTCAGGAGTTGTGTATAGAGTGACAATCCCAAATGGAGAAACACTAGCAGTGAAGAAGATGTGGTCATCAGATGAGTCTGGTGCTTTCGGTTCTGAAATTCAGACACTAGGTTCAATCAGACACAAGAATATTGTGAGGCTTTTAGGTTGGGGTTCTAATAAGAACCTGAAGCTTCTCTTCTATGATTACCTCCCCAATGGAAGCTTGAGCTCACTGCTGCATGGAGCAGGCAAAGGAGGAGCAGATTGGGAGGCTAGATATGAAGTTGTTCTGGGTGTAGCTCATGCACTTGCGTACTTGCATCATGATTGCGTCCCTCCAATTTTGCATGGAGATGTCAAAGCAATGAATGTTTTGTTAGGCCCTGGCTATCAAACTTATCTTGCAGACTTTGGATTAGCTAGAATTGTTGGTGGCAATGGAGATGATAATTGCTCCAAAACAAATCAAAGGCCTCAATTAGCTGGTTCTTATGGTTACATGGCTCCAGGTATTAATTTATTTTTCTACCATTTCTTTTGTAATTTAGATACTTAATCAGCTTAATATTGTACGACTAATCAGTTTTATTTATCTGGGTTGTTCACAGAACATGCATCAATGCAGCGGATCACTGAGAAAAGTGATGTGTACAGTTTTGGTGTGGTTCTTTTGGAGGTTTTAACAGGAAGACATCCATTGGACCCAACATTGCCAGGTGGTGCACATTTGGTTCAATGGGTTAGGGATCATTTAGCCAGCCAAAAAGACCCAGCTGACGTTCTTGATGCTAAGCTTAGAGGCAGAGCTGACCCGGTAATGCATGAGATGCTACAAACACTGGCTGTATCATTTCTCTGCATCAGCACAAAAGCTGATGATAGACCAATGATGAAAGATGTTGTTGCAATGCTCAAAGAAATCAAACATGTTGATTCCACAAGGCCAGAACCCGACATATCAAAGCCTCATTTGTCAGCTCCTCACTCGTCGCCTCCAGCTAAGATTGTAGTTTCACAAGGGTCATCTAACTGTTCTTTTGCCTTCTCTGACGAGTCAGTATAAGCCCCAATATTAGAGGGAGCATCAGTATAATTTTATCTAATTTCGTGGAATAGTAATTTTTTTACCGTATCTGGTGTTGTTAGCAGCATGATTTTCAGCTAATGTAATACGTTCACCAATTGTATTATTGTAACAAAAATAAGCACTTAGTGTGAGCTTGAAGGGGTAGAAAGCACTTTTACTAGAAGTGATTTATCTTGGCAGTTGAGAGGAGGACTGCAGGAAAAAGCAAGGAGCTGTAACAATGATTGGTAGTTTTGTATTTATGTAAGTAGAATTTATTGCAAAGTTATGAGATTCTCTCTCTTTCTTTCCCGGGCAGTCTAAACAGCGGTGCTCACATGGTCCCCAGGCTCCTCAAATCACACGTCCATGTGCTGTCTGAGAGAGACTTTTCACAACAATGTAAAGACACAGCTAATTAAAATATACTAACCTTGGTATTGAAGTCAGTATGTCCTAATCAGAAGCACGTGTATGTGTAACAGGACCATCATACTTCATCTATAAATTAAGTTATTTCATTAACAAGATTGCTTCACATACAAAGGAATTAAGGTCCCATTTTGAGTATTACTGCAGATCTACTGTTATGATTTAACTTATGGTGTGCAAGAACTGTAAATGAAGCAATAGTAATGTTTTAAAATTTCATTGTCCTTGTCTAGAGAGGTTCATGTTCCACCATTATCTTGATAGCAGCACTTCAATGATAAGCTTTATGTGCTTAAATTCACATATTTTTTCCCCCAAACTGTAGACATCAAGAAGAAGACAATTGTTGTGCCAACAGAAGCCCGAGGATTTCATTGAACTATTTATTTGCAGTATATGAATTGATGGGATCTCTCTTACATTCTAACAAAAAGGTGATCTTATCAACAGAATCAAACCAAAGCCACTTGTTTCTTTGTCATGGAGCTAGGTTGTCAAAAAGGCTTAACACATATATACAGGATGGCACTAGGTAGGCTGACAAAACATAAGTTTGGGACAGTTGTGTGCTACAGCGGCCATATTTTTGGCCGCCATTGTTCCAATGAAGGGCATACCCTGTCCTTTTCAAACAACTTAAGTGAACTGGCTATGGACCATCATTACATTCTAACATGGCATAAGGAGAACTCATTGTCGTGCTTCAGGAAGGATACTGGGATTCTAGCTTCTTCAATATGAAAGTTGTGACACCCCAATTGAAACCGCGGTACTGAAGCCACCGGATAATCCTTGATTTACGTGTCTCCTTGGGTGCACCTTGACTTCGGAGCCATTGCTTTGAGGCCTGAACAAATAGACGATCAATTGAATGCTTTGACATGCCAAGTTTTGATTCTTGGTCTTCATCAGATTCACCATCCCTGAAAACCAGATTCACAGCCTTTTTTGCATCGGTTTGACTTATTCCCTTGCTGAACAATGCCTGATCCCAATTTTTTTTTTTTAAAAAAAAATCAACAAATTAGTGGTCAATATCTTTACTCATAAAGAATAAAACATCAGAAGAAAAAAACCAATACTTTTGCCCCATTCCATGTCTTTCCATAATGAAATGCAGTCTCATGTTATGAGGGGTGCTAAAGGTACCCTCACTGAATATGATACATGCAAACCATCATACCACAATATTTTGTAATACCTAAAGTGAGACTAAAACTATTTTCCCAGGTCAGCTCGTCAGCACATGATTATGAAGATATTTAATGTTCATAAATTTCACATCAGTGACAATCTCTCACGAATGCAAATTTTCAAAAGGAATTTAAGTGTCGTATGGTCTTTCATCTCTGAAAAATCGTGCAGAGTCATACCGTGTAAACATTTATATCAGAAATTTAAAATTATCCAATACTAGGACTAGCTTCCTATATAAACATAACCATCTAGATTTGTTTTCCGAAAAAGAAAGGTCTAAAATCTGGAAAGAAACAGCAAAACAATGAAACGTAGATTCATGCATTAAAACATTTGACTGTAAAGAAAAATACTGTAAGGAAAAGACTTACTTGCTTGATTCGTCTAGGTCCCCAACTTGCAGAAGACCACCTAGATCGAGAATATGATTCCGCATACAAGCTATCATTGATCAACCCTCTACCATAACCAAGAGATCGAAGAGTTCATAAAACCAGCCAACCATGGTACTGGTGTTTCCAAGAAGTAGCACACAACACATTCTGAAGGACAAGATTCTAACTATGTAGTATTTACCTGCTTTGGAAATCAGTTATCACAGCCTCAATTACATGAGAAGGAAACTTCTTTCCATTCAGCTTCTTTCTCATCTCAACTGCTGTAAACGCTCTAGATAAACAAAACAAGCTTAAGAATTTCAAAGCACTGGAAATAATGTGAACCTGATAACAACAGCACATATATTTCCAACACTCTAGAAATAGCACCCACAATGCAGTGAACTACTTTTGCTAGAAGAACTAAAAACTTCAACAACAAGACACATATTGAAAAAAATTCAAATGTTGAAGAGTTTTAAGACCAAAGACTCTGTTATTAAAGAAACTATATCCTAACCTTTTCGCAAGTAATTTGACTGCAAAATTCTCAGCATCCTGTCTTGCTTTAGCTGCTTGCAAATAAATATCTTTTTGTTGAAGGATTTTCATCTCCTCAGCATCCTCCAGTGGTTCTTCAAATACCTCAGATTCTTCGCCAAGCCCATGCTCACAATTAATTTCTTCTCCAAACTCTGAAAGAAAGACTAAAAAAATAGAGCATATTGCTTAATTTTAATACAAGAAGAAAAAGGAAATGGTAAATAAATAAAACTAAAGACAGGTAGTAACAATACTATGTAGCCAACATTCCTGTGTTTTGAATACTTGCACATAAAGAAGTTAATTTTGCTATGTAGTCCATCTTTTGCATGCTAAAGAGAAAATTCCAAATTTGTATCAATACAAAAGCAAGTTAAAAAGAATACTATACCTTGTTTAGCAGCATCCAACAATATGTTGTTATTGGTCATTTGATTATGATTTTGGAACTTCTTGTCTGAAGCAATACTTCTCTTTACATCTATGCCATTGTTTGAAACCTCAATTCGCAACTCACTTACATCTGACCCTTTCTGCAGTTCATTTCTCTCCAAACCGTTTCCTGGCACAGAATCTTTGGATTCATTAATCTTTAAAGATTTCTTTACATTTCTTCCACTATTTAAAACCTCAATTCGCAACTCACTTGCATCTGACTGTTTTTGCAGTTGATTTCTGTGCAAACCATTTACCGGCACAGAATTTTCCGATTCATTAATCTTTAAAAGTTTCTTTACATCTCTTCCACTATTTGAAACCTCAATTCTCAACTCACTTGCATCTGGCTGTTTGCGTTGCTCACTTCCCTCTACACCATTTACTGAAACAAAATTTTCTGATTCATTAATCTTTAGAGATTTCTTTACACCTCTTCCACCATCTGAAACCTCAATTTTCAACTCACTTGCATTTGCATATAACTGTTTAGCCGGTTCAGTTCTCTCCAAACCTTTTATTGGCAAAGAATTTTCTGATTCCTTAATCTTCACAGATTTCTTAGGGACATACCTAACAGGAAAAGAAGAACTGTAGTCCCTTCCTTTCACACACAAAATTGAATTGTTTTTACTTACCCTAAAATAAGAAAAAAGATAAAATAAAATCAGAAATTTATTGTCATCACTACAATATAGTTACATTATTACCAATTCTAAATAATAAGCCTCACGTTTTCTTTCCAACAAGTAGATATTCCGTTAGGTTGCCAAAAAGATGTAGGTAAAATAAAAAGAAAAAGGGAAAAATTAAATTAAATGGACAAGAAAAAGAGTTCCCGACAGAAGGATTTTTTTTCTCTACTTTTATTTTCATTTTCCTTCATTTTCTAGCCAACCAAACAGAGGGTAAGAGAGATTGAAGCCGAAATTGAGAGAGAAATCTTACCAATGAATCAACAACCCGCGAAATTGAAGCCGAGACGAGAATTTTAACCCGATATTTCCTGCTAGAGTTGCCATTTTAAATTAAAGTTTCACGAAAGCGTGTTTATAAACCCTAGATTAGATTTAGATTTGATCTCAAATGGCGCGTGTTTACAGTGTCTCTGAGGAGCGTAGCGGTTGGTAATTTTCAGCAACTATTATGGACCCCACTTTTGGCGCGGTTACCGAACTTTCAAAAATGTTTGTTGCAAACTTCGAATAATATTTTCCGCCCAAAATATATTTTTGTTTTTGTTAATTTGACAAGATTATTTTTTTTCAAAAATAAAAAATAATAAAAAAAATAAAAAGATCTTCCAGTAAAATAAAAATCAGACATTATTTTACATACTTTTGTTTTTACAAACTTTTATCATCAAAATTCAAGAATCAAACAATCCCTGTAATTTTATATTTTGATATTACGAATGAGAAAATATTATTTAGTGAATATTTACATGCAACTTTAAAGATACATCATTATAAATAAAATCAAATTGTTTCATAACTATTCACTCAACTCGAAATAATTTTAACTTTATCTTATCCCATTTTCAGAGCATACAGAACATGGAAAAATCCTTGGATTGAATCATTACTTTCTTTGTTAGCATTAGATGCACATTCAATTGTGTTTGGGTTAAAAATAAATATTCCGTAGCTTGAGCTGGATTCATTGAACAACCAATCATGAACATCCCAAAAAATTTGTATCGATGTGTTATTTATTGAGATGGTTTCGTTTCCTCTGAATCTCCAATTCAAATTCAAAATGCGAATTGTCATGATCCCATCGATACTTATCCACATTTCTGGATCTCCTGGACCAAATAAAGAATTTTCGATGACAATGTCGTGCTCTTCTTTCCCATCACCTAAAAGGGCTCTAGTGCAAAATAACTTTTTTCCATACACATTCTCTTTCTTGCACAACAAGGTAGCCTCTGAGAAGCTTGGTCTTTTCTTGGTTCGCTTGTAAGCATCATTCTGTAAATCCCCTAGCAATAATACAATCTCATCTTCATGTACAATGGCAACATAATAATCCGAGCTTGGAGCTGGGTTGCTGGAGAATTTGGCTCGTCGAAAGTCCCAGTAAACAAAAGCCCTTTTACCATCAATTTCAAAGTTTTTTAGTCCCTTTTTGTTCCAAAACTGAGAAGCTTTTAAATCAATCTTGAACGTGTACGGATGTTGATCATCATAAGGGTTCTCCACGTTGAAGCAAAGGTAATGGTTAACGAGGTTCTTACTCCATGTAACTGTTATATTTCGAAAAAAATCTGCAATTTTGGCTTGGTAAATGAGGATTAGCCAGCTATGTGCAGCTTTATTTGCCACCCGATCCTCGTTTTTTGTTGATGATGGTGGCTTTGCTGGAATGGAAGGTGATCCAGTTTCATAAAAATGTTTAGGCATTGGATTCTCAAGGCTGATGCAAGTGGTAAAATATGCATGTCATGAGGGAATCTGAATCTCAGCCTTGGATTTGAAACACTCAAAATATGAGAAGACGGGAAATAGGACAATGGTGGGAGGCTTTGGAGAAGTTGCCATAGAGACTACTTAGGAGGAAATATGCATATAAGCAGCAGAGGCTATCAATGTAGGGTCCTAGACAGAAACCTTTTTGTTTTCTGTTACTAAAAATAGATTGATTCTTTGACTTAATTTAAGAGCTTTCCAGGTCGAAGGTAAATATGGCTAATTGTTGAACGATCTGTGTCATATTGAAACTATCTTTAGTAAGCATGAAACCTTCTTTGAAAAAATCAAGTAAAAACTTAGTTAAGGTTGTATTACAACTAATAGGATTAGGACTATAAACTCAGTTATTTTCAGCTTTCCCCTTGTATCTATTGACAATCATCATGCCCAATATAGTCGTAATACTTAAAATTGTGCTGTTAATTTTTTTATTTTTGGAAGTGAAAAGTTCAGCCAAAATGCCCTTGATGTACTTTTAGTAACCATAGATTCTTTTAATTGACAAATGCTCTAGGGTACCACAACAATTCACTCTCAATAACATATGGTATACAACTCAAAGTCACCAACATGAACATCCAATGTACAAAAATGTAAAATATTAGTGGCAACAGATAAATCCTCAAGGTCAAATCAAAAACTTTCCACGAGGTGAAGAACGACTCCTCCTAAATTCGTGCATTGATGTATTATTGCCTCCTTCCTGTGCTTGGTGAGTTGCAGCACTTGGCAGCAGCTTGTTTTCCAGTTTCCCAGCCAAAATGGGTTCTGCTGGCTGCACTAATCCCCTGCTGCAGACATTGGACAATGTAACTTTACTTAACAACAAACATGTGAAGATACCAATATTCTGTTAACAAGAACTAATCAAATGAGGGTGAAAAACTTTGAAACCTTGGTTCTAGATTCTGGGAGTTCCTTGAGAAGTTCTGTCGAACCTTCTTCATCTTTAACGCATTGTGCACAGGTGAACCAGGAAGCAAATGCTCATTTTCTGGCTCGGAGGAATCACTCTTTCTAGCCTCATCCATCTTTTCACCAGTATCCACATCAGAAAGCAATGTTATTCCCATATCAGATTTCTGGAACCTGGCTGGAAGTTGAAGCTTCGCCTTGGCCTTGCTCTCTGGCTTGCTTTTTCTAATGCCACCTTGTCTTATATTAAGAGCTTGCCGAATTTGGTCATCTTCGTGCTCTGGGTATTTACTCCTGTGGCTGACCTTTTGGAGGCTGGACAATGCATCTAAAACATTATCCTGCTGCTTTGCCGGTTCTTGTGAACCTATATACACTCTTGAATTGTTGATTTCTATTGAAGATGTGATCACTGGCGTCGGGGCGATGGATTTATTGACTGATACTCTAGCTGGAAATGGTACTCTTGAAATTGGTTGGTTCTCAGCGGTGTCAGCCTTGATCCTGCTTCTCATGAGGGCTCCTCTATCAGTAGATATCGATCGCCTAACAGAAGGGGATGATGTTCTTGGCTTCAATGACCCTCCCAATCTATCTTCAGCCACTAAAGGAATCTTTGGCAATGGCTCCTTGTCTGTCAATGCAGAAGGAAATCTCGACCTCCTTTGCTTACCGGAAGAAGTGCTTCTAGGCTGAAAATCATACACGACAGCAAGATGGAGATGATGCGTCAATAATACAATGTTTTTTTAAAAAATATGGATATAATTATTACATTGTGATTTCTTTTACCTCAAGGCTTCTACTGTCATCATTTGGCTGATTTATCCCAGGCTTCAAGCTAGCACTAATTCCAGCTCGTGGCACATGAAAAGGTGAAACTGCTCTTGGTTTTTGAGATTCTGAAGTATTTCTTGTTAACCCACCTCTCAGTTGTTCCAGTTCTGCTTCCTTTTTTTCCAGTGTTTGTTTAAGATTCGCTAACTGAATACATAGTAAATTGTTGTTAAGTTTCAAATATAGTGAGAAAAACTCATGCAAAAATTTGTATTGGATTGTGATGAAAAACAAACCTCTTCTTTGAGTTCTCGGATTTCACCACTTTCTTTGTTAGAGCGAGCAGCACCTAGTTCTATGGAGGAAACTCTCTCAGCAAACTTGAGTGTGCTAATCGTCTCTCCAATGGCATTAGGTTCAGGATTTATGTGTACAAACATTAATGTTTTAGCATGCCCACCTGTTCATTAAATCAAAAGCAATAAAAACAATCAGAGACTAAAAAAATTAGAGAGGAAAAAGATTACTACTGTTTGTCAAATGGGTGCCAAACAGAGTCTATGCGTACCTAAAGAATCCTGTAATACTTGAGTAAGTTTGCTGTTTCTGTAAGGAATATGTGCACTCTTTTGTGCAAGAGCAGAAATGACATCTCCAAGTGCTGAAAGTGATCTATTAATATGTTGAGCTTCCTTTAATCTTTCACCTACAGCTTCTGATTTATCAACTCTCTCACTTCCAGCCAAATCCACCAGATGTAGGCAACCCTTAAGAATGGATCCAGTTACCAACTCTCTTCCCAGGACATGAACTGTCAATACACTGCAGAAGGAAGTTTGCATTCACAAAAACATAACTAAAATAGCTAAATTGATAAATAAGTTTCAACTATTGTAACATTGTAATGTGGAATCAATTAATGTAACATTGAAACTTGCATTAGTATTGTTAGAAGCCTTTGGTTTATGTTACAGTAAAATATAAATGTACCTGTGAGAACGGCTACTTCTCTCATTTAGAGCAGTAGCACCAACAGCACGATTCTTTTGACCAATTCTCATCAACTCAAGAACATCTTCAGTACTTGTAACTGGGATCAAACTTGCATCTGGTACATTAAGGCCATTTGCTTGAGCAGTGTTACGTATATCTAATGTAATGATTGTTAAGGTAAATCAAATACTTTTGCAACTTTTCAACTCAAATTGCAAGCAAACATATAAAGTTTAAAAATCATGAAATGTGCTGTAGAAAGTAAATTTCAAAAAGGATATCTTCTATTAGAGCCATCACTGACTAACAAGTCCCTCACTTGTTCATTGTATATTTCAATCATCTGAACTCCAACCTCATACTTTATCATATCTCCTCTTGTATTTGATATTTGAAATAAGTCACGTAGAGCTCGATAGTTTACACCCCATGTTTCCTCAGCTGTCAGATCAGGGCCACTCTGTAAGAAACAAAGAAAATATTTTCTGTAAATCAAGGTTGAAGAAAAATATTGCTTTCTTTTACTTTCAGAATGTTTAATTCAGCATTATGTTATTTGCTATGAATCAAGTTTTGACATAACATACAATAGAAATTTTACATTAAGGAATTTGAACAAGTCAACAAGTGTAATTTTACCATTGTGTATGTCTTCCCTGAGCCAGTTTGTCCATAAGCAAATATGCAGACATTAAAACCATCTAGAACAGACCTGACCAACGGTTGAGTATCTACATATATTTGCCCTGTGCATTAAAAAAAGAAAAAAAGGAAAAAAAGTCATCATGAGTAGAGTGTTGTATGGTCACCAAACTATTTTACGATTTTATATTTATTAACAGACTTTCAAAAGAATTGAAGAGCCTCATCTCAAGAAAGAGAAGATACCCTGTGACACATTTGGTGCAAACACCTTATTGAATAGAAACATCTTTCGTGCATCTTTGCCCTGTTTGAAAGGATTAGCAACCATAATATTTCCATTTTCACCAATATAATCAACAGTGGATTGTCCATTTGATTGTCCTGGTAAAAAGGGTCTCACTCTACAGTAAACCCTTATCGTTCCTGCATTGAATTCACTAGATAAGCACCTTGTATCAAAAGATTTATTATTTTCTCAAGTCAAAACAAGCAAGATAATGGAGAAAAACCTTTAAGATCTTGGACTTGATTGTAAAGTACACGGTTTTCCTCTAAAACCTTTTGGTAAGAAGAGGAGGCAACTTCAAGATTTTTGATATAATGTTCTGCAATAAGTAAAAATACAGCTTCAATCGAAATGGTAATAATGGAAATTTTCAAAAAAACATATAATAACCACAAAATGATGTTGAAGGATTTGTTTTCAGATCTTCACCAAGTCTATAAAGTTCTTCCTCCCAATTTGATTGAATTTCTTTGACTTCTCCTTTCGCCTCCAGATATTGCAATTTTAACTCCTAAAACCAGCAGGAAATTGATAAATTATGTGTAAAACAGAAGAAGCATCTAAGTCGATAAACAATGCAGAACAGAAAAATGATTAACGAATTTCAGTGCATTAATATTTGAACCTGAAGTTGTTTCTGATGCAAATCTGTTAGTTTTGCATGATCACAAGAATGACTAGTGGAATGCTGAATGACTTCGCGTTTCCCACCACAGATACAGAATTTGGAGAAATCACCAGACACCAAACTAGCTTTTTGACCAAGGTATTGTGAAATGGCTTCCATGAATTGAGCTTTTGACAGAGAACCAACTTCACCTTTCAATATTTTCTTCAGAAATAGTCCAAGCTGTAGAAAATGATAACCAAGGGCATAGGAGACTTCAGTTATGTGAGGTTAAGTGAAAATGTTTAGTACTCATTGAAACATCAATGAAAGCACAACATATGTTACCTGAGTGCCTTGAGAGACTAGTACTGCTGAGAAATCTTTAACAACCTTACTGAGCAAAGTGTCAATTATCTGCAACGTTTCGTATGAAAGAGTTGAAAATTTAACCAAAAGGAATAAATAAAAATGAGCATATGCAATAAAATAGCAGTTTTTTTTTCTATGAATGTAGATAAATTTTATTAAAAGAAAAAATAAATAAATAAGCAGATACCCAAGCTTGGTATTTAGTATTTTGATCTTCACATACTTCCAGGGACCATACCACGAATTCCTTGATAATTTAAGTCGAAAGAACATCAGAGAATCTTCTTGACTTGAAGACAGTAGTATGCCAGCATGATTAGACAAGAATTTGAGATTAATTTTTGATAATGTAGTGTTTAGTTCAGTTCTTTTTGAATTTTTATAGTTGCCTATTCAAAATGCTGTTAAATATACTTTATCTTCAAATGAAATATTGATATTTATAAGAGTATTAGCACAACAAATGGGAAAGGATCTTACCTACCATTGCATTCAAAGGAAACTCTTCAATCCCATTACTCTCCCTAAGGTAAGCCTGTAGAAGTCGAAGCCCAAAACGATCAAAAAGGAAAGCCAGAGCATTCGCAGTTTTGGATTCTTCAAGTGAGACCTCATTGGAGAGATGGAGAAATTCCAATAGCTGTTCATATTGTGATGATTCAGATTCATCAAAGGACTCATCCGTACTTTCACTACCAACCAAGGATGGCGACCTGTTCGGGAAGGATGTGATCTTCACAGTTCCTCCATACCTCCAAACTCCAATTCCTCCAGCTTGCTTCCACTCATAATATCCTTTCAGGCAGAGAATGCAGTCTACAACTTTACTTGAGGAGCCTCCCTGTATCACAGAAAGTCTCTCAAGCTCAGTCTTAAGGAAATAACATGCTAAAAACATAAATCTACTATAAGAAAATAGACAGAAAGAAAAATTAGGCATGATCTTGCATTTGAAATTATATTAAATGAAAAAACATTTGATTGCCTCATATGACAATTGATTTTAAATGCATCATCCTGCTTGTTGATCTACATACCAAACTGTTTAAGAAAGAGTTAAAACCTTTTCCAAATCAGATGCTTCAAAAGTCAAGAGCTGCATATCTTTAACGGCCACAAGAAAGTTCCTCATGTTTTCGAAATACTGAATTGCAGACTGTGCTGCTCCCTCTGTCGCCTGCACTGCAATAATTGGATTTTCCACCACCTATTTTCATTTCAAACACAGAATCAAAACTAAGCAATAACTTGAGTGGTTACAAGAACTATGAACGTATATGATTAAGTAAATTTTCTTGTCAAAGAAAACAATCACATAATCAGCAATATAATTAGTACCTTAAGAACAGCTCCAGGATTGACTTTGTTAAGCACATTGCATAAAATAAGGCCATTGCGAAGAGCAAGGCGAAACTCTTCTTCAGAGGGTTCTTCAGGCAGGGTTCCTGAAGCACCTTGGTCCATCTGCCTTAGCCATTCTGCTGCTTGGTACCTCCTTGCAGCTGGTATAAATGAAAAATTAATATAGTTATAACTAAAGATTTAGAAATTGTTCTCCTTTGCGGTTCTTTTTCTGTGAGAATCATACAGAAGTTATCGCATTCTTTTGTTTTATCATCACCCCCTACCAAAAAAAAAAGTTCTTTATCAATTGAGATCATAATCCTTATGAATTATGCTAAAATAAGTATCAAAATTATGTTAAATATGTTTACTAAGTGAACACATTTGAGGGAGAATCTTAATCATATACAGGCTTATAAAATATAGGAATCCAACTCAAACTGATGGCATATGATGTATTAATAATTTTGATCCGTTCATTTTGTAAATTTTGCTACATGTCAGATGGAATTTAAAAGTTTGATCCTTTGCTATTTGTGAGTACCTAGTACTAGATTTTGAGCTATAAAAGCAGAGAGGTGTGCACTAATGGTGAGCGCTGTGCAGTTTATAAACTACAACTGCTTCATTTATGTGGCCCTGAGCATCATAATTGTGATCATTTTTACTCTCATTTGCCACCACGTTGTCCCACTCGTCACTGACAAATTCTGTAGACTTTCAGGTTTGGTAGGTGAAACAAGTAACAACCAAATGAATACATAAATTTTGATTCTGGTAATTTTAGCCTGCACATTTCAATATGCCAGTACTCGAACAGTTGAACATCACGATTTAGTCTCAAAGCTCCATCAATCCTTGCTTATGATTCACATTCAAGCACAAAATAAATAAATAATTGACATGATTACACATCATCATCTGATCAAGACTTGCTAATATTTCTCAAATACTTTACTGTGCCTTAATACCATCTTATCTTTTGCTTTTTCTTTTTCCTTTAATGTCACTATAACTTTTTCTATCTACCATACTTATAAGCTGAGAATTGGACCCCTATCCATCATTAGTTGCGATGTTTCATTCTCGACACACCCAAAAAAGGTAGAGTGATTGTAAAGGTAGGTGTAAGTAAAAACTGGGGATTCATACTTAAGTAAATAAACAAACTAACAATGGGGCTAAATTGAATTAACTTCTCCAAGATGGTCCCATATCAGCACTATTGTGACGGGGATACCAAACCCTTTTCATTTTTCGAACAGAGATCACCCGCATATTGTGGAAGTCATGATTTCTATTTGTTTTTTTTTTCTTTTTCATTTTCTTTTCCAAAATGAGAATAATACCATATGATCACCAAACCAGCGAAAATAAAGTAAAAAAGAAAGTAAACTCCACCCAAAAAAATATTCTAGTGAAACAAACAGGAAAAACAGTGATAATCAGAAATGGCACCTGCTTCCTCAGCTTTTCTGTGAGCTAATTCATAGTCATTAATAATCTCTTCAGTGTATGAAGCCTCATTGTTTGAGGCTACCGACTTTAATCCTCTCAAGTTCTTGCAAGGAGAGGCGAAAACTGAACTTAAGTAATTTGTTTCTTGTGGCATCTTTCTATCTTACATCTCTCCCTCTAAATTCACTGACGCAACAAACAAAAAAGAACTGCTCAAAACGTTTGAAATGATGAATTCTTTAATGATCAGTAAATGGAAAAAAAAATCAAGAAATGATATAACGCATGAACATGTAAGAAAAAGAAGAAACAGATGAATGAGCAGACAACCCCAGAAACAAAATGACTTTGTTCAGTGATACTAATTTAAGAGCAAGCAAATAGTAACTGAATTTACCTTTGAAGGGTCTTTAAAATTGTGGAAAATTTGGCTAAAAGGGGAAAAAGAAAAAGAAAAAGAAAAGAAGCTATACTTGAGCTTGAGAAGATGGTCGGAACTCAGAGCTGTTGCAGAAACGGGAGGTGAAACAAATAAGCTTCCCGTGCAGGGTTAAAGAGAGAGCATTAATCACATTACATGTACATGATGAGCCTCTGCTTCGTTAAATGCTTCAACTTCATATGTGTATGTATGTGTCTCTTTTGATGCTTATGAAAGAAACTGAAAGAGAAAGAGTCC
The DNA here is from genome assembly GCA_025617385.1 of Murraya koenigii. Taxonomy (NCBI): domain Eukaryota; kingdom Viridiplantae; phylum Streptophyta; class Magnoliopsida; order Sapindales; family Rutaceae; genus Murraya; species Murraya koenigii. Next base: position 24,404,827 of record CM046817.1, read on the forward strand.
CGATGAGAGAAAATCAAAGGACTAATGAAATTCAAACGTTTAGTGTCTTTGCCTTCTTCTATCTAAATAAAGAATCAATATTACTCTACAAAAGTGACATATTCATTATGCTTTTAAATGGGTCATAACTGCTCTTTTCTCCTCCATTTTTTTTTGGGGGGTCATGTCACATGTAACTACCTCTCTCTGAATATATGTACAATAGAAACGCAGTCCTATAGTTTAAATGACTGGGTGTAAATAATAAAAGAAAATTTATAATGCACATAAAAGATTCAAAGAATTCGCGACAAAAAATAAAATATGTTTATTTTTAACAAAATTGAAGTATAGCTCGTATTAGAAGAAGAAGAAGTTAATTCTCAATATTATTATATTTATTGATTTAAAAGTTTTGAAAATGTGATTCCAAATGGCATGCAATGAAGGCAAATTAGGAAATGACAAGTGTGGAATGCAATGGGACCCTTAAACCGTTGGACTGCACGGCAAGATCTAGCCAAAATGATGGCATAATTTGGGTGCTTTATAAAGCTTTGGACTTTGGCATTTCTTTTGTTATGGTGTTTTTCTCTCAAGTGGATGTTATAATACTTGTCATTCTCATGCATGCATTGCTGTCTATCCCTTTCTCTCCATTTTTTGTATGCATATTAATTTTGTTGCTTGATGATGATGGTGAAAGATAATTATATTTCTTAATTAAGAGTCTATTGACTGTTTTACAATATTTTCAACCTTCGAAACAATCGAAATATCTAATTACCTTAGTTTTAAATTGAATATGTGGTGCTAAAAATGATACCCAAATTCTCAATTAATTGGTAAACATGTTCATGTGACATATGTGTAGAAAACAAGATTCAGAGATTAATTAAATAATCAGCACCCTCATCTCTAACCTAGGCACTACAAAACTGAACAAGAAAAGAAAGGTGCCCCTTTTTTTTTTCTGAACTACAATCCTAGTGTTTGGTGTAGAAATAAACAATGGCTGGTGAGAAATATTGGCTGTAGATTCTCCTCCAAAAATTAAAAGAAAAAAACAAAGTTTCCTCATATTTTACACATTTGGTAGGTCAGAGAAAGTGGTGATATTCTCACTTTGGGACCAATAAAGGCAAATAAATTAAAATTGTTTGTAATTTAAATTTATACGTTAGGGTTTTTGAAATAAAAAAGAGGCAAAGTTGAATTAAGTTCATTGTGGAACGTTGGATCCCCTACATTTAAATGATTGCAGGGGGTCACTTTTTCATTGTGTCTTTCTAAAATTTGTACCCCATTTAAGAAGAAGGGTTTCCTCAATCTGCTGCCTGAAATTACTTTATTCAGGTTCCTTTTTCTTTTGGATTAGTTGATAATTGATAAAGTTGTATGAGATAGAGAGAGAGAGTTTGTGAATGAGACTTGTTTTATAAGCATTGTTGTGGTGTCTAGAGTCAAAATTGTTACAGTTAAAAAGATGTTTAATTATCATATGGTCAAGGAGCAATTGTAATTTATCTTTTACTTTCAGGAAATTTTGTTCTTTTTACTTTTATAATAAATGGCTTGGCCTTCAATTTATCTTCTCTTTTGTCACTTAAAAGGTAGAATAATAACAATTTCATCTCACGTAAATTTTTTATTTTTAATTTTACCACTTGGGTCCGGTATAAGTTTTTAAAGCACTATTTTGTCACTAACATTAAAATATTAATGAAAACAATATATTATCAAAGAATAAACATGATGTTTAAACATATAAAATTAACTAGGTCTATAATTATAAGGGCGGGTGGTAAAAAAAATATCCGAAGGATAAAATTGTCATTCTTCAATCATCAAAATTATGGGTAAGACTTAGAACTAATATATATATATATAACAAATATTTATATGATTATTGGATCTAACGCTTGCAAGATAGGTCAATGGCATTGGTGGATCTTGTTTGATGTTTGATGACTATTATTTTTCTCCAAGAACAATCGAATAGTCAATGGGTACTTGATGCTTCATAATCCCATGATTTATTATTATTTGCAAGGATTATGATTATAAATAGATAAATATAGAGTGCCATAATTATTATGCTGTGTCACCTTATAAAGCATTAAACTTCTCCACCATTAATACTGGTCGGTGCAATAGCACAAACCCAATTGAATATCTTCCGAGAACAATGATATGATTTACCACACTTCTTTGTTTTTTAGTATAAGATTAAAGCCATGATCCCTGTGCAAAACAACAATTTGTTTTTTAATTTAAAGTTATGGAAAAATGTGCAATTTGTAAATTCCTTTTTTGGACAGAGAGAAAAAAATTTCCTCTTGGCAAACCATGCAACGCATATTGATTGTTTGGTCCCCTCTCTATATTGTAAATCATTCACGCATGCTACCCATAGCTTCCTCTTCAATATGTTTTGTGGTTCTAGTCAGTAAGTGATTCACTTTATGTATATCTAAAATGAGAAACAATTTGATATTTGTACTAAAGTGATCTTTATGTTATATTAAACGATTAAATGTATTCTTATGAATTCTCAGAATAAATACCTCATTTTATTAAATTCTTGCCAAATATATTTTTTTATCCATCATAAAAGAATAAATATACAAATGATAATAATCTAATATATATAAAAAAAAATGTATACGTTGATAGTTTCCAAGACGTTCTCTAATTTTTTAAGCAACGTAAAGATAATTTTAAACATTGAGAAACACAAATTGAAGAGAATAAATTATATTTTGATTTATGATATATAATATATCATCCTTGGAAAAGCCTTTCCCAAGTCTCCAAGATTCTACCAAAATTGAAGAGGACATGGCAGAGTTTGTTGAGATATTAGGGTTAAAATGTGGCTCGTGCTCAACTTCTTGCAACATAGCTCATTATTATGATGGATTTAACTCATTGTTGGTTAGGTTTACACAACTCACAACATTAACAAAACTACAAAACCCCTTTAATTGCTTCTAGCCTACATTGAGAAAACCAAAAATGGGCTTGGCCTTTATAAAATATAAATGGGCCAAAAGTACAAAATTTTGGGCTCTCGCTGCTTGACTGAGTCTAAATCTCGACCCGATTGGATGATCATGAAGAAATTGTAAAATAGAAAGTGCTCCAATTGCTTCTATCCATAAGCAATTCTATCCATAGGTATTTCTATCACTTTCTTTCATTCAGATTGATAGATCAAAAAAGTGTAGCGGCAGCCAATCTGTTTGCAAAATAATGAAAAAGGAGTCAGTTTTGGGATAAGATTAAGCAACACATTCTCATATCTATCAAAAGGGAAGTGTTAATGTCAATAGCAATGTTGTTAGGGATGAAAAGAAACACGGAATTAGACATTACAACAATCATGAATCATCATCCCACCAAACACACCCAATTAAATTTCTCAATTCTCATATCTCCAATCCTAATTACCAACTTTCTTTTCAAAATCATTACTTATGGCCCTACCACAAGATCTTGTTTTTACTCCTATAAGAAAATAAGTAAGTAAATAAAATTAAAATAATAAATAATAAATATTCTATATTTGATTATATGAGAATGGATGTTATATTTTTTATAAATATTAATATTTGTATATAATTATGATATAAACAATAACTCAGACATCTTAGATAACTAGAAAGTCTATAAAATTTAATTATTTAATAATGTTCAAAAATAGTAAAACGATGTTCTTTGACTCTTTTTTTTTAACTAATTTGGATATGATTAGATGAATTCAACTATAGTCGAACACTTATACAAGCCTCTCATTTTATTGATCTATTACTCAAATAATTTTTTCACTCAATTATATAAATTTATATAAATTGTATAAATTTATATTTAATTTTCATGTGCACTTCACATAATAACGTTTTCAAATTGATTTGAATCTTCATTAATCTTCTACATACATTACGGAGGAGGAAAAAAAATACTCTTGACTTTTTTCCTAAACCGAGTGACAATTTTCTTCTTCTTCTTATTTTCTCAACCATATCTTTTACTTAAACAAGACAAATATCATCATAAAGAATTCAAATTATAATAATCGCTATTTGTAAGTTCCATGGTCAGTTTTCTGTAAAATATATACTGAAAGAGACTTGTCTACTAAGTCGATAATATCTAACACCACGACAACATTTTTACATTGTTATCGAAATTAATTATTAACAACCCCTTTATGTGTCATTTGTGATGTAACATCATAGATGCTATCAATATCTATATATATTTTCACCTTGGTAGCAACTTAAAAACAATTTGGACAATAATTTTTCTTGGCATTATTTATTAAATATTTATTTTCTAAAAGTTATTTAAAATCATTAAAAAAGAAATCTCGGTCAAGGAATAGTCTAGCATGGCATGTAGTGGAGACAAAATCAGTGAGCAACAAGCCTCCCCATCATCTAACCAATTTTTAATTGTGCCATTTTAAGCACTTTCCATGGAAGTGCTTCATTAGAAAATTATTAATTTAATAGAAAAAGGCATTTTAAAATTACTAATATGAAAAGTGAACATATCTTAAAATCTAAACTTTGTCCAAATTCATCTCTAGGTTTGTCCAATAATTTTTTTTATTTATTTGGTGAAATAATTTTTAGAATTGCATGGATAATATATGAAAAATAATTTGATTGCAAAATTTTAATGCTAGAGATATTTTTTTTCATTTATTTTGTAAAAAGATTTCTTAACATTTTTAACAACAAAATATTCCCGAAATTTTAGCAAGTTGTGGCCAAGTTTGACCATTAGATTTTTGAAATATTTTAAAGTAAATTAACATTATTATTATTATTATTAAGTAGTGGATGTCAAAAATATTTTATTATAGAGTATTATTTTATAATCAAATGATTTAATTAATAAATAATAAAAAATATATTATAACTTTAATTATATGATCGTGATGGTAAAACATCTTTACATAACTAAACTCTTATTATTATTATTAAGTGATGATGAATAATCAAACCATGGAAGATTCAATAAAATTCTGATTCAAAAAAAAAAAAAATTGAAATCAGATTTTGAATATTAAAATTGAATATTTAAGTAAGAACCCCAACACGACGCGGCCCCTCTTCCCTTCTTTTCCCAACACCATTTAATCAATTTAATCAATTAGTGAAATTGATTAAAAATTTCACTAATTTGGTAACTGTATCAACTCATCATCACGAGCTTACGTGGATCTGCGTATGACTAATCAAATAACATTATTATCTTCCAATTATATAAATAAAAGCACGCAATTCAGAACAATTGCCAATTTGCGATAATAGTTGATATGTTTGATGTATCAATTGGAAGTGAATTTGTTTGATTTTTTTTATTTATTGAATCACCATTCTCCTTTTATGAATCTTAATCAATGTGAAATATTGTGAAGGAAAACAATAAAATTACTCTTTGATTGTGTAATGAATATCTCATTTTTTTGAGATCCAAAGTTTGAGTTTAAATATTTAAAAGCAGGTTTGATTCATCGTGAATTTAAATATATGTATTATATTATCACATAATTAATTTACAAAGCTTCTATTTATTTCACCATCACATAATTAATTTAGGAATTTTTGGTTGATTTCTAATTCTAAGTATAGATTGTAATGTTGTAATTTAAAAAAAAAAAACATGGTCGTGGAATGTGGACTAATATAACGATTTTTAGAAGCCTATATATTTATTTTTAAAGTCTTGAAGGACTTAATTATACTAAAGCCAAGTATCGGGACTTGAGTGAAATTTGTCCAGATAATTAATAGAAATTATTACACCATTTTTTTTTGGAGAGAAATTATCACACATAAATAAGAACAAGGATAGTTACAACCCCGGTATTCGATGGGGCCCACAGCTGAATTGGTCCTGACGTGGAATCCCTTCAGTCTAATCTAAAACCTACGGTTGCCTTGATTATGCTCTAACTTGCCTTTTAATCGCAATGCACTGAACTTACAACACACAAAGAAACAAAAATCACGAGGTGAAATATAAAACTAGAAAAAGAAGATGCTTATGGTATTTGTACTATTTTTACTTTTAAAGAAATATATTTAAGATATAAGTTAAAATTACACTCATTACACTAATATTTTAAGCTTCTATTATCGAAGCAACATACATTACACCAACCTTTAGGTTTTTGAACAACAATCAAGAGATTCAAAGAATGACATTGATGAAATGACCATCGGATGTCTTGCAGCAGCTCACTGATTACATGACTTGTGGATATAAAATTCGCATCCGTTATCACAACCATAACTATGACCGCTTATAATTTTGTAGCACAACTCGCAACTCACATTGGTTACCCCCAAGACGAATAAATGATGCTTATGACTAAAATGTGCGATTCTTTTTTTTATCTTTTTGGTATTTTCGCCCGTCCGTGTAGGCAATGATTGATAGATTTGGCAAGAAGCTCAGTGAAGAGTCAGACCCGGCTCTTCATTGCCAAACCTATAAGTGAAGTCGCGTGTAGTGATATTAAATATTCGGAGAGTCAATAATTCGTTGCGCAATGGATGATAAACCTGTCTAAGCAACTCAGCACGGATTCGTGGAGATAAAATATGTTGTGCATTGAATATAATTCTGGCAACCATAACAACCTATATAATCATCAATATAGATTTCACAAATAAAATATGTTGTGCCTTGAATATAACGCTCGAGACTAAAATGCTTCAATTTTCCTTTGTCATTGTACTCTACTACGTGATGGCACAGCGCACATGAGCGAAGTACTCACATTCAGCACAATGATAAAACGGATCCATTGAGTTTTTTTTTTATATGGTAAATCTCAAACTGGCACAAACAAACAAGCTTATTGAGCAAAGTTTCAAGAAATAATATATATTCAATCCATTTTCTCTTTTTATGAAACCCTAGACATAGGTCATTAGGCGCATATGGGCTCTTTAATTTATTCTTTCTATTAAAATGTATAGAAAATATAAAAATTTAAGAAATAATAAATTAATTATTTAATTTCATCATCAATCCATAATTCTCTCTTATTAATTAATAATACTAAGAATATAAAAAGATGAGTAGTACTGAATTAATTATTTAATTTTCTCATCAATTCATAATTATCTCTTGTTCATAAAACAAAGAATATGAAAGATAAAGAATAATGAATTAATTATTTAATTTCCTTATTAATTCTCTTGTTCATAAAAAACAATATAAAAAAATTAGGAATAACGAATTAATTATTTAATTTTCTCATCAATTTATTATTTTCTCTTGTTAATTCACAATTAAGAAAATATAAAAGAAAAGAAATAGTGATGCCACATCAACTCTTTTAATCTTAGCTTTGTATAAATATATAGATACTAAAAAAGTAATAATAATTTAAAAATATTTAAAAATTTCAGTTAAGGCTGTAATTAGTGGTACCATCCATAAATTTGATAAAAAAAATGTCATGAAAATTTATAAATTCAAAGAAATTTAAACTGTTATTCATAACAATAATAATTGTGTCAATTTCAAGTTTATTATTTTTGACACGTGATTTTTTTTTAAGAAGATTAATTATTTGAAGAACCTTAACATATTTATTAGGTCTGATTAGGTAGCTTATTTAATAAGTACAAGTGTTTATTTAATTATATAAATATTTTTTTAGGCTCCTTTTAATATAACCTTTCAAATATAATTTATTGAAATAGAGCTTTTATAAGTATAATTTTTATTAAAAAAATTAGTTGTTTAGTTGTCAATGAAAACTTAAAAAACATTGTAAAATTACTTTAACAAGCAAGTTATTTAAAGTTATGTTATAAAAGAAATAAAGTAAGATTATGAAATACGTAAAAGATATTTTAGATATTTTAACATTTTAAAAAAAAATTTCAATAGTCTACCTCTATTCCCAAAAATTAAAATTTTTGATTTTTGCTAGTATAAGTAAAATATCTTATTTAATATTTAAAAGCTCTACTTAACAAACAACCAAACTCCAACAAAAAATTTGTAAAGAGAATATGTAATTAACTAAATATTTATGGTCATTAAATAAGTCATAACAAATATGCATTTAGTGTTTGATTTTTTTTAATAGAATTTTTTAGGTTTAAAGAAGCTAATTTACCTCTGATAAGGAAAAGTTCAAAATTTAAGCTTTGGGAGTAGAGTTTAGAGAGTTTTTTCAATATATATATAATATTAAAAATACCATAAAAACATTTCATTAATTATGTAATACCTTTATTTATATACAAAATCTACACTATAGAAATTATTGCTATCATTTGATAAAAATATATTGCTATCGCTTCACTTTTTTTTTTTAATGAAATTACAACCATTTTTATTTATTTTACGCAATATAAATTATTGCCACCATTTAATTAACATTTTAATTTAGATAGTATTATTTATTTGAAAAATATATTATTGATGTGTTTTTAATTTTAAATATTGTAAAAATGGTTGAACCATTTTTTTCTTATTAATTGATAGCTTTGAGGCGTTTTTTATAATTTATATAATTATGAAACAAAATTTTTTTACATATCATTTTTTGTAATTTAATTACACGAAAACACTTTTAGTTTTGCAAAATCAAATAGTCTAATGATTCAAAATAGTTTTTTTAATTAATAACCAAACACCTAATTACTTTTTATCAAAAGCTCTACTGATATAAATTCTACTATTATAAACTCTACTCCTATAAGCCTTATTCAGTAAGCTGTACCGAACGAAGCCTTAAAAAATTTTATTCTAGAGCACCGTCAAATGATAAAAAAATTCAATAAAAAGCCGATAGATCATATAATTAGGGTAGATCTGCTCATCACTAATGGTGATTTAAACATGTTGAATAAAAAAAAATTAAAAGTAAAATTACTTAAGTTTTTATTAACCCATTAAATCTATTTAAATAGTCCTATTAAATTTATAAAAAATAAGTATTATAAACTCATAAACCCATAAAATTTAAACTTTAACTTTAAATAATTATAAAAACATACTCTTTAATTTAAAAACAATAATAATCCATTACAACTCATATAAGTGGTTTTACTATTATTTAATTTAGCCTCCATTAAATCTATTAAAATAATTTCTATAAACTTATAAAACTATAAAATTTTAGTTCTTACATCTTATTAATATATATTTTAACTCTAACTAAATCATTTTTCTAGACTCATCACCGCATATAATGACCATATGGTCGGAAGTATCATGGTCACAACCCTTATTTACAAATTAAAATCTAACAGAATTATATTATATCATGATTTGCTGAATGTATACGATTGCTAATTATATTATATCAAGTAATTTTTAAGAATATACGATTGCTAATCATGATATAATATATTATTACATTTAAGAATATACGATTGCTGAATGTATTTAACATGTATCACTTGTATACTCTAAATTGGTCAAATGTTTTTACCATTCACTAATTTATTACCAGCCATTAGGATATACTGATGTCACAGGAGTAATGTGCTATTTTAATATAGGAGAAACTGTGATAAAAAATAACATGTCGTCTTCTTTATGTGAAATGACAACGTTTTTTCAAACGATATGTCATTTAACTAGAACATTATTGGATGACATGTCGTTTAACTCGAAAGTTACTAGATGACATATCGTTTCATAACTAAAAGAAAAAAAAAATAGTGAAGCAGAAGGAAACACGCAAAACACACACAATCAAATCTATTCTCTTATTATCTTATCTTTACACACATACTACACAAAAGCAAAAGGAAAGGTGGTAGCACACCACCAAAGTGACAACACTCACAATCAGAGACAGCATAACAAACACATAGGTGATAGGACTTAGGGCAAAATTAGGACTAATTTTTATTGATATAATCAAAATAAAGAACAATCATGACGTACAGTTCGAGAGGTAGGTCAATCTCTCCCAAGACTCCTATTACTTCTAATACTTTGATAGAAAACTCCACACACCTTAAATGACTCGTTCATATCTTATTTATACTAATAAGTAAATAAGAAAATTTACTAAACTGCCCCTACCATTAAAAATACTAAATTGCCCCTGCCCTTTGATACTTACGTCTAACATAAGTTTTCACAGGTCTAACATTACTTCCCTCCCAAAAAGACACCTTATCGTCAAGGTGGAATCTAGGAAACTGTCGTTGAATCAACTCACATGGCTCCCACATCGCCTCATAGTCCGACAAGTCCTTTCATGTAATCAACACTTCCTTAGCAGTCGGTTGTCCTGTTGCCCATTGTCGAACTCCCTTCACAGCAGTTGGTTCCAACACTACCTCCATGTCCTCAGTCAGTGCTGACGGAAGAAAGGGAGAGGGTGTATGTTCTCCAATAGCTCGTTTTAACTGAGACACATGAAACATCAGGTGAATGACCGATGTTGGTGGCAACTGCAATCGGTAAGCTACCTGTCCAATCCTTTCGACGATTTCATATGGCCCAAAATACCGAGGGGAGAGCTTCTCATTCCTCCGTCGTACTAGAGACTTATGTCGATATGGTCGTAACTTCAGGTAAACCCGCTCCCCTCACCTCAAACTGTACGTCCCTTCTATGACCATCAGCCTGTTTTTTCATTATATATTGTGCCTTAGATAGATGCCTCTTCAACTCTTCTAGTATTTGATCCTGCTCCTCTAAATACTGATCTACTTGTGACACATGTGTCGAACTCTGTCCGTAGTACACTAAATGTGGAGGATCACGCCCATATAAGATCTGAAAAAGAGTAGTCTGCATAGCAGTGTGATAAGAATTATTGTACCAATATTCTGCTCATGCTAACCACCTCGCCCATTGCTTAGGCGTGTTCGACACGAAACACCGCAAGTAGGTCTTTATACTTCGGTTGATGACCTCAGTCTGTCTATCAATCTGTGGGTGGTAAGTAGTGCTTCTCTTCAAAAACGTACCTTGCATCCGAAACAATTCCCTCCAAAAGTGGCTAAAAAAAACTTTATCTTGGTCTGTTTCTATCGACTCTGGAATTCCATACAAACGTACAATCTCCCGCATAAAAGCCGCTGCAACAGTTACAACAATATAGGGGTGTCGTAGGGGTATGAAATGAGCATACTTGCTTAGTCGATCAACCACCATCAAGATCACCGTGTACCCATCCGATCGTGGTAATCCCTCAATAAAATCCATAGTCACCTCCTCCCAAACCTTATTGGGTAGCGACAATGGCTGCAACAACCCTCTTGGTGCCATTGCCATATATTTGTAGTGCTGACACACATCACACCTCGCTACCATCTCCTCAATATCTTTCTTCATGGCCAATACAGCTCTGCTGCCAAACGTCGATAAGTTTTTAGAGCACTAGAGTGTCCCCCTAATAGCACTCCCATGAAATTCCTGTAGCAACTTCGATATTTGGGTCGATGTCCTGGGCAGCACAAGGCATCCCTGATATAGAAGTCGCTGTCCATGCATGGAATAGCCCGGATATCCTGTCCCTCCACACAATAACGCAGCCCGAATCTTTGCCAACCTCTCATCTGCCTCAATCTCTCGTGACACTGCGTCCCAGTCTATTATTAAAGGCACCGATAAAGCTACCAACTGAGGTTCCTCCCCCCGTCGCGACAAAGCATCTGCCGCCTTATTCTCCAACTTCGGCCGATACTGTATCTCAAAATCGTAGCCTAGTAACTTCGACAACCAGCGTTGGTGTTCCTCAGTCACCATCTGTTGTTCCAACAGAAACTTGAGACTCCACTGATCCGTTCAGATGATAAAACGTCGTCCTAGGAGGTATGGTCTCCACTTTTGAATAGCTAGCACAATCGCCATGAGTTCCCGCTCATAAACTGACTTGAGCCGCGCTCTAGCTGTTAACACTTGGCTGAAGTAGGCGATCGGGCGCATATTTTGCATGAGAACTACTCTTAACCCATACCCCGAGGCATCCATCTCTACGATAAATGGTTAGGTAAAATCCGGTAATGCTAGCACCGGAACACTAGTCATTACCCTCTTTAGTTCCTCAAAGGATCGTGTCGTAGCTTCACCTCATCGAAAATTTTCCTTCTTCAATTGTTCCGTCAAAGGCCGTGCTATGGTGCTATACCCCTTCACAAACTTTCGATAGTATCCAATGAGCCCTAAAAAACCCCTCAACTCCTTTAGTGTCTTAGGTAAAAGCCATTCCAACATTGCGGCTATCTTAGACTGATCTACTGAAACTCCCTCAGCTAATACCACATGCCCTAATTACTCTACCCTTGTCTGAGCAAACAAACATTTCTTCTGATTGGCATACAATCAATGTTTCTGTAACTCCTTTAACACTAACTCTAAATGACCCACATGATCCTGTAAAGTGCGACTGTAGACTAAGATAACATCAAAGAAAACGAGGACAAACTTTCTCAAATAGGACTGAAATACCTTATTCATCAATGACTGAAAAGTGGCCAGTGCATTGGTGAGGCCAAATGGCATGACTAGAAATTCGTAATGTCCCTTGTGCGTTCAAAATGCAGTTTTAGGTACATCCTCTGGTCGCATCCGGATTTGGTGATATCCCAACTTCAAATTTATTTTTGTAAACCTCATCGCCCCATGTAATTTATCCAACAACTCATCGATCACCGGAATAGGAAACTTATCAAGCACTGTTTCTCTGTTAAGGGCTTGGTAGTAAATACAAATTCTCCAGCTCCTATATTTTTTCTTCATTAATAAGATCGGGCTAAAAAACGGACTCACGCTTGGTTGTATTATCCCAGCCTCCAACATTTCCCTAACTAGCCTCTCAATTTCATCCTTTTGTATCTAAGAATATCGATATGGCCAGGCGCTAACAGGAGAAGTCCATTCCTTTAACACTATTGCATGCTCATGTTTCCATCGCGGAGGCAGGCCACTAGGCATTTGGAAAACCCTTTCGAATTGTTCCAATAGTTGCAGAATAGATCCCGGAATAACCGTTGATGCCTCTGCCTTTCTCCTTTCTAGGCTATGTAGCTCCACCAAGAATCCTTCACCCACATCTTGAATCGCCTTTACCATGGCTTTAAGTGACACCAAGATTTTGCATAAACTCGAGTCGCCCCGTGGCACTACCACCCGACCATTTACCCGAAACTTCATTGTTAATACCTTCCAATTCACTTTCATCTCTTCGAACGATTGTAGCCACCTCATTCCCAAAATTACGTCCATGCTTCCTAAGTCCAAGGGAGGAAATCCTCCATCACCGAATGCTGGTAACATCAAGATCAGCCCCTACATATTCCTCTACTCTTCTCTACCTTCCCGGTACCCATGACCACCCCAAAACTACTAGTGTCTGTCAAACAGAGTCTCAACCGGTCCACTACTTTGTTAGAAATAAAGTTATGGGTCGCCCCACTATCTATTAGCACTACCACATCCTGCTCCCCTATTCTCCTCCTTAACTTCATTGTATGGTTCGGTGTAAATCCTATTACTGATTAAGCCAGACCTCAGCTACATCCAAATGGGGATATTTTTCTTCTACCTCCTATTCTTCCTCGGCTTCTTCCTCACCATCCTCCTCATCACATACAGTTAGAACTTGTAGTGATTTGTCCTTACATCGATGCCCCGATGAAAATTTCTCATCGCATCGAAAACACAACCCATTCGCCCTTTTGTTCTGTATCTCCGTCTCAGTGAGGCGTTTGAATGTCACTTTGGGATTCGCGCTGAAACCGCAGGGTTTGGGTTTTCTGTCCAACTGGTGGTACGCTGTTTTGGTATGAAAATCCAATTAAATTGCTCCTTCTAAGCCGCTCCGCTGTGATCTTATCCTCAATCAACTGTGCCAACTCCATCGTCTCCTTTAGCTCTCTCGGCTTTAGCAGGGGTAAAGCGGCCCATATCTCTGGCTTCAGTCCCTTCATAAAATTTCCTTCCAGTACTGCCTTTAAGATTCCCTCTAGACGCCCAGATAGCAATTCAAACTTCTCCCTATATTCTATGATAGTTCCTTCCTAGGTCAGGGCAAAAAATTGTTCATGTAAATCTCCCTCTTGAGTGGCCTAAAATGTCTCCAACAACCGATCCTTAAATTCACCCCACGACCTTAATGGTTGTCGTTGTTCTCGCCATTGAAACCATACAAGGGCCTTTCCTTTCAAACATAATGTTGCGGCTATCAGTTTTTCCCTATCTGAGAGCCCATTGGTGGAAAAATAGCGTTCTACTATATACACTCACCTATAGGCATTCTCGTCTTAAAAAATGGGCATTTTCAGTTTCCTCACCCTAGAATCCGCCCCAAATTGAGTCTGCCCTACCCAATTTCGTGCCATCGGAGGTCTCCAGCTACTCGAATCTACTCAAGTTTCCGTAAATCCCGAGAACCCACCCCAAGATTCTCCTTGCCTAGCCCCATATTGGGCTGATTTCCCTTGCCCAGCTGCATTCCAGATATATCCGCTCTCCTTTTCGCCGGAAACCCCTCCTCCCGACTGTCCGCCCCCAAATCTGACCTGCCCATACCCAAAACTGCCTCGCCCAGGCTTAAACCTAGCATGTCCAGACAGTGCATCAGCCCCTAACGCCGTCGAGTCACCAAGCTCAGTCACCCCGACTCCTGCACCGTCGCCAACAACGGGTTCTGTACCGCTGGATCCTCCTTCCGCCGTATTGCCATGGCCCGTCAACGCTACCGATGGTGGGTTAAGGTGTTGTTCCGTTAATTTTTGCAACATAGCTTCAAGGGACGAAAATTGTTGTTAAACGGTGTTAAATCGCTCATCAATGGTAGCTTTGAGCGATCCAACCTCCGCTTCTAATTTCTCTTCAAGCGTGTCCACCTCCTTCGCTGCTATTGTCTCAGGATGTTTTGCTCTGATACCACTTTGATAGGACTTAAGACAAAATTAGGGCTAATTTTATTGATAGAATCAAAATAAAGAACAATTCTGACCTACAGTTCGAGAGGTAGGTCAATCTCTCCCAAGACTCTTATTACTTCTAATACTTGGATATAAAACTTCACACACGCTAAATGACTCGTTCATCTCTTATTTATACTAATAAGTAAATAAACAAATTTATTAAACTGCCCCTACCATTACAAATACTAAATTGCCCTTGCCCTTTGATACTTACGTCTAACATAAGATTTTACGAGTTTAACAAAAGGCAACTCCTTAACTTACACGACCAAGAATTTTTTTAAGAAAAATTACCGTGTATGTGTGAGTGTGCTACCAACTTCTCTTTTGCTTTTGTATTGTGCGTGTTTCATTTTTTTAGTTACAAAATGACATGTCATCATTCAGTATTGTAGTGAACTTATATGTCGTCCGTATAAATAACATGTCATTATTCAGTATTGTAGTGAACTTATATGTCGTCCATAAAAATATTGTCATTTTACTTAAAGAAGATAATATGTTGTAAAAAAAAAAGTAATATCATTTCACTTAAAGAAGACGACATGTCATTTTTTATCATAATTTTAATGGTAAAATTGTCATTTTGCCATATTTTCATCAAGATTCTAATGATTGGTAACATATTGGTAGGCAGCAAAAACGGTTTACCAACTTAACGCATACAAGCGATATATATTAAAAATATTGTATTATATTTAATATAAGTGATATTTAAATATATATGACTGATAGTTTTTTTTTAAATTATAAAAAGACTATTAGACAAATAATTTCAACACAATGACATGAATGCATTAGTTGTGGAAGTAGGGACTCCACTGTAAATAACTCTAAAAATAGCTTGGGAGATTACCAATTTCTCCTTTATTACATTCAATTTATACCATTTGTCTCTTTTTTTTTTAATAGCCAATAACTCTGTAACAACATAATTTTACAATGTTATTCTTATTTTCAAATATATTTTTATTATATTTATTATAAATTATATAAATAGAAATTAAAATAAAAAATTAAGTATTAAAAATAAGAAATATATATTTTATTGTGAACAAAAAATTAATATTAAATATTTTCTTGTATTTTTTATTTTATAAATATTTTCTTCTAATAAATATTTTAAATATTTTGGAATTAAATGTAAAAAGTACAAAAATATATATTTTTTTATTTTATAATAATTTTTTATTTATCATTTAAGTTTTTTTATAATAATTTTCTTATATATTTATCATAAGAAAATATTTATAAATTAAAAAAATATAAGAAAAATATTTTATTATTAATTTTTTTTTTATATTAAAATGTATTTTTTTATTTTTTTATTTATGTAATTTATAATAAATAAAAATATATTTGATAATAAAAATAATATTATAAATTTATGATATCGAAAGAGTTGTTCACCATTAAAAAAAAATAATAAGATAAATAATACTTATTAAATATAATAAAGAGAAATCGGTTTCTCAAGTAGCCTCTATTTTTTAAACCTAGTATCTCTCTCTTCACTATAAATATCTCAGTTCAATATTTCGTCTTTTCTCTTTGTGAAAATTTTTCTCTTCAATTATTACGTGAACAAAACATTCAAAATTAAATTAAAAAAATCCTCAAAATCTGTATTTACATCTCTCTTTCTCTCTCTCTTACAAAAGTTCAAAATTTTGCTCTTTCTTTGTTAATTATTGGAGCTTATCAGGTATATTTAATGATATGCATTTGATGTTATTACCATTTTTTGATGAAATAAATTTACCTTTGTTGATCTGGGTATGTTTAGTGAATATGTATGTGTTAGCTGAATCTGAAATATGGTTTATTTGATCTAGACTTATTGTTTTTTCATCAAAGTTTTGATTTTTATTGAATTTAGTAAGTGATCTGTGTGTGCTTGTTGCTGATTAAAGGATTGTTGATTGTAGTAATCAAAATATTTGATTTTGAGTGTTTTTTTCTAAAGTCAATCTGTGTGTATACACACTGTTTAGGAATATGTGTTTGTACGTGGATGTGGATGTGTATGTGAAAGTATGCATATAATGCAATGTGTGTTAGTTTGTTTGTGTTTTGAACTGATTAGTTTCTGGGGTGACTTGTGTTTAGTGTTTTTCGTGACATGGGTTTGTTTTATTTGTTCAAAGGAACAAAAGCTAAAAGACATGATTGTGTTTTATGGTACAAGCAACTGGATATGTATAGCTACGACATTTACTTTAGAATTTTTTGTGTGATTTGGTTTTAGTTTGCCAATGTACACGAAGCATTGTATTTGAGTTTCCATGATTGTTACTTTTTGTTTCTTTCTACGTATTGGAAATGCTATACCTTTACCTGGAAATCTCTTTGATTTTACTTAGTGACATTGATTGGCAGTGGAATTTAAAGGTTAATTTCTTGATCTGGGTGCCTTTTGTTTGGTCTCTCCTTTTGATTACTTGTATATTGAATTAGCAGGTAGTTGAGGATATGGATTCTAAAACAGTTGTGGATCTGATAGAGGCCTCCTCTGGAGTTCATTTTTCTGGTTTTCATATGGATGGTTTGGAGGTTAGAAATAAAGAAACAGGGCAACCAACAACTTCTGATGCAGAAAACTTGCATACACAACCTTTTGTGATTGGTAAGTATTGGTATGTGAAGTTTTATTGAATAACCGTCCATTTTACTATGCTTGGTTAAAGATGTTTGATAGTCTCTTGAAGCATACTATGGAAATGTAAACATGAAGTGCTTAATTACTCATTATCAGTAGGATTTGGTATAAGCAAGCCGCAAGCATTCATGTTGTTCCCAAATTATATTGGTTTCTTGCTCACTGCGTCAGGTATCTCTAATATGCCGTATGGTAGTCTAAGATCTAAAATATATCAAATCAGTAAGCATTATGATTAAGTAGTTGGGACCAAGTATTGACAATGTATATACTCTCTGGTTTAGTAAGAGTCAATGACACCATAGCTCTAGAAATAGGAAGGTTAGCGTTTGGTTCTTGGTATATCAAACTTAACAGTCTTTGTTCGGTACTGATCATGTACTTCCATTTTACATGCTAAATGTTGGTCTATGCCTATTTTCCTATGCATTTTCTTCCTCTAATTAAATCTTGAAAATTTGAGTAGCTTCTTCACCTTTATTCTAGTTTTGGCTTTAATATTTCCCTTTTGCTGCAGGAGTTGCTGGGGGAGCTGCATCTGGGAAGACCACAGTTTGTGATATGATTATTCAGCAGCTTCATGATCAACGTGTTGTACTTGTTAACCAGGTAATGCCCTTCTTGATACAAAAATGGACCTTGGCATAGTGCTGATAAGTATTAATAAAATTGAATCACCGTTTCGTTAGAATTTGACATTTCCTGGATTTGTTGTGTTGTCAACTACTTGCTGTCTATTATTCTTCCTGACAACAGATAATTCATTGCTTATTTCCATCTGCCATTAAAAGAAAAAGTCAGATAATGGTAACAAATTTGTTAGTTTTGAACCAAATTGAAAGGAGAATACTCTAGGTTTTTGAACATCAGCAAATCATGTCAGGCTGAATATGAGCAATCATCCATTTATTTGGGTTAATATTTAGATATTTATAACTTCTGTGCTTCTTTTGGTTCATATATATAAAACTTTGGGAACTTTGTTTTAAAATGTTGTTATTGTTTTCGGTTGTTGAACTGTTTTGGCTGGTTTTCTCTGGATTCTTCCACTGTCTTTCCTTGTTACTGTAGACATAATAAATCTAAAAGCCTTTTTCTGGAACTCTTTTTTTTTTTTTTTTCAATTGCTATCCTGGTAATACAATAATATCAGATATTCATCATATGATATTGTGGTCTTTTACGTGAGATGAGCATTTTTCCTTCAGAAATAGATATTTTAATAGGAAGACTGTGGCAGGATTCCTTTTATCACAATCTTACGGAACAGGAACTTGCTCGAGTTCATGAATACAACTTCGACCATCCTGGTGAGGAAATCTCCGTAAAATAAATTTGTAGTATTGATTATTGAATCGTACTGTGATCTTACCACTTGGTTGTAACTCCTGAACCATTGAGATGTTATGATTTATATATTGCAATTGCTTATACGAAGTTCATTGGAAAAAGAAATTAAAACTTGATTGCCATTTAACGATTTATAGCATTACAGAATTATGATCTTTTGTTTCCTTTATTGTACATGGAGTTTTCTATCCTAAAGTTTATGCTGCCATTTTAACACAAGATTGCTCTTACTGTTAGATGCCTTTGATACTGAGAAGCTATTATCTTCAATGGAGAAGCTGAGGCATGGACAAGCAGTAGATATTCCAAACTACGACTTCAAGAGTTACAAAAATAACGTCTTTCCAGCAAGAAGGGTACATACTTCTTCTGCTCCAAAAGATGCGAGTTAATATGTTGTTACTGATTTTTTCTGCAAGTATCTGTTTCAGATTTCAGTATGAAAGATAATTCTGAATATCTTCTGCAGGTAAACCCTTCGGATGTTATAATATTGGAGGGCATACTTATTTTCCATGATTCCCGTGTCCGAGAGTTGATGAACATGAAGATATTTGTTGATACAGGTTGTTTACTTCGATATTTCAATTACTAGATACTGATCTTAGGATATTAAAATTATTAGAAGTTACTAGTGGGGCTATTTTTCTGTATCTGCATTTAATTTTAGAGAATGTAGTCATATAGAAGCTTTAACCTGTAAAGCACTTGATTAGAGTGGTCTATAAGAAGTAATTTTTGGAGCACTGGCAGAGTCTGTAGCTCCCTAAAGCTGGTGGATTGTTTGGTTGGATGAATGCTTGTTTATTAAGGTGCATGTCTCTTCACATTTGAATGCTGTTTAAAATTTTTAAGTATTGTTGAACTAAATTGGAATTAAAGTTGACTTTAACCCTGCTTTCTGTCCTGAAACTTACAGTACGTGGTACCTAACAAGTAAGTTACTGGTTTTTGATAATTGAGTGTCCAAGAATTTTCTTCTCATGCCAATAAGTGAAAAAAATGGTTGCTGACTTTCCATTAAGAGATTGACTTACATAGTTATAGGAAATAATTTATATGTTGCTTCATTGTGTCACTATGGCTGTCACTTCATATTTTAAATTTTCAGTGCAGATGCTGATGTACGTCTGGCAAGGAGAATAAGGCGTGACACTGTTGAGAAGGGTAGAGATATTGCTACAGTACTTGACCAGGTTAGAACACAATTTTTTAATCTCAAGGAATGATGGAATTGATGTTGATGCTTTATTTAGCAATACTGTATGCAAGCCAATTTTGTTTTTAAGATATTGTAAAGCATACTAATGTTTTTAATATTTCCTTGAATGGATGTTGATATAATCTAATTTGGATGCAGTACTCAAAATTTGTGAAGCCTGCTTTTGATGACTTTATACTTCCAACAAAGAAATATGCAGATATCATCATTCCCCGTGGGGGAGATAATCATGTTGCCATTGATCTGATCGTGCAACATATTCGCACAAAACTTGGCCAGCATGATCTTTGTAAAATATACCCTAATCTTTATGTCATCCATTCAACTTTTCAGGTATCATTCCCTACTCACTGACTACTTAACTCACAGTAATATATATTTTCTAGAGATCCAAGCTTGCCATTTTTAATTGTTATTTTAGCTTATACCAATGTTTTCAAGTAGTTTTATTTTTGGAAGTGCGAGTTTTCCTCAATATACTATTTGTTTGCATGTTGAGATTTTAATGAATGACTGCTTTTGCAGATACGGGGAATGCATACCCTTATACGTGATTCTCAAACGACAAAACATGACTTTGTCTTTTATTCTGATCGATTGATTCGTTTGGTGGGCACATGTTTGATTGATTTATATCACGGTTTCTTGAATCATAAGGGATGCTAGAAATTCTTTACTTTCATTTGTCAATTCATCAGCTCGTTTGCACCTTTGTCAGGTTGTTGAACATGGTCTGGGACATCTACCATTTACTGAGAAGCAAGTGATTACTCCAACTGGTGAGCAAATGTTACTCGATGTATAATTCATCATCTTAGTCTCTAACATAGAATATCCTAATTCTGGTTTTGGTTTGTTTTTGAAATGTTACTTGTTTAATGAATGTGATGTCTTGACCTTAATTTGTATAATAACACTTGATTGGTATGTTTTTCTGCAAATTGAATATGTTTTCTGCTTCTACTAGATATTAGCAGATTTTAGGTCCTTTTTTCCTTCATATGACTCAACTCCCCTTGTTTTTACTCTTAGGATTTTGAAAATGGTAATGCTTAAGATCCAAGATGAGTCATAATATTATTGTGTTACTTTCTGGTATGTGTCATTTTTGTTACTATCTTCTCCATTATTTTCCCAATGTACTACCACTTGGTTGTTTGTTATTCAATTTGCCTTATAACTTTACTTGCTAATGTGTTGTTTTTACAACTTCTTGCTGTGAATGCAGGAGCTGTATATACTGGTGTAGATTTCTGTAAAAGGTTATGTGGTGTCTCTGTTATTAGGAGGTAGATATCTTGTCTCAACTTTCAAATCTTGGAGTACATTATCAGTACTTCTTACTACTTGATTTGAAATTTTAGATACGTATCTCAATTATATATCACATATAAATAAAATTTTGTTGGCCCACAAAGTAGTCACTTTATTGGGTCAATCATTAGAAGAAGAATTAGGCCAAAAATTAGGATCCATTTTGGGGAAACCAACGTCAAGTCCTAGGGCTCAATCTCAACAGGCAGTAGAAAGTAGAAACTACCAAGCTGGATTATGCTAGGGGTTTGTTTAAGGGATAAAGCAAGATTTAACTTTTTCCTATTTTATAGTTGAATAACGATTATTATCTTATGGTATTTAAATGATTAAACTTGGTCATTAACTAATTGTTTGTGCTATGAGCTTCCCTACATTTCTTCTCTTGTCCCACCTTTTCTTTTCTCTTGTTCTCACTCTCCTTGAATTGATACAAGTGGTGAGAGTATGGAGAATGCTTTGCGAGCTTGTTGTAAAGGTATCAAGATTGGGAAAATCTTAATTCATAGAGAAGGCGACAACGGTCAGCAGGTTTGCAAAGTTCTTCCTATGTCTAAAATATGCTTTTCTGTATCTGTTAAAGTTTTGATTTTGCTCTTGATGGTTCAATGGGTTGGCAGTTAATCTATGAAAAATTACCACAAGACATCTCAGAAAGGCATGTGTTACTCTTGGATCCTATCCTAGGCACAGGTTCGACTGGTTTGATGTGCTTTTTATGTTTTCAGCTTGTGCATTGCCTTAATTAATTCTGTTTAAATATATATGATAAATAACTTTGCAAAAGTATTAGTTGTTAGTATTTATGAAGCCCTTAACTTATGTATCTTGTACTCTTCCTAGTTGTCCTAATTAAGTCAAATGAGTTATTTGCAACTCTTGTCTCTTACAAATATTTGCTTTTAGGCATCTGTAACTTGCTTCTCTTAGAAGCTAATTGAACGTTTAGTAGCCAAGTGGTTGGGATTAACTTAATCTAGCTATCATTCCCTTCATTTAGGCAACTCGGCCGTTCAAGCTATTTCTTTACTTATAAGAAAGGGCGTACCAGAGTCCAACATCATATTTCTAAATCTCATATCTGTAAGTAATTTTAATATCTTAAGAGTCCTCAAAAGTCTCTTTCTGGATTTCTTCTTGTATTTGTATGAATATTTTCTCATCTACTCGGTGTCTCTGATTCTCACCAGGCACCTCAGGGTGTGCATGTGGTTTGCAAAAGCTTCCCAAGACTAAAGATTGTTACATCTGAGATTGATATTGGCTTGAATGAAGATTTCCGTGTCATACCAGGGATGGGTGAGTTTGGAGACCGATATTTTGGTACAGATGATGATGACCAACAAGTGGTGTTCCATTCACAATAGACTACAGGAACAGATGTTTGTACCAATTATTTCTCAGATCATCATCCTGCACTACTGAGTTTGGAGAATTGGCTTCGATGTCTGGGGCTTGGGGTTTCAGTGTTTCAAAAATTTTGATACAATTAAACACACAAGTTTTGTTTTTGGATATCTGTTATTTTTCCTCATTTTCCGAAACTTTTTCAAGTTATACTCGAGGGAAAGGAGGGGGTATCTGCTTTACTTGTCTTTAAGTTTTAATACAGTAATCTAAAATGGTTCAAATACCAAGTCATTAACAATGCTAGTCAATCCCCATAGAGGAAATAGTGCTTTTCATCTGAATTGCTGGGGGAGTACTCTTGGGGACAATATTTGAAACTGCTTGCTTCCCCAACTTCCATATATGTATTTACAAAATCCGGACATTTATGAAATTTCATGATACATTTTTTGTTACTCTGGATTCAAATATTCTTATCATTTTATTTAATGAAATTGCTATCATTTTGTTGAATTGGCATAGCTTAATCAACATGTTGCTGCTGCCATATGAAAGATTATGGATGGTTGTTGAACTTGAGGGCAGTGGCTGAGATAATGAAATCAGTAATATCCAGAAATTGCTTTTTGGGTTGTAATGTAAATTGCAGAGAGCAGGACTTGAGGAATGAGCCTTTCCACAATAATTTTCAAGTTTCTTAGTACGGATAATAAGCTTAAACATCCCTTGGATTTGTGTCACTTGGCAAGGAGAGTGACCACTCATTGCCTTATCCAAGGGTGATAACCTTCGTTGGGCTAATCTTTTGACACGTGTTGATGCATGGTATGGGGTTGGATTCTGTTGGTATATTCCAATTCCATGCTAGGTGATATCTATATAGGCTTCTGTTCGTGTAGTTTGTTTTTGCACTTTCGTCCTGTATAGTTTATCCCTTTATCCAACACATTATCCAATTCTTACTTATACTATGTCTGCATTTGTTGGAAAGTATGCAGGTACTCTTCTCATGTCTCTCATGCCAAAAGGCTTAAATAACCATACATGTATATTTTGTTTTCATTTTCTGTGACCCAAGTAAATTTTAGTCGAAACCCAAACTCAATCATTTACCAAAACTCAATCACTAAGGGTCTCCTTTATTGAGTATGGCAACAACAGAAACTAAATACCCATGCAAGTGGAGTGCAAACTTATCTTTTGAACCATTCTAAAAGATTTTATCAATTGAATTAATTGGCGTTCACATGTGTGTTCTGCATTTATGAACCAAGCTTTATATATTGCTGTGCACCAAACCTAAGACAAAAACTTGTTCGTAAAATATTATCATTGGACGATTACACTACAATGGATGTATTTTATATCTTTCTAGGAGGTTTAGGTTATCTTAAAAACACTCTGAAGAAAGTTCCTTGAACTAAATCTTTGTATTGTTGATCAGATGAACTTATCAAGAATGCCAAGTACATTGCCACTCCAGGCAAGGGAATTTTGGCTGCAGATGAGAGCACAGGCACCATTGGCAAGCGTCTTGCAAGCATCAACGTCGAGAACATTGAGTCCAATCGCCAGGCTTTGCGTGAACTCCTTTTCACCTCCCCCAACGCCCTGTCTTTCCTCTCAGGAGTCATCCTGTTTGAAGAAACTCTTTACCAAAAGACCTCTGATGGGAAGCCTTTTGTTGAAGTCCTTCAGGAAAACAATGTGATTCCAGGCATCAAAGTTGACAAGGGAACAGTTGAATTAGCTGGAACAAACGGTGAAACCACAACTCAAGGCTTGGACTCTCTGGGAGCCCGGTGCCAGCAGTACTACAAGGCAGGAGCCCGTTTCGCCAAGTGGCGTGCTGTCCTGAAGATTGGCCGCACTGCGCCAACCGAATTGTCAATCCAGCAGAACGCACAGGGCCTCGCTCGTTACGCTATCATTTGTCAGGAAAACGGCTTGGTCCCTATTGTTGAGCCTGAAGTGTTGACTGACGGAGGCCATGACATCAAGAAATGTGCTGCTGTCACTGAAACTGTGCTTGCTGCTGTGTACAAGGCTCTCAATGATCAGCATGTCCTTCTTGAAGGCACTCTTCTGAAGCCCAACATGGTCACTCCTGGCTCCGACAGCCCAAAGGTAACTCTTGGCCTACAGGGCTTGGCCAGTTGGCCGATTGATTTTCAATACATACATATATATATCGAATCTTGAAAGATTCTGGAGGTTACAAAATGACTTTGGGCTTTTGCCATTACCATCCATTACCATGTCGGAAAAAAAAGTGTCAATCTTCTTTGGTAATGTGTATATTTTCGAGGCCTAATAAATTTTTGTTGTTGTTGTTTGGCAGGTGGCAGCAGGGGTGATAGCAGAGTACACAGTGACTGCACTTCGCCGAACTGTTCCACCAGCAGTTCCGGGGATTGTGTTTTTGTCTGGCGGGCAGAGCGAGGAAGAGGCCACGGTGAATCTTAATGCAATGAATAAGCTAGAGGTGTTGAAGCCATGGACATTGTCATTCTCGTTCGGGCGAGCATTGCAGCAGAGCACACTCAATATATGGGGTGGAAAGAAGGAGAGTGTTGCCAAAGCTCAAGAGGCATTCTTGGTGAGGTGCAAGGCCAATTCTGAGGCAACCCTCGGGAAATATACAGGCGGCAGTGCCGGTGGATTGGCTTCGGAGAGTTTGTATGTCAAGGGTTACAAGTACTAGATCTCTTTCTACGTATTGTGGTGGGGGGATGAAAGAGTGTCATATGTGACTATGCATTTTTCCTATTAACTGTACTTAATTTTGCCGCATGTCTTACAAATTGCTGTTCATATTAATTTATCCAGTTAATTATAATCTTTCTCAAGATTTTAGCGTTATATGTTATTCTAGTTATAATGTAAAAGTTGAATAGTTTAACGAACAAACTTTGAAAATAAGACCAAAAACTTGTAAAAATATTATAAAAAGTGAAAAAATTTCAGTGGATGTAATATATTCATCTGGTAAGAAGTATCAGTGTGTGCAAGCCATCGAGTATTTCAAATAAATGTATTATTATTATTATTATTTTCACTAAATTGACAAACGTTTCTGGGCTCCTTTCACCCGCAAGAGTTTAGAGAATCAATGGGTGGAGAAGCAATTCACCAGAAAAACAGAGTGGAAACCCCGTTTTCAAGTTGCTTGTAATACAAGTAAGCCCCGGTCTCAAGACCTTATGCAAGCTATTCTCCAGTTTTAGATTCAAATGGTCTCTTAGCTTCCTAGTAGTAACAGTAGTAGTAATAATAATAAATTTGTAGAAAATTTAATGAGAATAAAGGGGCAAACAAATCATGTAAAAAACTTTATCAGGCGTTAGCTCAAAAAATAAAACCTGGAAAAGTGTAGTGAAAACCTTCGCTTCTCAAACAAGTTATGAGATATAGGAAATTGAAGGTTCATTCAATTAACCTGCAAAGAGGTTAACTTCATCTCACTTTTCATTACATATTGTCTGCAATTTCCTAAAATTAGCCGGTGTTTCCATTGACATGAGAAAATTGTAAAATGTGCTCTAAGAAAAAAATTAACCTTTTCATTACGAGGAAAATTTAATTAACATAAAAAAATACAAGATAACTAGTCTTGCCCTCAAAATCTACATGCATAAATCTAAAATCACTAAGAGAATATTTTATTAAAACACTTAAGATTGCATACAGAAACAGAAACAAAAATCACAATGCATCAACTTAACAAAACCTATAAGCTGGAAAAATTAATCACAAGCATCACAAGAAACAAATATTTGGGTACTTAATGTGAAACAAATGTAGCTTCTGACTTATCATTCACTGCCAGGATCATTGCGTTCTAAGTTTACAATCATCTGAATCCAGATTTGCATGTGCCGTCATGTCCATCTTCTCACTGATCAAGCAATGCAACCAGCTTCTTCATTTGTCTGTCTGCAATGCGTATTATAAAAGCGAGAAATAATGAGAGTCGGGATATATGCACACGGTATTAAATTAAAGTTGACTGAATACTGAAATTGAACAGAGCAAATCAATAATTACCTTAGTCACTGCAAGGTTTTGCTTGCATGCCATTACAGTTCTATGTGTAAGCACTGATATCAGTAAGTCAAATATTCATATACATCCTGATAAGTAAAATGACATTTAATTTTGTAAGTGACACTTTCAGATAAAAGGCAAATAAGTAATATTTAAAGTGTTAAAATATAAAAATTACCTGGATGGGAATGGAATGTCATCATCTTCCTGTGTATTGTGGACTGACTTGCCATCTATGAAAACTGTAGGGATGTGAGCTATCTTGGACCACTCTTTTCCTTTATCCTTTTTTGCAATGTTTTTTCAGCCTAGGACAGTAATCTATGTTTACATCCAACAGTGATGAAGGCAATCCCACCTCTGGAAAGGCCGTGAGGTTGGGGCAATCTTGGATGGTTAAGTATTTGAGAGAGGTGAGGTTTTGAAAGCCCTTAGAAGATAGGTATTTCAATTTTGGGAAGTTCATAATATATAGGGTAATTAGAGAGGAAGGCAATATCATTCCGATCTCCTCATCAGGAAAGGACACTTCATGGGAGCATCTGTTAATGTATAGCTCTTTAAGAGAGGTGAGCTTGTGCAATCCCCACTCAAACAGTGGTTTACAGATATTTTGATCTGCAATTACAAGAAATGTTAGGTTGGCGGGAAAACCTTCTTCCGGAAAGGATAAGAGGCTTGTTTCAATTTGGGTTATGCTTAATTCTTTAAGAGACGTGAGGCTGTGCATGAAGTTGGGCAGAGCTTTAAGTTTCTCGCAGCAGTGGATATAAAGAACTTTTAACTTGGTGATGGGAAGCCCTCCTTGTGGAAAGGAAACAAGACTTGAACAATTCTCAATACGAATCTCCTGGAGACGGCTAATATTGTGCAGGCCTTGAGGTATGAATTTGAGATGTTCACACTTCTCCAATGAAATGTATTCGAGAGAAGAGTTATTGTGAAACCTCTCTGCTATCGACTCAAGCTTCAAACAATCATCAATTTCCAGGTATTCAAGTGACTCAGGTAACTGGCCTCTTGATGATAAGTGCATAAGAGATGGGCACTTGGAGATAACCAACTCCTGCAACACTGCAGTCCCTTGTTGCAAAACTGAAGTAGAAGACAACTGTATTCCTTATCATCCATCACACACTGCAGTTTCTCACACTTCATTATGTTAAGCTTCTTCAGTGAAGGCGATAATTGCCCTTTTATTATAAATGGCAGAGAATGAGAGCGCCTTCAATCACCAAGCACTCAAGCAGCATTCCCTCAGGTAACGAATTTAGAGCGTATAACAAAAAGTTCTCCTAGGTGGGAAAAGAGGCTGGCATCTGGAAACGAAACAAGACATGGGAATCTTCAATGCATAGGCCTCTGAGAGAGGTGAAGCTATGCAGCCCTTGTGGTGGCTTCCCATGCCACAAATGTCTGATATCTTCACAACCGATAACTTGTAAACTTTCTACATTCGGAAAACCCTGCCTTAACCAATTTCCATAATCTGAAATATTTGAAAGAGTCATAGATTTTAACAGTTGAAGCACAGTTGGGCTGCTGCATACCATCTCTTGCATCCATCTATTGTTAAATGGCAGAGCATTGAAATGCTTGAGAGTGAAACCACCAACTGTGAACAATCACAAATCGTAAGCTTCTCTAATGAAGAAAGATGGGCAGGTAATCTCTCAGAGAGTTTGGGGCATTGTACAATGGAAAGATTGCGGAGGCGAGGAAATCTGTGGACATGCTCATTTTCATCAGCAGGGTCCCAATGCTCCCATTCTGGTAAATCATCAAAAGATAGACTCTCCAATGATTGAAACGACAGCACTGAATTAATCTCTCCATGCATCTCAGAGCCTATACTTTTTATTCCTGTCATCCCAATGATCGTAAGATCTTTAAGTGATTTCAATTGCCCAAGTGATGGAAAGACTGTGCAATTCTTACAGTTCTCCAATCTCAGGACTGCCATTTTGGAGAATGATGGATGACCTATCCAAGATGGGAATATCCTACCACTGTAGCATTTGATTGAGAACTCTTTCAGATTTCTGTGAGGTTGTAACATGTCAAGGACGTTCTCTTCTGCTGCCTCATTTGGTGAGTGATCAAATTGAGACCCCCATTCTAACAACAATACCTCTAGATTCTTCATATCGCTAAGGATGGCCACTCTTGTGTCTTTTGAATCTGTTACATTCTCCAATCTTGAAATGTGAAGTTTTCCATGAAGAAGCTTTAAGTTTCTTAAATCTTCTATGCCAGATCCAAGTTAGACAACTTTCGTAGACTTTTCAATTCGCTCATTCCTAGTGGCATCTCCCCAATCAAATTTGCACACTAATATCAAGATAATAGAGATTGATCAAATTCCTCATATTGGAAGGCAACTTCATGAGACGAGGGCATTCTACTAATATCAAAAATTGCAAGTTGAACAAGGAACTTGTTGATTCTGGTAAAGTTTTGATCATCGTGCCAGAAAGGTTTAGGTACCTTAGATGTTTCGAACCTCCAACTGCATTGGGCAACTCAATCACACAGTATTTTCTTAAAGATAACACACTCAATCTTTTGAGCTTTGGCAACAAATCACAAAGAGCCACATTACTCATGTAATGATAAAAATAATTGTACCAATCGCCGCCATGCAGGTGTATCGGCAAGAATGTCCTCAAACGCCCAAATTTGTGGAAGACTTCAAATTTATGTTTGTCATAATGTTGACCACAGCTGTAGAAGAATGCCGAGCCATATCAAGCCTTTTTGATTGTTACTGGTCCTATATTCGTCTTCCAGCCTAAAACATTCGTCTCCAGATACCCATTGTGCCAAATCATTGATAAGATCATGCATTATAAATTTGGTATGATTATTATTTGATGGCTGAAACATTGACCTAGACAACAGAGCATGAAAATACTCACGGCCAAGATCTTCCATTTGCTCATTGTCTTCAGACTGCTGAACAAGACCTTCAGCAATCCACAAAATTACAACCTCCTCCTTCCTGAATTCGTAGTCCTTCGGCAGGATTGCCCAGAAAGCAAAACATCTCTTTAAATGCCACGGAAGATGATTGTAACTTATTCTCAGCACCGGGAGAATGTCACTTTCATCAGAAGAATCCCATATTTTGCTGTTCAATATTTGCTTCCACTCCTCATTTCTTTGCTTTGAACGTAGAAGGCCGCCGAGAGTCTTTGCAAGCCAAGGGCAGACCCCTACACTTTTCCACAACTTTCTTTCGAGTTAGTTCCGAATCTCGACTTGCACCAACAATATCTTTGCTCTGAAAAGCATGCTTCAAGAACAAGGACCAACAATCTGTTGAAATAAATTTAAACTTAATGTCTTTAATCTTGCATTTCTAATTAAACACACATTTTAGAAAAAATTCGAGATTTACCTTGATTAGCCATGAATCCAAGCTTAGAAACTTGTTATAGAGCTTGTATAGGTTGCTAAGAAACAGATCCAAGTGCTGCAAAGCTGCTGCTTTCACCTCAGATCGAAATTGCTTGAGTGTACTGTGTATATAAACAGTGAAATCGAGAGAGAAAACAGAGAGAGAGGTGCACTACACTCATTCTCTAGATTTTTTCAATAATTAACTTCCAATGAGATGAAGTTACTTAAATACAATGCATGGACCTCTCATGTGTTAGTACAAAATTGTCCATCCCATTATGAACTATAATAATACAATTAAATGTTATATTTGTCCATAATATACTACTATATAGGGTATAACAAAATCAGACTTATTAACACAATATTTAATCACTTAATAAATGAGTCTGTTAAGATTGCTCCTTAATATTTGACATTAGTCACGTATTAATTCGGTAAAGCATAAAACAATTAAAATGATTTATACTAGTCCACAATATGTGAGAAATAAATCTAACAATCTCCTACTTGGACAGTATAAGTCATTCTAATGATAGTTTTTAAAATAAAATATTTTGAAAACAATCGAATTAATCAATATGCAACTATAGCAAAAGGTCAAATGTGAGCAATCACCTAAACATAAACAAGTCCAAAATGTATCACAAGTATCAAATCATGTGTGCATCGACAGGATGCTCCACACAACAAGATACCTATAAACACGTGACTAAGTAGTAGTATACAAGTATAATAATGGAAATGTGATCAACATGCTTATTTCCATAAGGTTCACATGTCTAGCAAAATGAGACGAAACCCAAATGTTTCCTAGACCATCGCTTCTATATAACCATAATGAGACTATATTAAAATGTCTCAAAAAGCGAGCTTCCATTTTATCATAATGAGGCTAGTGCCAAAATGTCTCAAGGAAGCTGTGCTTTCTTATAATCATAATGAGACTGAAACCAAATGTCTCAAGAAAGCACACTGAAGCCAAGCCAAAATGCTTCAGTTCAAAATGTCCATAATAATACTAAACCAAATGTCTCGGACCACAATATATGACATATAGCAATATGCATGCATAATAACAAAATATGAGTAATACAAAATCTCATTTAAGTTGTAACATATAATACAAACCAGAACTCCCACTGAATCAACATATAAAAGAGGATTCTAACAATCTCATATGAGTCACATGATCCCTAAACACTTTTAGAGTTAAAGGTTTAGTAAGTGAATCAGCTAACATGAGTTCTGTAGGTATATACTCTACTGATACATAAGATATAGTAATTTTCTCTCTCACAAATAAATATTTAACATCAATATGCTTGGAGCGTGAGGAATTCCCTGTATTATGAGAAAAAAAACAACTGCAGAATTATCACAGTATATCTTTAATGACCTCGGCACAGCCAACAAAAAATCTAGCCTTGTGGTAAAATTCTGCATCCATAAAGCTTGACGTGTAGCCTCAAAACATGCTACATATTCTGCCTCCATTGTTGAAGAAGCTATAAGTGTCTGCTTGACATTCTTCCATGATATAGCTCTTCCTGCCATCATAAAGATATAACTAGATGTGGATTTCTTGTCTTCGAGACAGCCTGCGAAATCAGCATCAGAATATCCAACTATATTTAAGTAGTCAAATTGCTGATATGTCAATGCAAGATCTTTGGTAGTTTGTAAATATCTGATCACTTTCTTTGCAGCCTTCCAGTGTTCAAAGGCAGGATTGCTCAAGTATCTTCCAAGTACACCAACTGCAAAAGCAATGTCAGGGCGTGTACAAACTTGAGCATACATCAAGCTACCCACAACTGATGTATATGAGACTGTTTGCATTCTAACTTTATCTACATCATTATCTGGACATTGAGACTTAGAAAGTTTGTCACCCTTTGAAATTTGTGCTTTTCTAGGAGCACAAGACTGTAGATTAAACATTTTCAGAACACGAACAATATAGGTCTTTTGAGACAATCCTAGAAATCTTATAGATTTGTCATGAAGAATCTCTATTCCTAATATATAATGGGCTTCACCGAAATCTTTCATATCAAAATTGTATGACAACATTTGTTATGTCTCAAGTAAAAAATCAGTGTCACTAGCAGCGAGCAATATATCATCTACATACAGTACTAAAATGATATATCTGCTCCTACTGATCTTCAAGCATATATATTGATCTTCAAGTATATACACTGATCAACAATGTTCTCCTGAAATCTAAAAGAAGTGAAAATATCATGAAATTTCAAATACCACTGTCTGGACGCCTGTTTAAGTCCATAAATAGACTTTTTAAGCTTACACACCATGTTTTCTTTGCCAAGCTCAACAAAGCCATTAGGTTGCACCATATACACATCTTCAGACAAGCTTCCATTAAGAAAAACTGTCTTCACATCCATCTGATGTAATTTTAAATTAAAATGAGCTACTAATGCCATGATAATACGGAATGAATCTTTGGTAGAAACAGGAGAGTAGGTTTCTGTATAATCAATACAATCTTTCTGACTCAAACCCTTGACCACAAGTCTAGCCTTGTATTTTTCCACCCGACCTTTAGCATTTCTCTTGGTTTTAAAAACCCATTTGCAACCAATTGGCCTGCATCCATCTGGCAATTCAGCTAAGTTTCAAACCCCATTATGGTACATGGATGCCATCTCATCCTGCATGGCATGTGTCCAAGATGAAGATTCTGTACAACTGATGGCTTCCTGAAAGGTAACAGGGTCAAATGATAAATCACCATCAATATCATGTTCCTGCAAGTAAACCATATAATCATCAGAAATTACAGGTCTCCTGACCCTCTCAGATCTTCTCAATCGCACATCAGTGACATCATCCTCCACAGCCATATGCTCCAAAGTATGATGAGGTTTAGGATCAAGAAAATGAACATCAATACGTGGTAATCCCATTGCAGAAGCTGGATAAGATGAGATAGGCAAAACTACAAGTTCTTCTCTTAATGCAAGATTGTGGGGCTTAGTACTTCTACTATTCTGATCATTCTCAAAATAAATTGCACAATTAGACTTAATGATTCTAGTAGTATGGGAAGGACAATAAAATCTAGAACCCCTTGAGCCTATACAATAGTCAATAAAATGACCACTAATAGTCTTCGGATCAAGTTTCCTTGATTGTGAATTATAAATACTCACTTCTGCTCTACATCCCTAAACATGAAAGTGACGAAGACTAGATTTCTTTCCTGACCATAATTGATAAGGAGTTTTGGGCACTGACTTACTAAGTACCTGATTCAAAATGTAAGCAGCAGTTTTCAAGGTTTCAACCCACATAAAATCTGGTAAGGTGGAGTTGCTCAACATGCATCGCGCTATGTCAAGAAGGGTACGATTTTTTCTTTTTGCAATTCTATTCTGTTCAAGAGTCCCAGGCATTGTGTACTGAGCTTTTATTCCATATTCCTGAAGAAATCTAGCAAAAGGTCTAGGATTACGCCCAGTTTCATCATATCGTCCATAGTACTTACCACATATATCTGATCTCACTGATTTAATCATTTAACCTTTTGGAGCTCCACATTAGCCTGAAAGACTTGAAAAACAGATAAGGATTCAGCCTTTTCAGTAAGAAGCTTAATATGACCATAACGAGAAAAGTTATCGATGAATGTGATGAAGTACTTATAACCATCTATAGCAACAGGAGTGAACGGCCTACAGATGTCTGTATGTATAAACTACAGAACCTGCTGACTTCTTCAAATTCTTTCTTTTCTAGTTTTGGCAGTAAATTTTCCTTTGACACAATCAACACAAGTGTCAAAATTAGAAAAGTTTAGATTATGAAGAATACCATATTTAATGAGCCTTTCTATTATCTGTTTGGAAATGTGACCTAACCGTTTATACCACAACATAGAGGAATTTTCATCAACCCTTTTATAATTAGAGTCAACAACATTCATAACATGAGCATTGGATGATGATTCAACAGTATAAGGAAATAAATAAATCATATATAAGCCATCATATAGAGTGCCAGAACCAACTAGCTCTGAATTGCGGAATAAGTAAACTTTTCTGTCACCAAAATGAAAAGTATAGCTACATCTATCCAAAATAGATATAGATATCAAGTTTCTTCTAATAGAAAGAATATAAGCTGTATTTGATAGATCCAAAAATTGGCCTATTGCTAGGTGTAGTCTAACAACTTCTATACTTTCAACTTTGGCCTTTACTCCATTGCCCATATGTACAATCAACTCTCTTTCATTGGGCTCCCTCCTGCTTCTGAATTACTGTAAGGAATTTGTTATATTAATGGTCGCACCAGTATCCAACCACCAAGTATTAGAATGAACATCAACAAGATTGGATTCAAAACCTACAAAAGCTACATGAATACCTTTATTTTCCAGTCATGCTTTAAATCCTCTGTATTCAGCTTTTTTATGCCCAAATTTCTTATAGAAATGACATTTTCCCTTAAAGCCTTCAGAAGTAGAACCAGAAGTAGTATAAGATTTACCACATGAAGTTTTCTTTCCAAACTTATTCTTCTTACAAAACTTATTGCTACAATTTGAAGAAATTTTCTTTACACTCTCATTCTCTTGAGTAGTGGCCATCATAGTAGTGTGGGATTTTCCCTTCTTCAATAATTCCTCTTCTTGAACCACATAAGCAGTTAACTCATTGATATTCTAAGTATCTCTCTGAGTGTTATATTGACTTCTCAGATTGCCGAACTGTGGTGGAAGAGATTCAAGAAT
The DNA here is from genome assembly GCA_025617385.1 of Murraya koenigii. Taxonomy (NCBI): domain Eukaryota; kingdom Viridiplantae; phylum Streptophyta; class Magnoliopsida; order Sapindales; family Rutaceae; genus Murraya; species Murraya koenigii. Next base: position 24,439,857 of record CM046817.1, read on the forward strand.
TTGGAATACTAGGTAGTCATCAGGTAAACTGACATCCATGTCTTTCAGCTACTTATGATAACTTGTTATTTTGAGAATGTGCTCTCTCACCCTAGAAACATCATCATACTGGGTATTAGCAAGCAATCTCAGAAAGTTACTATTTTCAGCTTTGTCTACCTTCTTAAAAGTTCTTCCTACTGTTGCTAAATAATCTTTAGCATTGTCACATACATGGATGCTATCTCTGATCGTTCTATCAATGGTGTATTTCATTGTATCCAGACAGTGTCTATTAGATTCATCCCAAGCCATCCACTCTGCCATTTCAGTAGCAGTGCTCTTATCTGTGGACTTGGATGGTTTATCAACTCTCAAAGCCAAATATCTATTCAATGTAGATAAATAGAACATGACGGATTCACGCCAGTTCTCATAATTTTTCCCAGTCAAAGTCTTAATGGAGGCAACTTTGAGAAAGGAAAGAATATCTAGAGCTGAAGGATCAACAATAAGTATTATTAGGCATGTGAAAACAAAATCATGCCATAAACAATGATTCCTCATTTTACAATTCTCCTTTAACAACACAATATGTTAGACATCCTTTAATAATAAAGGAGTGCTCTAACTCAAAGATAAAGCAGACAAATTGAATATAACACCAACATTGACCTATTACCGACAGGGTAATTAAGTCACTTAGTAGAAAATACCCAACAAATCTTTTTACCTATCCAAGCATCCTCCCAAGTAGTGATTTGCCGACAGAGCAATATCATCACCCGTATGGATCTTGCTTATAGCAACAATAATCTATCACACAATCCATAATCAATAATTACAAATAGGCAATTAATTAAAAAACACCGAATAATTTTTTATGATTGGTTCTACAATAGGTAGATACACAATCACTCTAAATTGAAGTTTTGCCATGCATATTATTTCATACATTAATTAAAATTGAGACTAAATAAGTTTTATAAAACATAATTAAACCTTTTACCAAAATATTAAATTAAATTAAAATATCTATATGCCTCAACAAAATATATGAATGCCATGCCCATAATTTACAACAATGATGGATTATTTTATAATTGAAATTATGAAAAATTGTCAAAAATTATGAAAATTTTGGACTTAAATGAAGGCTTTTTCAGAATTATAGCTACTGTTTATAACAACAAAATATTTGGCCCAAGATGTAAATAAAATTAAATAACTTTCTGGTCTTTATTATAATTGCTCAAACTATAAGAGGTCAAAATAATATTTAGAGAATATTTGGGCCATAACATAATTTCATAATAGATTAAGGACCCAAATTTTTAGGCCATAAAAAATTACACAAAATATCAGGGATCTAAATGATATTAGCCTATGTTCACTTTCGGTCGAGGACCAAAGCAAAAAATTTGGAAAATTGTAGGCCATAATATACATTTGTAAATTATAGGGACCCAAATGATAATTTCACTACATTTCATCTTCTTCTGATAAAGCTACAGTAGCTACCTCGTAACTTGAACAACTCGATTTTGACCAACAAAAAACATGAAAAAATTATATTTATAATTCTCAAACATCATGCATGCATTATTTAATGACATTTTATTTAAATATACTTAAAATAAAAAAATCAAAAAATAAAAAAAAATGACATAGGTGAGTCAAAGCTTGATTTATCAATAAAAATAAATGCATAACTATAGGCTCTGATATTAATTGTTGAAATAAATTTGAATTTAATGTCCTTGCATTTTCAATTAAACACATATTTTAGGAAAAATTTGAGATTTATCTTGATTAGTCATGAATCCAAGTTTAGAAACTTGTATAGGTTGCTAAGAAACAGATCCAAGTGCTGCAAAGCTGCTGTTTTCACTTCAGATCGAAATTGTTTGAGTGTACTGCGTATATAAACAGTGAAATATACAATTAAAGGTTATACTTATCCATAATATACTACTATATAAGATATGATAAAATTAGACTCATTAACATAATATTTAATCACGTAATAAATGAGTCTGTTAAGATTACTACTTAATATTTAACATTAGTCACATATTAATTTAATAAAATATAAAATAATTAAAATAATTTACACTAGTACACGATACGTGATAAATAAATTTAACACAATCATGGTTAATAGCTCTAGATTGTAATAGTCAGTTGTTCTCACTGTTGATGCAACATCTCCAAGGCGCGTCGTTACAAGGGCTCCTGTCATGAAAGGAGACTTCAAAGCTTCCCACAAGCCATAATCCTTGCTCCAAACATCGTCTAAAACATGCAAGAATTTTCTTCTTGCTACTAGTTCTCTTAGCTTGACCTGCACTGGATTTAAATCCGTAAGATTGCAGGAGGAAAGAGTGATTGACTCAAGTATTGCCTTTGAGACTCGTAGAATACCAAACTCATCAGAAGCACATACCCAAGCTCTTAAGTCGAAACCTTCCACTGTCTCATCATTAAACACAAGCCGAGCCAGAGTTGTTTTACCTATTCCTCCATACCCACTGTTGATGCAGTTTTTCACGCGTGCCTCAACAGTGCTTCGAACCTTTCAACAGTACCTCCAAACAGCTCGAGCAGGAACGTCTGAACCTTCTGCTCGCGGATTCAAACAGTACCCGATCCTTCGCTCGCGACAAGCTCGAGCAGGATTGCCCCATTCGTCCCTGCTCACTGTCTTCTTCGAACAGTGATCTCCTGACTGCACTCACGTAAACCGGATCGTGGGTCGCCGGCGTGTCCTGCGAAACCCTCCGACGCTCAAGTCAGTAATCGGGTTTCTCTTTTTTGGTATCTCCCTTAGTGAGGGAGACCGGAAAGATGAAAGGGGTATTATATCGCCCCCCCTTTTTTGGATGTAAATGGTGTTTTTTAGAGAGAATCAGATGAGAGAGATTTGAAAAGGAAGAACCTGTGAATTCGAAAATCCAACCTTTGAGAATCAAATTCTTCAACCTCTCTGTCAATTAGAAATGCCAACCCCTTGTGCCGCTTCTCCTTCGCTTCCTTTTATACTGCTTTTTCCCGCTTTTCCTTTCCAGTCGTCCACTCCCACGCTAATGGTATCCGGGTCCCTCCGATACCGAGTTTGGCGGAATATTCCTAGGGATGAGCTACTGCTCCCTTAATCCGATTCACGTGGCGGATCACCATGTCGGGCAGCGTGCGAGGAATGATGACGCCTTGGAGGCACGTGCTGGCCATCGACAACAGTATCACCACTCCACCATGTGGGACCCTGGTCAGACATCAAAAGGTGTGCCAGGGTTCTGAGAAAACGGGTCGGGCTACCCTGGGTCGGGTCTTGTCCAGCTGTGCTCGTGGATCTCTGCGAGCAGGAGAGATGTGCTCGGCCCTCGACCTTGACCAGCTTTGACCTGGAGGACGACCTCGAGCTGGTGATGGAGTGCTTAGCTCTCGACCTTGACCAGCTTTGACCTGGAGGACGACCTCGAGCTGGTGATGGACCTCGAGCTGGTGATGGAGTGCTTAGCTCTCGACCTTGACCAGCTTTGACCTGGAAGACGACCTCGAGCAGGCAAGGAGGCAATACTCGGGGCTCGAGTAGCTCTGAATTTCCTCGAGTTTGACTAACTTTGACCTTCCTCAATGATCTCGAGCAGATTTAAGAGCTCGGAGCTCGACCTTGACTGCTTCGACTTCCTGACTTCTGCTCGAGCTAGGCTATCCTCGAGGAATCTTGCTCGAGCTGGAGTGTCTTCGAGGAGCCTGTCCGATATTTTACCCAAACACCCACAATAGGTATCACGTGAAAATTGGCATCATCAGTTGGTTCAGCTCTAAGTACCATCTTAAGTATTTTGGCCTTATCATTTTCTTTCCCATAAACAACAGGTTCTGGTGGCACACATGTTGTGGGCGGTATATGCTTTTGTGCAGCTGCTGTCGACGTCCATCCAGGAATAGTCTGCAATCCAAGAGAAACTCTTTGTTTATAGAGTTCATCTAAACGGCTGTTGATTATTTTTATCTGGGAATTCATATCAGCATCAAACTTGACAGCACTTGGAGTCAAAAGAGTGAATCTAGCAGAGACAAAATTTTTCACCCTCCTAAAACTCGTCCACCAAGCCAAGTGTTGGAGATTGTATAGCCAGATTTTGACAGAGTTTTGAGTCAGCTACTTCGCCTCTGCATCGGTGAGGACTGCCTGAATCATTTCCAAATCCTGTGTCAACTTTTTCAGCTTTGAACGTACCCCATCTCCACACACTAACTTCAAGAACTCACGAGAAGCCAATTTGTTAAACAGCAATTGAAGGAATGCAGCGAGAAAGATTTCTGCCAGAGCCATGGTTGTGTTGTGTGCCTATCAGAACCAGGAAATTAAGGCTAATTTTGAGAAAAGAGAATGATGAGACCAAACAATAATAGGAGTGACTATCTCAAAAGAGCAACATTGACTTACTGGCAAAGTGAGTCCACATTATTCTTCTACGATCATAAAATAATTCATATAAAGTAGCAAAACCATATGCTGATTCCACCAACTACAACTAGGCATTAGAATCCCATGGTGTTGTTCAGGTCAGGCCGCCGGCTGAGAAGACAAAAACAAAACCGCGTGGACTCCACCATTACAATAATATTGATATGTAGATTACAAATTAATTATTGTTACCAATTTGGTTAAAGCTCATTAGATTATAGTAACGAAGCAAGTTACAAATGAAATCCTTAATGCTCACAACACTAACTAATCAAATAATCCAAAAAAAGCTACAAATAAAATCCTTGAAACCCACGTAAATACAGCGGTAAACACTAAATACCCTGCCATAAGCCGCTGATATTATTAAACTGATGAGAGAAAAATTAAAAAATGCATATTGGGTTTGCGAAATTTTCGATGATTACTAGTAGTGTACTAGCTTACGTTTTCAATTGATTGGCGCGCAAGTGAATCACCAATAACGGTGCCGTATTGAGCTCAAATTGGATTGTCCAAACAATTCGGGTTCATAAGCCGCCCCAATTATTTTACTTCTAATTTTCGTCCACGATTAATAAACTAAGGCTCTGTCTTTGAGCGTTACGGTACGGTGTCCGTTTCTCTCTCGATTGCTCTGACCCTCAGCAATGGCTTCATCATCAATCTCCTGTTCGCTTCGCTTATTCACAACCAAATCATTCCTTTCACCAAAACCCAGCAAAAATCTCGCTTTCTTTTACAAACCCATTAGCTTCGCCAAAAACCCATTCTCAAAATCACTCGTTTCAGTCTCATCTTCAACCTCCACGTCACCAATCCAGCCCGTCGAAGACCTCCCGCCAAAGCTTCAAGAAATCGTCCAGCTCTTTCAATCAGTGCAAGAACCCAAAGCCAAGTACGAGCAGCTATTGTTCTACGGAAAGAACTTGAAACCTCTCGATACCCGGTTTAAAACGAGGGAGAACAAAGTGGAAGGCTGCGTTTCTCAGGTCTGGGTCAGGGCTTATCTCGATGACCGAAAGAATGTTGTGTTCGAAGCTGATTCCGATTCCGTTTTGACCAAAGGGTTGGCGGCTCTACTTGTTCAAGGCTTATCGAATAGGCCTGTTGAGGAGATTGTGAAAGTTACGCCTGATTTTGCTGTGCTTCTTGGGTTGCAACAGAGTTTGACTCCTTCTAGGAATAATGGGTTCTTGAATATGTTGAAGTTGATGCAAAAGAAAGCAGTTGAATTGGTTTTTGAGAGTGAGAAGGCTGGTGGGTCTGTTGAGAGATCGAATTTGGGGTCGAAAAAGGGTAAAAATTTGACTTTGGGGATGAAGGGTGATCGTGGTGGAGGTTTGGAGTCAAAGGTGGAATCGAGCTCTCAAGTGGGTAGTGGTGAAAATTTGACCTTGGAGATGGAAGGTGATAGGGGGGCGGCTGGTGACAATGGGTCGAATTCAGGCGGTTTGGGGAGTAGAGGGATGAAAATTAGGGATAAATTAGAAAAGGAGCTCAGGCCTGTTGTATTAGAAGTGGAAGATATTTCGTATCAGCATGCTGGGCATGCTGGTGTTGTAGGAAGTGATGGGGAGACACATTTTAATGTGAAGATTGTATCAAATGAGTTTGAAGGGAAGAGTTTGGTGAAGAGGCATAGGTTGATTTATGATTTATTACAAGAGGAGCTGCAGAGTGGATTGCACGCATTGTCAATTATTGCTAGGACACCATCTGAAATTTAAGTGGTTTTAACACTGATGGAAATAGGTTCATTTTTCTACCCTATTTGATTCATTACGGTGAGAAGTTAATAATATTCCTGTTTTAATTCATGCGAGACAATGTATTTCTATCTATAGTTTTTTCTAAAGGGTTTTCACTTGTAACAGTTAAGTCTTTGATCTTCACACTATGTAGCTTGTATATTGATGGTACTGGGCAATAAATTAAACCACTTATATGATTGGTTTTGTTAAAATTAATCATCTGTACTGCTTCTAGGACTTGGCTCAGTTATTAACTGACTTCTCCTTTGTTCAATTTGTAATTCATTAGGCTTGGTCATAGCTGTGCCTGAGTTAATCTTATTTTGCTTTGAGTTTTCCATTTACAAACAGAGTTCTAAATTAGTATTATTTTCCATACTGTCTATTCTGGGTATCATCTCTGTAATGTTTCTTGAAGTGTTTTTTGTCTGCTGATACCTGGTGATTGTAGCGAAGTTTGTAGAAAGATTTTGAAATTAAACTATATAGCTGGACTAATATTAATTTGGGAAATGGGGAGTAATTTGATTCTTTTCTATGTGATATTTGGCATTTAATGATCCACATACTGCCATATAATAGCTGGTTCTTTTGACTGAACACTCCCTAGGGATAAGAAACAATAATAGGTTAGAAATGCTAATTGATATCACTTATTTTGCTTTTGGAGCTTGAAGTCAACTGAACATATTCTTTTTAGCTTGCACTATATAAGCATTTTCATGGAATAAAAATTCGGCAGAAATGTGAAATCTGGGTGGAAGTGGTTGAGTTAAGAAGAGAATTTCATTGGGCAAAGAAATCTCAAAAAAGGCTAAGCTTTTTCTATATTCAGTTTGGACCTTACTTTTATTTCACTTATGTTTCATGTATGTAAGAAAAGAGCACAAGGTTGCATTTGTAAGGACTTATTAACACAGATTATATGTTCCAATCAACATCCAATCACATGCCCCTGAATACTGCCTAGGTATCTTTGTGGTTAAGTATTTGTCTGTTCATGGACTGAATTTTCTTAATGGTAGTTGTTATGCTCTTTTAGCTTTTGTAGCCAGTTAGGCCTCTGCTCTACCTTTTTTCGTTTTGAACAAATAAATTTATTTATCTCAAACACAAAAGATAAAGAACATCCCTTTTAAGATTCTGGATTGATCCAGTTGCCCTAGGACATATGAAATAATACACATATAAATTAATGGTGGATAATTAAAAGTTAATAAATAACTTGGAAATCAATTAGCAACCTGTTTCAATCACTCCTTTTACAGTTGAATCTTTCCACAATTAGAGCTTAGCAACTTTGAAGTATGCATCCAAACTTAAAGGTAACCGAAATCCTAAACAAATTATTTGAAGAAATGCAATTTTAAATTATTTGAAGAACTTGTCTACTCATGTTAATTGCCAGCTAGAGCTTTCTAATCCATATTCTTCCCCTGTCAATTTTTTCACCTTCATGATTGATAATTATAATTATCTAGATTCGTAACTTTTTGCCGTGCTTATAACCAAGAACTACATCGGCAATAACTTCTTATATATTGATTCCAAGGTGCCAATAAAACATTCTCTGGGTGTGGTTATCGCAACTGAAATGAATGGTTTTGCAATTTAAGTATATAGCTTATATGAATGTTCTTTACATTAGAAATTGCCTTACATTTCATTTATGGCAGAAGAAAGGGGAAAAATAACAAATAGGAATCTGGAAACAAGTTCTGCAACTTTATCTCTTTGTTTTGCAGCTATGGGCAACTAAAACACCAGTTGGTGGACCTGTCATTTCTAACTGGCATCTGCTATGCAACCAGTAAGAAAAATGGATCACACCCAGAGTTGCCTTCACCTTGAAACTTGCTCTTATGTGGTACTTAATTCTGTTATTCTGCACCTGCTTCCGTAGTTCAACAGCATGATCCTCTGGCATGAAGACCAAACTTGATATCATGTGAACCGATTCTAACCTCTCCTCCCTGGGTTGCTGACTGAAAGGCTGAACAACCTGACTTGAAATGAGCCTGTTGAAGAAGTAAAGCTCTATTTCCAAAAACTCGAATCTCGCACCAATTTTCCGATTTGGGTTGGAAAAATTTGCCAGAAAGGTGAAGTCACCATTGAAATACTCAGGTGAGTCAAAGTAGATGCTGTTGAGGTTTGCATTTGGAGTGTCAGACACAGGAGTTCTTGGTCTAATGACGAAGAAGATTATTAAAGTTGCAATTCCAAAGAAGATAAATATTAGGATAAATATCTGACACAGAGTTGCACAACACCATATAAGGATGTTAGTCTGGCGAGGTCGAGGATGATGGAGTACTGGTGGCTTTCTTGGTCTTTTTATGTCAAGTGGTTCTGTTCCGGATGCTGGACTTTGGTGGTTTATAGGTGGCTTTGATATGACAATTTGTTTAAGAGAAACTGGGGTGGATTGCTTCCTTGGTGGTGGCCATAGCATCGGTGGTGTTGATGGTGAAAGGGGAGGTGGAGGTGGAGGTGGGAGAGAAAGCATTTTCAGTAAGTGCTTTGGAGGGAAAAGGAAAAGAACTTCTGAGGTAAGTAATGAGAAAGAAGATGGGAATTCTGGTGGTGGTTTCTTTAAATAAATCAATCCCAGACACCCAGTAGTGGATTAAAGTAAGAGTTAAGGAAAATAAGCTTTTTGATTGAGAGGTAGTGGGGCCAGTGTGTTGTTTTTGAGAATGGCCAAAGTAAGTATAGGTGGCTCTAAAGTTAGGAAACGTACAGATGTTTGTGTTTGAATTCGCTTTTTGTGCTTTTGAAATGGCTGTAAGTTGCTCAAGCAATGGTCCTGGGGAAGCTCATTCGTTGTAGTTAATATATTAAACTGATTAAGGAAGCATGAAGTAGACCAAAGTGTTAATAGTTCTTGCTTGAATTAAACTGTCAAAAGCGAAATATTGCTAGAAATTTCAATTTTATTTATCTATTATGTCATGGTTTTATTTATTCATAAAATTGAAAGCCAAAATGTTGAATCTCTTCACTAAAAGCCATTTCCTTATTTAGAATTTTTTCCTTCAGCTTTATGAAATTCAATCCCCCCCACGATATTGAGTCTCTTCACAATAAAAAGAAACTTGCGGCACTAAATGATCGTTAGAATTTGCGATTTTTTTTCCATTGTCACTAAGAATTCTTGTTTATATTCCATTCTAAGTTAACCATTAAAAAGAAATTAATTTAAAAAAAAACCCATTAAAAAGAAATTGTAAACGTTGCTTCATCTTAAAAATTCCGTTAACATTTCAAGAAAACAATTTTAGTTGGAAGCAATTCCGAAAAATATGGATGGGTATTTGAATTGAAATTTAAACTCAATTAAGGAAACTAATAAATAAAAGGAAACACAAAACCATGTTGGCCGGAGCCGTAAAACCTGACGACATAACCCTCCAATAATTTCGATCTTTTTATCATCCTTCCTAAAACACCCTTCCAAAACTTCTCAAACTTTAGAAGACCGTGTCATTTTATGTTTCTGGAAACCAAGTGAAGTATTTTACTCATCGTGATCATTTGCCATGCAAACGTACAACAAACTCTTCAGCATCTCACTACTGTTAAACTCTCTCTTTATGGTAATTGCGGCTGAAAAAGAAGAGAAAAAGGAAATGGGTTTTACAGAAAAATATGAAGAAGAAGAAGAGAAATGGATAATGCATTACTCATCAAAACGTAAAATACTGTTAGTGGGTGAAGGAGATTTCTCGCTTTTTCTCTTGCTCTATGTCAGAACTTTGGCTCTGCTTCTCACATCTGCGCTTCTTCTCGTGACTCATATGGTACGGTAATATAATCAAATTAACAGAAAAAAAAAAAAGAAAATTGTAAATTTACCATGAAAATTATTAAAAATTATTATTATCTGTTGACATATCTTGTTTATTTGGAAGTTATTATGAACTGTATTTGGTTGGATTAGAAACTGTGATTCAGAAATTCAAGGAGGCAAAGTCAAACTTGGAAACTGTAAAGAAGCTGGGAGCATCCCTTATCCCTGGAGTTGATGCAACTGAAATGAAGCGTCATCCTGAATTGAGAGAGCGGAGTTTTGATAGAATCATCTTTAACTTCCCCCATGCTGGCTTTTATGGAAAGGAAGGCAACAATCAACTCATCCAGTGAGCTACTTTAAAATACAGTTCCTTGTAGAAATTTTCTGTTTCTACTGAATTGCTTATTAATTTGAAACTTTCATTTCTTTTGCAATGATCCGGCTATTCATTGTCTTTGTTTGATGTTAATATAGGGATTAACAACTGATGCTTTATGGGGAGGATTGAAACTTAATTGAAACGTATAGTTTCCAGAGGGGAATTGCTAAATTGGTGATGAAGAAATTATAGTCTCATTTGGATTTAGATACAAGTTGAAAGTGAAAACCACCCACTTTGATTTTTAAGGGATTTGGGATTTTGATTCTTGCATATATAGGATATTATTCTAATGCTTTGCTTTCATTGGTTGATTACTTGTTTGGGAGGAGTTCCAGAGTCCAATGGAAATGTGTGTCAATACACCTCAGTGATATGAAAATGGTTAAAAAAGGAGTGAACTTGCTTAATAAAGTGAGCCGTTTTGCTTAAAAATTTCAATACGTAGGGGTCTAGAGTTCCCTGTAATATTTTAAAAATCACTAATTCTTTAAATGTCTGGTAGACCTGTTAGATGATCTTTCTTCTGGTAATCACAGAATACATACAAGTCTTGTGGAAGGTTTCTTGGGAAATGCAAGTGGCATGCTAAGGCCTGGTGGTGAAGTTCATGTAACCCACAAAACAACTGCTCCATTTTGTGACTGGATATCGAGGAACTTACTTACAAACGTTGTTTGTATGAGCCCTTCCCCTGGGAGAGTGCAGTACCTTCAAACTTGGACTCAATCGTGCTCGCAAGAGGCCCAGAGTAATGAGTTATGGTGGATTTGCTAACAAAAGACCTCAGCCTGTTCAAGAGATTCCGATCCAAGTGCAGAAGCATGAAACTCCATTTGACTCGAGATATCCTAATGCAAAGTCAGCCCCTGGTATGAATGAATTTCCAACCTGTGCCAAGTTTGATGGTAACTGTGTTGGTTACTCTGTTCATGAATATCCTAGGTTTGACAGTTTCATAGATCCTCAAACAAACTTCACCAGAAATACGACTGACCATCCTGGATATATGAGACTAGCTTTGATGAGTAACATCCAAAGAGAAAATGCTAGGTTCCATAATGGCTGCTTCAATAGTTTCAACAAGACACTTGGAAGAGTTGGTGAAGATGTGGGCTATCTTGTCCCCAAATCACTAATTCAGTGTGAAAGATATATCGCAGAATTACCTGGATTCCAAAGAGAAAATGCTAGGAGTTATGTTGAGACAGTCTTGCCCGGAAGAACCTTAAACAGATATTTGTATCCTATGGATGAAAGTCACTATCAGGGCACTTTGAGATCAGCACAGCTACCAAGGATGAGGTTGGGTTTTAGTTACCAGCTTTAAGGGAGAAGTGGTGGTATTATGCTTTTGTGGAAGCTTGAGCATCCTCCTGCCTTTAGTTGTGAATTCTGGTTAAGCATAGGTTTTGTAGTACGGGTAGAAAGCATTGATCAGCTTCCACTTTTGTTTCTTTAAAGAATGAAGAATTTCAATTATCTGTTGGTGTGTTGTGTGGTGTTACCAACCTCCTATTTGCAAATCACTCGATCTGTTGCCTGCATATAGAACTAAAATTAGCTTAATAATGACATGTGACATCAGTTCTTTCTTTTATTTTGATTGTTATTGCTCAAGTTGGCGTCACAAATTGGCCCAGAATTTTTAGAAGTATGGCTATTGTAACTTCTCACAGATTAAGAGCAGAATGTATGTGCCTCATTTCTGGTCTAACGTGCCTGAATCTTGAACAGAGAATAGAGGTTGAGTGGATATTTTCTGGAACAGGGGACTCTATTAATGCAAGAAAACAGTGTTGCTGATGCTTTTCGAAGATAAATTCAGTTTCTGCATACATTCGAGATTCCAAGGTAGATGCCCCTTTTCCTTCACAAACTTGTAAAGCTTTCAAACAATTAATTTTTCTTATATTGTATATTTGGAATAATTAGAACAATGGAGCAAGAAATTCTTGCGCTGATAGTTCTTATTCTCCATAATTTATTGTACTGCATGTTTTAAAGCATATCTAGCATCAATGAGTTAAGTAAAAGTTTCAGGACAGCCAAGAAACTTAGGGTGCACTGATTGCCTCTAGTTTGTAAGTTCAATTAATCTCCTCTTGGTTGAAGTAGATGATCGTAAATAGTATCTGAGTTCCATTTCAGATTCCAAAAACAATCCTCCATGTGAATGGTTAAGTAGAGATTCACATTGCTTTCTTTTTATTTAGAGGAATGGCTGACTCCTTTGATCATGAAACTACGTTACAGCTATCACGAAAACTCGAATAATTCTTTTCATATAACCAAAATAGAGTTGAGTTCAAGCTCCTTCGTTTTAACTGATTTATTATGATCCATGACAACAGATGATGAGAACTTGAGAAGGTGTCGGATATGATAATGGGAATTAGTTGTCAACGAGAAAATTAATTATTTAATTTTGCAAGAATATAGTTAGTCGCAGAACTCTGCTTGTCCTTGGAAGAAATTTGAAGTAAGAGTGCATCAATTTGTTTGTGTAGCATACTGTATGGTTAGAGTTTTTTATTCTTGATTCTATAGACCTGCAATCAAAGTTTTATTTATTTATTTATTTATATTTCCCGAAGGCTGTTAGGTTAAATTATGTCTCCAAAAAACAGTGCTATCAAATACGTTGCAAAACAGTGCTATCAAACAAGTTTTTTATTTTTATTTTTTGAAATTTAAAAAACACCAGTTTGGAAATGATGATACCAAACAGCCTCTAAGTAACTGTTTCTTGTCTTAAGGAGTAAAGGAAAGTTGGAGATTGTTTCTAACTTCTAACAACATAACAAAAAAAAAAAAAAGTTTGGTCATGAAAGAATCCAAAAAAAAAAAAGTTTCTCATTTTTTCCTAATTTTGGCAGTAAACAAAACAATAAGGCAACGATAAATATTGATTAAGCAAATTAGTTTTCAGGATGATTTGAAGGATGCATTACATAGGGAATAAAGATTGGTGCAATCTTACAAAAGATTCTATGTCCGTAAAACGAGAGCATCCACACACAGAGATGGGAAAATGTTTGGAAGCTAGAAGGGTGAGAAAAACGGCAGCTTTTGCTTGGTACAAACAAGCAAAAGGCAAGTAAAGACTTCGCCGTTTTCTTATCCCGTTACCATTTTCTTTCCTCTCTCTATGGTACCGCCGCCGGCGACGACACGGTCATCACCCAAAGTATTATTTCACGAACGATCTCTCACTCACGCACTCATGGAATTGCTTAGTTACTGTGTACAGTCCTGTCAAATTAGAAATTGATTCCACTATGTACTTTGATAGATACATTAATGTATTTCTCATCATATACGAGTGCGTGAAGGTACATAAAAAGCAATCAGATTTTTATCTTTCTATAAATCTTTACTATCACATATTTCTTTTACATTTGTTCTTTCAGTTAGAGTATATGCTACATGATTTTATGTTGGAAATATTTGGCTTTTTTAGTGAGTATTTTGATCTGATCTTATACGAGTGCTCATTTAGAATTTTTTTTAATTTAATTTGCTGACTTAACTTTATGTTGGAGAAAAAAATTTGTAAAAATTTATAGTACTAATGTAGAAATGAAAAATTTAAAAAATGAGCATTCAGTTAAAGAAGTATGCTAAAAGAAATATAAGTTAATTTTTGAGGTGTTATTTAATAATTATAAAAAAATATTTAAATTTTAAAAAATCTATGATAAAGAAAAAGGGCATTCTGTTGAGAAGCTAACTAATAAAAAAAAAAAGTGATGAAATTTTAAAATATATGATATTTGGTAGCAGCTAAATTAAAAAATAAATCCACTGATCCGTTAAAAATTAATTGACTGATATGTTGAAGCACAAATCTACAGTGAAAATTAATTGCGAAACCTAACGTGCAATAAGTCGCCGGGCCGCATAACAAAGCTCTCCTGAACAAATATTAAAATAAACTTAAAAAAAAAAAAAAAGCTCAAATGCCGACAAATTCCCAGTTGTTAGGTCAAAATTAATTCCATAGTAAATATGAAGAATAAGACAGAAGCAGTGAACAACTTGCAAATTGAAAATTCTGGTTTCTTAAAGCAATGTTCAAACAGGGGCAAACACGTCTGCAAACATAAACAATGGTCAAACAGTGTATGCAGAAGCGTCAATCTGGTTTGTAAATTAGACCTGCTGGCGTGATATGGCGGAGGCTGCGGTGAACTTTGCTCTAGAGACCTTGGGTCCTTTGCTTGTCGAAGAAGTCAGATTGTTGGGAGGTGTTTCAAAGCATCAAAAGCGAACTGGAGAGTCTCAGGTCTTTCCTCAAAGACGCGGATGCAAGGGCAGCAGTCGAAGACATAGAAGGAGTTGGCGAGGAAAGTGTCAGAACATGGGTGAAACAACTGAGGGATGAAGCTTATCGCATTGAAGATGTCATTGATGAGTACACACTGATGGTGGCAAAACTCCCTCGTGGGAGTGGCCTCGTTGGTGTTCTACGTAGAATCAGCCGTTTCATAAAGAAGCTGAAGCTGCGGCGCGGAGTTGCAAATGAGATTCAAGATATCAAATCAGTGCTTGCTGATATAAAGCGAAGGGGAGAAAGCTATCGATTCAGGTCTATAGATGAACGATCGAGCAGTGGATCCAGAAATATTATCCCACATGACTCTCGAGTTCGTTCCTTCTTCGTTGAAGATGATGAAGTTGTGGGCATCGAATCCATAAAACATCAATTGATTGATTTGTTGGTGAATGGAAAATCCGAACGTTCAGTGGTTGCTGTGGTGGGTGAAGGAGGGCTAGGCAAGACTACTCTTGCCGGCAAACTTTTTAACAATGAAGGTCTGAAAACTCACTTCAATTGCCGAGCTTGGGTCACCGTTGGGAAGGAATACAACAAAATTGATTTGTTGAGGACAATTATAAAGGAGTTTCACCGTTTAGCAAGGCTGCCTCCTCCGGTGGAGATATACAGCATGGAAGAGATGGATCTGATCACGACGCTGAGGGACCACTTGAAGGACAAGAGTTACATGGTGGTATTCGACGATGTTTGGGAGATTGATTTTTGGAGAGACGTGGAGCATGCTTTACTTGATAACAAGAAATCCAGCAGGATAATTGTCACAACACGGCGCATGAATGTCGCTAATTTTTGCAAATCATCTTCCTCTGTTCAGGTCCATGAGCTTAAAACTTTGCCTCGAAACGAGGCGTGGAAGCTTTTTTGTAGAAAGGCTTTCGGACCAAGCTCCGGAGTCTCTTGTCCTTCAGAGTTGGAGGAGTTGTCCCAGGACATCCTTGCAAAATGTGGAGGTTTGCCTCTTGCTATTGTGGCCGTAGGTGGACTTCTTTCAACCAAGAACAGGGTCGAATCTGAATGGAAGAAATTATCTGATAGGTTGGGCTCAATCTTAGGAAGTGATCCCCATCTAAAACATTGCAACAGAGTTTTATCTGAAGGGTATTATGATCTTCCTCTCCATCTCAAATCATGTCTTCTGTACTTTGGCTTATTTCAAGAGAGCTCTAAAATTAACTGTGCTAGACTAATCCGTTTGTGGATAGCTGAGGGCTTTGTCCAATACAGCAAAAGCGCCACATCTGAACAAGTTGCAGAAGAATACTTGAATGAGCTCATTGACAGAAGCTTGGTTCAAGTAACAGAGAGAGAGATTTCTGGACGAGCCAGAATCTGCCAGGTTCATGATCTTATGCACGAGATCATCATCAGAAAAACTGAAGAATTGGGTTTCGGTCGTGTGCTGAACGGAGGGGCCTCGAGTCATTGCAGTAAAATTCGACGCATTACGATACAGAGAAGTATTGATGATGGTGCTTTGGAGAGCATCAAGGACTCGAAGGTCCGTTCTGTTTTTCTTTTCAATGTAGATAAGCTGCCGACTCTTTCGTGAATACATGTGTTGCCAATTTCAAGCTCTTGAAAGTCCTAGATCTGGAAGATGCTCCTATAGATTACTTTCCTGAAGGATTGGGGAACTTATTCAATTTACACTACTTGAGCATGAAAAATACAGATGTAAAAATAATTCCCAAGTCCATTGGAAATCTTCTCAGTTTAGAGATTTTGAATTTAAAACATACTTTGGTGATTGAACTTCCAGTGGAGATCAGGAATCTCAAAAAGTTGCGTTATCTAATGGTGTATCATTACAAATTTACCACAGGTTCTCCAATAGCAGCAGAAGCAGGAGCCAAAGTACACGGGGGCTTTGGTTCTCTAACGGATCTGCAAAAGTTGTCTATTGTAGAGGCAGACTCTCAAGTGCTTAAAGAGCGTATGAAGCTAAGGGAGTTAAGAAAGTTGAGCATTAGGCCCCAAAATGGAAATGGCAAGGATCTGTGTGCTTTGATTGCGAATTTGGAAAACCTAGAGAATTTACTAGTACTAATGAAAAACAAAGAAGAAATACTTGACTTGCAATCTTTGAGTAGTCCTCCTCAATATCTGCAAAGTCTCTATTTGAAGGGGAATATGAAGAAACTGCCGGATTGGATTTTTAAACTTAAAAATCTAATCAAATTGAGTTTGATTTTTTCGGGATTGACTGAGGATCCAATGAGAGTTCTTCAAGCATTGCCTAATTTATTGGATCTTATGCTCGCGGGGATGTACAACTACGAGCTTTTTCGTTTTGAAGCAGGTTGGTTTCCAAAACTCCAAAGTTTGTGTCTCTATGACTTCGAGGCTGTGAAATCGGTTATAATAGAGAAAGGTGCGATGCCTGATATTAGAGAACTGCACATTGGGCCTTGCCCGCTGTTGATGGAGATTCCTATTGGAATTGAACATCTTAAAAACCTTAAGCTGCTTGTATTTGCTCATATGGTGAAACAAGTTTATTGCATGACAAAAGACGAGAACTGGGAGAAGGTTACTAAGCGTATACCAGATGTCCTTGTCACTTTTAGGGCGGCGGGGAAACTGTTTCATTATCCAAAAGAGATTCTCTCATCTCTGTCTCCTGAAGATTTGGATTGCTGAATAAGAGGAGCATTCATGCACATCTATGAAATAAGTAAACAGGTCTGCCCCTCCCGTAAATATTTGAATTATGAAAAGGTGTGATATTGTATTTAATTAATGAATAAGTTTCAGCGGTCACAATTTGAATTATTTTATAATTGCTTTTTAAAAAATTGTTTTCTTATTTTTAATTTAATTATATATATAATTGAAAAGATCACCAAAAATATTCCCTTTTCCCTGTAATTTGAGTATGTTAAATAAAAAAATAATTTCGGTCGGTCAGTAAAATCTTTTTCTAGTCAAAGATATAGTTAGAATCATATAATGATTAGGTATTAATGTTTTTTTTTATAGTAATTTCCATTATATTTCTTTTGTTGTCGTGAACAGATGGAGTACATTTATCTTCCTACGGTGAATAGATTTATGAGTTCATCGATCATATACTGGATCAGGTTGTGGTGGTAATGCTACTGTTAATATGCTTTGAGTTTGAATAATTATTTTCAGTGTGTTTATGTAATACATGCTTATGTGAGTGGCTGCTGCTGCGAGTATGAGTGTATTCTTTTATATATCGAAGACTGAGATTATATTCAGTGTTTAATAATAAAAACTGTGCGCCAATGTGGTCATCGTTGGTATACGGTTAATTTGTGTGAAATGATGCATTTGCCTTTTTTTTTTTTTTTTGTAGCTTGTTATCTTCTTCATTATAACTTGGCAAAGAAATTGCCTCACATGCATGCACGATCATCTTATAAAGTTTAATTTCCTCTTCATTTGCATAATTGTGCCTATTATTTTTGGGAAATCTATCTGGGTTATTCTACAACTTTTATTAGTGAACTAGAAATGTATCCAAAATTGTTATTTTATAAATTAAATAACAGTTATCAAATAAATAATTACTTATTTAAAGTTACTCAATTATATTTGGGTTGTCAAATTATTTTAATTAAACATATATAGTGGATTTGGTTGTCTTTTTAACTCAACACACTAACAATTATCAAATAATTGATTATCAAAAAGAAAAAATGGCACCAAGTTTTTAAAAAATGATACTAAGATCTTTTTTTGATTATAATATTTTTTTTATTTTTATTTTTTAAAAAAATTTGACTTTAAAATTTTTAATAAAAAAAATATTATGTAAATAATGTAATATATGCAGTAAATTAATAATATTAAAATATTTTAACAAATTTAAATATGTAAATTATTATATTATTTTAATAATATATTTTTATTTATTGTAAAGATTTTAAATAAATATTTGCATTAAATGAATTTTAAATTAAAGAATTTCACATACTAATAATGTTAAAATTGTTATTTTGAATAATATTCAAAATAATTTAAATTTTAATATATTTATTTCAATAGTATGATTCTATTTTTATAAAATTTACAATGATATAATAAAATATATTTAATAGATTATAAAGTATTAAAATATTTTTAAATATTGAAATTATTTAAAATGTATTTATTATTATATTTATTTTAATATTTTTTATTTATTATAAAACATTAGAGTTATTTTTTTTAAAATAATAAAAATAAATAATATTGTCGTAAAAAAGAGATCTTGATGTTCCTTTTTAACACTTTGAAAGTATTAGTGATTTTTTTTTTTTCAAACATTAGAAATGTAGACATCTTTTTCCATATTAAATATAATTTGAGAATCAAATACACCACAATCTATAATCCCATTGGTGCAATAAGACTTCTTGTAACACAAAAGAAAATTCTATAATTGGGCAATTAAAACTGACTAAGCCTTGGTATTCTACTATTCTTAAAACAAACATATTAAAAAAGTATTCGAATGACTAAAAAATAAGTGGTTGTATCTATTAAGTGATAAATCGTAAAGTATACAGCTCTAACTAACGTCCAAATAAAAAAAGAAAGTGTATAAAAAAGAAAGTGTAGGTGGCTCTACAGTTGGAAAAATTGCATATGTTTGTGATTGAATTAAATTTTTTGTTTTTGAAATAGCTGTAAGTAGCTCAAGAAATGGTTCTGGGAGGCTCGCTCATTATAATCAATATGTTAATTAAACTGATAAAGAAAGCATGAAACAGAAATTAGATCAAAGTGTTGAATAGTTCTTGCATGAATTAAAGAGAAGGATTGCTAGAAATTTGATTTTAGTTATTTTTTTATGTCATGTATAAATGAAAATTATTAACAATGTTGAGGTTTTATTTGGTACTGAAGAATTGTAATTTTAAAGTTATAATTATTATAAAAATAATAATTATAAATAAGTTAATAATATGTAGTAAATATAATTTTTAAATAATAATTTTAATAAAATTAATAAATATATAATAAATTTATTATTATATAAATATAAAATCAAATTAACTCAATTTTTAAAATACAGTAACACAATTATATCGCCAGTATCTTCATAATAAAAGCATTTTTCATTATTTAGACATCTTTTTCTTCTTATGATATTTGATGCTCCATAGTCCCCAGTCCCCAGTCCCTGCCCCAGCCCCTGCCCCTTTACTTGGCATGAAGACCAAGCTTGATATCATTCGAACCGATTCTAACCTCTGCTCCCTGGTTTGCTGACTGAAAGGCTGAACAACCTGACTTGAAATGAGTCCGTTGAAGAACTGAAGCTCCATTTCCAAAAACTCAAATCTCGAACCAATTTTCCGATTTAGGTTGGAAAAATTTGCCTGAAAGGTGAAGTCACCATTGAAATACTCAGGTGAGTCAAAGTAGATGCTGTTGAGGTTTGCATTTGGAGTGTCAGACACAGGAGTTCTTGGTCTAATGACGAAGAAGATTATTAAAGTTGCAATTCCAAAGAAGATAAATATTAGGATAAATATCTGACACAGAGTTGCACAACACCATATAAGGATGTTAGTCTGGCGAGGTCGAGGATGATGTAGTACTGGTGGCTTTCTTGGTCTTTTTATGTCAAGTGGTTCTGTTCCCGATGCTGGACTTTCGTGGTTTATAGGTGGCTTTGATATGACAATTTGTTTAAGAGAAACTGGGGTGGATTGCTTCCTTGGTGGCAGCCTTAGGATCGGTGGTGTTGATGGTGAAATGGGAGGTGGAGGTGGAGGTGGAGGTGGAGAATTTTCGGCCAAGTACTTTGGAGGGAAAAGGAAAAGAACTTCTGAGGTAAGTAATGAGAAAGAAGATGGGAACTCAGGTGGTGGTTTCTTTAAATAAATCAATCCCAGAGATCGTGGGGCCAATGAGTTGTTTTTGAGAATGGCAAAAGTAAGTATAGGTGGCTCTAAAGTTGGAAACTTACAGTTGTTTTGTTTGAATTAGCTTTTTCTGCTTTTGAAGTTGGTGTAATTTGCTCAAGCAATGGTCCTGGGGCGGCTCACTACCATTGTAATTGATATGTTAAACTCATAAAGGAAGCATGAAGTAGACCAAAGTGTTGAATAGTTCTTGCTTGAATTAAACTGTTAAAAGCAATATTCATTATTAACATTGATATTGCAGTATCAGTTTGCTAGATCATCTTCCGTAGCAAGAGCTGGCCTTCTTTGAACACGTGGTGAGCTTTCTTTGCATCTTTTTTTTTTTAGGTTGGGTTTATTAATAATATTTTATTTATTTATTATTTTTCTTTTTTGTTGGTGATGCAGATTCAATATCGTGTGGCTAGCTTGCTTTTTTCTATTTTGTTTTTGCTGCTTCTGCACGTTGCAAGATCAATAGTCATTCAAACTTACTTTTGAACACTGATGAGTTGTCTCGAAATCTACTTGCTTGTTGGGTTTTTGCATTTGTGACCATAAACTTTGCTGGATTATGGGATTGTGGCTTGGTTTTGTATGCGGCTATTGATGAATAAGGCAATGTAATATCGGTAACGAGAGATTATTGTTGCGTTACTGTGCTGACAGTGAAAATATTGGTGTATTGTATATTATGTATTGAATATGAGAACAGGTTTTTAAGTGTGTAATAGGCAGTAATGCAGTTCAAGGGTGATAATAATTCACAAAGCGAGTGTAGATATTTGTTAAATCGGTTGAGCAATGTTCAACCAGGCATGAATGGTAATGGGAAAAATGGAGGAGACATTAAGTAAATTTAAATTTTGGTATAGTAGAGAATAATTGCGAGAGAATAAGAAGTGAAGTACATGGGTAGGTTAATGAGGAATCCAGCAAAGAATAATGGAGATGAACATGAAGAATATGGTATGTACAGACCAAACTTTGATACAAGAGAGAGAGAGATTGAAGAATTAAGGAGGGAATATCAAATTCCTGATGACATTACATTGAAGTTGTTGAGGGAGCATGAGATGTCTAGCAAATTGGGTGATGGAGAAACTATAGTTTATGTGGAGATGTTTAAACTTGGTTTTAGGTTGCCAATATAACTCTGTTTTACTCGAATGTTGGTGAGGATAGGTTTAAGTCCTGGTTAGCTTGACCTGAATGGCTAGAGGGTTTTAGGTGGTATGTGTGTTGTTTGGGCCGAACAGAATGTGAACAAGCCTTTTTTTCAAGGAGTTCATGCATTTATATTGTGTAATGAACATGGGGTCAACCATAAAGGATCATACTATTTTATGTCAAAATCAAAGGGTATAAAAATAGTACTTGACTTTCTAGGCTTATTGTCACCGGATGAGTATTTTGTGCCATAAACTCGTGCAGCACTTAGACAACACTTGCCTAAAGTTACTAAGTAAGCCTTTTTGCTTCTCGATAGCTAAGCCAAGAGGTTTTTCGAAAAGGCTAAAGAGAAGAGAGCTAGAGAACAATTGAGCTAAATGTAGAAATTGTATTGCTTGAGAGAAAGATTATAAGAGAGCTTATAGGAGTGCTTCGAGTGTTTGCTTAATGCTTGGATGCTTGGATACTTAAATGCCTAATGTCCACCCATATTTATAAGGAGGCTTGCCTAGCCCTAGAGAATTCTAGTGTATGTACAAGTGTGCTAGAGTTGTTAGAGAATTTGTGAAAGTTTTCAGAATCGGGCCAAGCTAGCACATCTTGGCTCATAGCTTTGGGCCATTCTTGGACTCAACTTGGACGACTCGCAACATCTTCCCCCATCTAAGCTCATGGTGTCCGCGTCGCGCTCTCGTGCTTAAACTTCTAAATGTACTCCGTAAATTGCCACAAATCTTTTTTATGTTCCCAAGTGGTTTCACTCTTAGGGAGGTCTTTTCACTTTGCCAAGTATTCATAGTATGCTGGCACGCCCCTCTTTCGGATTACTCGATTAACAATGATGTAATCCATATCTTTGTCGAATGTGGTAACAATAGCTGTTGAGGCATGCCTTGATTCTCCACGGCTTAGGTCTCCCACACCTTCGTGATAAGGCTTGAGAAGACTTACGTAGAAGACCAGATGGATCTTGAGTCTTAGCTGAAGTTCTAGTATATAAGAGATGTTGCCTACATGTCGGACAATTCGGAAGGGTCTCTCGTAACGGCTCACTAATCCTTTATGCACTTTTTATAGAGTTTTGAATTATTAGGGCAGGAGCTTGATCATGACTTAATTGCTTTTCTTGTACTAAACATGCCGTCTCTTTGTATCCGCCCACTTTTTCATTTTTTTTTCGTAACTTTGTGCCATTCATGAGCAAGCTTATGAGCTGCGGGGCTTTTTCCTCTGTAAGTCGAGTTTATGGCATTGGAAGTCATGGGTTGAAAATCCATAATAATTTCGAATGGGCACTTGCCGGTAGCCTCACTCCATTGGAAATTGTAAGAAAATTGGGCGACATCAAGCAACTTTGCCCAATCCGGCTAATGAACGCTCACATAGTACCTCAAGTACATTTCGAGGAGGCCACTGATGCGCTCAGTCTGACCATCCATTTGTGGATGAAAATTTATTGAAACTTGAGATCTGTCCCTAACATCTTGAAGAGCTCCGTCCCAAAGTTTCCAGTGAAGCGTGGGTCTCGGTCCCTTACATTTCTCCTTGGGACTCCCCAGAACTTCACTATATGCTTGATGAAGAGAGGGGTTGCTTCATCGGCTTTGCAATCTATTGGTATGGCAATGAAAGTTGCGTACTTGCTATATCGGTCGACCAAGACCATGATGTTGCCGTATTCTTCGGATTTAGGTAAGGCCGTAATGAAGTCCATCGAGACACTTTCCCACGGCCTTGATGCTAGGGGCAGGGGTTTTAACAATCCTGACGGTAGTTGGTAATCTATTTTGTCTTGCTAGCACATAAGACAAGTCCGCACATATGCCTCAATATCATCCCACATATTTGGCCAAAAGTATGAGACCTGGACTAGTGCAGTGGTGCACTCGATTTCTAGGTGACTAGCCCACTTAGAGTCGTGGCACTCCTTGATTACATCCTTGTGTAGATTTCCCCACCTAGGCACGAACAACCGATCTCCTTTGGTGAGGAGGATGCCTTCTTCTTACCAAAATCGCCTTATCTTTCTTTCGAGAACTTTCTCCAGCAAGTTCTTAGCCAATGAATCTTATTAGAGGCCTTCCTTGATGTGTGAGACAAGGTCGGACTTTGGTTGGCTCCTGTTAAGTATTGCCAATTCCGCCTTGTGGCTTAATAGATCTACAACAACATTGGCTTTGCCTGGTTTGTACTTGAGCTGATAGTCGAATTCTACAAGAAAGTCTTACTACCTTGCTTACTTCGAACTCGACATCTTTTGCATTTAAAAGTAGCTTGTTGTCACATTGTCTGTCATGATCGTGAAGTGTAAGTCGAGTAAGTAATGTCACCATACTCGCAAGCAATGGATGATTGCAATCATTTCCTTCTCTTGCACCGTGTAGCGTATTTTTGTATCATTTAGCTTCTAACTTTCAAAATTTATACGGCAGCTTTGTTGCATGAGGACTCCACTAATGGTGTATTCGGAGGCATCCGTTTGCACTTCGAAGGACTTCGTGTGATCTAGAAAAACTAAGATGAGCTCCTCCGAATGCCTTTGAATGCGTGCTGGCATTCCAGCATGCATTCCTTAAATCAATGCCATGTTCGATTTTTCTTAAGAAGGTCGGTCAAGGGTGCCGCCTTGACTTAGTAGCCTTTAATAAATCAGTGATAGTAATTCACCAATCTGAGATCATCGTAGGTGTAAGGCACTTTTGTGGGAGGCTTTCAATCAAGAATGGCTTTCACTTTCGAGTTTTCCATTATTAACTTTTCAGTCACTATTTTATGCCCAATGAACTCTACCTTATCTTGAGCAAATGAGCACTTCTCCATATTGAGGTAGACCTCAAAAGATTCGTACTTTGTTATGCATGCTATCTTCGGTTTGTCTCCCACGGCTATGCGAACTACGCAGAGCACAAGTCTAGTTTGGTTAAGTATCATGCTTTACCAAGTTGGTCGAAGAGATTCGCTATCAAGGAAATTGGATACTTGTTCTTAGTAGTGATTTTGTTGATCGCTCTATAGTCGATTCAAATCCATAGCGAGTAACGGGCAGACATAGCCTGCGTCTAGTAAATTCCTGAGCTGTTTGCGTAGCTCCTTGAGTTCGGGTGGCACCATGTAGTAGGGCGCCAAGGCTGGAGGTTTCAAACCTTGTTCTAACTCAATTTGATGATCCACATCTCGTCTAGGTGGGAGCTTTTTCAGAAGCTTTGGAGGTATCACGTCCTTGAACTCCTCGAGGACGGATTGTATTGTTAGTAGGATTTTGCTTGGAGCATTTACAGAATTTTCCCCCTCATTGAGCCCTCAGATGGATATTAGGAAGCCTGGATCCTTTTTGAAAGCCTTTTTGAATTACATGGCTGAAGCGTCTTCTCCTTAAACTTACCACGCTCTGTAGGAACCATGCTTGCCTTACCCCCGTTGATGATGCTTAGGCAGTTCGTGGCTGAAAGTAGGAAAGTATGGACTTGGTCGAAGAATTCCATGCCAAGGACAATCTTGAAGTCGTTCCATATCCTAAGTGAAACGTGCATGCCTTGAGCTGTAGGCTTGGCGGGTGAGTTCACCGCCTTCATTGTGCCTTATTCCTTAGTAGTTATAAGGCCTAGACACTTGGCCTCATTTTCGGATACAAAATTATGTATTACTCTCGTATCCAACAACGCATGAACGGTATGTCCATTTATCTTTGCGCTTACATACATAAGCTATTTCTTAGCCAATGCCGATTGTAGGTTGTTGAGTGCGCCAAGTCGTTGGAGAGAACCCATACTGGGTCGAGGTTCTTCTGGTATTGGAGTGGAGTTGCCTTTGAGTTGGGCAGAAAGTGCATTGAGAGACTTCTTCTCGGGGTAGTCGCGTATCCAGTGAGGGTCATTGCATATGAAGCATGGGCTTCATGGCTTTGGTGCCTCCTTCTTGCCTTCCGATTTTCCTTGCCTGCTTTTGCCACTCGGAGGCTTTTTCTGCCCCCAATCCTTTCGGTCTTTGTCCTTACGACTCTCTCTGCACATTCAGTGACTCCGATGTGGCAATGATGTCGTCAAGCGTTTGGATGTCTAGCCTATGGAGCTCCGTCTTAGTCCAATCCTTGAGGCATCTTAGAAGTAGAAGAGTGAGTCATTGTCGGACATGTAGCTGATCTCGAGTATAAGGGTAGTGAACTCATTGATATAATTACGGACGCTACTCATTTGCTTGAGGCGACGTAGGCGCACTTTCGCTTCTTTTTCTGCATTACTTGGGACAAATTACTTATGAAGTTCTTGCTTTATTTTTGCCCAAGTGTCGATGGTGCAGATACCTTTGCCCATCTCGCCATGCTTCCGACGTCATTATAGTTGTGCAGCGCCTCAGAGATATGTAGGTGCAGTGCCCACCTTTGATACCTCGTTTCGTACACCTATGGCATCAAAATATTGGTCTAGCCTAAATAAGAAGTTATCTACGATAGTGGCATTGCATGTGCCATAGTAGGTGTTTGGCTTTAATACATCAATACGTCGAGCATCACTCGTGCTTATGGCAGCTGTGCTAACGAAGAGTATGTGCTTGTGCCATACCCGAACTGACAGAAGTTTCTTTACTTCTTTGTGGACAGCATGCAGTTCATCTTGCACGAAACTGTAGAGTTTTAGTAACTATTTGTGAAATGCTTGAAATTTCTCTCGGAGGGTGTTGGCTTAGTCTTAGATGAGGGCCTTGGTTGCCACTATGAAGTCGGCATATTTACCCTCGAGATCGTTCACTCTTTTCTCGAAAACTTTCGAGGGTGTCATGAGCGGAAAAAATTGAAGATTCGAGCGTGCCAATGCGAGGCTCTAAAGCATCGATAGAAGTGGCCTTGGACTTGCTACTAGTCTTGGCCTGCCCATGAGTTTCATCGCGGCCCCTGCTTGGTTCTAGGGGTATCTCGACACCAAGAGTGCCCACTTGTATTGTGCTTGAAGTTGGAAGATTAGCCATTGCTCCGAAATGAACTGGATTGTGTGCGTACAAATTGTAGCTCTGATACCACTTGTCATAGGATGAGTGTTTTGATCTTCTCGATAGCTAAGTATGCCTTTAAGCTTCTCGATAGCTAAGCCAATGGGTTTTCTAAAAGTGCTAAAGAGAAGAGAGTTAGAGAGCAATTGAGTTAAATGCGGAAATTGTATTGCTCTTGAGAAAGATTATAAGAGAGCCTACAAGAGTGCTTTGAGTGCTTGCTCAATAATTAGATGCTTAAATGCCTAATGCGCACCTATATTTATAGGGAGACTTGCCTAGCTCTAGAGAATTATATGCCTAGAGAATTCTATACAAATGTGCAAAATTCTAGAGAATTCTTTGTATGTATAAGTGTGCTAGAGTTGCTAGAGAATTTTTGGAAGTTTCTAGAATCAGGTCAAGCTAGCACATCTTGGCTCATGACTTTGGGTCATTCTTGGGCTTAACTTGAGCGGCCCGTAACATTATGCAGTGGTTGGAAAAGTAAGTATTTTATAGTGGGTTGAAACTGGGGTAGGAATGTAGAGTTGACGAAAGATTGGTTTAAAGTTCTTGCTTATTTTAGTAGACCAAGTAAGGAAAATATTACTAAAGTTGAGGTCGGAATGAAATAAAAAACTAACACGTGTTTTGTTGTAGTGACCTGAAAGAAGAACTTGTGAGAAATTGAGTGCTAGAGTTGAGAGATGAGTGTTAAGCGCTAAGGATTAGAAGTTGTTGTTAGCACCTGAGATATTATTGAGCACCAGCCTTATTTTTAGTTTACCGTAAAATAAAAAGAAATAAAAAATAAAAGGTAAAATCTTTCTAAATGGTTTTCCCTCTTGTTTTATAAAAAGGTTCACTAGTTTTAACTTTTTTTCCCCTTTTGGTAAGAAAATATGTATATGGCTAAAGACACCCCTACAGAGATTGCAAAAGCCTTGAGAGAGGTGATATCATACAAGGAGGGCGAACCACATAACAAGAAACCACGACAGGTAACACATAAAAATAATGTAGATGATAAGAAAAAGAAGCAAGTTGCGGCTTCAGTTTGTAAAGCGCTACCTTCAAACAAATATGATTTAACCTGCGATTTGAATCCCTTGAGCATTTTACTACTCTTCTCTCTTTTATTATATTTAAGTGGGAAAACTGCTTGAAATTAATAACGTGATTGAGTCCAAATGAGAAAGGGTAGAGAGCTTGCTACCCATGATCAACTTAGCTGCTCGATCTGTGAGTCAAAATGTCGTTGACAATTTTTCCCATTTGTTGGCTGCGTATGCCCTTGAAGTGCTTACTCAAAACCAAATCGAGCTAGGTATTAGCTTTTAAATTTTTATTCTTTGATGTGTAATTCACAAATACCTTCATTTCACTCAAATATCTTCATTCTCAGTAATCTTTGCTTATGGCCACGCATGTTGAAATGTTCACAAAGTTATTTAAAGGCCATATGAAAATAGAAGAGCTCGAGCACACTTTGTTTGAAGCCAACCTCAATAATGAGAAGTTAACAAGTAAGTGGGATCGGCTTAAGTATGACCTGAATGCCCGTAATGAGGAAAATGTTCGCCTAGCAGAGGATTTGGTAATTGAAAGGCACTCCAATACAAGTAAATACTCTAAGACTTATGAGCTTTACCTTGAGTTAGAAAAACTCAAGTCTGATGTTGATTAGTGTGTTCGATTGGAGAAAAGGCAGCTGAAAGCCGAGGTCATTCAGACATGCATCGAATTATTCTAAAAGAAATACCCAAACATAGACTTTTGGTAGATGTTGACAGCTTGTGTGCGCAAAAGAGATAGCTAGGAAGAAATCTTTAGTTATGGGCCAAGAAGAACAAATACTATAGGGTGATAAAGTTAGGGTTGAGGATGAAACCTCCTTAATCGACAAGGTTGTTAAAGATCAAGAGGATATCGCCTAGATGAACTTAAGAAAATATAATACTTGCCTTTTATTATGAATTTGTGTAGCCTTTATTGAACTTTTAACTTGTTTTTGCACTTGGATAATTTTTATATAATCTGCATTCACCAAGCTAAAATGTTAATTTTAGACCGAACTAGGCTAACTTGTTGACCTTAGCTGTAGAGCTCACCAAACTAAAATGTTAACTATAGACAACTAAGCTAAATTGTCGACCTCAACTGTAGAGCTTACCAAGCTAAAATATTGACCGTGGATAACTAAGTTAAATTGCCAACCTTAATCATAGAGCTCACTAGGCTAAAATGTTGACTATAGATAAGTTAAATAGCCGACCTCAATTGTAGAGCTCACCAAGCTAAAATATTGATAATAGATAAGTTAAATTGTCGACCTCAACTGTAGAGCTCACCAAGCTAAAATATTGATCGTAGAAAATTAAGGAAAATCTTTGCCTTCAACAATATTGAAAATCTCAACTTAATAAGATTAAAACCTCGACAGAAATTAGGTTAACTAACGAGCTCAATAGTTATAAATTTCAGCCTTAATAAGGTTAAAATTTAAGTCCGAAATGTTGGTATCAGGCTAAGAATACTAACCTCAATAAGGTTGAAATTCAAAACAATGTTAACTGCTATGAGGCTAAAAGTATCGACACAGTTGCACAGTAATAAAGCTATGTCAACTTCAATGAGGTTAATGTTGACCTTGGTAGGGCGAGCAAAATAAAATTAATTGGACCTTAATAAGGTTAAGATGACCGCAAAATAACTAATTTCAATCTCAACAAGAGTAAATAAATGATATCAAATAAATTAGGTTGGACAACGATAAGATCAAGATTTGATAACCTTAATCTTAAGAAGATGAGAAAAAATTTAGTCACATTAGACTCAATAAGACAAATGTTGATCTCGATCTTAATAAAATTAGAAGAATTCACATAGAACATGGCATAAAGGTCAACTTTGATCATAAATAAGATCAGATAGTTATTCAGGTAGAACTTTAACAAGGCCTTAATGCTGACCTCGATCTCAAATAAGTTCGGATAAAATTATTCATGTAGGGCCTCAATAAAACAAATTTCGATCTCGATCTCGATCTTAATAAGATTAGAAGAATTCACATAAAACATCGATATGGCATAAAAGTTAACCTCGATCATAAATAAGATTGGATAAAATTATTCATACAAGACCTCAATAAGGCCTAAATGTTGACCTCGATCTCAAATAAGATTAGATAAAATTATTTACGTAAGACCTTAATAAGGCCTAAATATTGACCTCGATCTCAAATAAGATCAGGTAAAATTATTTACGTAGGACCTCAACAGGACAAAATGTTGACCTCGATTTTAAATAAGATCTGATAAAACTATTCACGTAGGACCTCAGCGAGGCCTAAATTGACTCGATCTCAAGTAAGATTGGATAAAATTATTAACGTAGGACTTTAACAAGGCCTAAATATCGACTTTGATCTCAAATAAAATCGGATAAAATGAGTAGATAAGTTGGGAAGCATTAGATTGCACTTCTGAATAACCTTATTGACATTGAAAATAATTAAGCTTATATGAATTGTGATGAGCAAGCAAACAAAAAACAAGACATAAATTAAAAAGAACACACAAATAAAGACATTAGTCCTGAGGTCTACCTACTGGTAGTATTTTTTCAATTGCTTTGTATTCCATACTTTACCGATAACCCTACCATTCGAGTTTCCCAACATATATGCACCATTGTTGAACGAGTGACACACTTTATAGGCACTTCTCAGTTTGACTAGAACTCCATCACTTGGCTTGTTGGTTGACTGATTTACTTTGCAGAGTACCAGATCCTTCTCTTTCCAGATCCCTCTCTTTAACTTATAGTAGCCTAATATTCTTATTATAGAAATTAGTCACTTTTTTCTTATAAATTGCTGATCGACCTCTTACTGCCTCCCTCTTCTCATCTAGTAAGTCTAGATCCTATAACATCTGCTCTTTGTTCGTTATCTCATTATAGTACTTTGTTCAATGTGATTCCATGCCAATTTTAATTGGAATTTACTGCCTCGTGACCAAAGGCAAGCGAGAATGGAGTTTTTCATGTCGAAGTCTTTATGGTCGTCCTATAAGTCCATAGCACTCTTGGGAGCTCATTCACCCAGGCTCCATTCTTCTCATCTAATCTTTTTTTCAATAATGAATTTATAGTTTTGTTTGTCACTTTTACCTGTCAGTTTGCTTTAGGGTGAGTTGGTGAATTGAGCTGAAGTTCTATGCCAAGTTAAGCATAATTTCTTGAAGATTTCATTGTTGAAATGGGTTTCATTATCAGTGATACTTACTTAGGTGTTGACCATATCAGTAAATCACATTTCTCTATAAAAAATTCCTTGATCATTTCTCAGTTATATTTAGAAGTAGTTGCACTTTAATTCACTTAGTAAAGTAATCAATGGCTACTACAACATATTTCATTTGGCCCCTCCCAATTGGCATAGGTCCAATAAGATCCACCCCTTATTGTGCAAATGGCCACGTGTTTGACATCACAATCATATTTTCTGTAGGTTGTTTTGTGATAATAATAAATTTATGATATTTATGACATCTCCAAATGAACTCTCGAGCATTTTCATGCATTATCGTCAAAAAATAAAATTGTCTTATTATTTTATGAGCTAAAGATCTACCTCCACCATGATCTCCACAAATTCCCTCATGCATTTATCTCATTACGTAGTTGGCATCAGTTGAACCCAAACACCTTAGTAAGGTAAAATGTAACCTCTCATGTAAAGTATACCCTCAATAACTGCGCAATGCGTTGCTCGACATCGTAGCCTTCTTGGCTTTGCTTTATCTTGAGGTTGCTCCCCAAACTCAATATAACTTATAATAGCCACCATCCGGCTCTTCTCATCTTCTACCATACAAACTTCCATATCGAGCTCAATTATACATGACTTTGAAACTAATTCCAAAAGCATTCCTCACGGAAACCTTGGACATTCTGTAGTTGCTAGTTTTGCTATATAGTCCGCTTGGTAATTCTCTCCCATCAATGCTTGTTCCATTGTAGCTTGATCAAAGCTACCCATAACTATTGTTCCTTACTCAAATATTTGGATATATTTTTATTTTTAGCTTGAAACGTCCTATTCAAGTGGTTCACTAGCAATTGTGAGTCGCTCTTTACCCTTAAATGTAATGCCCTTGCTAATTTTAGTCTTATAATAAGAGCCTCGTATTCTGCTTCGTTATTTATAGGTTGAAATTCAAACTTGAGAGCATATCATACTTTTTCTTAGTCTGGTAAAACTAGAACAGTTTCCTTCACTCGACCTTTCTGGGTTCGCAGTCTCATCTACATTAAGTTCCCACACATCATGTTTATTTTCTGCCCTCTTCATCCTATGTTCGATGTCTATCTCTTCACTCTCTTCATTATATTTATTGGTGAAGTCGACCAGAGCTTGCACCTTAATTATCAACCTTAGTTCTAACTAATTTCGAACTCGCTCAGCTCTGCTGACCATTTAACTAACCTTCCTAAAATGTTCGGTTTTTGTAAAATTTATCTCAAAGGTTAATTGGTGACAAGCACGATTTCGTAAGCTTAGAAATATGGCCTCAGCTTTCTCACCGCTACAACAAGGGCCAATGCCTATTTTTCTACAGTAAGATATCATACTTTCACCCCTATAAGAGATTTACTTGTGTAGTATACTGGACGTTGAACTCCACTATTTTCTTTTACCAGGACTAAACTAGTTGACTAACTTGAGACAGCCAAGTAGAGCAAGAGTATGTTACCCACTAGGAGCTTGGCAAGAGTCCACACATCAACTGAATATACTATTAGTTATTGAAATGATGCCTTACATTCATCTGACCACTTCAATCTTTTTCTATTCTTCATCAACTCAAAAAATGGATGGCATTTGTCTGACGCTTTAGAAATAAACTTGCCCAGCGCAACAACTTTTCTAGCTAAGCTCTAAATGTCCTTAAGATCCTTCGGTGACTTTATTTTAAGGATGATCTTAATTTTTTTTGGATTAGCTTCTATATCGCTTTGACTAACTACTAAGCCTTAATACTTCCCGACTATACTCCAAAAGTACACTTTTCTAGGTTCAAATTTATTTGATTTTCTCGTAGAACATAGAATGTCTCACGTAAATGCACTACATGGTCAACAGGCTCAATAGATTTGATTATCATATCATCCATATACACCTCCATCGTTTTACCAATCAAAGGCTTGAAAAATTTGTTTACCAACCTCTAATACATAGCACCTGCATTTTTTAATCCGAAGAGCATTACACGGTAATAATAAAACCCTTGGTTAGTTACAAAAGCTATTTTTTCTTTATCAGAAAATGACATACAAATTTGGTAGTAACATAAAAATGCATTCATAAAACTCATTAAGCTATAGCCTGCTGCTGAATCTACTAACTGATCAATCTTTGGGAGAAGAAAACTATCTTTGAGATAGCTTTATTGAGGCCGGTAAAGTCCACACATTGTCCATATTCCGTTCGCCTTTTTAACCATTGTTACATTCGAAATCTATTTCAAATAATTTACTTCCCTTATAAATCACATTTTTAGCAACTTATCTACCTCATCATGAATGGCCTTATACATTTCCTAGTTGAGTACCCTTATTTTTTGCTTCGTAGGTTTCTGATTTTTTATTTATAGCCAACCTGCGGCACATAATTTGAGGATCAATTCCTGGTATATCCCCATGACTCTATGTAAATATGTCATTGTACTCAACTAATAAATTATACAGCTTATTGGAAATCTCGTTCGTTATTTTTATTCCTACTCTTACCACTTTGCTCGGGTTGTCCTTATTCACTGATACTTCTTTCATCTCTTCATTAGGTTTCTACTGACACAACATATTCTTAACTTAAGGATCAAGACTTATTATCTGTATGGATTCTTTCTCAGCTGTCGCATAACAACTCTCAGCTATTTGTTACTGACCTCTCATTACTCCAATTCCACCTTGGACTCTAAATTTCATGCATTGCATATGGGTTGAGCTCACTGCTCCTGCTATCTTATTGAATAGTTTACCTAAAGTAACTTGATAAAAGCTAGGCTTATCAACCACCACCTACGTCATCGTCACTATTTTTTATGGAGGGTTGGACCCTATAGTTAATGGCAGATTAATTACCCCAAGGGGAATAAGCTTTGCTCCTCTAAACCTTTTTAAAGATGTTTGGATAGGATCAATCCTAAGGTTGCTTATTTGTAGACCATCAAAATTTTGCTTAAACAAAATTTCGACTGAGCTACCCCCATCTATGAGAGCCCGATTCAATTCATGCCATGCCAAGGTAACCTTCATTATAAGTGTATTTTCATGAGAATGAGTAACCGCTTCTTCATTTTCATTTGTAAGTATGATTGGCACTATTTGGACCCATTGTTTATTTGGTATTGGAACATTAAAATTTACCTCATAACTTTTTAAAGAGTATCTACTATAATTCTTCCTCGAACGATTCGAATCTCCTAATATAGTCGGCCTCCCGTGCTCATCATTACCACATTACCTTTGATGCCTCCTCATCTCCTATCTATTTCTTGGTTACTCACGTACTCTTTTAAATATTAATTTTGCACAAGCCACTCAATCAACTATTTCAAGTCTATGCATCTGCGATTCCATGTCCGGACACTTTATGAAACTTGCAATACTTGTAGTAAGCATTTCCACCTTGACCCCATATGATTGACTTTAGCGGGCTTAATAGCCTCTTATCTTTTATCGCAATAAATATTTTTGCTTTGCTTGTATTCAAAAGTGTAAATCTCCCACTCTGCTCTACTAAGTTTACCTTATGATCTGACCTCGATTCTCTCCAATTTACCTATGGTGGCAATTGGTCATACTCTCTTCCTTAATTCTCCCGTCGACTATTTGCATAACTATCTCCTTCTCTACCTCGAGCCATTAGAGAAACTTTCCTCTTTTTACAATTTTTTTCCCAATGTCGAGGTGGCCTATCTAGTCATCTATAATTGATCAAGCCTCTGTCAAACTAACGTCTGTTATTTGAGTTTTTCCTAGAGTTATACCCAAGGTTATCTCTTCATCCTCTTAGTTGCCTCATTCAAATTGAACCCATTGTTTACTCTTCCATTCTTTTTTTATTTCTTCTTATACTTCTTCAATTTTCATATCTAATTTTGGCTGATCATATGCCTCTTCATATGTTGTAATCCCCTTATTATATAAACTATACCACAACTAATTAATTCTCAACCATTTTTTTTTAATTATTCCAAAGCATTTGGCTTATCAAAAGCCCCAAATCAGTAACTTCTTTATAATACCTAATCACAAAGCTTCACAAACTTTCAAACTCTCATTGGACCAATTTTTATAACTTGCTTGTATCATGTTCAAGTATGCACGAACCTTTAAAATGCACAGAAAATAGCTCACACAACTCTTTAGAATTTTTAATGCTTCTTCTCTTTAATCTTCAGTACCACTCTCGTGCTTGTTCTTCCAAGGTTAAGGGAAAAACATGGCACCTTTGTAAATCATTCAAGCCTTGAATTCCAGTAATCTCATTAAACATCTCCACATGATGACTTAGGTTAGCTTATCTTCATACATCAAAGCTGGAACCACGTACTTAGGTGGCAAAGTCACTACATCACCTAAGGTATAAAAGGAGATTCATCGTCGAGAAGTAATATTCCTATTGCTTTCTTGCCCTCTACCATTGCCTCTAATACCTCCAAAGTCATTTGAAATTGGAGTATTCACCGCTCAAGCCCATTTGCTTACAGGGGCTTTCTTAGCTCTTCTCTCTCTTTTTTATGATCCAGGTCATCAATTTACCCCCGTAACTCATTCACATATTCTCCTGTGATTCTGTTTTGTTGTACCCTAATTTGAGGTAGTTCTATTCCACTTTGTCATTTACCATCAAGCTCTTCTCCCTCTTGAGCTTTATTACTCTCTGGATTACCACTCTGGAATCGAATCCCCCCTGCCTTGGGCATTACCTAACCATTTGATAATATCCTTAAATCTTGCCATTTGCCTCTTAATCTCTTCCCTATCTCTTATTCATTGTGGCATTCACCTCCTCTGCCATTTGTGCAAAGTTTTCTTATCTCCGTCGTCACTTTCTACTACCATTCTCATTGGCCTCCCTTTATTGAATCTTCAAATGCACGACCTTTCGCACTATTCTGTACAGATTATGCCAAGATGTTGATGTTGAAAAATGAATCCAATAGTTGAATTTATTTTTTTGGGATAACCGCACGAATCCAAGCTCAAATGTTAACTTGACTACAACGTTCTATGCCTACCAACCACAAAAGCACAGTTATGAGGTCTGGTGTAAACCCTTCGATGCTTAAGTCAGCTATTTTGTTTACAAGAAGAAAATAATAGAGAAAAGGGATTTGTGATAAGCTAAAACAAAAGAATTCCTAGGTAGTGGTACTTGTAATTTTGTAGAAGGTAGAAGAAACTTTAATTACTTGTAGTATTTTTAGTTAAATTTTCCAACCCTTTACCTAGTGCCCTCTTTACTTTAAATAGCCCTCTAGTTGTGGACGATTAATATGGTTTTAGCACACTCAATGGTAGTTACCTGAAGCATTTTATTATATGATAAAAGATGAGAATTGAGATAAGGTTACTAAGCATATACCAAAAATCTGTGTCATTTGTAAAAAAAAAAAAAAGAGTTGTTTATTGCTGAATATCTCCATGAAATAAATAGGTTTTGCTTCTACTCTTCAAAATATGTAATACTCTGAAGCATATTCTTTTCTGGAATTGTGTCAGTAAATTGATGTAGGTCAGTAATATTTTACTTTTTTGTGAAGTTGCTCAAACCATGCATGCAAATAGTAAACTGTTGGTGGAGATTCCTTCTGGAATTGTAGTATATACATTTGTGAAATAATTTCAGTGATGTTGTAGTATTATTGATAAGGATTGGGCCTTGCCCGCTGTTGTTGGAGATTCCTTCTGGAATTGTACAGCTTTTATTTGTTAAAATGCCGAGACAAGCTTATTGCCTGGCAAAAAACAAGAAGTGGGAGAAAGTTACAGAGCATATGCCAAATATTCATGTCACTTATATAAATGAGGCGAAAAACTTCACTGGCCAAAAGAAGATCAGTCAACTCTGTCTCATGAAGATTTTGAGGAATCTTTTGAAGAAGAGGACTGAAGTAAGGAGCTGTCATGAACATCTATGTCTAGTGATCAAAATTTGAATTATTTTCTTATTTTTAGTTTGATAGACAATTTAAATATATTAAAAAATATCACTAAAAAAATCCTTTTTCCCTGTAATTTATGTATGTTAAATAAATAAATAATTTCTTAATTGACCGATTAATTACGACTTATCTTCATATTAATAACATGAATAGATGGAGTACTTTTTATTGATACAAATTTTTTCTCAATTTGTAAGGGGGTAATTCTAACCAAGAGTGGCCGCCTTAGGATTGAGTTTCTCATTTGTGAGATTCGATGATGATGAATGTCTTATTCAGGCTAATCTTAATAGACTTTTGAATTTGTTCCTAGGAGTTCACTTCCTTAGAAGATGATGATTTCTTTATTAAAAAATAGTATAAAATCACAAGAAAAAAGTTAAAGGACCAGTTTTTTCGGCGTAAACTCTCTGACATTTAAGTCAACCACCAGAATTTAAGAATGATTTTAGAGAGAAAATATATAGAGAGAAAATCAGTATTTCCCTATTAAGTATATATATATTTTACCTTTTAGAGAGAATTTAAGGCATCTGTATAAGAGAACTTGATTTAACTTAATTTCTAGTTACTTGATGACAAGTGTCATTATTCTTGTAACATCTTACGACACTTGTCTTCTTATGCCCATGTTGATTAACACATGGATACGTAAGTTTGACTACAGATTGAATGAAGAAATGTCTTAATCTTAAGAGCTTAGGGCCTCATAATCTTTTGGGTTTTGAAGTTTTGCCACCTAGGCGGATTGTCTAAGTGGTTTGTTTTAGGATAAGATCATAGGACCTTGGGACATTTTAGGCTTTGAAGCCTTACCATCTATGAGGATTATCCTAAATAGTTTGTCTTAGGATATGATCCTAAGACCTTGAAACCTTGTGGGTCTCGGAGCCTTATAACCTAAGAGGATTATCCCAAGTAGTTTGTTTTAGGATAAGATACTAGAGTTTAAAACATTTTGGGCTTTGAAGTCTTGACGCTTATGAGATTTATCTTAAATAATTTGTCCACCACTTTATTAGTTTTATAGAGACTAAATTTATTTGGACTCTAATTGGGCGTATTCTATTTTTGGTCAAATATTTTCCTTGTAGTGGTTAATACATTGATGAGTCTATCGATTTTAACTAGATAATCAGGTTATTGTAGTATTACTGCAATTAATGTGAACAATGGTTATTATGAAAATATATGCTTACATGAATGGTTGATGTATGAGCTAGTGTAATCTTTCATTATATATCTAAGATTATAGTTTTAGAAATATTGTACTTGTATTATTGCAAGGAGTTGTCATCATTCATACTCAGTGTTTGACAATAAAAATTATGGCTATATGGCATCAGATTATAAAAAATATTTATAATCAAATTATTACTTAAACTAATTTACATTAATCTTCACTCAATTATTCATAATTAGAGAAAGAATATTGTGGCCAAGTGGTTGCCAATGTGGTTACTACTGGTATATGGTTAAATTATGTCTGTGGAATGGTGCACTAATTAATTTGTGAAGTAATTAATTTGTAGATTTTTTGTCTTTTGCAATATAACTTAGAAAAAAAAAAATTGTAACACATGCGTTAATGTAGTACATTATCTGATTATCAAGTTCAATTTTCTTTTATTTACATAACTGTACTTATTATTTTGGAAAATTTACAGAGGGGGCTGCCTTAAAGTTGCTGTAAGGTATAGCCCCTCACATGAATAGTGCTGACCGTGGGCCCCAAGTAAGATCCACGGTCGATTGTGAGGAAGTTGCACCTTCCAGCAACTATAAAGTAGGCAGTTCCCTACAATACATCTGATTCTGCACAACCTTTGTTGTATTGGGAGGAACAAAGTGCAAATATTTATGTACTTATGTGAAATTGAGCCAGTGCTAGGTAGTTAAATATGGAAATAGCTTCCGGTTAAGGGAAGTTAAATGATATTAGCCACATAACGCGGCAATAAGTCCTCTTAAGTTCGTTATAATGCCCAGAAAAATTGCAGATATTAAAAGTAACTCGTAAGCTCTGTTTGTGATGTGATTTCTCTTTGATTTTTGGTCCATTTTGTGAAAAAAAAAATTGCTTCTTTCATTAGATTTGTGTTTCCTCTGTAAAGATTTTTTAATTTCTATGTACAATTTATTAATAAATGCTATCAAATTTTCCTTCAAACTTAGAGCTTTGTGCCTATGCTTCTTGTGTTCATCATCTTACTGGTATCAGTTTTGTGTTTGGATCTTGATATTTAATCAAGATTAGGGTTTTCTTAGACAACCTTAATTTACATTTATTTTTTTTTCCATGACTATATGTCTTGGCATTACTCCAAAGTAGAGCACGAATCATAGTCACAAACAGATAGTGATAAATAGTTAGAAACAAGTTATAATTTTGATCTTATGATTATAAATAAGTGCTCTACGATAAAATAACTCAAATATAGTCGGATCCTTATTATTATTATTTTTTATCTAAGAAGTGAACTAAAAATAATAAAGTTGCTATTCTACAAATTAAATGAATGTTTTGAATTATGATTAATTAATTTTCAAACAATTACTTATTTAATTAAATTGCTCGATTATTTTTAAGGAGTTGTCAAATTATTTTAATCAAACATATATACACACACACACACTAACAATCATAAGTAATTGATTATTATTAATTAGAGAGTAGAATCCATGACACTCTATCAATTGGTCAATACCAAATATGCCCACAAACTTATTGTAACACACAAAAAGTCTATAATTGGGTTTTGGTATTGGGCAATTAAAACTTACTAATCTATGCTATTTTACTATTCATAGAAAATAATTATATTACCTTGCATTTATTAATAGTAATTAAAATAGTTAGAATTAGAATGAAATGAAATTATTATTATTATTAAATGGGATAAAAAGAAATTTATAATTTTTATTAAGGGAATAAATATCAATTTACTTTTCATTCCCCCATTTCTTATTCTCAATAACACCTTTCTCTTAGAAATGAGATTCTCATTCCATATTTCCAAAGTTGTGGGACTCAAATTTCATTCTCATTTCTCTTTTATTTTGAAAATAAACAAATTAACGAATCTCATTTCCTCATTCTCATTTTCAATTAATAAACATAGCATTAAAGTATTTAAATAACTGAAAAATAAGCAATATTATTACGTGTTTTTTCAGAAGGGTAATATTAAGTGTTAAATGGTAAAGAGTACATCCTTAACTTACATTCAAATAAAAAAGAAATTGTATGATTTTTTTTTTCACTCTGACAATTACAATTATATTATAACTATAATATAATTATACTATTTTAATCAAGACTACACTGATATATTTACAATTATACTATTTTTTAGACTTGTTTATACATTAATTCTCATAAAACCCTCTCGAATTTATATTCGAGTAACATCTACTCCACCCATATTTCATAAGAGAGAAGACTGTTTCTATTCAATTATATAATATAATTAAATAAAGAATTAAACCCCATAATACTTTTGTAAGGGTTAATTAACCCTATAATACTTTTGTGAGGGTTTCAATTACTACCCTCACAATTGTGAGGACAGTAGCCCTATATAAAAAAAGAGAGTTTAAGTGGCTCTACAGTTGGAGAATTGCAAATATTTGTGAATGGCGTAATTTTTTTGCTTGTCAAATTGAGGTAAGTTACTCAAGAAATGGTCTTGCTGAGGTCCACTCATTATAATAGATATGTTACTTAAACTGATTAAGGAAGCATAATACATAAATTTCGATCAAAGTGTTGAATAATTCTTGCATGAATTAAAGAGAAAGCTTGCTAGAAACTTCATTTTATTTATTTTTTAACAATGTTGAATCTCTTCGTAGTAAAAGCAATTTTCATTATTCAAACATCCTTTCCTTTCGTTTTATGATATTCAATGTCCCATAGTCCGTCATCCCTACCCCTGCCCCTTAAATGATCATATATATAGTCATGATCTTATCTGAAATTTTAAAGAATGGGAAGGTTTAGAAAAACTTTAAAGTTATTGGGTTTTAAAGGCTTAAAACTATTTTAAAGTTTTTCCGGACTTTCCTTTACTCCAAAATTCTAAATTAGAACAATATATATATATATGAAGAACGTGCGGGCTGATAATTGTTCAGTTCTAAACTCTGAACTTGGGCCCTAAGGTAGATCTATCTACATCGATCTGGTAGAATAACGCCAAGTACCCATAGATCTATGAAGTTTTATTAAAATTTGAGATTATCTTTCTATTTTGTTTACACATCCATCCTTCGGTCCTATTTCCCTACCGGTATCAGAGCCAAGAGGAGGATAGTGTTATATATTTTAGAGCGTCTAGGTTAGAGGTCTGTGTAAAGGTTGAACACTTGCAGGAGAGGTGAGTG
This sequence comes from Murraya koenigii, assembly GCA_025617385.1. Taxonomy (NCBI): domain Eukaryota; kingdom Viridiplantae; phylum Streptophyta; class Magnoliopsida; order Sapindales; family Rutaceae; genus Murraya; species Murraya koenigii. The sequence goes on from CM046817.1 coordinate 24,481,210, forward strand.
TTACCTACTTGGTGCTGCGATAGTTTTGGGTCGTAAGTCCCCATTGGTTGAAGGATAGTAAAATCAATTATTAGCCGTGGATTGTAGTCTTTCCTGTCTGTCTAAAACTTGACCATAGGTTTCTAAAATGGATTATCTACTCTGTAGAGCATCATCCTTTTCTAGCTCTTCCTCCAGAAGGACTAGTGATTCAAAGCATGTTGTGAATTCAGAAGAGTTTATAATTGAAGATTTTAATAAAGCTATTGATTGTTGGGAACTTCCAAAGGTTTCTAAAGAAATGATTTATAAAACTAAAATACTTGATTTTTTGAAAAATGATTATGTTATTAAAACTGAAGAGCGTGATATAACCCTTTCTAAGCCATTTGAGACAATCCAATTGTTTTCATAACAATCTTTAAAGAAGTTCAAAAAAAAGAATTTTAATTATGTTCATATTGGTTTAATCCAAGTCGGAATAAAGCCCCTGACTAAAGAAGGATTGGATACTTCAATCTTGGCTGTCCTCAGAGATGTGAGATTTCTCTCCTTTGATGATTCCTTGCTCAGTAGCATTAAATCAAGTCTGTATAAAGGACCCATTTAATTTAGCTGTTATCTAAATATAATAGTTTCATTTAAAGATAAGAATATTTTAAAAAGCATGATTCTTCAAATTAAAACACATAACTATCATATGGTTGAGGGATCAATCCCTGTTGCATTAATCTTTAAAATCTCATATAAAGCCATGCATTCTGCATTTAATGCACAACATAAATATCAGTCAAAAAGAGATGAGACTATTCTCATGCAAACTGATCTGTCTAAAGCCAATACTGTCATTCCTAAGCTCATCCAATAGAAAGATATCCATCTTCCAGAAGAATAGATTCTTGAAGGAGCCACTGAACCAGTGATTCCAAAACAACTTGAACCCAATACAGAGTTGCAAAATGTGACTCAGTATTCCGATGGTAAAGTCAAATTATCCTTTAGGAGATTTATATCCTCTAGATTCTCTGATAAGGATTCAAGCACTAGTATAAACTCTGTTGAAAGGAGATTTTCAAAGATACCTTCTGTAATAAACCTTCCTTTCCAACCTGTAAAGAGTCAACCTAGGTTTTCCACTTCTGATATACATAGTTCATCCATTCATTCTGTTAATTATACCACTAGTGTACATCATCCCATATACATTAGTAGGCAACAAGATGAATAACAGGAAGAGAAAAAACCTTCTCCTCCTACTTCTCCTTTATTCTATGCTGTTACAGAGAACAGACTAAATACTATCATAAAAGAATTTGAAGTTGATAAAGCCCTTCTTCATAATAATTTCTATTCTAATAATAATAAAGAAAAAAGGGTTTGGTTTTTCAAACATTTCCTAAACCAAAGAAAAAAGATCCAACAAATTTATTATGAGTTTGTAAATTTGCATAAAGTTCACATTCTCTTTTCGATTGGTTTGAGATGTATGCTTCTGATAGTCATATCGATCATCCATTCAAAGAATCAAATCCTATTGTTACCAGAAAGAAAATTCCTGAATGGACTCTTTCTGATAGTGATAGAACCATAGAAGCAGAACATCCACCCCTTAGGAGTATAACCATTGATCATGGTGAACCTCATATCCAAGTTAGAGCTTCACCATATAACATTCATAAGCCAAAAGATCTAGAGGTTGATTTAGATAGCATTATCCAGCAGAATAATTTCTGTAATGCTAATTTAAATACAATAGGAAAACAGTTGACTAGATTGGAAAATCAATTCCAAAAGTCAACTATAACTATTTCTCCTAATCCTTCATCTATTCCTTCTTCTTCTAAGCCAACAAGGTCTGATAATGAAAAAAAGTCTTAAAAAGCCTATTTTTAAGCCTTTCCAAGTTTCTAAGACTAGCTAAAAGCTAGTTCTAGAATCTAAATCAGATTTTGCTAAAGTCATTCGTGAACAACTTGATAGGATAGAAGTTTCTTCTTCTTCAAGTAAAGTTCAAATTGCTCCTGACAGTGCACAATCTAGTAAGATTGGTGTACTGGACTATGATCAGTCTTCTATTGCCTCTTTTGAAATAGAAGCATTCAAAGATGAACCTCTTCCTAAAGCTAATAAAATTCATTGGGAACTAGCTCTTCCCACAACCAGGTCTCCACTAGATTTGGCTATTGACAACAGACCAAGTGCATTAAACCAGTCTAGATTTAATGCATCTTTTGTCTATGAATGGAATATAGATGGAATGTCTGAATATAACATTCTTGGGTTGTTGCAACAAATGACCATGGCAGCCAATGCTTATAAAACACAATCGGGAACTTCTGACAAGGCTATTGCAGAAATACTGATTGCTGGATTTACTGGTCAACTAAAGGGTTGGTGGGATCATCTTCTCACCAAACAGCAACAATCTGATATTCTAAATGCAATTCAAATGGATGAAGAAGGAATTCTCATCTGTGATGAATTAAATAATCCAATTCAGAATGCAGTTGCTACCCTGATTTTAACAATTTCCCTTCATTTCATAGATGATCCTTCTCACCTAAGAGATAAAAATGCTGAGCTATTACATAACTTGAGATGCAAAAAGCTTAGTGATTTCCAAGATTACAAATCTACCTTCTTTACCAGACTCTTTCTAAAAGTTAATGCAAATCATGTCACTTGGAAAGAAAAATTTATTGCAGGGTTACCAACCCTCATAGGAGAAAAGGTTAGAAATTCAATTAAAGTCTTATATGATAATCAAATTCCTTATGACAACCTCACCTTTGGTGAACTTGTTAGTTTTGTCAATAAGGAAGGTTTAAAGATATGTCAAGACTTTAAACTTCAAAAGAGACTTAAATGAAAGCTTAGAAGATCTAAGCAAGAATTGGGCGGTTTTTGCAAACAATTCAATTATGATCCATTTAAAACCTCTACCTCTAAAGACTGTAATGATAGTGTTCTCCCAAACCTTACAAAAAACATTACAAGTCTAAAAGAGATAAAAAAATTTAAAAAAACTCTAGAGAACCTTATTATAAGAAGCCTTCAAGGCCTTATAAAAAGAAAAAATTCTCTAAAGATAAAGCCAACCTAAAACCTCCTTCAATTACAAAGAAGCTACTTACTTTAGATGTGGTAAAAAAGGCCATACTGCACAATATTGACCTTGATGAGCAAGTATTAGCAAATTTGGCTCCTTTGCTAATTGAGATATCCAGCTCTGAGTCTTTTATGACAGGAGACGGTGAGCCTCTACAGGTAGATGAACTAGTAGACTCTGATTCTGAATTGGAATATAGTAGTTCTACTAGTACTGATTCCTATTTAAAGAAAGTCAATATTTTGACTAAAGATCAAGAAACTTTTCTTGAATTAGTCAAACACATTGTTGATCCTACTTTTCAAAGAGAGTATTTGGATAAAATTCTAAAGACCTTAGAAGTCAAAGATAAAGCTAAAACCTCTAAAACCCTTATTCTTAAAAAGAACACCTATGATCTCACTGAAATCTTGGATAAAAAAAAAAACCAAGAAGTCAACTTCTAATATCCAAGATCTTCAAAGGGAGATCAATGACATTAAATCCGAAATAAAAGAGTTGAAAGAAAAACAGAAGAGTGATTCTGAAACAATTCAACTTCTTTTACAAAGAAAATTACAAGAGGATTCTGATAAAGAACCAGAATCTGATGATGGTAACAAAAATGATCAAAGCCTTGAAAATATTGAGTCTGTACCCGATGATTTTCTATTTGTTCTAAAGCAAATTACTACAAGAAAATATTTAATCAAAATTACCCTAATCTTTTCCAAAGACTTTGAAATTGACACCATTGCCCTTTTTGACACTGGTGCTGATTTGAATTGTATTAAAGAAGATATTGTCCCAAAATGTTTTCATAAGGAAACAAAAGAGAGACTTTCGGCGGCAAACAATTCAAAACTCAAAATCAAATCTAAAGTTGATGCCTCTGTTTATAATGGTGGTTTTAAATTCAAAACTTCATTCCTACTGACAAATGATATACAACATATTGTCATTTTAGGAATATCATTTATAAACCTTATTACTCTTTATACTGTCAATTATGATAGTCTATCATTTAAAGCCAAAAGTAGAGAACTTATTTTTCCTTTCATTGAAAAGCCTAAAACAAGGAATTTAAACATTATTAAAGCATGTTCTGTTTATCAGAACCATATTAGTACCCTTCTTAAAACAAAACAAAACAATTTAGTTTGTTTGAAAAGGGATTTAAATTTTCAAAGAATTGATAGACAACTTCAGAATAATTTTGTAAAACAAAAGATTTCTGATTTCAAAACCCTCATTGAAAATGAAATATGTGCTGATTTGCCAACTGCCTTCTGGAACAGAAAACAACATTTAGTAGATTTGCTATATAAACCTTCTTTTGATGAGAAAAATATTCTTACTAAAGCTCGTCCAATACAAATGAATATGGATTTAGAACAACATTGTAGGAATGAATTAAAGATTTGGAGTCTAAAGGACTTATTGTTAAGTCCAGGACTTACATTCTGCATTCATATTTTCAAAATTTGATATGAAATCTGGATTTTGGTAAATTCAAATCCATCCTAAAGATAGATATAAAACTGCATTCACTGTTTCATTCGGACAATATGAATGGACAGTTATGCCATTTGGGTTAAAAAATGCCCCCTTAGAATTCCAGAGGATTTTGAATGATATTTATAATCATTATTCTGAATTTTGCATAGTTTATATTGATGACGTGTTGGTTTTTTCTCACACAATTGATCAACATTTCAAACATTTAAAGACATTCTATTATGCCACCAAAAAAGCTGGACTTACTGTCTCAAGTTCCAAAATCTCTTTATTTTAAACTAGAGTCAGGTTCCTAGGACATTATATATCAAAAGAAACAATTATGCCTATAGAGAGATTCCTTACATTTGCTGACAAGTTTCCTGATAGGATTCTTGACAAAATCCAGTTACAAAGATTTCTTGGTAGCTTAAATTATGTGCTTGATTTCTGTCCTAATATAAATAGGATGTCTAAACTGTTGCATGATAGACTTAAAAAGACTCATGTTGCATGGACTGATGAACACACTAAAATTGTTAAATTAATAAAGAATTCTGTAAAGAATATACCATGCTTAGTTCTTGCTGATCCTGCATTACCTAAAATTATTGAAACTAATGCATCTGACATTGGTTATGGAGGAATTTTAAAGTAAAAGGATGACAATAAAGAACTTATCATACAATATGTTTATGCACATTGGAATAATTGTCAAAGAAATTATTCTACCATTAAAAAGGAAATTCTTTCCATTGTGTTGTGCATATCAAAATTCCAAAGTGATTTATTAAACCAAAAATTTTTACTTAGAATCGATTACAAAGCTGCAAAACATGTTTTAGAAAAAGATGTTCAAAACATTGCATCCAAACAAATTTTTGCACGATGGCAAGCTATTTTAAGTGTTTTTGATTTTGATATTGAGTTTATTAAAGGTGATACAAATTCTATTCCAGATTTTCTAACCAAAGAATTTTTGCAAAATAGATAATGCCGCCCAAGAAGAAAGATAAAGGTAAAGCCATTATTAAAGACATTGCACCTCTTACAACCCTTCCCCCTCATATAACCTCTAAAGAACCTTTTAATACCCCTCTAAAGACAAGCTACTATCTTCTGCCATGCCAATTAAATCATGGATTGATATGGTTGAAGAGTATGAAGCTCAATCTAAAGCCTCAGCATCTGATGAACAGGTAAAAGAATGGATGCAATCCATTTCTAAATCCCCTGAACTTATGATTGCTTTATAAAGTAAATCTAAAGCTCTTTCTCATTTCCCCGAGAAAGAAAATGTTACTTCTAAAGAAATAATAAAACCTACTTCTTCTAAAGAATTAGCTTCTGGTGGAAGTTCTTCCTCTCAAATTATTGTTTTCCAAGAGAAACTTTCACAAAAATCGGAGTGGTATAACAAAGTCCATCATCAAAATATTTTATCTATGGAAGATAGATTTTATCATACTGATCATTTTCAAGCTGTTTTAAAGATTTTCCCCAAAGGTTGGTTCTTTAAACCATGAGATTTCCAAAAAACCCAACCTTACTATCAAGCTATTCTTGAGTATACTGAGTCTGTCAAATTCAAACATTTCTTTCTCAGTGAAGCTCATTTTGAGCCGACCTATTCTACGGCCACAATTCTTAAAGTCTTGACTCCTAGACAATAGGGTCTTCAACTCCATAAAACCCAGGCTTTTCCCGTCAATTTTAAATTGAGCCCAAACCATTGCTTGTCTTTTTCCTACTGGGATTACCAAAAAGCCTAGTTTAATACATTTTTTATCCAAAACCCTAAAAAGACACACTCCTGGTTGTTTTTCTTCAATTCGAAGATAACCGTGCAAAGTCTTCCAAACTGGTTCCAACAGTGGTGGAACTATTTTGGTCCTAGCCCAGATATTCTGACAACCAATGATAAAAATTGCCTAACCTTTTTAAAGCTCATTATATCCCTTCTGAGTCTGAGAAGAGGTTTCCTCTTTTTCTCAACTTCTGTACAAATTTCTTTCTTTCGTGGGTCTGGATGTGGAATTTTCAATACCACACTCAGGACTCCCAGTTGGTTTTACAAAGACATTTCAAAATTAAGTAGTGGTCAAAATTTGATGAGCAGTCAAAACTCTCTGAGTCCACTGTTCGTATATGGATTTCTTCAAGAGGCCATTTGACTCCAAGCATTGAAGAATCTAAAGCCCAAAGCACTTTCTTGGTCCAAAGATCAAAAGCACAGTCCCTATTAGCCGCTACAAAGACTGAAGATGAGTATTTTAAAATTATGCAACAGTTGCTCACCTCAAGATCAGAAACTTCTGTTGCAAGCTCTTCTTCTTCGAGTTCTCCAAGTAATGAAGAGCCATTCATCTTTATTAGAGATAAAAATAAAGATATGTGTTTCGGTATCTTATCTCAGTTAAAGCATTAAAGTTTTGTAATTTACTTTATGTAAAAAAAAAAGAGTAATTTTCCAATTAAATGTATTTCGTATGTATTTTTATTTGAGATTGTAACATTATAATGCTACAGTTCTAGAAGTACCATTTGTATTTGTATTTATATGAATGTATTTCATTTGTATTTGTATTTGTAAAGCTTTTGTATTCTTCCATATAAAGCCACAGTGATTGTGATGCTACAGTTAAACTGCTACAGACGCGCTACAATATACAGTGCCACTACAGTTTAATTGCTACAGGACGCGCCACAGTGAATAGTGAACAGTTTAAAAATTTATGTATAAATTCTAGAGGAAGACTGTTGACTCCTCAGAATTTTAGAACTCTCTCTCTCTCTCTAATTCTCTCTCTCTCTGGAAAACAATGAACAGAAGAAATTGAGGAAATATTTCCTGTCTTCTGAGTTTTCCCTTCTCTTCTTGTAATCTTTAAAGCTTTAAGCTTTCATTTTAATTAAATGTAAGCATTTATTTTGTAATTTATTTTAAAGCAATTAAAGTCTGTAATTAATTTATTTTATGCACTTTATTTTATGCATTTTAATTTCTGCATTTTATTTATTTAATTTACAGTAATTTATTTAAAGTTTTTTTATTTATGCATGATCTGTAGACTGATCTTCTATATCAGATCTACCATACAAATTGTACATTCCTCTGAGGCATAGAGACCGGATCTCTCCCCTCAGTTGTATTCTCTTCTCCCCCCATCCAATCAAAGCACCAGATCTGAGATCCAGATCTTGGTACTGTCTATTAGGGGTGGGCAAATTCGGGTTCGGGTCGACCCGATCGGGTTTTGGGTAAATCGGGTTGGGAAAATTCAACCCGAACTCAACCCGAACATATAATCGGATCGGATCGGATCGGTCTGGATCGATTGTTTTATGTTTTGAGTTTTTTTTGAATTTTCGGATCGGATCGGGTTTGATCCGATCCGATCCGATCGGGTTGATAAAATTTAACCCGATCGGGTTACAAGTATCATCCGAACCCGATCCGAACCCAAAATTTTCGGATCGGTTCGGGTCGGATCGGATCGGGTCGGATTAAATGCCCACCCCTACTGTCTATGAGCCTTTGTGTTGCTTAGGTTTGATTTAAAGAATAAAATTGGTCTAAAGATAAAATCAACATTTAAAGATCTATAAAAGTATATAGGCTGGAAACTCGAACGTGCGGGCTGATAATTGTTTAGTTCTAAGCTCTGAACTTGGGCCCTAAGACAGATCTATCTGCATCGATCTGGTAGAACAACACCAAATACCCATAGATCTATAAAGTTTTATTAAAATTTGATATTATCTTTCTATTTTGTTTACACATTCATCCTTCGGTCCTATTTCCCTACTGGATATATATATATATATATATATATATATATACTTTTCTGTTTTTTGTAATTTCTGTGTTATTTTTAGATATTTATAATTGAATAAAAAATATATTTTTATACCTTTTATCTAAATAGAAAAATATCTTAACGAGAAGTAAATTTTATATAAAAAAATATCTCCATAAAATATACTTATTTCCTAAACTATAAAATCTAAATAAGGATGATAATTGTACCTGCAAACCTGTAAATCCGCTTAAACCCACCCATTGCGGGTAATTTTGCAGGTTGTAGGATAGTTTGGTATTAGAAATTGAAACCCGAACTAACTTGCGGGTGTGTTTAGTATTAACTAAATATCCGCTGGATACCTGCATGGATACTTGCCAAACCAGTAATTATTTTTTTAAATAACTTAATTTAATTTTAATTGTAAAAATAATTAAATCTAAAAATATGTAAACTAAATAAATATAAAGTGTTTTAAACTTTTTACACTTGTAGTGTGTGGAAGTCATAACTTAATGTATGAATTATTGTATGCTTATTATAATTTTATATAGACTATTATTCTTTAACTTAATGCATGGATTATTTTATTATTATAATTTATTCTTTGGATTAATATTTTTAATCTTAATTATTATTGTAGGAATCGTGATAGATAGGTGCAAATGATAGTAAATAAAATAAAAATTTTAACTTTTGGAGCTTGTGTTAAATAAGAAAATGAAACAATAATTGTTGTTTAACTTAAAGCATTAATTATTTGTGTTTTCTTTTGTGGATTTATGTATTTCATACTTAAGTTAGAGAATTTATGTTAGATTGATGTTGAAATTTAATTTTATATTTACATTAATTAAATTTAGAATTGAGTATGTTACGTGGAATTTTAAGTTATTAATATAAATTTACATATTGAATATTATAATTTTAAATGTGAAAACCCGTAAAAAATTCACTGGATACCATTAAGGGTTTGGTAATTATCAAAACCTGCAATGAGCGAGTTTTCTTAAAAAATTATAACCCATTTAAATTTTGTACGGGTCTGTGGGCGGTGTCCATTACCATCCTTATAGTTAAACCCCATTTTATATTTTGATTTACAAGAACATAAATATCAAATAATTATGTTTAAGATATTTTTTTTATTTATAAAAACAGACAAGATACCACTTATATTCATATATATATATAAATTATCATTCACATATTTATATTAGATTCATTTAGATTTTATACAAAATAATAATAATAAACGCTGCCTAAGTATTACAATTCTATATTGTTCGACTTGAAACATGATTATTAATACAAATTTATTAATACAATTCTATATATTAAATAAAAAAAAATGAAATGAAATTGTAACTACTTTTATCAATAAAAACCCACTTTTTTTGGAAGAATTTTCATAAAAATACAGATGATATTTGATTTGAATTTGAAATGTATACTTAATTAAGGAAACTAATAAGTAAGGAAAAAAAAAAAAACTAATAAGTAAGGAAACTCAAATCCTCATATAAATAAATAAAAAGAAAACACAAAGGACTATATATACATAGGCCAGGCTGGGCCGAGCCCACCGCAAGGACATAGCAACATAACCCTCCAATAATTGAGTAATTATCATAAACCTCCCTTGAGGTTTAGCATATTCTCATTTTAATAACTTGTATTTGTGTATTCACAGCTACATCCCTCTGACGTTAGTATATCATTTAGTATAAGTTGGGTTGGTGAGGGTAAGATGGTAATCTAACTCGTTTATAATAAAAAAATACAATCAAACTTAAAATATCACATTGGGTTCTGAAATTGGTTTGATATCCAATTGGTAAAAAACAAAAGCATTCTTTTAATTGACGGACATTATCACTTTAAAGAAAAAAAAGAAACAAAAATGGGCATCTCCTTGCTCCGTTCAAACTGAAGCTACCAAGAACAACACCAATGCTATTTTCTCTATGTCTGCTATGCTTTAATAGAAAAGAAAAAGGGTGCCATGATCGGGAGACCATGACAACGAACCCGAAGATTGCAACACAGGAGATGACTGAATTGCGACCACCAGGTGGAAGAATGCCGATCAGTGAGTTTTGTTGTCGACCCACAGGCAACCTCATTTTATTCGAGCCGCGAATAAGGAATGAAAATGGCTTGTTACAATGCATGTTAGTTTTATTAGATTGAATTAATCAATTTGTAAAATATGAGTAATGGGTCTAAATAATTTTTTAGGGAGCCTCTGTTGCTTCTATTTTTTTTTTTCGATCGATTGGCATTAGTTGTAGGTTAATGATTGCTGTAAATGCATATTCACTTGATTTTGATTGAAGATGGCTTCAGTCACATTATGCTACCTTGTGAATGATTGAAAATGAGTATGAAATTTTTTTAATTGTTTAAGCTACTGCCACTAATCGTTGAACAGGGATTCATGCTAGTTTTGTTAAATTACAGGTGTAATTGAGTATTGGAACTGCCACTTTCTACAATATTAATATGTTGAGGATACTTGATTTTGTGTTTTTCTTCTTTTTTTATCATGATATGTACATGTATTAGATTGAAAAAATGTCATTGTTGGCTGCATTCTCTTACACTTGAGCAGTGAGTTTAGTGGTTTTAATTATTCTCTGCTCTTTACTACTAGCTCTTTCTCTCTCTACACTTTTCTAGAGTTCCTTTCTATGTTCATATTTCTCTTCAATTCCCTTCAATCCATTCATTGACTCACTTGTTGATTTTGTATTTTGAAATATTTGTTTGGCGAGACAGAGTTTATTATTATATTTCTAATATGCAAAATGGTTTATTTCAGGATGGTACTTACTTGGATTATGATGATATAGAAGCACTGTTATGCAGCATGTAGCTACTGCTCGTTATTTTCATTGAAGAGAGGTGCAAAGATATCTTGGACTTGATGCTTCTCGAGTGGTTGATTATAGTTCAGCTGCAAATGCTTCTTTAATGCTGCCAACAGACACGAATTTACCAAATTTTTGTTATAGGTCATCTGACACTGATGTGTCAACTTTTATCATAAGATCAGTGACAACGCTTAACCTCCTTGATCTGATCCTAATATTACCAGAGGTAGCCCTTTTAAATCCAGGTATTTGTTCAAAATCAAAAGTCCAATTTTTTTCCATATTCCAGTTGATTTCAATTAGCATTTGGCTAGCAAAGCCTAAGAGATTATTGAAAGGATAAAGAAAACTAGAATTGGCTTGGAATGCTGAACTATTCTAGCAAAAGCGTTTTTAATGATGCAGTGAAATAATAGTCAGTTTGGGTGAAAATACGAATGATTTCTACCTACTCATATAAGCTTATTTGCATTCTATTTTCTCTAATTGTTGTTATGTAAATGTATTTTCGAAAAGCTTGTTGTTGTCCTCTTCTTTTCATAGGTGGAATTATCGTGCATATTTTTTTTTTGCCTTAGAAAGCTCTTACTTCCATTGCATAAGTGTTTATAATTACATTTAATACATTTATATTATTTATATATTTTTTTTATATTATTTAATGGGTCATTTTTTTAAAGTGTTTTCTTCAGACAGTCACCACCTGATAGTCTAAAGAGGTGAAACCCTTCTGAAATTCTCCTTTTCAAAGTCTGTAAAACTAAAATGGTCTACTGCTTTAGCCAAGTAGATTTTTTGTAACTTGGTTCCATTTGGAATTGGTAATATATGTTTTAACTTGTCAATCTAACTTGTGTTTTTTTCTTAATAGATACAAGGAATCAATATCAAAAGTTACTCGTAGTTTAAAGGAGAGACTGCTCTTTTGGAATATCTTAGTTAAGGAACTAAACAAAGAAGTTCAGCATGAGATAAGTGCAGGAATTTCTAGTGTTGTAAAAATTGTTAACTTATATAGCATGTTGATTTTAATAATAACAAACCACGAATTAAATTCATTAATTATGTATTGATAATAATGAAATGATCAATGTTTTCTTAAAGTTTTTATTTATAAAAGTTTTTCGTAACAAGTTGAATCTTTGACTAAATCGGCTTCTGCTTAAGCTAACTTGAAAACCGGTTACAAAAAATGTGCTTATTGAAACTAAATGATTTTCTGCATGAGCTAATCTGGAAATCAGTTACAAGAAATTGCTTACCAAAGACTTCCTTCTTAAGTTAAATTGGAAACCAGTTACAAAAAGTAAGTTCTCTGGACCCAAATAGCAGATTGAATATTCATAGACTGAAAATCAGAATATTCACAGACGAAAATCGGATTTTTAAAAAGTTAATTGGCAGATCTAATAGTAACATCAAACTAAAAGTTGGTTACCGCAAATTGAAAATCGATTATGAGTAAAAAGTTAACAACGGTTAGTTTTCTGCTCTAATTATAAAAGGACTTAATCATATTCAAATAAGAAGATGATTTAACAATTATTATTGAGCTGGCTATTGAGTATATAATCCTTCTTGAGTTTTAAACTTAGTATCATTTTATTAAATCACACTTTAGACTTTTATTTATAATTAAACATATTGTATGAGGGAAATATTTTGTAATCCTTATTGTAGAATTATAGTTGAATGATTGTAAGTGTTAGGAAATACTTGGATTAAAAGATTGAAGATAATCTCTTATTGTAAAGGTTGATTGATACCTTGAAAATCAATTAGAAGCGTTGTTGAAGTCTTGGAGGCAAATTTAGTGAAATTCTGAAGCTTAGCAAGCTTTAAGACATGGACGTAGACATGATTAGTTGATCTATATAAAAATCTTTGTATTTAATTTTCTTCTCCCTACACTTTTTATATTTTAAATTGCTTTATTTATATATTATAGGCTTGAATATTTACCGCCTCTTAAATTGCATAACTAGTAATAGGATGTCTGTTGTGGCGCCAAGAGATGTGACTATATTGAAAATACCAAATAAAACATGGCCCGCCCCCTTACCCAACAAAAACAAAAACAATAGAAGAAAGGGCAGTCCTTTGAGGCAAGATCTTGGCGTTAGATTTGTGCGAACAAATTATTTTTCACAACTTAAGGGTATTTTAGTCATTTTATCGAGCAAAAAACGATCAATTAAATGGTATACTAACATCAGGGGAGGTGGTTGATATACACGAATATAATCTATCAAATTGAGAATACTCCAAACTTCATGGGAGATTTGTGATAATTACCCTCCAATAATTCCTATCTTTTTCATCGTTCCCAAAACACCCTTCCATCCTTTTCCTACACTAGAAGTCATGAAGATAATTTAACCAAACGGTAAGGTTAATTATGCCATTCTAATTTGTGGTTTTCTTCCATCCTCATTTCCCACACATACGTACAACAAATTTTTCAGTACCTTATTCTCACTATTAAATGTTAAAATCTCTCTTTATTAAGCACACCAATCCTTGAATCTTGATGGCAGTAGTAGTTAAAGAAATGAGCTTTACAAAAAAAGATGAAGAAGAAGAAGAAGAGAAATGGATGATGCATTATTCATCAAAGAAATTAGGCTCGTTTTCTTTTGCTTTAAATACTGTTAGTGGGTGAAGGAGGTTTCTCGTTTTCTTTTGCTTTTATCTCAGAAATTTGGCTCTGCTTCGAACATCTGCACTTCTTCTGTTGATTCTTATGGTAATTCATTCACTTCTCTACTCTCTTTTTCTTCTCTTACATTTTTTTTTAGATTTTATTTTTATCATATGATCATGTGACAAAAATTACCCCGTTTATAAATCTTTATCCTCAATTTGATGTGTTAAGTTATCACTTAATTTGATGTGTAATCGTAAAGAAATGACCAATTTTACAGGAAAATAGTAAAATGACCAGGAAAATGTGTATAAAATGTCTCTGGCTTCTTTTTTTTTTTTTTAATTGATGATGGGAGGCCAAAATCATCCTGTTCACAAATAATTATCTTCAATTTGAAGTTTTTGACTTCAAAACTGGAACTATTAATTAAGAGTCAACATTAATTCAAAAGTTAAATATAACAGTCCTGGCCCTTCTTTATAAGGTGGTTATGATTTCAAGGTGACATCCATTCAGAGGTGAAGCTAGAAATTTTTTGTAAGCTGGGTTAAAAAAAAAATCTTAAAGTTCTTAAATCATACCTGAACATTAAATTAACTATTTCTGGGTTTAAAAAATATTTTGTGCATTAAGTTTATTTAATAAGAAATATTATCAATTTTAAAGCTGTGACTACACAACCCTATGTCTAAAATACTCCACAATTTGGCAACATTAGATGGTTCTAGTTTATTGACTTTTGGTAACTTGTAAATTATCTGAGGATGCTCATTCTATGGGGTATGATATCCCAACTTTTTGAGGGATCTGGGATTTGTATGATTCTTGCATTTATAGGATATTATTGTAATGTTTTTCTTTCAATGATTGATTACTTGTTTGGGAGGAATTTCAGAGTGAAGGAAAATGCAGAGTCCAATGGAAATGTGTGTCAATACATTTCGATCCAAGTGCAGAAGCATGACTGCTGGTACGAATGAATTTCCAGCCTGTGTAAAGTTTGATGGTAGCGGTTTGGGTTACTCTGTTATTGAATATCCTAGGTCCGACAGTTTCATACATCCTCAAACAAGCTTCACCAGAGATATGACTAACCATCCAGGATATAAGAGACTAGCTTTGATGAGTAACATCCAAAGGAAAAATGCTATGTTCCATAATGGCTGCTTCAATAGTTCCAACCAGACACTTGGAAGAGTTGGTGAAGATGTGGCTATCTTGTCCCCAAATCACTAATTCCATGTTAAAGATATATCTCAGAAGTACCTAGATTCCAAAGAGAAAAATGCTAGGAGTTATGTTAAAACAATGTTACCAGGTAGAACCTTAAACGGATATCTGTATCCTATGGATGAACGTCACTTTCATGGCACTTTGAGATCAGCACAACTGCCAGGGATAAAGTTGGGCTTTAGTTACCAGCTTTAAGGGAGAATAGGTGTATTTTGCTTTTGTGGAAACTTGAGCATCGCTCTGCCTTTAGTTGTGGATTCTAATTAAGCATAGGTTTCATAGTTCAGGTAGAAAGCATTGATCAGGGTCCACTTTTGTTTCTTTTAAGAATTAAGAATTTCAATTATCTGTTGGTGTGTTATGTGGTGTTACTAAACTATTTGCAAATCACTTGATCTGTTGCCAGTGTATAGAACTAAATTAGCTCAATAATGACATGTGACACCAGTACTTCCTTTCATTTTGATTGTTTTTGCTCAAATTGGCATCATAAATTGCCCTAGAATATTTGTAGGCACGGCCATTTTAACTTTTCACAGATTGAGAGCAGAAGGTATGTGCCTCATTTCTGGTATAATGTGCCTGAATCTTGAACACAGAACAGAGGTTGAGTGGATATTTTTGGCTAAATGGATATTTTCTGGAATAGTGTGCTGATGCTTTTTGAAGATAAATTCAGTTTCTGCGTACATTCGAGATTCCAAGAATCCAAGGTAAATGTCCCTTTTACTTCACGTACTTGTAAAGCTTCCAAATATTCAATTATTCTTACATTGTACAGTTGGAAGAATTAGAACAAGGGAGCAAAAAATACGTATGCTGATAGTTCTCATTCTCCATAATTTATTGTACCGGATGTTTTAAAGCATATCTAGCATTAATTTGTGAAGTAGAAATTTCAGGAAGCTAATAAACTTTGTGTGCACTGATTGCCTTTAGATCGTAAATACAGTTAATCTCCCCTTGGTTGAAGTAAATGATAGAAAATCGTATCTGAGTTTCATTTCAAATTCCAAAAGCAATCTTCCTTGTGAATAGTTAAGTAGAGAATCACATCCCCCACCCCCTTTTTTTTCAGGACTGGCTAACTCCTTTGATCATGAAACCATATCACAGCTATCTCAAAGACTCGAGTAATTCTATTCATATAGCGAAAATAGAGTTGAATTCTAGCTCCATCATTTTAATTGATTTATTATGATGCGTAATAACAAATGATGAGATGGTGTCGGATATGAAAATGGAAATTAGTTGTCAATGAGAAAATTAATTTCGCAAGAATGCAATTAGTCGCAGAACTCTCCTAGTCCTTGGAAGTAATTTAAAGGAAAGGTGCATCAATTTGTTTCTGTAGCATACTGTATGGTTAGAGAGTTTCGTGCTCTTAGTCTTCGGAGTTTTCTTATTCTTGATTCTATAGACCTGCAACCAACATATAAGAAGGTTTGGTTTTCTTTCCCTTTTTCTCAACTTTTTTTTCGATGCCTCTTTGGTTATAAATTATGTCTCAAAAGACAGTCTTTCTCTGGCGCTTCAGGAAGATAAAATAGAAATTGCAAAATGTTTTGATGACATTTTGTAACACCCCAAATTTACCCAAGAATCGCGGGGAAAATTTAGAATGAAACTTGGGTTTCATTAATTTTATTACTATTTCTAAAAGAAAATTAATATTTATTCGAAACATTACCTCCAAAATAATAAATATAACAAAAATCTTCCAAAATAAAATTCATCTCTAAGCAATAATTAAAGTAGGGGTGGGCAATTTCGGATTCGGATCGGATTTAATCGAATTTCGGATAATTCGGATTGAGGAAAAACCAATCCGATTTCAATCCGAACTTTAATCCGATCCGAATAATTCGGATCGGATATATATTTCGGATTTGGATTGGATCGGATGAATTCATAGTTCGGATTCGGATCATAATTTTGAATTCGGGTAGAATTCGGATTTGGGACTTTTTTGACAATTTTTTCAAAAAAATTATGAAATTTATAATTAATAAAAACACATGTAATGCAAACCATAAAAAAAACACAAGAAAACAAGCTCACAATTGAGTATCATCGCCATATATATTAAGTCTCCAAAATAAATATTACTAGTATAAAATTATAGAAACACAAAATAAAGTAATAAATATTACTTCAATCTTCAAGTAATAAACACTAAAATTGGCAAGGACATCTGGTATATGCTTAGTAACCTTCTCCCAATTCTCGTCTTTTGTCATGCAATAAACTTGTTTCACCATACGAGCAAATACAAGCAGCTTAAGGTTTTCAAGATGTTCAATTCCAATAGGAATCTCCATCAACAGCGGGCAAGGCCCAGTGTGCAGTTCTCTAATATCAGGCATCGCACCTTTCTCTATTATAACCGATTTCACAGCCTCGAAGTGATAGAGATACAACTTTTGGAGTTTTGGGAACCAACCTGCTTCAAAATGAAAAAGCTCGTAGTTGTACAGCCCTGCCAGTGAAAGATCCAATAAATTAGGCAAGGCTTGAAGGACTCTGATTGGATCCTCAGTCAATCCCGACAAGTCCAAACCCAATCTGATTACATTTTTAAGTTTAAAAATCCAATCCGGCAGTTTCTTCATACTCCCCTTCAAATAGAGACGCTGCAGATATTGAGGAGGACTACTCAAAGATTGCAAGTCAAGTATTTCTTCTCTGTTTGTCATTAGTACTAATAAACTCTCCAGGTTTTCCAAATTTGCAATCAAAGCACACAGATCCTTGCCGTTTCCATTTTGGGGCCTAATGGCCAACTTTCTTAACTGCCTCAGCTTCATAAACTCTTTTAGCACTTGAGAGTCAGCCTCTATAATAGACAACTTCTGCAGATCCTTTTGAAACCCAAAGCCCCGGTGTACTTTGGCTCCTGCTTCTGCTGCTATTGGAGAACCTGTGGTAAATTTGTAATGATACACCATTAGATAACGCAACTTTTTGAGATTCCTGATCTCCACTGGAAGTTCACTCACCAAAGTATTTTTTAAATTCAAAATCTCTAAACTGAGAAGATTTCCAATGGACTTGGGAATTATTTTTACTTTTGTATTTTTCACGCTCAAGTAGTGTAGATTGAATAAGTTTCCCACTCCTTCAGGAAAGTAATCTATAGGAGCATCTTCCAGATCTAGAACTTTCATGAGCTTGAAATTGGCAACACATGTATTCACGAAAGAGTCGGGCAGCTTATCTACATTGAAAAGAAAAACAGAACGGACCTTCGAGTCCTTGATGCTCTCCAAAGCACCATCATCAATACTTCTCTGTATCGTAATGCGCCGAATTTTACTGCAATGACTCGAGGCCCCTCCGTTCAGCACACGACCGAAGCCCAATTCTTCAGTTTTTCTGATGATGATCTCGTGCATAAGATCATGAACCTGGCAGATTCTGGCTCGTCCAGAAATATCTCTCTCTGTTACTTGAACCAAGCTTCTGTCAATGAGCTCATTCAAGTATTCTTCTGCAACTTGTTCAGATGTGGCGCTTTCGCTGTATTGGACAAAGCCCTCAGCTATCCACAAACGGATTAGTCTAGCACAGTTAATTTTAGAGCTATCTTGAAATACGCCAAAGTACAGAAGACGTGATTTGAGATGGAGAGGAAGATCATAATACCCTTCAGATAAAACTCTGTTGCAATCTTTTAGATGTGGATCACTTCCTAAGATTGAGCCCAACCTATCAGATAATTTCTTCCATTCAGATTCGACCCTGTTCTTGGTTGAAAGAAGTCCACCCACGGCCACAATAGCAAGAGGCAAACCTCCACATTTTGCAAGGATGTCCTGGGACAACTCCTTCAACTCTGAAGGACAAGAGCCTCCGGAGCTTGGTCCGATAGCCTTTCTACAAAAGAGCTTCCACGCCTCATTTGGCGGCAAAGTTTCAAGCTCATGGACATGAACAGAGGTCGATCGTTTGCAAAAATTAGCGACATTCCTGCGCCGTGTTGTGACAATTATCCTGCTGGATTTCTTGTTATCAAGTAAAGCATGCTCCACGTCTCCCCAAAAATCAATCTTCCAAACATCGTCGAACACAACCATGTAAGTCTTGTCCTTCAAGTGGTCCCTCAGCGTGGTGATCAGGTCCATCTCTTCCATGTTGAGGATCTCCACTGGAGTAGGCAGCCTTGCCAAACGGTGAAACTCCTTTATAATTGTCCTCAGCAACTCATTTTTGTTGTATTCCTTCCCAACGGTGACCCAAGCTCGGCAATTGAAGTGAGTTTTCAAACCTTCAATGTTAAAAAGTTTTCCGGCAAGAGTAGTCTTGCCTAGCCCTCCTTCACCCACCACAGCAACCACCGACCGTTCGGATTTTCCATTCACCAGCAAATCAATCAATTTATTTTTAATGGATTCGATGCCCACAACTTCATCATCTTCAACGAAAAAGGACCAAACTCGAGAGTCATGTGGGATAACATTTCTGGATCCACTGCTCGATCGTTCATCTATAGACCTGAATCGATAGCTTTCTCCCCGTCGCTTTATATCAGCAAGCACTGATTTGATATCTTGAATCTCAGTAGCAACTCCACGCCGCAGCTTAAGCTTCTCTATGAAACGACTGATTCGACGGAGAACACCAACGAGGCCACTCCCATGAGGGAGTTTTGCCACCATCAGTGTGTACTCATCAATGACATCTTCAATGCGATAAGCTTCATCCCTCAGTTGTTTCACCCATGTTCTGACACTTTCCTCGCCAACTCCTTCTATGTCTTCGACTGCTGCCCTTGCATCCGCGTCTTTGAGGAAAGACCTGAGACTCTCCAGTTCGCTTTTGATGCTTTGAAACACCTCCCAACAATCTGACTTCTTCGACAAGCAAAGGACCCAAGGTCTCTAGAGCAAAGTTCACCGCAGCCTCCGCCATATCACGCCAGCAGGTCTAATTTACAAAGCAGATGAGTGCTTTTGCATACTCTGTTTGATCGTTGCTTATGTTTGGAGGCATGTTTACCCGTGTACATTGGTTTAAGAATGCAGAATTTTTAATTTGCTTTATCACTTTTATTTTATTCTTTTCTTGATACTTACTATAGAATTAATTTTGACCTAAGCAACCTGGAAGTTATCGGCATTTGAGCTTTTTCAGTTTGTTTTAATATTTATTTTATTGCAAGTTGACTGCGCCCACATATAATCTTTTGCAAAATTGCTATCTTCAAATATTCTTGATAACGAATTTGCTTAATCAATATTTATAGTTACATTACCGCCAAAATTAGGAAGAAATGAGAAACTGTATGATCATGGTATCTTTTTTTAAAAAAAATAAAAAATGAAAAACTTGTTTGATGTCGCCGTTTTGCAATGTACTTGAATTATTTTGAAAACAAATCATTCTCATTCCTTCATAAAAGTAAAAAAACAACAAAAGTGTATTCTAACTTTTTTATTGAGTCCTACACTGCACGAAACGTGTAACACCCGCTGTTTTTGTTTTATTATATATATATATATATATATATTGTAGAATATAGTTCTTAGGATATTTATATTTAAGGGTGTTGTAATTTATTTTTTATCCTATCTACTAATTTATTAGATACCTTTTTAAGTAAGGAAAATAAATTTTTAATGGGTAAGGTTATTAAAAGGCTTGGCTCTATTAATACTCCTCTTTCGTACCTTTTTCAAAACCTTATAGGCTAATAAATAAATAAAAAGGAATACAACGGCAACACAAGAGTAAAATCACATTTTTGAATAAGAAGAGGGGACGATTTTAATTATGTTTCTCTTCTTCATTGAAGAAACTCTTAAGTTTTGATTTTGTTTTGAGGATAGGTAAGAATATATAATCCTTTGAACTTCTGATTTTATTTATAATTTTATCTGACCGATTGAATGATTGTGTGCGTATTATATTAATAAAAATGTGAAAGTATGATTACATATTGATTTATGATATTATTGAGTGGAAGTAGCGCTATTATGTTATTCTGAAAACTGTGAACAATATAGATTGAATGTCATACTACAACTATTGTTTCATTGAGTTTCATACATAAAATTTCATAGACTATTAAATTAGACATCTATATCTTTCTATCCATATATTTATTGTTCAAAAACTTGCTGTATATAAAGTGTAATGATTTTTCGAAGTTGAAACACTGATGCTGGAAAATTATGATTTTCAGCATCAATTCTCACTTCTATAATTTATTTTGTAACTCAAAAGAATTCTAAAAAATTTTGGGAATTTTTATTTACGTCTAGTTTCCATATATTTTTATTTATGTCTAGTTTCCATATATTTAAATTTTGGGAATCATAGCGTTCGGCTGCCGCAATCTTGGAAAATGTTTTCTAGAAATTCAAGGGTTGATATTGAAGCGAGTTTGGGTTACTTTTTCATCACTATATGCTTTATAAATTTTAATTTTGATTTCATATTGTCTTCTCTGAACATCAAAACTTTAATTACTATTTTTGGACATGTATAACTAAAGTTATGAATTTTTTAATTAGCAGTTCTCTGTTTATATCACCACTAGACAGTTTTGATGTTTTTGTAGGAAATTAGTTTTCAGAAATGTTTATGAACTCCTATTGATCTTGTTAAATTTTATATTGAATGCCAACATGTTCAATGTATCTTTTTGTGATTTTCTAACATATTTATAAGATGGTCGAGTATAATTTAGTGAATTGATCTACTTAATTTGAGTTAATTGTTTAAGGATTTTTGGGTTTTCATATCAAGGTCAAAATAGAATAAAATATTGAAAAGAATCTTGTCATGATAATTGTAGGCCAAGAGTGAGCTCGTGTGGCTGAAATTATTGTTGATTGCATTGAATCGAAGTAAGTGAATTTACGTATAATATTTATAATTAGTATATATGTAAATATTTATAAATAGAATAATGTTGTTCAAATGGATTGGCAATTTATGTTTTGAAATTAATTATAGTGTTTTCGTAAATTTGTTTTGAAAATAACTTTAAAATACTTGTTTTTCAATAAATTGTTTTTCTTAAAAATATTTGCAAATCTTTGTCAATTCAATGTCTTATAAGAGCATTTTATCGAAATGTTACTGAATGATGGATATTTAATGACTGAAAACTATATTTAAAATTTTGGCTCGTTGTCCATAATTACCGTTATTGATATTACTGAACAGTTAGCTATATTGTGCACATCCATTGATGGTAATTGTAGGGTGTGGTACCCTAATTGATCTACTGAGCAAGTCACTTAAGGTTACTTACTGAACTACTGACCGAGTCATCGAGGTTACATGTAACTTACTGAACTACTGGCCGAGTCACTAGGAGTACATGTGACACTATGTGATATGAGTAAAATTGATCGAATGAAAGGTTTTCCTGATAAATAATTTCTTAAGCAATTATTTACTGAAAATGGTTATTATGTCATGACTTAGTTGATTATAAGCTTTACGGTACGTATATATTAGATTATAAAGTGATTTATGATTTTTGATTTATATAACTTTATAATGATTTATATGTATTTTAAAGTTATTAGTAACCTTAAACATAAGCTTTCTTACCGAATTAGTAGCTCACCCGTCTCGGACATTTTGGGTTTAGAGAAGATGATTTATTAGCTAAAAACTTTGACATTATCTTGATGGATCATTTGTTGCTACTTTAATTTAGGGGTGGGCATCGGATCATATTTATCCGAATCCGAACTGATCCGATGTAATCCGAATTTGTTGAGATCGGGTTCGGATTTAACATTAAATCCGATCGGATATAAATTATGCAACCCGATCGGATTTGAATCAGATCAGTTCGGATTCGGATTAATCCGAACCATCCGATCGGATTTACACTTCCATTAATCTTAAATCAACAACAGCTATTCAATTCACTATTCAGAAAACCAAAA
Source organism: Murraya koenigii (assembly GCA_025617385.1). Classification (NCBI taxonomy): domain Eukaryota; kingdom Viridiplantae; phylum Streptophyta; class Magnoliopsida; order Sapindales; family Rutaceae; genus Murraya; species Murraya koenigii. The sequence goes on from CM046817.1 coordinate 24,504,243, forward strand.
TCGAAAAACCTAAGAGCTAAGACTAAGACCAACGATCCAGACATCCAAAGACTCACTAGCACCAAAGGCCACAACCAGCAACCACAAGCAGCAAGCCAGCAGCCACGATCTGCTCATTCCACAAGGCCACAACCAGTGAGCCACGAACCCAGCACCCAACCCAGCCGGCAGCCATTACCCAAGATCAATGCACCAACCTCAGTGACAGCCGCATCCACTACCCACGGACCGATTTCAGTCATCGTCCACCGAACGAACCTAGCTGGCGACCACTCAGCGATCGAAGCAAGCCAGCGAACCACGATCCGCTCATTCCACAAGGCCACAACCGGTGAGCCATGAGCGAACGCACCCAACCCAGCAGCGGCTATTACCCAAGACCAACACACCCAACCCCGAATGCGGCGCATCCACTACCCACGGACCCATTTCGACCATCGTCCACCGAACGAACCCGGCCAGCGACCACTCGGCGATCGGCAGCAAGCCGGCAACCACGATCCGCTCATTCCACAAGGCCACAACCAGGTGAGCCACGAACGAACGCACCCAACCCAGTAGCGACCATTACCCAAGACCAGCGCACCCAACCCCGGTACGGCAGCATCCACTACCCACGGAACCATTTCGACCAGCGACTACCGAACAAACCCAACCAGGTGACCACTCGAGATCAGCAGCAACCATCCAAGACCGTCAACCCGTGAGGCCGTGACCCACAAGGCCACAACCAGTTGATAATTTGTTCATGGTAATTTGGCGTATGAGAAAGGCAATTATTCATTTATTTGTGTGTGTTTTCTGAGATATTGCTTGATGTTGTTGGAATTTTATTTTCGTACTAGTTAGTTGAAATAAACTGAGCAGTGCACTCCATCAAAACAATTCTTGAGCTTGTTGTTACTTTTAACTTGATTTTTTTTGTATAGAATGAATGAAATGTTTGCAACTGTCAATGTAAAATGTGATATGGTATAATGGCATTGTTTGCTTTAGAAAATTAATTTAATTATTCCAATAAATTTTTGATTCAATTTGGCTCCATAAATTTTGTAAAATTTATTTGATATGATCATACTATTTACTGTTTTATTTTAATTGCATTACAAATAATTGCATTACAAATTTTAACTAACATAAATATATTTTATAATTTTAATAGCTATAACACACATTGAATACATTAGGAATATATAATATACCCCTAAGTTTTATTTAACAAAAGCCATATTTAACTTTTAGTTAAAAATCATAAATAAAGCAATGATAATTGATATAGTTTTTGTATTTTCAGATGACTGGGCATTCAAGATCAAGTTCCAATGATGATGATGAAGTTCAAAGTGTACAAGTACTCACAGAAGAAGGAAAAAGTAATACAAAGCGGAAGAAACCAACTCAGAGACGATCGATGAAGAAAAGATCTGAGACATGGAATCATTTCACTTTGCTTGAGGACAACCAACATAAAGCAAAGTGCAACTACTGTGGCAAGGTATATCAATGCCATTCAAAGTATGATGGAATTAGCAATATGAGAACTTATTTAAAAGTATGTGAAGCACACTTAAAAGCAAAGCAAGAGCAAGATGAAAGACAGCAGAAGTTGGCAGCTGAAAGTGGTGAAGGAAATGCAAGTAATCTGGTTTTACCTAAAGGATGGCGTCAAGACGTTTGTAGAATGGCAGACACTAAAATGATTATTTTGGGTGAGTTGCCACTCAATTTTGTAGATAATAAAGGGTTTAGGCGTTTCTGTAGTGTAGCTGTTCCTTAGTTTATTATGTCATCTCGAAGAACTATTAGTAGGGATGTTATGGAATTATTTTTGGAAGAAAAGAGAATTTTGAAGAGTTTGATATGTAAGAATAAGCAGAGAGTGTCTCTTATAACAAACATATGGACTTTAGTTCAGAATATGAGTTACATGGTGATCACAGCTCATTTTATTGATAGCGACTGGTGTTTGCATAGGAAGATTATTAGTTTCAGTGCAGTTGAAGACCATAAAGGGAGAACGATTGGTAAAAGAAATTGAGGCTTGTTTGCTTGAATGGGGAATAGAGAGAGTGTGTGCAATAACTGTTGATAATGCATCAGGCAATGATGTTGCTATTGATTATGTGAAGAATCAAATGCTTATGTGGAAGAATGCTGATGCACTTGTGTTGGCGGGTGAATACATGCATGTGCGTTGTTGTGCACATATCTTAAATCTAGTTGTCACTGGAGAGTTAAAAGAGTTACATGCATCGATTGCTGGTATTCGAATCGTTGTAAGTATGTGAGATCATCCACTTGAGGTTGAAAGCATTTAAGCGATGTGTGGAGCACGTGAAATGCCCTAATGGAATTGTAGTTTTGGATTGTATTACCAGGTGGAATTCCACCTATTTGATGTTGATGACTGCTTTAAAGTTTCAGGCAGCATTTGAGAGGATGGCAGAAGTAAATAAACCTTATGAAGCATACTTTAAAGAGGAAGAAAATGGAAAGAAAAGGGTGGGGCCACTTGGGCCTGAGGATTGGGAAAGTGCTGAACGAATTGTTCGGTTTTTAAAGATCTTTTATGATGCTACATTGACTTTTTCAGTCTCTTTGAGTGTAACTTCTAATCTTTGTTACGACACAATTGATTTGATTGAGAATTCATTGGGTGCATTAGAAAAAAGCAAAGATGTTTATGTGAATTTGATAGCGGCTAATATGAGGCAAAAATATGACAAATATTGGGAGTGCACGGAAAAAATTAACAAAATCTTAATTGTTGCCTCTATACTTGATCCACGCTGCAAAATGGATTTTACAAAACATACTTTTGGTATTATTTTTTCCGATGGCATTGCAAAGATTGAAGAAATGGTTGCCGTGATGAAAGGCTTATTGAATGCACTTTTTGATGCATATAGTGGATGGAACTCCTCATCACTATTGCATAGTGAGAGTTTTCCTAGTCGTAGTGGTAGCGGTGGTGGTGGTGGTGGTGGTGGTGGTTCTAGTTCTTCTCTACGTCTTGTAGATGACACAGACCGGCAACAAGGGTATATAATGGAACATGGTGATGACACCCTACGAGTTGCTCGCCCTTTCTTTGGATATGCTAAGAAAGTTTCCATTCAGAATGAGGGCAAGCTTGTGTCAACCGAGGTCGAAAGATACTTACTTGACCCGATTGAAGATCCTAGTAATGATAAACTTAATGTTTTGCTATGATGGAAAGTGAATGGGTCAAAGTATCCAATATTGGAGAAAATAGCAAGAGATATCTTTGCAATTCCGGTATCTACTGTTGCATCTGAGTCCGCCTTTAGCACCGGGGGTCGTATTATTGATGAATATAGGAATTCTTTGACTCCTACTATGATTGAAGCATTGATTTGTACTGAAAATTGGTTGCAATCTAAATTTTTTGCCACTCCCGTCTACGATCTTAATCAAGAGTTGAAAGATCATGTATATCAAATAGAGTTACAAGAAGGTAGCATTTCTTTATATATATATATATATTATGTTTTATATATAATATATTTTAAATTTATTATAATAAATTTAAAATATTACTCATGTACTAATTTTAAGTTTTTTTTAAAGATCTTATATTAGGAAAGTTGAAGTTGATAGTTGGAGACTTGGAGTCTTGGAAAGAAAGAGTTAAGGAGTAAGGACTTATCAAAATGTATATTGTAAGTTTAATTGGGTGATGTTGTACTTTAGTTTGAAGTGGATATATATTAATTCTTATTTCCTAAATGTTGTTGGATGATAATTTTTATTTTCGTTTATTTTGTTGTTGGATAATAATATTTATTTTGTGATGTTTATTTGGAGACTTGGAGTTGGAGTAATGTTTATTTTGTGTGGTTTATTTAGAGACTTCATTTGAAGACTTGGATGGAGATGGAGTAATGTTTAGTTTGTGTTGTTTATTTGGATTTTGGAGACTTGGAGATTGAAGTAATGTTTAGTACTTTATTTTGTGTTTATTTCCTTAATATTGTTGGATGATAATTTTTTATTTTCATTTATGTTATTGTTGGATGATAATTTTTAGTTTAGTTTATTTTGTTGTTGGATGATAATATTACAATTTTGTGTTGTTTATTTGGAGACTTGGAGTTAGATTAATGTTTATTTTGTGTGGTTTATTTAGAGAATTTATTTGAAGATTTGGAGAGTAAGACTTGTTTTGTTATCGAAAAGAAGATCTGTTATCTCTCTCTCCTGAAGATTTAGGTTGCTGAAGAAGACGAGTAGTCATTGACATCCATGAAATAAGCAAACAGGTCTGCCCCTCCCCTAAATATTTAAATTATGAAAAGGTGTGATCTTTTGTTTAATTAATACATCAGTTTCCTCTGTCCAGCGCAGCGATTACAATTTGAATTATTTTCTAATTACTTTTCTAAGAATTATTTTCTTATTTTTAATTAAAAATCACCAAAAAAATCATTTTTTGAGTATGTTAAATAAAAAAATAATTTAGGTCGGTCAGTAAATCTTTTTCTAGTCAAGTATACTAGTTAGAATCATATAATGATTAGGTGTTAGTGATTCTATATTAATTTCCCTTATATTTTTTGTTACCGTGAACAGATGGAGTACATTTATCTTTCTACAGTGAATAAATACATCGATGAGTTCATCGATCGTATACTGTTAATATGCTTTGAGTTTGAGTGATTATTTTCAGCGTGTTTATGTAATACATGCTTATGTGAGTGGTTACTGCTGTGAGTGTGTGTGTGTTTTCTTTTATATATCTAAGATATGATTATAATTTTGGAAATGTTGTAGTACTACTGCAAGGAGTTGTCATCATATCATATTCAGTGTTTAATAATAAAAACTGTGTGCCAATGTGGTCATCGTTGGACATGGTTAATTTGTGTGGAATGAAGCATCTGCCTTATTTTTATTTTGTAGCTTGTAGCTTGTTATCTTCTTCATTAAAAAAATTGCATCACATGCATGCAGTGTCATATTATCAAGTTTAATTTCCTCTTCATTTGTATAATTGTGGTTATTATTTTTGGGATATTCATCCGGCTATTTCCTCTTCATTTCAGTGGACTTATTTATTTTATTTCAGAAGTGAACTGGAAATTTCTCTGAAATCGTTATTAAATAACAGTTATCAAATACATAATCACTTATTTTTAAAAAAATTACTCATTTATATTTGAATTGTCATATTTTTTTTAATTAAACATTTATAGTCGATTTGGATTGCCTTTTTGAACTCAATACGCTAACAATTATCAAATATAATTTGAGAATAAAATACATCAATATCTATCAATCATTGAATCCCAAATGTGCAATAAGACTTATTGTAACAAAAAAAAAAATTCTGTAATTGGGCTTTGGGATCGGGCAATTAAAACTTACTAAGAAATTGTTTGTTGAATGTCTTAAGTATAAAATTTTGTTAATTATAGATTTTTTAAAAAATATTTATTTATTTATTTTTTATAATTTATGTCTAATTTTAAGATGTAAAGTAAATTTTTATGATTTTTATTTAAATAAAAAAGTCTGAATGATAAGTAAATATTATATTATAAAAATATCTCTGTAAAATAGCTTATGTTTTAAACTATAAAATCTAATTAATTTTTTTATTTTAAAAGGATATAAATAATAAATAATTAAATTTAAGATTTTTTTATTATAAAAATAAATAAGATGTCACTTATTTTCAGAATAAATATTTCATTCAAATTTTTGTATTCAAACTTATTAAAACTTTAAAAAAAATTAGATTTATTTAAATTTTAAATAAAAAAATAAATGATACCTTAGCGTTTTACTATTCTTAAAAAACAAAAATATTAAAGTATTTGAATGACTTAAAAATAAGTGATCGTATTAAGTGATAAATAGTTAAGTATACACTTCTAACTTACATCCAGACAAAAAAGGAAACTGTATAAAAAAGAAAGTGTTGGTGGCCCTACAATTGAAAAATTGCATGTGTTTTTGACTGAATTAGCTTTTTCGTGTTAAGTTGCTCAAGACATGGTCCCGTTAATTAAACTGATAAAGGAAGCATGAAACATGAATTTGATCAAAGTGTTAAATAGTTTTGCATGAATTAAAGAGAAATATTGCTAGAAATTTCATTTTATTTATTTTTTATGCCATTGATAAATGAAAGTTATTAACAATGTCGAGACTCTATTTAGTATTGAGGTGTTTTAACTTTAAGGTTATAATTACTGTAAAAAATATATAATTATAAAATAAATATTAATAGTATATAATAAATATAATTTTTATAAAATTAATAAAGATATAATATATTTTTATTACACAAAGTGTACAATTAAATTAACTTAACTTTTAAATTACAACAAATAATATTTATTGAATATTTTAATATTATATCTTTTAAATTACAATTATACAATCTCAATCTAAATAAAATTGAATCTCTTTGCAGTAAAAGTACATTTCATTACTTAGATATATTTTTCTTTAGCTTATAATATTTAATGGCATGGTTCATGGTACCTGGCTCCTCCTACCCTGCCCTTTTGCCCTTTACAATTGTTTAAGAAACTTGTGGCCATAAATGATCATATATATATATATATATATATATATATATATACACACCTTATATACCATTATCTCATACTCACATATTCTTATCAAGTATCATAATGTATATTATTAGACATAAAACATGATTTTTGATTCAGATTGAAGAATAAAGATAAGAGTCCAGGTAACTTTTGTAAGAAAAAAAATTTTTAAAAAATAACCATTAAAAGAAATTGTAACCGGCTAACCGCTACTCATCAATAAAAACCCATTTTAGTTGGAAGCATTTCCGTAAAAAAATAGATGGTATTTGATTTGAATTTGAAATATAAACTTTATTGAGGAAACTAATAAATAAGGAAACACAAATCCTCAAATAAATAAATGAAAAGGACCACGTATACATAAGCCGGGCTGAGCCCGTCGACATGACAACATAACCATCCAATAATTTCAATTTTTTATCATCGTTCCCAAAACACCCTTCCAAAATTTTCCTGCATTAAAAATTCAAAACGAAGTTTATTAATTTAATCAAACAGTAAGGTTAATTATGTCCTTGTACATTTGTGGGTCAAATCAGATCATTTCCCATACAAATTTTACAACAAAATGTTCAGTAGCCTAATCTTACTGTTTCGTATTAAACTCTCTCTGTATTAAACACACCGAACCTTGAATCTCGATGGCGATAGTAATATAATCAATTTTACAGAAAAGGAAAAATAAAAATTTGTAAAATTACTAGGAAAATTATTAAAAATTATTATTATCTGTTGACGTATCTTGTTTATTTGTAAGTTAATATCAACTGCATGTGGATGAATTAGAAACTGTGATTCAGAAATTCAAGGAGGCAAAGTCAAACTTGGGCACTCTAAAGAAGCTGGGAGCATCCCTTATCCATGGAACTGATGCAACTGAAATGATGCGTCATCCTGAATTGAAAGAGCGGAGTTTTGATAGAATCGTCTTCAACTTCCCCCATGCTGGCTTTTATGGAAAGGACGACAACAATCAACTTATTCAGTGAGCTGCTTTAAAATACAGTTCCTTGTAGAAATTTTCTGTTTCTACTGAATTGCTTATTAATTTGAAACTTTCATTTCTTTTGCAATGATCCGGCTATTCATTGTCTTTGTTTGATGTTAATATAGGGATTAACAACTGATGCTTTATGGATAGGATTTAAACTTAATTGAAAAATAGAGTTTCCAGAGGGGAATTGATAAATTGGTGATGAAGAAATTACAGTCTCATTTAGATTTAGATACAAGTTGAAGGTGAAAACCACCCACTTTGATTTTAAAAAAAGGAGTGAACTGACATAATAAAGTGATCCGTTTTGCTTAAAAATTTCAATACGTAGTAGTCTAGAGTTCCCTGTGATATTTTTTGAAAATCACTAATTCTTTAAATGTCTTGTATACCTGTTAGATGATCTTTCTTCTGGTAATCGCAGAATGCATACGAGTCTTGTGGAAGGTTTCTTCGGAAATGCAAGTGGAATACTAAGGCCTGGTGGTGAAGTTCATGTAACCCACTAAACACTGTTTGTCATTAATGTACCGTGTCAACTTTAAAAAAGAAGACTACCATGGTTACAACAACAAAAGAGGAGTTGGTTTGAAATGTGATGAGCCCTTCCCCCTGGGAGAGTGCAGTACCTTCAATTTGGACTCTATCATGCTCGCAAGAGGGCCAGAGTAATGAGTTATGGTGGATTTGCTAACAAAAGACCTCAGCCTCTTCAAGAGAATCCGATCCAAGTGCAGAAGCATGAAACTCCATTTGACTCGAGATATCCTAATGCAAAGTCAGCCCCTGGTATGAATGAATTTCCAACCTGTGCCAAGTTTGATGGTAACTGTGTTGGTTACTCTGTTCATGAATATCCTAGGTTTGACAGTTTCATACATCCTCAAACAAACTTCACCAGAAATACGACTGACCATCCCGGATACATGAGACTAGCTTTGATGAGCAACATCCAAAGAGAAAATGCTAGGTTCCATAATGGCTGCTTCAATAGTTCCAACAAGACACTTGGAAGAGTTGGTGAAGATGTGGGCTATCTTGTCTCCAAACCACTAATTCCGCGTCAAAGATATATCGCAGAATTACCTGGATTCCGAAGAAATGCTAGGAGTTATGTTGGAACAGTGTTACCTGGAAGAACCTTAAACAGATATTTGTATCCTATGGATGAACGTCACTGTTGGGGCACTTTGAGATCAGCACAGCTGCCAAGGATGAGGTTGGGTTTTAGTTACCAGCTTTAAGGGACAAGTGGTGGTATTATGCTTTTGGGGAAACTTGAGCATCCTTCTGCCTTTAGTTGTGAATTCTAGTTAAGCATAGGTTTTTTAGTACAGTTTGGAAAGCCTTGTTCAACTTCCACTTTTGTTTCTTTGAAGAATTAAGAATTTCGATTATCTGTTGGTGTGTTGTGTGGGTCACCTGTACGGATAAAATCAGGTTTCTCAACTTTTCAATTAAAATCTTTTAGGACCCATTTCATACAATATATAAGAATTAAGTAATGTAGAAATTCGTAGCTTGATGTTTTAAGAAGATGAATAATTGAGAGTTGTAGATCCGTCTCCAAACGATCTTCCAGGCTATGACTCAAGATTGATCTGGACGTGTGGGCGTCTGTTTCACCAATTCCAATTGCAACTAGCTTCTATTAGATGTCTTCTGTATTTTTCTTAAAAGACATGTGATCCTCTTCTCTCTTTTTTTTTTTGTCTTAAAAGAATAATGCCATTTTTTATAATATCTTATGAAAAACCCTAATATGTTAGGATTAGGATTTTTATTTAAAATAAGATTTATTTTTTAATTTAAATATATAAATTAAATAATATCTCTCCACTTACGTAAAAGTGGAGAGAATGTGTAAGTAAGTAGGGACCACTTTACAAAATATCACAAGCCCCCTTTTACACTTGAATATAACATACTAAGTATTAACAAATATTATAATTATGATTTTCACCTAATATGCCAGTTTTTCTTGCTTTAGGTTCAGTGATGATGTTGTCAATTAAATGAGATAACCCGGGAATCATTTGGGAACATACAATAGTGGCTACAATAATTAAATTTGTAATCAAACAAATATAATTATTTAATTCCAATTATACTCCACTATAAGATTGGAATTGACCTCCATAATTGTATGCTCGAACATAATTCGCCCAATCCACATTGATTTCTTTATCTGCACAATCCTTTGTACCATATCGTTAACTTAAATTGATATCTCAACTCGTCCAATCAATTTAATTACATCTTGTTCCTTAATACTTTCTATGATCAAGTTAGGGGTGGGCAAATGGTTCGGTTTTTATTTAACCGAACCGAATATTTCGGTTCGGTTTGGTTCGGTTTCAAAGTTTAAGAACCGATCGGTTTTTTTTCGATTCGGTTTAAAACTGAACAGAACCGACAAATCGATCGGTTCGGTTAAATAATAAAACCTAAAATTTCTCGTTTCGGCTAAATCGATCTCTGATCTCTCCCTCATCCAGCACGGTAGAGGCCGAGCACAACCCAAGCAACCCATCGAGCACACAGCTGACAATCGGCGATCACAGGCGCCACAGCATCACGGTGTCATAGGCGATAGCGTCACGACAGACGGCTAAATCGATCTCGATCTCTCCCTCATCCCACAACCGCCATGAATCGGTGGCACGATCGAGAGCAAGCTCACCGTCTCGACGATCTCGGCCGAGGCGGGCTCACCGTCTGCCGATCTCGACCAAGGCAAGGTCACAGTGGTTCGATCTGCATCACCGTCTGCCGATCTCCATTCATCTTCTATCACCGTGACCAATTTTTGATATCTCCTCCCCAATAACCCTTCCCAACCGATCACATTCTCGCTCGATCCGAGGAGATTTTGGCTACAAAACAAGCTCATGAACAAAATGAAGATGGCTTGGCTAGTGGTCAACCTAGCAGTCCGGCTGGAAGTGGTGCAACAGAGAACCGATCTAAAGAAGTCGAAATTCCCAAATCATAAAGGACATTGGTGCTGATGGTTCACCCCATGCTAAAGAAACACGAAGGTTTGTGCGTGTTTGTTTCTTTTAAATATATGTTCTTTTCATTCTTTTGGGGTGACCTACTGATCGAAATTATGGTGCGAGACATGCCTTGGTCGTGGGAGTTAATTTCTTTTCTTTAGATTTTCAACATTTTCTTTAGACTAATTTTTGGTCAAAATTCAGATAATATTGAACCGAACCGAATTTCAAAACCGAACCAAACCAAACCGAAATAATTCGACTCGGTTCGGTTCGGTTTTGAAATTCGGTTCGATTTCCTAAGAACCATTTGGTTTTGGTTCGGTTCGGTATACGAACCGAACCGAACCGGACAACGCCCACCCCTAGATCAAGTACTGAAAACCCATCAAGAGATGTGTCGTACAAATTCTATATTATTAATCTATAATTTCAATTCTTGTAATTGCTCCCACCAAGATACCTGGTAATCTTGAGTATAAATATATGTCGTGCCCATTGGTAACTTAAATGAAATAACAATTACAATCAAGAAATTATAATCAACTCAAGATTAATATTATAGTAAATCAATGCCTATGAGATTTAATAAGTCTTATAGTTATTACTAGGTTAATTAAATCTCATATGTGATCTAGTTCAATGTAGTCATACTACATCAATAAATTTATACATGATTAAGACAAATCACTCAATAAATTTATTACAGTCTATACCTAAATAAAGTGCCCAACTTTATTTATCAACTGCGAACTTAATTTATTTAATTATAAGATAACTTGTATTTATGTCTTCTGCGAATCCACATGGTGATCACATAAATACATATACTATGATTAAATAGACTTTACTATAAATATTAATGCAAATAAAGATATAAAATACCTCATTTATTTTATTAATCAGAAATATATTTATTACAATATATATATATGCTTTAAAGAACATATTTTTCCAACATTACCAACCTCTTATTAGCAAATCACTCGATCTGTTACCTGCGTATAGAACTAAAATTAGCTTAATAATGACGTGACATCAGTTCTTCCTTTTATTTTGATTGTTATTGCTCAAGTTGGCATCATAAATTGCCCCAGAATTTTTATAAGTATGGCCATTGTAACTTCTCACAGATTAAGAGCAGAATGTATGTGCCTCATTTCTGGTCTAACGTGCCTGAATGTTGAACAGAGAATAGAGGTTGAGTGGATATTTTCTGGAACAGGGGACTCTATTAATGCAAGAAAACAGTGTTGCTGATGCTTTTCGAAGATCCAAGGTAGATGCCCCTTTTCCTTCACAAGCTTGTAAAGCTTTCAAACAATTAATTTTTCTTATATTGTATATTTGGAATAATTAGAACAATTGAGCAAGAAATTTTTACGCTGATAATTCTTATTCTCCATACTTTATTGTACTGCATGTTTTAAGGCATATCTAGCATCAATAAGTGAAGTAGAAGTTTCAGGACAGCCAAGAAACTTTGGCTGCACTGATTGCCTCTAGTCTGTAAGTTCAATTAATCTCCTCTTGGTTGAAGTAGATGATCGTAATAGTATCTGAGCTCCATTTCATATTCCAAAAACAATCCTCCATGTGAATAGTTAAGTAGAGATTCAAATTGCTTTCTTTTTATTTAGAGGAATGGCTGACTCCTTTGATCATGAAACTACGTTACAGCTATCACGAAAACTCGAATAATTCTTTTCATATAACCAAAATAGAGTTGAGTTCAAGCTCCTTCGTTTTAACTGATTTATTATGATCCATGACAACAGATGATGAGAACTTGAGAAGGTGTCGGATATGATAATGGGAATTAGTTGTCAACGAGAAAATTAATTATTTAATTTTACAAGAATATAGTTAGTCGCAGAACTCTGCTAGTCCTTGGAAGAAATTTAAAGTAAGAGTCCATCAATTTGTTTGTGTAGCATACTGTATGGTTAGACTTTTTTATTCTTGATTCTATAGACCTGCAATCAAAGTTTTATTTATTTATTTATTTATATTTCCCGAAGGCTGTTAGGTTAAATTATGTCTCCAAAAAACAGTGCTATCAAATACGTTGCAAAACAGTGCTATCAAACAAGTTTTTTTATTTTTATTTTTTGAAATTTTAAAAACACCAGTTTGGAAATGATGATACCAAACAGCCTCTAAGTAACTGTTTCTTGTCTTAAGGAGTAAAGGAAAGTTGGAGATTGTTTCTAACTTCTAACAACATAACAAAAAAAAAAAAAAGTTTGGTCATGAAAGAATCCAAAAAAAAAAAGTTTCTCATTTTTTCCTAATTTTGGCAGTAAACAAAACAATAAGGCAACGATAAATATTGATTAAGCAAATTAGTTTTCAGGATGATTTGAAGGATGCATTACATAGGGAATAAAGATTGGTGCAATCTTACAAAAGATTCTATGTCCGTAAAACGAGAGCATCCACACACAGAGATGGGAAAATGTTTGGAAGCTAGAAGGGTGAGAAAAACGGCAGCTTTTGCTTGGTACAAACAAGCAAAAGGCAAGTAAAGACTTCGCCGTTTTCTTATCCCGTTACCATTTTCTTTCCTCTCTCTATGGTACCGCCGCCGGCGACGACACGGTCATCACCCAAGGTATTATTTCACGAACGATCTCTCACTCACGCACTCATGGAATTGCTTAGTTACTGTGTACAGTCCTGTCAAATTAGAAATTGATTCCACATTTCCACTATGTACTTTAATAGATATATTGATGTATTTCTTATCATATACGAGTGCGTGAAGGTGCATAAAAAGCAATCAGATTTTTAGCTTTCTATAAATCTTTACTATCACATATTTCTTTTACATTTGTTCTTTCAGTTAGAGTATATGCTACATGATTTTATGTTGGTAATATTTGGCTTTTTTAGTGAGTATTTTGATCTGATCTTGGCTAATTTATGATTTTGCTCATTTAGATTTTTTTTTTAATTTAATTTGCTGACTTAACTTTATGCTGGAGAAAAAAAATTGTAAAATTTATAGTACAAATGTAAAAATGAAAAATTTTAAAAATGAACATACAATTAAAGACGTATGCTAAAAGAAATATGAGTTAATTTTTGAGGTGTTATTTAATAATTATAAAAAAATATTTAAATTTTAAAAAATCTATGATAAAGAAAAAAGGGCATTCTGTTGAGAAGCTAACTAATAAAAAAAAAAAAAGAGTGATGAAATTTTAAAATATATGATATTTGGTAGCAGCTAAATTAAAAAATAAATCCACTGATCCGTTAAAAATTAATTTAATGATATGTTGAAGCACAAATCTACTGTGAAAATTAATTGCGAAACCTAACGTGCAATAAGTCGCCGGGCCGCATAACAAAGCTCTCATGAACAAATATTAAAATAAACTTAGAAAAAAAAAAAACTCAAATGCCGACAAATTCCAGGTTGCTAGGTCAAAATTAATTCCATTAGTAAATATGAAGAATAAGACAGAAGCAGTGAACAACTTGCAAATTGAAAATTCTGGTTTCTTAAAGCAATGTTCAAACAGGGGCAAACATGTCTGCAAACATAAACGATGGTCAAACAGTGTATGCAAAAGCATCAATCTGCTTCGTAAATTAGACCTGCTGGTGTGATATGGCGGAGGCTGCGGTGAACTTTGCTCTAGAGACCTTGGGTCCTTTGCTTGTGGAAGAAATCAGATTGTTGGGAGGTGTTAGAAAAGAGGTTCAAAGCATCAAAAGCGAACTGGAGAGTCTCAGATCTTTCCTCAAAGACGCGGATGCAAGGGCAGCGGTCGAAGAGTTAGAAGGAGGCGGTGAGGAAAGTGTAAGAACTTGGGTGAAACAACTGAGGGATGAAGCTTATCGCATTGAAGATGTCATCGATGAGTACACACTGATGGTGGCAAATCTCCCTCATGGGAGTGGCCTCGTTGGTGTTCTCCGTCGAATCAGTCGTTTCATAGAGAAGCTTAAGCTGCGGCGTGGAGTTGCTACTGAGATTCAAGATATCAAATCAGTGCTTGCTGATATAAAGCGACGGGGAGAAAGCTATCGATTCAGGTCTATAGATGAACGATCGAGCAGTGGATCCAGAAATGTTATCCCACATGACTCTCGAGTTTGGTCCTTTTTCGTTGAAGATGATGAAGTTGTGGGCATCGAATCCATTAAAAATAAATTGATTGATTTGCTGGTGAATGGAGAATCCGAACGGTCGGTGGTTGCTGTGGTGGGTGAAGGAGGGCTAGGCAAGACAACTCTTGCCGGAAAACTTTTTAACAATGAAGGTTTGAAAACTCACTTCAATTGCCGAGCTTGGGTCACCGTTGGGAAGGAATACAACAAAAATGAGTTGCTGAGGACAATTATAAAGGAGTTTCACCGTTTGGCAAGGCTGCCTACTCCAGTGGAGATCCTCAACATGGAAGAGATGGACCTGATCACCACGCTGAGGGACCACTTGAAGGACAAGACTTACATGGTTGTGTTCGACGATGTTTGGAAGATTGATTTTTGGGGAGACGTGGAGCATGCTTTACTTGATAACAAGAAATCCAGCAGGATAATTGTCACAACACGGCGCACGAATGTCGCTAATTTTTGCAAATCATCGACCTCTGTTCATGTCCATGAGCTTGAAACTTTGCCTCCAAATGAGGCGTGGAAGCTCTTTTGTAGAAAGGCTTTCGGACCAAGCTCCGGAGGCTCTTGTCCTTCAGAGTTGAAGGAGTTGTCCCAGGACATCCTTGCAAAATGTGGAGGTTTGCCTCTTGCTATTGTGGCCGTGGGTGGACTTCTTTCAACCAAGAACGGGTCGAATCTGAATGGAAGAAATTATCTGATAGGTTGGGCTCAATCTTAGGAAGTGATCCCCATCTAAAAGATTGCAACAGAGTTTTATCTGAAGGGTATTATGATCTTCCTCTCCATCTCAAATCATGTCTTCTGTACTTTGGCTTATTTCAAGAGAGCTCTAAAATTAACTGTGCTAGACTAATCCGTTTGTGGATAGCTGAGGGCTTTGTCCAATACAGCAAACGCGCCACATCCGAACAAGTTGCAGAAGAATACTTGAATGAGCTCATTGACAGAAGCTTGGTTCAAGTAACAGAGAGAGATATTTCTGGACGAGCTAGAATCTGCCAAGTTCATGATCTTATGCACGAGATCATCATCAGAAAAACTGAAGAATTGGGCTTCGGTCGTGTGCTGAACGGAGGGGACTCGAGTCATTGCAGTAAAACTCGACGCATTACTATACAGAGAAGTATTGATGACGGTGCTTTAGAGAGCATCAAGGACTCGAAGGTCCGTTCTGTTTTTCTTTTCAATGTAGATAAGCTGCCCGACTCTTTCATGAATACAAGTGTTGCCAATTTCAAGCTCATGAAAGTACTAGATCTGGAAGATGCTCCTATAAATTACCTTCCTGAAGGAGTGGGGAACTTATTCAATCTGCACTACTTGAGTATGAAAAATACAGAAGTAAAAATAATTCCCAAGTCCATTGGAAATCTTCTCAGTTTAGAGATTTTGAATTTAAAAAATACTTTGGTGAGTGAACTTCCAGTGGAGATCAGGAATCTTAAAAAGTTGCGTTATTTAATGGTGTACCGGTACAATTATACCACAAGTTCTCCAATAGGAGGAGAAGCAGTAGCCAAAGTACACGGGGGCATTGGGTCTCTAAAGGATCTGCAGAAGTTGTCTATTATAGAGGCTGACTCTCAAGTGCTTAAAGAGTTTATAAAGCTGAGGCAGTTAAGAAAGTTGGCCGTTAGGCCCCAAAATGGAAACGGCAAGGATCTGTGTGCTTTGATTGCAAATTTGGAAAACCTAGAGAGTTTATTAGTACTAATGACAAACAGAGAAGAAATACTTGACTTGCAATCTTTGAGTAGTCCTCCTCAATATCTGCAGCGTCTCTATTTGAAGGGAAGTATGAAGAAACTGCCGGATTGGATTTTTAAACTTAAAAATGTAATCAGATTGGGTTTGGACTCGTCGGGATTGACTGAGGATCCAATCAGAGTCCTTCAAGCCTTGCCTAATTTATTGGAACTTACACTGGCGGGGCTGTACAACTACGAGCTTTTTCATTTTGAAGCAGGTTGGTTACCAAAACTCCAAAAGTTGTCTCTCTATCACTTCGAGGCTGTGAAATCGGTTATAATAGAGAAAGGTGCGATGCCTGATATTAGAGAACTGCGCATTGGGCCTTGCCCACTGCTGATGGAGATTCCTATTGGAATTGAACATCTTAAAAACCTTAAGCTGCTTGTATTTGCTCGTATGGTGAAACAAGTTTATTGCATGACAAAAGACGAGAATTGGGAGAAGCTGTTTCATTATCGAAAAGAAGATCTATTATATCTCTCTCCTGAAGATTTAGGTTGCTGAAGAAGACGAGCAGTCATTCACATCCATGAAATAAGTGAACAGGTCTGCCCCTCCCCTAAATATTTAAATTTTGAAAAGGTGTGCTCTTTTGTTTAATTAATAAATCAGTTTCCTCTGTCCAGCGCAGCGATTACAATTTGAATTATTTTTCTAAGAATTATTTTCTTATTTTTAATTAAAAATCACAAAAAAAAAATCATTTTTTGAGTATGTTAAATAAAAAAATAATTTAGGTCGGTCAGTAAATTTTTTTCTAGTCAAGTATACTAGTCAGAATCATATAATGATTAGGTGTTAGTGATTCTATATTAATTTCCCTTATATTTTTTGTTACCGTGAACAGATGGAGTACATTTATCTTTCTACAGTGAATAAATACATTGATGAGTTCATCGATCGTATACTGGATCAGGTTGCGGTGGTAATGCTACTGTTAATATGCTTTGAGTTTGAGTGATTATTTTCAGTGTGTTTATGTAATACATGCTTATGTGAGTGGTTGCTGCTGTGAGTGTGTGTGTGCGTGTTTTCTTTTATATATCTAAGACTAAGATTATAATTTTGGAAATGTTGTAGTACTACTGCAAGGAGTTGTCATCATTGATAAATGAAAGTTATTAACAATCTCGGGATTCCATTTAGTATCGAGGTGTTTTAACTTTAAAATTATAATTATTATAAAAAATATAATTATAAAATAAAAATTAATAATATATAGTAAATATAACTTTTAAATAATAATTTTGATAAAATTAATAAAGATATAATAAATTTTTTATCATAAAAATAATATTTATCAAATTAACTTAATTTTTAAATTATAACAAATAATATTTATCAAATATTTTAATATTATATCTTTAAATTATGACTATACAATCTCAATCTCAATAAAATTAAATTTCTTCACAAGTAAAAGTAAATTTTACTATTTAGATATATTTTTTTAGCTTTTGATATTTGATGGTATGGATCATTGTCCCTGGCTCCTACCCTGCCCTTTGCCCTTTACTATTATTTAAAAACTTGTAGCTATAAATGATCATATATATATATATATATATATACATACCTTTATGCCATTATCTCACACTCACAGATTCCTACCAAGTATCATAATGTATATTATTAGACTTAAAACATGATTCTTGATTCAGATTGAAGAATAAAGATAAGAGTCCAAGTAACTTATGTAAGAAAATAAATTTTTTTAAAAAATAACCATTAAAAGATAAGAGTCCAGGCTAACCGCTGCTCATCAATAAAAACCCATTTTAGTTGGAAGCATTTACGTAAAAACATAGATGGTAGTTGTTTTGAATTTGAAATATAAACTTAATTATTAAGGAAACTAATAAATAAGGAAACATAAATCCTCAAATAAATAAATGAAAAGGACCACATATACATAGGCCGGGCTGGGCCCGTCGACATGGCCACGTAACCATCCAATAATTTCAATTTTTATCATCGTTCCCAAAACACCCTTCCAAAATTTTCCTGCATTAAAAATTCTAAACGAAGTTTAATCAAACAGTAAGGTTAATTATGTCCTTGTACATTTGTGGGTCAAATCAGATCATTTCCCATACAAATTTTACAACAAAATGTTCACTACCCTAATCTTAGTGTTTCGTGTCAAACTCTCTGTATTAAACACACCGAACCTTGAATCTCGATGGCGATAGTAATATAATCAATTTTACAGAAAAGGAAAAATAAAAATTTGTAAAATTACCAGGAAAATTATTAACAATTATTATTATCTGTTGACGTATCTTGTTTATTTGTAAGTTAATATCAACTGCATGTGGATGAATAACAAACTGTGATTCAGAAATTCAAGGAGGCAAAGTCAAAGTTGGGCACTCTAAAGAAGCTGGGAGCATCCCTTATCCATGGAGTTGATGCAACTGAAATGATGCGTCATCCTGAATTGAAAGAGAGAGTTTTGATAGAATCGTCTTCAACTTCCCCCATGCTGGCTTTTATGGAAAGGACGACAACAATCAACGTATCCGGTGAGCTACATTAAAATACAGTTCCTTGTAGAAATTTTCTGTTTCTACTGAATTGCTTATTAATTTGAAACTTTCATTTCTTTTGCAATGACCCGGCTATTCATTGTTTTTGTTTGATGTTAATATAGGGATTAACAACTCATGCTTTATGGATAGGATTGAAACTTAATTGAAAAGTAGAGTTTCCAGAGGGGAATTGCTAAATTGGTGATGAAGAAATTACAGTCTCATTTAGATTTAGATACAAGTTGAAGGTGAAAACCACCTACTTTTATTTTAAGGGATCTGGGATTTGGATGATTCATGCATATATAGTATGTTATTCTTACGTTTTGCTTTCAATGGTTGATTCCTTGTTTGGGAGGAACTTTTCAGTCCAATGGAAATGTGTGCCAATACACTACAGTGATATGAAAATCGTTAAAAAAAGGAGTGAACTGGCATAATAAAGTGATCCGTTTTGCTTAAAAATTTCAATACGTAGTAGTCTAGAGTTCCCTGTGATATTTTAAAAATCACTAATTCTTTAAATGTCTTGTATACCTGTTAGGTGATCTTTCTTCTGGTAATCGCAGAATGCATACGAGTCTTGTGGAAGGTTTCTTCGGAAATGCAAGTGGAATACTAAGGCCTGGTGGTGAAGTTCATGTAACCCACTAAACAACTGCTCCATTTCGCGAGTGGAATATCGAGGAATTTGCTTACAAACACTGTTTGTCATTAATGTACCGTGTCAACTGTAAAAAGAAGACTACCATGGTTACAACAACAAAGAGGAGCTGGTTTGAAATGTGATGAGCCCTTCCCCTGGGAGAGTGCAGTACCTTCAATTTGGACTCTATCATGCTCGCAAGAGGGCCAGAGTATTGAGTTATGGTGGATTTGCTAACGAAAGACCTCAGCCTCTTCAAGAGATGCCGCTCCCAGTGCAGAAGCATGAAACTCCATTTGACTCGAGATATCCTAATGCAAAGTCAGCCCCTGGTATGAATGAATTTCCAACCTGTGCCAAGTTTGATGGTAACTGTGTTGGTTACTCTGTTCATGAATATCCTAGGTTTGACAGTTTCATACATCCTCAAACAAACTTCACCACTGACCATCCCGGATACATGAGACTAGCTTTGATGAGCAACATCCAAAGAGAAAATGCTAGGTTCCATAATGGCTGCTTCAATAGTTCCAACAAGACACTTGGAAGAGTTGGTGAAGATGTGGGCTAAAATAACTTATTTTTTAAAAATGATCAACAAGTCTGAATGATAAGTAAATATTATATTATAAAAATATTTCTGTAAAATAACTTATTTTTTAAACTATAAAATCTAATTAATTTTTTTATTTTAAAAGGATATAAATAATAAATAATTAAATTTAAGATTTTTTTATTATAAAAATAAATAAGATGTCACTTATTTTCAGAATAAATATTTCATTCAAATTTTTGTATTCAAACTTATTAAAACTTTAAAAAAAATTAGATTTATTTAAATTTTAAATAAAAAAATAAATGATACCTTAGCGTTTTACTATTCTTAAAAAACAAAAATATTAAAGTATTTGAATGACTTAAAAATAAGTGATCGTATTAAGTGATAAATAGTTAAGTATACACTTCTAACTTACATCCAGACAAAAAAGGAAACTGTATAAAAAAGAAAGTGTTGGTGGCCCTACAATTGAAAAATTGCATGTGTTTTTGACTGAATTAGCTTTTTCGTGTTAAGTTGCTCAAGACATGGTCCCGTTAATTAAACTGATAAAGGAAGCATGAAACATGAATTTGATCAAAGTGTTAAATAGTTTTGCATGAATTAAAGAGAAATATTGCTAGAAATTTCATTTTATTTATTTTTTATGCCATTGATAAATGAAAGTTATTAACAATGTCGAGACTCTATTTAGTATTGAGGTGTTTTAATTTGAAGGTTATAATTATTGTAAAAAAATATAATTATAAAATAAATGTTAATAGTATATAATAAATATAATTTTTATAAAATTAATAAAAATATAATATATTTTTTATTACACAAAGTGTACAATTAAATTAACTTAACTTTTAAATTACAACAAATAATATTTATTGAATATTTTAATATTATATCTTTTAAATTACAATTATACAATCTCAATCTAAATAAAATTGAATCTCTTTGCAGTAAAAGTACATTTCATTACTTAGATATATTTTTCTTTAGCTTATGATATGTAATGGCATGGTTCATGGTACCTGGCTCCTCCTACCCTGCCCTTTTGCCCTTTACAATTGTTTAAGAAACTTATGGCCATAAATGATCATATATATATATATATATATATATATATATATATATGTATGTATATATATACACACCTTATATACCATTATCTCATACTCACATATTCTTATCAAGTATCATAATGTATATTATTAGACATAAAACATGATTCTTGATTCGATTGAAGAATAAAGATAAGAGTTGTTGATGCAGCTTTTCCCGCGTGCCTCAACAAGTGCCTCCAAACACTGAAGCGGGATCTGTTTGAACCTTCGCCGCGGCTTCAAACAACAGCATTGATCCTTCCGCTCGCGATAAGCTCAATCTCGAGCGAGATTACCTCCTTCGTCCCTGCTCCTCCGTCTTCGTAATCCGAGATCTCCTGACTGCACTCACGTAAAATCGGGTCGGGGTCGCCAGGCGTGTCCGCGAAAACCCTCCGACGCTCAAGTCGAGAATCGGGTTTGTCTTTTGGTATCTCCTTGGTGAGGGAGACCTGAAAGATGAAAAGGGTATTATTTCGCCCTTTTTGGATAAGTATGGCGTTTCGAAAATCAAAGTGAGAGAAGTGAGAATAGGAAGAACCCGTGAATCGTAAAATCTAACCCTTGTGAATTAGAAATGCCAACCCTTGAAACTTTCCCTTCGCTTCCTTTTATACTCCATTTTTCCCGCTCTTTCCGCTTCCAAGCCGTCCACTCCCACGCTATTGGTATCCGGGTCCCTCCGACAACCGGGTTTGGCGGAATATTCCTGTGGATGAGCTACTGTCCCCTTAACCCGATTCACGTGGCCGATCACCATGTCCGGCAAGTGCGCTAGGAATCATGACATCTTGAGGCATGTGCTCGACCACCAAGCATGAGATCACCACCACACCACGTGGGACTCGGTCAAACATTAAAAGGTGTGTCTGGATTCGAGAAAACGGCCGGGCTGCCCTGGCTCGGTCTTGCCTAGCCGTGCTCGTGGATCTCACGAGCGGGAAAGATGTGCTCTGCCTTGACCTTGACCAGCTTTGACCGAGGGACGACCCCGAGCGAGCGAAGGAGTGCTTAGCTTTCGACCTTCACCGCCTTGACTCGAGGGACGATCTCGAGCAGTGCAGGAAGTGCTCTGGGCTCGAGCGACTTTGAATTCCTCGACCTTGACCAATTTTGACCGTATGGGCTGCTCGAACTAGACTGTCCTCTGGATGTCTTACTCGAGATGGAAGGGCTCGAGGGCCTGTCCGATATTATCCAAACAAGAGTCCGGGTAACTTTTGTAAGAAATTTTTTTTTAAAATAACCATTAAAGGAAATTGTAACCAGCTAACCGCTGCTCATCAATAAAACCCATTTTAGTTGGAAGCATTTCCGTAAAAAAAATAGATGGTATTTGATTTGAATTTGAAATATAAACTTTATTAAGGAAACTAATAAATAAGGAAACACAAATCCTCAAATAAATAAATGAAAAGGACCACGTATACATAAGCCGGGCTGAGCCCGTCGACATGACAACATAACCATCCAATAATTTCAATTTTTTATCATCGTTCCCAAAACACCCTTCCAAAATTTTCCTGCATTAAAAATTCAAAACGAAGTTTATTAATTTAATCAAACAGTAAGGTTAATTATGTCCTTGTACATTTGTGGGTCAAATCAGATCATTTCCCATACAAATTTTACAACAAAATGTTCAGTAGCCTAATCTTAGTGTTTCGTATTAAACTCTCTCTGTATTAAACACACCGAACCTTGAATCTCGATGGCGATAGTAATATAATCAATTTTACAGAAAAGGAAAAATAAAAATTTGTAAAATTACTAGGAAAATTATTAAAAATTATTATTATCTGTTGACGTATCTTGTTTATTTGTAAGTTAATATCAACTGCATGTGGATGAATTAGAAACTGTGATTCAGAAATTCAAGGAGGCAAAGTCAAACTTGGGCACTCTAAAGAAGCTGGGAGCATCCCTTATCCATGGAACTGATGCAACTGAAATGATGCGTCATCCTGAATTGAAAGAGCGGAGTTTTGATAGAATCGTCTTCAACTTCCCCATGCTGGCTTTTATGGAAAGGACGACAACAATCAACTTATTCAGTGAGCTGCTTTAAAATACAGTTCCTTGTAGAAATTTTCTGTTTCTACTGAATTGCTTATTAATTTGAAACTTTCATTTCTTTTGCAATGATCCGGCTATTCATTGTCTTCGTTTGATGTTAATATAGGGATTAACAACTGATGCTTTATGGATAGGATTGAAACTTAATTGAAAAATAGAGTTTCCAGAGGGGAATTGATAAATTGGTGATGAAGAAATTACAGTCTCATTTAGATTTAGATACAAGTTGAAGGTGAAAACCACCCACTTTGATTTTAAAAAAAGGAGTGAACTGACATAATAAAGTGATCCGTTTTGCTTAAAAATTTCAATACGTAGTAGTCTAGAGTTCCCTGTGATATTTTTTTGAAAATCACTAATTCTTTAAATGTCTTGTATACCTGTTAGATGATCTTTCTTCTGGTAATCGCAGAATGCATACGAGTCTTGTGGAAGGTTTCTTCGGAAATGCAAGTGGAATACTAAGGCCTGGTGGTGAAGTTCATGTAACCCACTAAACACTGTTTGTCATTAATGTACCGTGTCAACTTTAAAAAAGAAGACTACCATGGTTACAACAACAAAAGAGGAGTTGGTTTGAAATGTGATGAGCCCTTCCCCCTGGGAGAGTGCAGTACCTTCAATTTGGACTCTATCATGCTCGCAAGAGGGCCAGAGTAATGAGTTATGGTGGATTTGCTAACAAAAGACCTCAGCCTCTTCAAGAGAATCCGATCCAAGTGCAGAAGCATGAAACTCCATTTGACTCGAGATATCCTAATGCAAAGTCAGCCCCTGGTATGAATGAATTTCCAACCTGTGCCAAGTTTGATGGTAACTGTGTTGGTTACTCTGTTCATGAATATCCTAGGTTTGACAGTTTCATACATCCTCAAACAAACTTCACCAGAAATACGACTGACCATCCCGGATACATGAGACTAGCTTTGATGAGCAACATCCAAAGAGAAAATGCTAGGTTCCATAATGGCTGCTTCAATAGTTCCAACAAGACACTTGGAAGAGTTGGTGAAGATGTGGTCTATCTTGTCTCCAAACCACTAATTCCGCGTCAAAGATATATCGCAGAATTACCTGGATTCCGAAGAAATGCTAGGAGTTATGTTGGAACAGTGTTACCTGGAAGAACCTTAAACAGATATTTGTATCCTATGGATGAACGTCACTGTTGGGGCACTTTGAGATCAGCACAGCTGCCAAGGATGAGGTTGGGTTTTAGTTACCAGCTTTAAGGGAGAAGTGGTGGTATTATGCTTTTGGGGAAACTTGAGCATCCTTCTGCCTTTAGTTGTGAATTCTAGTTAAGCATAGGTTTTTTAGTACAGTTGGAAAGCCTTGTTCAACTTCCACTTTTGTTTCTTTGAAGAATTAAGAATTTCGATTATTTGGTGTGTTGTGTGGGTCACCTGTACGGATAAAATTAGGTTTCTTAACTTTTCAATTAAAATCTTTTAGGACCCATTTCATACAATATATAAGAATTAAGTAATGTAGAAATTGTACTTGATGTTTTAAGAAGATGAATAATTGAGAGTTGTAGATCCGTCTCCAAACGATCTTCCGAGCTATGACTCAAGATTGATCCGGACGCTGTGGCGTCTGTTTCACCAATTCCAATTGCAACTATCTTCTATTAGATGTCTTCTGTATTTTTCTCAAAAGATATGTGATCCTCTTCTCTCTTTTTTTTTTTTGTCTTAAAAGAATAATGCCCTTTTTTATAATATCTTATGAAAAACCCTAATATCTTAGGATTAAGATTTCTATTTAAAATAAGATTTATTTTTTAATTTAAATATATAAATTAAATAATATCTTTCCACTTACGTAAAAATGGAGAGAATGTGTAAGTAAGTAGGGACCACTTTACAAAATATCACAAGCCACCTTTTATACTTGAATATAACATACTAGGTATTAACAAATATTATAATTATGATTTTCACATAATATGCCAGTTTTTCTTGCTTTAGGTTCAGTGATGATGTTGTCAATTAAATGAGATAACCCGGGGATCATTTGGGAACATACAATAGTGGCTACAATAATTAAATTTGTAATCAAACAAATATAATTATTTAATTCCAATTATACTCCACTATAAGATTGGAATTGACCTCCATAATTGTATGCTCGAACATAATTCGCCCAATCCACATTGATTTCTTTACTGCACAATCCTTTGTACCATATCGTTAATTTAAATTGATATCTCAACTGTCCAATCAATTTAATTACATCTTGTTCCTTAGTACTTTCTATGATCAAGTTAGGGTGGGCAAACGGTTCGGTTTTATTTAACCAAACCGAATATTTCGGTTCGGTTTGGTTCGGTTTCAAAATAAAACCAAACGGTTTCAAAGTTTAAGAACCGATCGGTTTTTTTCGGTTCGGTTTAGAATCGAACCGAACCGACAAATTGATCGGTTCGGTTAAATAATAAAACCTAAAATTTCTCGTTTAGCTAAATCGATCTCCGATCTCTCCCTCATCCAACCAGCAGTGAGGCCGAGCACGCCCAAGCAACCCATCGAGCACACGAAGACAATCGACAATACACAGTACCACAGCTTACATGATGTCACAGTGACAACATCACAAGACGGCTAAATCGATCTCGATCTCTCCTCATCCCACAACCGCCAGAATCGGTGGCACAGTCAAGGCAAGCTCACCGTCTGACGATCTCAGCCAGGGCAGGCTCACCGTCTGCCGATCTCAGCCAAGGCAAGGTCACCGTGGTTCGTCTGCTGTCACCGTCTGCCGATCTCCATTCATCTTCTATCACCGTGACCAATTTTTGATATCTCCCTCCCCAATAACCCTTCACAACCAGTCACATTCTCGCTCGATCTGAGGAGATTTTGGCTACAAAACAAGCTCATGAACAAAATGAAGATGGCTTGGCTAGTGGTCAACCTAGCAGTCCGGCTGGAAGTGGTGCAACAGAGAACCAATCTAAAGAAGTCGAAATTCCCAAATCATAAAGGACATTGGTGCTGATGGTTCACCCCATGCTAAAGAAACACGAAGGTTTGTGCGTGTTTGTTTCTTTTAAATATATGTTCTTTTTCATTCTTTTTGGGGGCTGACCTACTGATCGAAATTATGGTGCGGACATGCCTTGGTCGTGGGAGTTAATTTCTTTTCTTTAGATTTTCAACATTTTCTTTAGACTAATTTTTGGTCAAAATTCGGATAATATTGAACCGAACCGAATTTCAAAACCGAACCAAACCAAACCGAAATAATTCGACTCGGTTCGGTTCGGTTTTGAAATTCGGTTCGATTTCCTAAGAACTATTTGGTTTTGGTTCGGTTCGGTATACTGAACCGAACCGAACCTGACAACGCCCACCCCTAGATCAAGTCATCGAAAACCCATCAAGAGATGTGTCGTACAAATTCTATATTATTAATCTATAATTTCAATTCTTGTAATTGCTCCCACCAAGATACCCTAGTAATCTTGAGTATAAATATATGTCGTGCCCATTGGTAACTTAAATGAAATAACAATTACAATCAAGAAATTATAATCAACTCAAGATTAATATTACAAGAATCAATACCTATGAGATTTAATAAGTCTTATAGTTATTACTAGGTTAATTAAATCTCATATGTGATCTAGTTCAATGTAGTCATACTACATCAATAAATTCATACATGATTAAGACAAATAACTCAATAAATTTATTACAGTCTATACCTAAATAAAGTGCCCAACTTTATTTATCAACTCATGAACTTAATTTATTTAATTATAAGATAACTTAGTATTTATGTCTTCCATGAATCCACATGGTAATCACATAAATACATATACTATGATTAAATAGACTTTACTCTAAATATTAATGCAAATAAAGATATAAAATACCTCATTTATTTTATTAATCAGAAATATATTTATTACAATATATATATATATATGCTTTAAAGAACATATTTTTCCAACATTACCAACCTCTTATTAGCAAATCACTCGATCTGTTACCTGCGTATAGAACTAAAATTAGCTTAATAATGACGTGACATCAGTTCTTCCTTTTATTTTGATTGTTATTGCTCAAGTTGGCATCATAAATTGCCCCAGAATTTTTATAAGTATGGCCATTGTAACTTCTCACAGATTAAGAGCAGAATGTATGTGCCTCATTTCTGGGAGGTGTTACAAAAGAAGTTCAAAGCATCAAAAGCGAACTGGAGAGTCTCAGATCTTTCCTCAAAGACGCGGATGCAAGGGCAGCGGTCGAAGAGTTAGAAGGAGGCGGTGAGGAAAGTGTAAGAACTTGGGTGAAACAACTGAGGGATGAAGCTTATCGCATTGAAGATGTCATCGATGAGTACACACTGATGGTGGCAAATCTCCCTCATGGGAGTGGCCTCGTTGGTGTTCTCCGTCGAATCAGTCGTTTCATAGAGAAGCTTAAGCTGCGGCGTGGAGTTGCTACTGAGATTCAAGATATCAAATCAGTGCTTGCTGATATAAAGCGACGGGGAGAAAGCTATCGATTCAGGTCTATAGATGAACGATCGAGCAGTGGATCCAGAAATGTTATCCCACATGACTCTCGAGTTTGGTCCTTTTTCGTTGA
Source organism: Murraya koenigii (assembly GCA_025617385.1). Lineage (NCBI taxonomy): Eukaryota > Viridiplantae > Streptophyta > Magnoliopsida > Sapindales > Rutaceae > Murraya > Murraya koenigii. The sequence goes on from CM046817.1 coordinate 24,532,216, forward strand.
AGATGATGAAGTTGTGGGCATCGAATCCATTAAAAATAAATTGATTGATTTGCTGGTGAATGGAAAATCCGAACGGTCGGTGGTTGCTGTGGTGGGTGAAGGAGGGCTAGGCAAGACAACTCTTGCCGGAAAACTTTTTAACAATGAAGGTTTGAAAACTCACTTCAATTGCCGAGCTTGGGTCACCGTTGGGAAGGAATACAACAAAAATGAGTTGCTGAGGACAATTATAAAGGAGTTTCACCGTTTGGCAAGGCTGCCTACTCCAGTGGAGATCCTCAACATGGAAGAGATGGACCTGATCACCACGCTGAGGGACCACTTGAAGGACAAGAGTTACATGGTTGTGTTCGACGATGTTTGGAAGATTGATTTTTGGAGAGACGTGGAGCATGCTTTACTTGATAACAAGAAATCCAGCAGGATAATTGTCACAACACGGCGCACGAATGTCGCTAATTTTTGCAAATCATCGACCTCTGTTCATGTCCATGAGCTTGAAACTTTGCCTCCAAATGAGGCGTGGAAGCTCTTTGTAGAAAGGCTTTCGGACCAAGCTCCGGAGGCTCTTGTCCTTCAGAGTTGAAGGAGTTGTCCCAGGACATCCTTGCAAAATGTGGAGGTTTGCCTCTTGCTATTGTGGCCGTGGGTGGACTTCTTTCAACCAAGAACGGGTCGAATCTGAATGGAAGAAATTATCTGATAGGTTGGGCTCAATCTTAGGAAGTGATCCCCATCTAAAAGATTGCAACAGAGTTTTATCTGAAGGGTATTATGATCTTCCTCTCCATCTCAAATCATGTCTTCTGTACTTTGGCTTATTTCAAGAGAGCTCTAAAATTAACTGTGCTAGACTAATCCGTTTGTGGATAGCTGAGGGCTTTGTCCAATACAGCAAACGCCCCACATCTGAACAAGTTGCAGAAGAATACTTGAATGAGCTCATTGACAGAAGCTTGGTTCAAGTTTCAAAGAGAGATATTTCTGGACGAGCCAGAATCTGCCAGGTTCATGATCTTATGCACGAGATCATCATCAGAAAAACTGAAGAATTGGGCTTCGGTCGTGTGCTGAACGGAGGGGCCTCGAGTCATTGCAGTAAAATTCGGCGCATTACGATACAGAGAAGTATTGATGATGGTGCTTTGAGAGCATCAAGGACTCGAAGGTCCGTTCTGTTTTTCTTTTCAATGTAGATAAGCTGCCCGACTCTTTCGTGAATACATGTGTTGCCAATTTCAAGCTCATGAAAGTACTAGATCTGGAAGATGCTCCTATAGATTACTTTCCTGAAGGATTGGGAAACTTATTCAATCTACACTACTTGAGCGTGAAAAATACAAGAGTAAAAATAATTCCCAAGTCCATTGGAAATCTTCTCAGTTTAGAGATTTTGAATTTGAAAAATACTTTGGTGAGTGAACTTCCAGTGGAGATCAGGAATCTCAAAAAGTTGCGTTATCTAATGGTGTATCATTACAAATTTATCACAGGTTCTCCAATAGCAGCCGAAGCAGGAGCCAAAGTACACGGGGGCTTTGGTTCTCTAACGGATCTGCAGAAGTTGTCTATTATAGAGGCAGACTCTCAAGTGCTTAAAGAGCTTATGAAGCTAAGGGAGTTAAGAAAGTTGAGCATTAGGCCCCAAAATGGAAATGGCAAGGATCTGTGTGCTTTGATTGCGAATTTGGAAAACCTAGAGAATTTACTAGTACTAATGAAAAACAAAGAAGAAATACTTGACTTGCAATCTTTGAGTAGTCCTCCTCAATATCTGCAGCGTCTCTATTTGAAGGGAAGTATGAAGAAACTGCCGGATTGGATTTTTAAACTTAAAAATGTAATCAGATTGGGTTTGGACTCGTCGGGATTGACTGAGGATCCAATCAGAGTCCTTCAAGCCTTGCCTAATTTATTGGAACTTACACTGGCGGGGCTGTACAACTACGAGCTTTTTCATTTTGAAGCAGGTTGGTTACCAAAACTCCAAAAGTTGTCTCTCTATCACTTCGAGGCTGTGAAATCGGTTATAATAGAGAAAGGTGCGATGCCTGATATTAGAGAACTGCGCATTGGGCCTTGCCCACTGCTGATGGAGATTCCTATTGGAATTGAACATCTTAAAAACCTTAAGCTGCTTGTATTTGCTCGTATGGTGAAACAAGTTTATTGCATGACAAAAGACGAGAATTGGGAGAAGCTGTTTCATTATCGAAAAGAAGATCTATTATATCTCTCTCCTGAAGATTTAGGTTGCTGAAGAAGACGAGCAGTCATTCACATCCATGAAATAAGTGAACAGGTCTGCCCCTCCCCTAAATATTTAAATTTTGAAAAGGTGTGCTCTTTTGTTTAATTAATAAATCAGTTTCCTCTGTCCAGCGCAGCGATTACAATTTGAATTATTTTTCTAAGAATTATTTTCTTATTTTTAATTAAAAATCACAAAAAAAAAATCATTTTTTGAGTATGTTAAATAAAAAAATAATTTAGGTCGGTCAGTAAATTTTTTTCTAGTCAAGTATACTAGTCAGAATCATATAATGATTAGGTGTTAGTGATTCTATATTAATTTCCCTTATATTTTTTGTTACCGTGAACAGATGGAGTACATTTATCTTTCTACAGTGAATAAATACATTGATGAGTTCATCGATCGTATACTGGATCAGGTTGCGGTGGTAATGCTACTGTTAATATGCTTTGAGTTTGAGTGATTATTTTCAGTGTGTTTATGTAATACATGCTTATGTGAGTGGTTGCTGCTGTGAGTGTGTGTGTGCGTGTTTTCTTTTATATATCTAAGACTAAGATTATAATTTTGGAAATGTTGTAGTACTACTGCAAGGAGTTGTCATCATATCATATTCAGTGTTTAATAATAAAAAATAAAAACTGTGTGCCAATGTGGTCATCGTTGGACATGGTTAATTTGTGTGGAATGAAGCATCTGCCTTATTTTTATTTTGTAGCTTGTAGCTTGTTATCTTCTTCATTAAAAAAAATTGCATCACATGCATGCAGTGTCATATTATCAAGTTTAATTTCCTCTTCATTTGTATAATTGTGGTTATTATTTTTGGGATATCCATTTGAGTATTTCCTCTTCATTTCATTGGACTTATTTATTTTATTTCAGAAGTGAACTGGAAATTTCTCTGAAATCGTTATTTTATAAATTAAATAACAGTTATCAAATACATAATCACTTATTTAAAAAAAATTACTCATTTATATTTGAATTGTCAAATTATTTTAATTAAACATTTATAGTCGATTTGGATTGCCTTTTTAGACTCGATACGCTAACAATAATCAAATATAATTTGATAATAAAATACTTCAATATCTATCAATCAGTGAATCCCAAATGTGCAATAAGACTTATTGTAACAAAAAAAAAATAAATTCTATAATTGGGATTTGGGATCGGGCAATTAAAACCTACTAAGAAATTATTTGTTAAATGTCTTAAGTTTAAACTTTTATTAATTATAATTCTTATAAAAAAATATATTTATTTATTTTTTATATTTTATGTCTGATTTTAAGATGTAAAGTAAATTTTTACAATTTTTATTTAAATAAAAAGTCTGAATAATAAATAAATATTATATTCTAAAAATATCTCTGTAAAATAACTTATTTCCTAAACTATAAAATCTAATTAATTTTAGTTTTATTTTAAAAGGACATAAATATTAAATAACTAAATTTAAGATTTTTTTAATTATAAAAATAAATAAAATATCACTTATATTCAGAATAAAAATGTCATTCAGATTTTCGTATTTAGACTTATTAAAACTTTAAAAAAATTTAGATTTATTTAAATTTTAAATAAAAAAAATAAATGATACTTTAGCATTTTACTATTCGTAGAAATAAGCATATCAAAGTATTTGAATGACTGAAAAATAAGTGAGACTATTAAGTGATAAATGGTAAAGTATACACTTCTAACTTACATCCAGAGAAAAAAGAAACTGTATAAAAAGAGTAAGTGTTGGTGGCCCTACAATTGAAAAATTGCATATGTTTTTGACTGAATTGGCTTTTTTGTTTTTGAAATTGCTGTTAAGTCGCTCAAGAAATGGTCCCGTTAATTAAACTGATAAAGGAAGCATGAAACATGAATTTGATCCAAGTGTTAAATAGTTCTTGCATGAATTAAAGAGAAATATTGCTAGAAATTTCATTTTATTTATTTTTTATGTCATTGATAAATGAAAGTTATTAACAATGTTGGGAGTCTGTTTAGTATTGAAGTGTTTTAATTTTAAAGTTATAATTATTATAAAAAATATAATTATAAAATAAAAATTAATAATATACAATAAATATAATTTTTAAATAATAATTTTGATAAAATTAATAAAAATATAATAAATTTTTATCATACAAAATATATAATTAAATTAATTTAATTTTTAAATTACAATAAATAATATTTATCATATACTTTAGTATTATATTTTTAAATTATAACTATTCAATCTCAATCTAAATAAAGTAAAAGAAAATTTCATTATTTAGATATCTTTTTCATTAGCTTATAATATTTGATGGTATGGTTCATTGTCCCTCGCCTCCTACTCCTCGTCCATTTATCATTTATTATTGTTTAAGAAACTTGTGGCTATAAATGATCATATATATATGTTGATGCAGCTTTTTCCCGCGGCCTCAACAAGTTGCTTCAACCTTCAAACAAAGGTTCTCCAAATAGCCGAGCAGTAACTGTCTCGAACCTTCTCGTCATGGATTCAAACAAGACTCGATCCTTTTGCTCGCGATAAGCTCAATCTCGAGCAGGATTACCTCCTTCGTCCCTGCTCACTGCCTTCTTCGTATCGTAGATCTCCTGACTGCACTCACGTAAAACCGGTCGTGGGTCGCCGGGCGTAGCTTCGCGAAACCCTCCGACGCCAAGTCAAGAATCGGTTTGTCTTTTGGTATCTCCTTAGTGAGGAGATCGAAAGATGAAAGGGGTATTATTTCGCCCTTTTCGATAAGTATGGTTTTTTCGTAAAATCAAATGAGAGAAATTAGAATAGTAAGAACCCGCTTGAGCTTACGTATCCTTTCAGGAATGAAAATTGCCAACTTTTGAGAATCAAATTCTTCAACCCCCGTAACGCTCTCCTTTGTTTCCTTTTATACTCCATTTTTCCCGCTCTTTCCATTTCCAGTGCCGTCCACTCCCACGCTAGTGGCATCCGGGTCCCTCTCGACACCTGGATTGGCGAATATTCCCTGTGGATGAGCAACTGTCCCCTTAACTCGATTCACGTGGCTGCATCACCATGCTCTGCATGTGCGCTAGGAATGATGACTCTGAGGCACGTGCCTACCACCCAAGAACAAGATCACCACTACACCACGCTGGGACCCCGGTCGACATTAAAAGGTATGCCTGGATTCTAAGAAAACTGGCCTGGCTGCCTCGGCCTGGTCTTGCCCACCAGTGCTCATGGATCCTCATGAAAGCGTGATGGGATGTGCTCTGGCTCCCGACCTTGACCAGCCTTGACCGAGGGACGCACCCCGAGCAGCGCGAAGGAGTGCTTAGCCTCGACCTTGACCAGCCTTCGACCGAGGGACGCACCCCGAGCATGCGAAGGAAGTGCTCTGGGCTCGAGCAACTCGAATCCTCGACCTTGACCAGCCTTGACCGTATGGTCGCTCGAGCTAGTCCGTCCCTGGGTGTCTTACTCGAGCTGAAGGGCTTCGAGGGCTTGTCCGATATTACCCAAACACCAGCCCCCGCTTAGTCTTTGAGTAAAGCGAGATAAGACCGAAACTCAAGAATGATGGGCCGACTCACGGCCTTTACTCTTCCCCACGCTTCCCAACTGCCTCCCACCTCACCACTTCACCTTTAAGCGTGACACGTGGTCGATCCTAGCTGCAGCATTTGAAATTCAGCGGACGTGACCTGAAAGGTCGTGGTCCCTCGAAACGCAAGTCGCCAACAAGTGGATGCGCTCACCTCTTTAAAAATCCCCAACTTCTTCACTCGCTCTCTATTTGCTTACTTTTCATTCAAACTCACAATTCATCTACTCTCCGCCGCCTCGCTTCTTCTTCTTCCCGCCAAGGTGATTTCCTGCCAACCACACTTCCTTTCGTGTTCGTGCATGCTCATTCTTCCGCTTCCCGCCACTACTGCTTCTTCTCCCGCATCCCGCTAGTTCACACCCTCAGAAAATGTCAAATCCCTTAAAGCCCCGTAGGATGTCGCCGGAGGACTCTTCCTCCTCTAGTGAGGCACAACCCTCAAGCATAATCCCCGTGAGGGATTATAGTCCGCAGAGAGAGTTACCCGTGGTCGAGACTCCACCGCAAAGAAAGGATCTAGGGCCACCAAAGGTCCGAACGCTGGGAATACCCCATCGACCACCCCTCCGACTTAGATAGACTTAAGCGCACTTACAATATAACTCGATAGTGTAGTTTTAAGTTGTCACGAGCAGTGGTGAAATCCTCACCGTCCCCCAAGGATATACAACTTTCTACTGGAGTGTTTCAAATGGAAGTGAGGCCGCCTCCAAAGATTATTTTGGCCGTGTTCTGCTCTGGTTCCGCCTCGCCCCTAGGCAATCGAACCCGAATGGGTGGAGGGTCCTTTCGGACTCTTCGCTTGTGGAAACGCCGCGACGTGGACGAGCCCTGTAGGGAAATCGACACCTCTACCACCTGAAGTGTAGCTCCAAAGGATGCCGGTTGGTATTACCTTACCTCCAACTCAAGGGTAAAAGCCCATCACCGATCTCCCGACCTCCTGTGGCAACCGGAAGAGCAAATTCTTCTTCGCTGGGAGAGTGGGGCACGCTGCACTGTAGCTGAGGGGGTCCCTCCAACTCCGCATGCACTTTTGCACTCCGTGTCATTTATCCGCCTTGTGGATTTTACTTTTAGTTTTCCCGCCGCTCTGCTTTCATTGTTTTGCTTTGTTGTTTTTCGCAGCCTCCTGGGTGCTTCTTATTCGATCGGGGTCGCCTGAGCACGCAGCGCATCGTTCTTTCAAACGCGAGCTCGCAGGTGGAGTCGCTGACACCCTGAGCTTTTGGAATCCAATTTAGTACCAAGTGAAGAGACGAGCAGCAGGATGCGTGAAATGTCAGCATCGACGCGCGGGATTCACCGAGGTGCGAGCACCTCAAAGAGACCTCGAGCAGTAGTCGAATGCTCCGCCCCCACCGCCGAGCCGCCTCCGCATCGACCAACTAAGAGGGCAGAGGAAGGTCCTCCTCGCAGGAGACAAAGGATCGCCGACCCACCTGCCCTCCAACCGGCCATGTGAGGGACAACGCCACCGACTGCTCCGAGCCTTACCGCAGGGCTTTCAACGAAGAGTCGACTCAGCTGGTTCCTCGGATGAGATGAGTCCTCGACACTCAAGTCACTGCTCAAGATCTTCCAACGGCCTCCTCCCGAGCTTGGCATCTCGCGACTGTGCTTAATCGAGATAACTCTAAGTTCCTGTGAAGAACTTCGAGCAAAGCGTTCGTAGCTTGAGCAGCCGTGAACGAGTCAAGGAAGAAAATCGAGTCACTGGACTGAAAATATAAATCTTGGCAGAAGACAAGAAGTGGCTCGACCCCAAGGTCTCGGGCTCGAGAGAGAGTCGATCGAGACCAAGAACGAGTCAAGCATGCTCCAAGGATCCTGACACTCGAAGTCTTGCTACGAGCAGCTTCACGGAGGGAGAAGTCGCTCGCCTTCAAGAGCAAATTGACATTCCAAGCGTCCAGCCACCATCGAGTACAACATCAAGCGCACTCCACCACGATCGCTTTATGTATGCTTTTGGCAAGGCATACCCCAAGCCGACATGTCCAAGGTCAAGGGTATGTAATCGAATACATGAGCAATCCCGGCTACTCGATCCGAGCCCCAAGGTGTTGTCGAGAGCTCGCCCTTCTCCTTCCAATGCTCCTCCCGACGAAGCTCCCACCGACGCCCCTCCTCGCCGCTCCTCCTCATGGATGTCGGCCATCCTCCCGCCGCCGGAGACGCCTTCCGCTATATGAGCAATTTTTTTTTTTTTACATATGTAATCATTTTAATGAAATAAAAAGATACATGTCGAACAACTCTATCGACCGCTCAGATGCACACATTCTTGTCTTTTATGTCGAATGGAGTTCCTATTTTCATTTATGCGCAAGTGTAACGTCGCTAACCATGCATGGTAGAGTTTTCTCGACTTAGGCTAAAAAGCCTTATGTCTATTTTACGAGCTCATTTGACTTGCTCGAGCCTCGCGATTTGGCTCTGCTAGACAACGCCCCGCCTGTAGCTTAGGCCTGTGGACTTTGGACAAGGGGTTCCTCTGAACTCCTCGCCGGCCTCGCACTGACCTGCTAGGCACCGCCCCGCCCAAGTGGTTAGGCTTGGGACTTAAGGCCGTAGAGTTCTAGGCGAGCCGCTCGCTGGGCCTTTTGACTGACCTCGCTAGGCACCGCCCCGCCCAAGACTTAGGCTTGGGACTTCGGCCGTAGCTGCTTTTCGAACTTCCGCCCGGCCTCAGAATCGACCCAGCGCCTTCAAGAGTTACTCCCGCTGGTCCGCAATCGACCCAAGCTGCCTTCTTGTTATACTCCCCGCCGGCCTCGCAATCGACCCAAGCATGGCACCGTCCCCGCCCAATCTGCTAGGGCTTCGAGACTTCAGCCAGAAAGTTCTAGGCGAGCCGCCTCGCCGGCCTTTGACTGACCTGCTAGGCAACCGTCCCCGCCCAAGACTTAGGCTTGAGACTTTCGGCCGTAGCTGCTCTTCTTGAACTTCCGCCCGGCCTCAGAATCGACCCAGCGCCTTCGTCACTACTCCCGCCGGCCTCGCACTGACCCAAGATGGCACCGTCCCGCCTAAGACTTAGGCTTGGGACTTATGGCCAAGGAGCTCTTCTAGATCTTCCCGCCCGAGCCTCAGAACTGACCCGAGCTTGCTGACACTCCCGCCGGCCTCGCAATCGACCCAAGCACGGCAGACCGTCCCGCCCAAGACTTAGGCTTTGGGGCTTCCGCCATAGAGCTCTTCTTAAACTTCTCCCGCTCGGCCTTTTAATTGACCGAACGCCTTCGATTCTCTACTCCCGCCGGGCCCGCACTCGACCCAAGCATGGCAACCGTCCCGCCCAAGATTTAGGCTTGGGACTCTCGCCAAGGAGTTCTTCTTAAATTTCTCCCGCCGGCCTTTTAATTGACCGAACGCCTTCGATTCTCTACTCCCGCCGGCCTCGCAATTAACCCAAGCATGGCACCGTCCCGCCCAAGATTTAGGCTTGGGACTTCCGCCAAGGAGTTCTTCTTAAACTTCTCCCGCCGCATTTTATTCGACCGAACGCCTTCTTGAATCTCTACTCCCGCCGGCCTTTTAATTGACCTGAACGCCTTCGAATCTTACTCCCGCCGGCCCGCAATCGACCCAAGCGCCTTCCGATAACACTCCCGCCTGGTCTTAAATCGACCCGAGCTGGCAACCGTCCCGCCTAACGAAGTTAGGCTCAGACTTCCGCCAAGGAGTTCTTCTTAAACTTCTCCCGCCGGCCTTTTAATCGACCGAACGCCTTCGACTCTTACTCCCGCCGGCCTCGCAATCGACCCAAGCTGCCTTCTCGATAACACTCCCGCCTCGGTCTTCAATCGACCCGAGCTGGCACCGTCCCCGCCTAACGAAGTTAGGCTTGGGACTTCCGCCAAGGAGTTCTTCTTAAACTTCTCCCGCCGGCCTTTTAATCGACCGAACGCCTTCGACCTTTACTCCCGCCGGCCTCGCAATCGACCCAAGCTGCCTTCGATAACACCCCGCCTCGGTCTTCAATCGACCCGAGCTGGCACCGTCCCGCCTAACGAAGTTAGGCTGGGACTTCGCCCGTGAGTTCTTCTCGAAACTTCGCCGAGCCTTTAATCGACCCGAGCTCCTTCTAATATTACTCCCGCCTAGTCTTCAATCGACCCGAGCTGGCACCGCCTCGCCTAACGAAGTTAGGCTTGAGACTTCCGCCCGTGAGTTCTTCTCGAAACTTCGCCGAGCCTTTAATCGACCCGAGCTTCTTCCGAGATTACTCCCGCCTCGTCTTCAATCGACCCGAAGCTGGCACCGTCCCGCCTAATGAAGTTAGGCTGGGACTTCCGCAAGCGAGTTCTTCTGAAACTTCGCCGAGCCTTTAATCGACCCGAGCTTCTTCTCGATATTACTCCCGCCTCGGTCTTCAATCGACCCGAAGCTGGCACCGTCCCCGCCTAATGATTTAGGCTTGGGACTTCGCCCACGAGTTCTTCTTAAACTTCGCCGAGCCTTTAATCGACCCGAGCTTCTTCTCGACATTACTCCTACTCCGTCTTCAATCGACCCGAAGCTAGCACCGTCCCGCCTAATGATTTAGGCTGGGACTTCCTACCAAGAGTTCTTCTCGAACTTCGCCGAGCCTTTAATCGACCCGAGGTTCTTCTCGATAACACTCCCGCCTGGTCTTCAATCGACCCGAAGCTAGCACCGCCCCGCCTAACGAAGTTAGGCTTGGGACTTCCGCCCGTGAGTTCTTCTGAAACTTCGCCGAGCCTTTAATCGACCCGAGCTCCTTCCGATATTACTCCCGCCTAGTCTTCAATCGACCCGAGCTGGCACCGCCTCGCCTAACGAAGTTAGGCTTGAGACTTCCGCCCGTGAGTTCTTCTCGAAACTTCCGCCGAGCCTTTTAATCGACCCGAGCTTCTTCTCGATATTACTCCCGCCTCGGTCTTCAATCGACCCGAAGCTGGCACCGCCCCGCCTAATGAAGTTAGGCTGGGACTTCCGCAAAGGAGTTCTTCTGAAACTTCCGCCGAGCCTTTTAATCGACCCGAGCTTCTTCCGATATTACTCCCGCCTCGGTCTTCAATCGACCTGAAGCTGGCACCGTCCCGCCTAATGATTTAGGCTTGGGACTTCTCGCCCATGAGTTCTTCTTAAACTTCGCCGAGCCTTTTAATCGACCCGAGCTTCTTCCGACATTACTCCTACTCGGTCTTCAATCGACCTGAAGCTAGCAACCGTCCCGCCTAATGATTTAGGCTTGGGACTTCCGCCCGTGAGTTCTTCTGAACTTCGCCGAGCCTTTTAATCGACCCGAGGTTCTTCTCGAGACACTCCCGCCTCGGGTCTTCAATCGACCCGAGCTTAGCACCGCCCCGCCTAATAACTTAGGCTTGGGACTTCCGGGCGAGGAGTTCTTCTCGAAACTTCGCTCGAGTCTTTGATCGACCCGAGCTTCTTCCGACATTACTCCCCGCCTCGGTCTTCAATCGACCCGAGCTTAGCACCGTCCCGCCTAATCATTTAGGCTTGGAACTTCCGCCGAGGAGTTCTTCTTAAACTTCGCCGAGCCTTTAATCGACCCGAGGTTCTTCTCGATAACACTCCCGCCTCGGTCTTCAATCGACCCGAGCTTAGCACCGCCCCGCCTAATAACTTCAGGCTTGGGACTTCCGGCGAGGAGTTCTTCTCGAAACTTCGCTCGAGTCTTTGATCGACCCGAGCTTCTTCCCGACATTACTCCCGCCTCGGTCTTCAATCGACCCGAAGCTTAGCACCGCCCCGCCTAATCATTTAGGCTTGGAACTTCCGCCGAGGAGTTCTTCTTAAACTTCGCCGAGCCTTTTAATCGACCCGAGGTTCTTCTCGATAACACTCCCGCCTCGGTCTTCAATCGACCCGAGCTTGGCACCGCCCCGCCTAATAACTTAGGCTTGGGACTTCAGGCGAGGAGTTCTTCCGAAACTTCGCTCGAGTCTTTAATCGACCCGAGCTTCTTCCTCGATATTACTCCCGCCTCGGTCTTCAATCGACCCGAAGCTGGCAACCGTCCCGCCTAATCATTTAGGCTTGGGACTTCCGCCGAGGAGTTCTTCTCGAAACTTCGCCGAGCCTTTAATCGACCCGAGGTTTTCTCGACATCACTCCCGCCTCGGTCTTCAATCGACCCGAAGCTAGCAACCGTCCCGCCTAATGATTTAGGCTTGGGACTTCCGGCCGAGGAGTTCTTCTCGCCTCGGTCTTCATTTTGAACTTACATTATAAATGCTTTTCTTATTCTTACATACATTTATATTTTTACATATCCCATTCTGGACGTAAATCTTACATTAGCATTTTATAATACAAGGGACTTATCTGAAATACTTCCTCGTGAGTCATGCTGCTCCACGCCTCTCGACTTCTCGTCCGTCTGGACGAGCTATCCGGTATGTTCCCGATCCCGCTAATTATTCAATTTTGCAGCCTTTTTCCTCTTCGACTACCATATCCAGCTTCACCGCTCATACGCATCCGAATACAAACCGATCAAGGACTCCGCAGTTATACCACGGTCTCCCCATCCGAATACCCTCCTTTAATCCTCTCGTAGCTCGGGATGGTCGAACGCACCAAGATCTAGGACCGATCTACGGTATCTTTGATAAACTCCCGAGGGACTCTCCTTCTTTCTCGCCTCACTCGACAACTCCATCATGTCATCCTCGTGGGTCACTACGCCCGAATTGCCTCGCGAACTCCCCGCACATCCTGCTCAAAGCTCAAGATGCTTCCCGTGGAGTCTCATGGTACCATTCTCTCGCTCTTCCCTTCGTGGTTAGCTGGAAGGCCCTAGCACCTCCGAGTCACCGACAACCTTGCACCTCGCCATGTCGCTGAACCGCTCTACGTGCACTAACGGATCACTTTTTCCCGAAAATTTCAGATTTGGAAGCTGAAGTCACGTGGATCGTGACATCTCATGATCTCACTGAGAGTGGAGATTTGTTATCCAAAGATTATTCGCCACTGGGCTCTTTCCATTCCCTCGAGGTCCTCCACAACTCGTGCCAACTCACGCACCTCTCCCTCCAACTCCTCCGCACGAGAGGTCGAGTCGTGTCCTCGCAAATGCTGACGGATCCCCTTTCATCCATGTTTGTTTCTTCCTCGCTGTAACATTTGGTGCCCTAGGTCTGGGCTTCATCTCCCACATTTTTCCGAATACGAGCTGCCTCTACCGACTCCGTGACATCATTACATGCCTTTCTCTCGTCCCTCCCCGAATTCTTGTAACAGGAGGTCGAGTTTCAATCTGCTTTTCCATTCGATCCATTTTTTCCTGGATCTCCCTGCTCGGGCCTCATTGGCCACTTCTCTCAAAGTTACCGATTCTTCCGACTTACTCCTCTTCTACTGCTTCCCTCATCGCTAGCTGCAGTGTCTTGAATGTATTAGGAAATCGAGCTTCAGTGCCGATCCCCACGCACTGGCCGCCAAAAGATGTTGATGCAGCTTTTCCCGCGTGCCTCAACAAAGGCTTCGAACCTTCAAACAAGGTTTCCAAACAGCTCGAAAGCGTAACTGTCTCGAACCTTCTCGTCATGGATTCAAACAAGATCTCGATCCTTCCGCCGCGATAAGCTCAATCTCGAGCAGTGATTACCTCCTTCGTCCCTGCTCACTGCCTTCTTCGTAATCCGAGATCTCCTGACCTGCACTCACGTAAAACCGGGCCGTGGGTCGCCGGCATGTTCCGCCGAAAACCCTCCGACGCCAAGTCAAGAATCGAGTTTGTCTTTTGGTATCTCCTTAGTCGAGGAGACCGAAAGATGAAAGGGTATTATTTCGCCCTTTTGGATAAGTATGGTTTTTTCGTAAAATCAAACGAGAGAAATTGAATAGTGAAGAACCTCGCTTGAGCTTATGCATCCTTTCAGGAATGAAAATTGCCAACCTTCGAGAATCAAATTCTTCAACCCTCGTAACGCTCTCCTTCGCTTCCTTTTATACTCCATTTTTCCCGCTCTTTCCATTTCCAGTCCGTCCACTCCCACGCTAGCGGCATCCGGGTCCCTCCGACAACCGGGATTGGCGTAATATTCCCTGTGGATGAGCTACCGTCCCCTTAACCCGATTCACGCGGCTGATCACCATGCCTGCATGTGCGCTAGGAATGATGACTCCTGAGGCACGTGCCGACCACCCAGCAATGAGATCACCACTACACCATGCGGACCCTTGTCGACATTAAAAGGTGTGCCGGATTCCGAGAAAACGGGCCCGGTCTTGCCCACCGTGCTCGTGGATCTCTCGCGAGTAGGATAGATGTGCTCTGGCTCCCGACCTTGACCAGCTTTGACCGGAGGACGCACCCCGAGCATGCGAAGGAGTGCTTAGCTCTCGACCTCGACCAGCCTTGACCGACGGACGACCCCGAGCAGTGCGAAGGAGTGCTTAGCCTCGACCTCGACCACCTTGACCCGAGGGACGACCCCGAGCATGCGAAGGAAGTGCTCGTGGCTCGAGCACTCGACCCTCGACCTTGACCAGCCTTGACCGTATGGCCGCCGAGCTAGTCAGTCTCTGGTGTCTTACTCGAAATTGAAGGCTTCGATGACCGTCCGATATTACCCAAACAATATATATACACACACACCTTATATGCCATTATCTCATACTCACATATTCCTACCAAGTATCACAATGTATATTATTAGACTTAAAATATGATTCTTGATTCAGATTGAAGAATAAAAATAAGAGTCCAGGCAACTTATGTAAGAAAAGAAATTGTAACCGGCTAACCGCTGCTCATCAATAAAAACCCATTTTAGTTGGAAGTATTTACGTTAAAAAATAGATGGTATTTGATTTGAATTTGAAATATAAACTTAATTAAGGAAACTAATAAATAAGGAAACATAAATCCTCAAATAAATAAATGAAAAGGACCACATATACATAGGCCAGGCTGGGCCCGTCGACATGACCACGTAACCATCCATTAATTTCAATTTTTTATCATCGTTCCCAAAACACCCTTCCAAAATTTTCCTGCATTAAAAATTCTAAACGAAGTTTATTAATTTAATCAAACAGTATGGTTAATTATGTCCTTGTACATTTGTGGGTCAAATCAGATCATTTCCCATACAAATTTTACAACAAAATGTTCAGTACCCTAATCTTACTGTTTCGTGTTAAACCCTCTGTATTAAACACACCGAACCTTGAATCTCGATGGCGATAGTAATATAATCAATTTTACAGAAAAGGAAAAATAAAAATTTGTAAAATTACCAGGAAAATTATTAAAAATTATTATTATCTGTTGACGTATCTTGTTTATTTGTAAGTTAATATCAACTGCATGTGGATGAATTAGAAACTGTGATTCAGAAATTCAAGGAGGCAAAGTCAAACTTGGGCACTCTAAAGAAGCTGGGAGCATCCCTTATCCATGGAGCTGATGCAACTGAAATGATGCGTCATCCTGAATTGAAAGAACGGAGTTTTGATAGAATCGTCTTCAACTTCCCCCATGCTGGCTTTTATGGAAAGGAAGGCAACAATCAACTTATCCGGTGAGCTACTTTAAAATACAGTTCCTTGTAGAAATTTTCTGTTTCTACTGAATTGCTTATTAATTTGAAACTTTCATTTCTTTTGCAATGACCCGACTATTCATTGTCTTTGTTTGATGTTAATATAGGGATTAACAACTCATGCTTTATGGATAGGATTGAAACTTAATTGAAAAGTAGAGTTTCCAGAGGGTAATTGCTAAATTGGTGATGAAGAAATTACAGTCTTATTTAGATTTAGATACAAGTTGAAGGTGAAAACCACCTACTTTGATTTTAAGGGATCTGGGATTTGGATGATTCATGCATATATAGTATGTTATTCTTACGTTTTGCTTTCAATGGTTGATTCCTTGTTTGGGAGGAACTTTTCAGTCCAATGGAAATGTGTGGCAATACACTACAGTGATATGAAAATCGTTAAGAAAAGGAGTGAACTGGCATAATAAAGTGATCCGTTTTGCTTAAAAATTTCAATACGTAGTAGTCTAGAGTTCCCTGTGATATTTTTTGAAAATCACTAATTCTTTAAATGTCTTGTATACCTGTTAGATGATCTTTCTTCTGGTAATCGCAGAATGCATACGAGTCTTGTGGAAGGTTTCTTCGGAAATGCAAGTGGAATACTAAGGCCTGGTGGTGAAGTTCATGTAACCCACTAAACAACTGCTCCATTTCGCGAGTGGAATATCGAGGAATTTGCTTACAAACACTGTTTGTCATTAATGTACCATGTCAACTTTAAAAAGAAGACTACCATGGTTACAACAACAAAAGAGGAGCTGGTTTGAAATGTGATGTGCCCTTCCCCCTGGGAGAGTGCACTACCTTCAATTTGGACTCTATCATACTCGCAAGAGGGCCAGAGTAATGAGTTATGGTGGATTTTCTAACAAAAGACCTCAGCCTCTTCAAGAGATGCCGATCCAAGTGCAGAAGCATGAAACTCCATTTGACTCGAGATATCCTAATGCAAAGTCAGCCCCTGGTATGAATGAATTTCCAACCTGTGCCAAGTTTGATGGTAACTGTGTTGGTTACTCTGTTCATGAATATCCTAGGTTTGACAGTTTCATACATCCTCAAACAAACTTCACCAGAAATACGACTGACCATCCCGGATACATGAGACTAGCTTTGATGAGCAACATCCAAAGAGAAAAAGCTAGGTTCCTTAATGGCTGCTTCAATAGTTCCAACAAGACACTTGGAAGAGTTGGTGAAGATGTGGGCTATCTTGTCTCCAAATCACTAATTCCGCGTATCGCAGAATTACCTGGATTCCGAAGAGAAAATGCTAGGAGTTATGTTGGAACAGTGTTACCTGGAAGAACCTTAAACAGATATTTGTATCCTATGGATGAACGTCACTGTTGGGGCACTTTGAGATCAGCACAGCTGCCAAGGATGAGGTTGGGTTTTAGTTACCAGCTTTAAGGGAGAAGTGGGAGAAGTGGTGGTATTATGCTTTTGGGGAAACTTGAGCATCCTTCTGCCTTTAGTTGTGAATTCTAGTTAAGCATAGGTTTTGTAGTACAGTTGGAAAGCCTTGATCAGCTTCCACTTTTGTTTCATTGAAGAATTAAGAATTTCGATTATCTGTTGGTGTGTTATGTGGGTTACCTTAGGGATAAAATCAGGCTTTTCAATTTTTCAATTAAAACTTTTAGGACCCATATGATATAATATATAAGAATTAAGTAATTTAGAAATTCGTACCTTGATGTTTTAAGAAGATGAATAATTGAGAGTTGTAGATCCGTCTCCAAACGATCTTCCAGGCTATGAGTCAAGATTGATCAACACTGGACGTGTGAGTGTCTGTTTCACCAATCCCAATTGCAACTAGCTTCTATTAGATGTCTTCTATATTTTTCTCAAAAGCCATGTGATCCTCTTCTCTCTCTTTTTTGTCTTAAAAAATAATATCTTTTATAATGTCTTATGAAAAACTCCAAGTATGTTAGGATTAGGATTCCTATTTAAAATAGGATTTATTTTTAATTTAAATATATAAATTAAATAATATCTCCATTTACGTAAAAGTGTAGAGAATGCTAGTAACTAACTAGTGACCACCTCAGAAAATATCATGTGCCCCTTTACACTTGAATATAACATACTAGGTATTAACAAATATTATAATTATGATTTTCACCTAATATGTCGGCTTTTCTTGCTTTGGGTCCAGTGATGGTGTTGTCAATTAAATGAGCTAATCCGGGGATCATTTGAGAACATACAATAGTGGCTACAATAATTAAATTTGTAATCAAACAAATATAATTACTTAATTCCAATTATACTCGATTATAAGATTGGAATATAATTGGAATTGACCTTCATAATTGTATGCTCGAATATAATTCGCTCAAGCCACATTGATTTCTTTACTGCACAATCCTTTGTACCATATCGTTAAATTAAATTGATATCTCAACTGTCCAATCAATTTAATTACATCTTGTTCCTTGATAATTACTGGTTTTCTCTAATAATCATTTCAACATACTTATTTATGTTGACACACTCTGCCCTGAGAATTCTATGATCAAGTACTGAAAACCCATCAAGTGATGTGTAGTACAAATTATATATTGTTAATCTATAATTTCAATTCTTGTAATTATATTGTTAATCTATAATTTTAATTCTTGTAATTGCTCCCACCAAGATACCGGGTAATCTTGACTACAAATGTATGTTGTGCCCATTGATAACTTAAATAAAATAACAATTACAATCAAGAAATTATAACTAACTCAAGATTAAGATTACAGAGAAATCAATGCTTATGAGATTTAATAAGTATGACAGTTATTACTAGGTTAATTAAATCTCATATGTGATCCAGTTCAATGTAGTCATAATACATCAATAAATTCATACATGATTAAGATAAATCACTCAATAAATTTATTACAGTTTATACCTAAATAAAGTGCCCAACTTTATTTATCAACTACTGAACTTAATTTATTTAATCATAAGATAACTTAGTATTTATGTCTCCCGTGAATCCATATGGTGATCGCATAAATACATATAATATGATTAAATAGACTTTACTCTAAATATTAATGCACATAAAGATATAAAATACCTAATTTATTTTATTAATCAGAAATATATTTATTACAATATATATATATATATATATATATATATATATATATATATATATATATGCTTTAAAGAACATATTTTTCCAACATTACCAACCTCCTATTAGCAAATCACTCAATCTGTTGCCTGCGTATAGAACTAAAATTAGCTTAATAATGACATGTGACATCAGTTCTTCCTTTTATTTTGATTGTTATTGCTCATGTTGGCATCATAAATTGCCCTAGAATTTTTATAAGTATGGCCATTGTAACTTCTCACAGATTAAGAGCAGAATGTATGTGCCTCATTTCTGGTCTAACGTGCCTGAATCTTGAACAGAGAATAGAGGTTGAGTGGATATTTTCTGGAACAGGGGACTCTATTAATGCAAGAAAACAGTGTTGCTGATGCTTTTCGAAGATAAATTCAGTTTCCGCATATATTCGAGATTCCAAGGTAGATGCCCCTTTTCCTTCACAAACTTGTAAAGCTTTCAAACAATTAATTTTTCTTATATTGTATATTTGGAATAATTAGAACAATGGAGCAATAAATTCTTACGATGATAGTTCTTATTCTCCATAATTTATTATACCGCATGTTTTAAAGCATATCTAGCATCAATAAGTGAAGTTTCAGGACAGCCAAGAAACTTTGGGTGCACTGATTGCCTCTAGTTTGTAAGTTCAATTAATCTCCTCTTGGTTGAAGTAGATGATCGTAAATAGTATCTGAGTTCCATTTCAGATTCCAAAACAATCCTCCATGTGAATAGTTAAGTAGAGATTCACATTGCTTTCTTTTATTTAGAGGAATGGCTGACTCCTTTGATCATGAAACTACGTTACAGCTATCACGAAACCTCGAATAATTCTTTTCATATAACCAAAATAGAGCTGAGTTCAAGCTCCTTCGTTTTAACTGATTTATTATGATCCATGACAACAAATGATGAGAACTTGAGAAGGTGTCGGATATGATAATGGGAATTAGTTGTCAACGAGAAAATTAATTATTTAATTTTGCAAGAATATAGTTAGTCGCAGAACTCTGTTAGTCCTTGGAAGAAATTTAAAGTAAGAGTGCATCAATTTGTTTGTGTAGCATACTGTATGGTTAGAGTTTCTTATTCTTGATTCTATAGACCTGCAATCAAAGTTTTATTTTTTATTTTTTTTCCCGAAGGCTCTTAGGTTAAATTATGTCTGAAGAAAAAAAAAAAAAAGGGAGAGAAGAGAAAAATTCTTTCTTTGCAGCTCATTTGAGATGGCAAATCGAAATTGCAAAAAGTTTTGATGACTTTTTGTGCAGTGTGGGATCCAATAAAAATGTAAACACATTTTTTGTTTTCTACTTTTACGAAGGAATGAGAATGGACTGTTTTAAAAAAAATAATATTTGACATAGAGAAGGGAGTGTCTAAGTTATATTTCACCTAACTTACAATCTTAATAAGAAAATATCAAAAAGTACTCTTAAATAATTAATTAATAATTGAAATAATATTAATAGAGTTAAAAGAAATATTATTAAGCCCTAAAAGAAAAAATAAAAGAATTAAAATAAGAAGTAGAAAAATTAAAAATAGAAATAATACTCATGCAAGTAAGTAAGAAAAATAGAAATTAACAAAAAAGTAGTTCAGAATAATGGATAAAGAAATAGAAGAGCTTACAAAAATCTTTTCCGAAATAAATTTAAGTGATTAGACGACTTTAAAAATATATAAAATAAAAATAAATACAAGTCATGGACCGGAGATGAAACCAAACATACCGTAACCTAGTACTTCATCTAAACAAAATAATAAACGAAGGAGATATAAACCTTTCTATGAGCATATACCACCAAATAGGAATCGGTCATGGCATACAGATTATAGCCTTAAAGATAATGAATTATTACAAATAAGTAATGCATGAGCATTTTTAGATTTAGATTGTAGAAAATATCCACAAAAAACTTTAGTAAATTAAGGAATACAAATGAGATTATTTTTTATGTATAATGGACATAAAGATGATTGGAATGTAGAAACAGAAAATCAAAAAATAACTATATTTACCGAAATATTAATAGCAAGTTTTGTAGGAAATCTTTTCAATTGGTGGCAAGGATTATCCCTTAATGTAAAAGAATTAATAATAAATGCAACTAAATCAGGATTTTTAAGAAGTAAAGAACAATGAATAGAAACAATTATCGAATATATTTTTAATGAATTTTTAGAAGAAATATGGACAAAAAACATAGAACAAGAATTAAAAGATGAAAAATTGAGAAATATGTTAAAATTAGTAAACTTAAACATATGCAACATGTGTTATGTAAAAGAATACACTTATGAATTCAGTAAATATTATTATGCCAATATTATAGTAATGAAATCAAAGTATATATCTTAATTTATATTACTCAAAATTATCACCTCCTTGGAACACATATTTTGTAAATGAATACGACAAATACAAAACAATAAATCATATGCCTGAAACATTAGGATCAAGGATTATATTTTTAAATCAAAGATTAAGTGAAATATGTATGCAGAGAAATATAATTAAAAGAAGTAGAGCAATTAGAGACATATCTCGTCACAAGACAAATATGCTAACACAATAGGGATGTCAAACCCCTTATAAAAGACATAAAAAATATAATAAGTCAAAAGGGAAAAAGTATAAAAAATATAAACATTTCAAGAAAAAATATTTTAAGCCTCATAGGAAATTCTACAAAAGAAAATATAAAAAAAAAAAGGAAACAATTTGATAAAAATAAATGTAAATGCTGGAATTGTGGAGAAATAGGACATTTAAGTACAGAATGTACAAAAAAAAGTTAGAATTTTAGAAAAAGAATTTAATAATATAAATGATGAATTAAAATTAATAAGTGATTTATCCAAATACGAAGGAAGAGAAGTATACATGTCAGAAGAGAACACAACTAATGAATCAGTTGAATCAAAGTAAAGAAAAAGAAGTTAGTAATACAGTAGAAGAAAATGAAGAAATATATGAAACAGAGAAAGAAGAGAATGTTAATGGATATAGTTTAGTCGCAACATTTGACAAAAATAAATATAATAAACTCTTAAAAGTAAAATTAGAAAGACCAGACTATGGAATCCTATATAAACTTAGAGATATATTTTTTTTAAAAAAAGAAAATAATATTACATGAATACTATGAACAGAAAAAAGCAATAACGATAACCCAAGCTGAAGAAAATATAAGATTAAGTTTAATAAATAAAAGAACAATCGACTTAGCACTTAGAAAAATAAAAAAAGAATCAATTAGAGAAAAGATACAATATATTTATTTAGCAGAAATTCAAATCTTAGTTAAATCTTTGTTTAAAGAAGGAATAGATAGTCCAATAATACTATCATTACATGACCAACGATTTAATGATCCAATGGTAGGACATTTAGAAACAATAGAAGGAAATTTATGTTATACTAAGTTATTATTTATATGTCATCCAAAGTATTGCGTTCATATAAAAGATAAAAACATAGATGAAACATTAAACCTTCATTTTAAACTATTAAAGGATAATTTAATGAAAGAAGGAAATAAGTTAATGACATTTCATTACTCAGCTCTATATAGCTTTTGCAATTCAAATTATAGAGAAATATATGGTGATAATCCATTAATAGAAATTCATAAAGAATGCGAAAATATAACTACCTTGATTGAACCAGTGGTACAGGATATTAAAATACCTATAAATTATAGCTTAAGTATTAATGATAAAAAGGAAATAATAAATACAGAAAATAAAGAATCATCAATTATTCATATAAGCTTTAAATGCAAAACATTCGTAAGAGTTAGTTCATCAAATCAAAATTATCCTTATATAAAAAATAAACAGTTAATCAACACTCCAACAACAGGAGTAATGAAAATATCGGGACAATATTTTGATGGTTTAAATTATATAAAAGGTCCATATATTATAATAGATATCTGGAGCTAGTCATAACCACATGAATCACAACAAAAATAATGGATTAATAGAAAAAGAAATAAATGAACCCTATGAATTTCAATGGAATCAAGCATATATACAAAAAAACAAGTAAAAACACCAATAATAATCGAAGGAATAAGAATAATAGTAACACACTTTATAGATTTAGATATATATAATGAAAATAATATATTATTAAGTAATAGTTCTTTAGAAGATTTAGAGTACTATAAAATTGAAAAACACGGTATAACATTATTTTTAGAAAGAAATGAAATCTTTTGTAAAAAATGGTAAATAAAGCATACTTTAAATACCCTATGTCAGTATATATTCAAGTTCATACAATTGAAAAAGATATCTATACATGTGCATTAATTGGTACAGGAAGTGAAATAACTATAATGAAAATGTTTTTTTTCTAATAAATGGAAACCAGATGGTCAAATCAAGATAACTGGAATTACTGGTGATAAACAATAAATAACCCACAATCGTTCAAAAATATAAAATAATTTTAGGAAGTAAAATATATCTATCCCTCAAATATATAAATTTGATTATATGGATTGTGATATATTCTTAGGAAATGACTTTTACAACAGTTTCAATATTATCAACAAACACTATTTTTAATTACTCTAAAACTCCTTGTAATCATATTTCAGTATTCTTCACGAATTTCAACCATTCGTGAGGTCGACTAGGTCAGTGGTGAAAAATACTGAAAAATATTATTTAATACAAAGAGGACATATATATAACATAAACTTAGAAACTATTAAACAACAATTAAAACAAGTCTATAGTGATAATCCTTTAGCACTATGGAAACCTGATCACCCTAGAGCAAAAATAGAACTAATAGAAAATAAAATAATCAAAGTAAAGTTAATGATGTACACAATAGAAGATAAAGAAGAATTTAAAATTCAAATAAATGAATTATTAAATTTAAATATAATACATCATAGTAATAGCCTTCATAATAGCCCTACTTTTATGGTAATGAAAAGAGCCGAACAGTCAAGAGGAAAAGCTAGAATGATAATAAATTACAAAGAATTAAATAAATACGCTTAAATTTGACTGGATATTTTACACTAAATAAAGAAATATTAATAAATTTAGTAAAATGAAAAAATTACTACTCTAAGTTTGATTGTAAATCGAGATTTTAGCGAGATAAAAATAAAAAAAGTATATGTTATACTCGCATTTAGTACACCACAAGGACATTATGAATGGTTAGTAATGCCTTTTGGTTTAAAAAATGCCTCACAAATATTCCAAAGAAAATGGATAAGATATTCAAAGGAAGTAATCATATTGTAGTTTATATAGATGATATTTTAATAGCTTCAAACTCATTAGAAGAGTACATAATACATTTAAAAGATTTTGTAAATAAATGTATAAAAGAAGCAATAGTATTATTAGAGAAAAAAGCATTAATAGAACATCAAAAAGTAGAATTTTTAGGAATGATTCTAAATAAAAATGGAATAGATTTACAAAGTTATATTGCAAGAAAAATAGAAGATTTTCCTAACAGATTAGAAAACTAACAACAAATTCAAAAATTCTTAGGATGCATAAATTATGCTGAAGAATTTATAGAAAATTTATCAAAGAAAAGAAATATTCTCCAAAAATTATTGAGAAAAAATAATAAAAAGGATGGAGTGAAAAATATATACAAGCGGTAAAAGAACTTAAGGAACATTGTAGAAACTTACCATGATTAAGATTACCGGATGAAAAAGATAACTTAATTTTACAAACAGATGCCTCTGATTTGTATTAGGGAGCATTACTTAAAACAGATTTAAATGAAATTTATAGATATACTAGTACAACTTTTAATAAAGCCTAAATAAATTATCCAGTCCATGAAAAAGAGCTATTAGCAATTTATAAATGAATAAAGAAATTATCATTATGTTTATTACAAAAGAAATTCATTGTAGAAACTGATAATACCCAGGTTAATTCTTTAATATATAAAAATTTGTTAAGTGAGCCACAATATAGAAGGTTGCATAGATAACAAGCATATTTATCCTATTACAATTTTTAAATTGTAAATATAAAATGTACTAACAATTTTCTAGCTGATTTTCTCAGTATAAACGTAGAATTTGCTCAGTAAGCATGGAGAAAAGAATAACAGATCTGGAGACAAATCTTGTAGATCTCAAAGAAGTTGTAAGCATTTTTGGCAATTTTGTAAACAATCTCAAACTCTCTATAAAGAACTTAAGAGAAGAGTTTGAAGAAAGTAAAAAAATGAATCTCTTAAGTGGACAATCAATAAATTGTGATGTAAATTCTTCAAGTAGAAATAGTAGTGGACCATACTCACATGGAAAAGCTATTTGTGATGAGGATTATGTACAAATCCTATCAGGTAAAAAAGTAATAGCAGTAAATCCCAATGAAACCTCCGTAAAAGACCGTCATCATTGCATTATAAAAAGAATAAATTTGAGAGGAATGGAAGAAGTAAATCTCCTACCAAAAGAAAAAGAATATAATAGTTTTTCTGAATATATTTACAGTAAAACAGAATATTCAGAAAGTTGCTTTAGAAGCAATGGTAAATCTATGTATCCAAGAGTTGTATGTATAAAACGGTCATATCCTGAATTTGTTAAAAAATTAGCAGATTTTAAATATCTTGATCTGATATACCCAGATATAAACCTGAATGAATTATCTTGTTTCGATCCTACACTTGTAAGCAAAATAAGTCAATATGCCCAGAAGAAGAATGTATGCTTAAAGTTCTATATTATAAGTCCAGAGTACGATGATGAAGAAGAATATGAAGTCATCCATTTAATCAGCCTCAATATCGTAACCAATAGTTTCAATTTGGAAATTGGCCAGAGTAGAAGTAAAGAACCCATCTTCAGCAGAGAATGGGCCGAGTACAGAAGAGCTACTGGAATAATAATCATAAGATCCTTAGCTTCAAATTTGTATGATAGAGGGTATAAAGTCCTCATACAATAGGACAACTTTATCCTCTGTACACCAGGTACAAGTATCGGCAGATCAAGAGTGCTAGCCAGTTTCATATCTAACATTGACAACCACTACATCCTCGTATAGACCCACTAAAAGACTGGATAGTATGCGAAAAGATAGAACACTTGACATGTATTTCGAAAAGTCAGTATAAAGTTGTGTAAACTTTTATTTGTCAAAAAGTATCTAGGCCATATGTCGTCCATCATAATGTAAACTTTCCTTAGTCAAAAAGAAAAAGGCCCAAGGTTAGGTGGGGTAACTATAAGAGATAAGATTTTATCATGTAATCTTATCACTTTAGATTTTTCTAGTAAAAAAATGTAACACGTGTAAGCCTTATCAGGTTGTAAAATCCTTTATATAGAATCAATAAAGATAGTTAAGCATAAACTTGAAATTTAGAACTACCATACCAAGGATTGTATGATATGGAGATGAGTTATATTTAGATGGTTTCATGCATGAAACCAATTAATAACAAGCATTTGTTGAAATCACTTCTTTTGAGCCAACTTTAAGCTTCTATCACATGCACTTCATAATTGAATCATCTAAATATACTATTTAAGTTCCTTATTGGGAAAAATAAAAATAAAATTGCATCATCACATACAAACATTAACTCGTCGAAAAATCCATTGTTGCTTGAAAGCTTTTAGTCATTCATTAGACTTTTTCAAGTGTGTTTATTTTTTAATTTAATACTGGATTTTTTTTAAATATGTCTAAATAAAATTAAGTTTAAAATGTTAACATAACAATGACTTAATGTCTGAATGAAATATTTAACATTAAAAACTCTCAAAACCACTCTTACGCAATTAATCTAATTCCTACGATAAAAATGCCTTTTTTTCGATTTACTCAATCAATTATTTATGACAAATATTTTTAATAAAAATTAAAAAACTTTCTCTCTCCAAATCATAAAACGAAGATGAGAAACATCAAAACCTTCGAATAGGAAATGAACCAAAAGCGTAAAGATCAACTGGAACCTTAAGAGTCCTATAAACACAAAGTGATCCCGTCTGCAGAGCTCGTTATCACTGGTGTATTCGGGATGGCGTTAAGGCGATTGGAGTATAGCTGTAGGGAAAAAGTGACCAGTCAACAGGACTAAGAAGTTTCAGAATATTTGAAGATATAAAAGTAATAATTCTGAACATATATCTATTGGTGGAGATTGTTGTTGATTAAAGTCTTATTGAGGAGGAGAATCATTCTTAATGGAAAAAGCTTATAATATAATAAGTTCAATTGAAAATATAAATTTTGAAAACATAAATTAATTAAGACAAATAAAAAATGAATTAGAACGTAAATTACAAACTTTAAGTTGGAACAAAGATCCAGAAAATATTGATCAAAGATTTATAAATTAGGTACAATTAATAATAGAAAAGCAAATTTTAAAACAAATAAAAGAAGCTATAGAATTTAGCATATATCTTAATAATGTTGATTAACCAAAAATATTCCTAGTATACTAATTCACATATTTGATTTAAAATGGAAATATATCATGAAAAACTTTGTATACATATGGGTATGATAAAGAAAAAATGGTTAGATGATAAAAAAAATTATATATAACAACCAACAATTAATGATAGGGTTTAAATGTAAAACATATCAATATCATAGCATGGTGTTCAAAATAAGAGACTTAATTTATAACAAAATCTGAATTAGAAACAGCATATAATATAAATATACCTATAGAATTAAAAATAAAAATAATAAAAAATATAGAATGGGAAAATTTTAGAAGCATGATAATACAAACCTTTGTAGAGAAACATATAAAAGACCTAATGGAAATATACGAAAATTTTAATATATTTAATACAAATAATTTTATATCACATAATTCAAATATTTGTAGAATAAGAAATAAAAGACTTAATGGAAATTTATAACCTGTTTTTAATCTATTTAAAAATATCTGTTAAAATCTATTTTAATTTGTTAATATTTGTTTAAAAGGTTAGGCCGCCCCCTATTAGTATCAGAGCCATGTAGTAGATTCATTATAGCTATAATTATGTTCCCTATACAATAATAGTAGATTCATTATACATTTAAAAAAAAAAGATAAAAGTGAGATACAAAATTTAATTGAACATATAGATAAAAATAAAACCATATAATAAAAATAGAATTAGATTTAATGCAAGAAATGAAAGAAAAACTAAAATTACAAATAAAAAGAACTTGAAAGTTGAAAGATTTTAGAAATAAAAATAAAATTTATAAATGAATTTATAAAATTCTTAAAGTTTTGGCTCGAAAATGAAACACAATGGATAATTCACATCAACAATTTTTAGTTCAACAAGCATTAGAAAAAATACAAGAATTATACTTAAGTATAAACCATATGTTTCTTGGATGAGAAAATAAAATATATATATACATTAATTTGTTAAGCTAAAAAATAGAATTTTTGGAGCTAGAAAGAACATCATTAGTAAACATGAGACACCAAATTTATGAACAATTTATAGATCTATATGAATTTAATAACCATTTACACCTATATAAACAAATACAAAAACTTTGGAAAAATGAAAAATAGATGTAGAAACGATGGTAGAACAAATGATCAATTATAAAATCAAAGGAGAGAAGGGACTTTAATGAAATTACCTATACAAAAGACAAATAAAAGTAAGTTACATATATTGTAACGTAGATAGGCCCAATAGAGAAAGATGAGTGAAAGGTGAAAAAATTTTATGTTCTTTCTCTGCTCACATACTCTCTTTATTCTTTTTTCTTCTCCTATTTCTTTATTCTTAGCATTTTTAAATACGTTGGAAAACAGTGCTATCAAACAAGTTTTTTATTTTTATTTTTTGAAAATTAAAAACACCAGTTTGGAAATGATGATACCAAACAGCCTCCAAGTAACTGTTTCTTGTCTTAACGAGTAAAGGAAAGTTGGAGATTGGTTCTAACTTCTAACAACATAAAAAAAATGGAAAAAGTTTGGTCATGAAGGAATCCAAAAAAATAAGTTTCTCATTTTTTCCTAATTTTGGCAGTAAACAAAACAATAAGGCAACGGTGAATATTGATTAAGCAAATTAGTTTCAGGATTATTTGAAGGATGCATTACATAGGGAATAAAGGTTGATGCAATTTTACAAAAGATTCTATGTCCCATAAAACGAGAGCATCCACATATAGATATGGGAAAATGTTTGGAAGCAAGAATGGTGAGAAAAACGGCAGCTTTTGCTCGGCACAACAAGCAAAAGGCAAGTACATAAAAAGCAACCAGATTTTTATCCTTTTATAAATCCTTACTATCACATATTTAGTGTAAGTGCTACATGATTTTATGTTGGAAATATTTGGCTTTTTATTGAGTATTTTGATCTGATCTTGGCTAATTTATGATTTTGCTCATTTAGAATTTTATTTAATTTAATTTGCTGACTTAACTTTATGTTGGAGAAAAAAATTGTAAAAATTTATAGTACAAATGTAGAAATAAAAATTTTCCAAATGAGCATGCAGTTAAAGATATACGCTAAAAGAAATATGAGTTAATTTTTGAGGTGTTATTTAATAATTATGAAAAAATATTTAAAATTTAAAAATCTATGATAAAGAAAAAGGGCATTCTGTTAAGAAGTTAACTAATAAAAACAAAAAAGTGATGAAATTTTAAAATATATGATATTTTCATGAGGTGGTAGCGGCTAAATTAAAAAATAAATCTACTGATCCGTTAAAAATTAATTTACTGATATGTTGAAGCACGATCCTGTGAAAATTAATTGCGAAACCTAACGTGCAATAAGTCCCCGGGCCCCAGAACAAAGCTCTCCTGAACAAATATTAAAATAAACTTAAAAAAAAAAAAACTCAAATGCTGACAAATTCCAGGTTGTGAGGTCAAAATTAATTTCATAGTAAATATGAAGAATAAGACAGAAGCAGTGAACAACATGCAAATTGAAAATTCTGGTTTCTTAAAGCAATGTTCAAACAGGGGCAAACACGTCTGCAAACATAAACAATGGTCAAACAGTGTATGCAGAAGCGTCAATCTGCTTTGTAAATTAGACCTGCTGGTGTGATATGGCGGAGGCTGCGGTGAACTTTGCTCTAGAGACCTTGGGTCCTTTGCTTGTCGAAGAAGTCAGATTGTTGGGAGGTGTTAGAAAAGAAGTTCAAAGCATCAAAAGCGAACTGGAGAGTCTCAGATCTTTCCTCAAAGACGCGGATGCAAGGGCAGCAATCGAAGACTTAGAAGGAGGCGGTGAGGAAAGTGTCAGAACTTGGGTGAAACAACTGAGGGATGAAGCTTATCGCATTGAAGATGTCATTGATGAGTACACACTGATGGTGGCAAAACTCCCTCGTGGGAGTGGCCTCGTTGGTGTTCTCCGTAGAATCAGCCGTTTCATAAAAAGCCGAAGCTGCGGCGCGGAGTTGCAAATGAGATTCAAGATATCAAATCAGTGCTTGCTGATATAAAGCGAAGGGAGAAAGCTATCGATTCAGGTCTATAGATGAACGATCGAGCAGTGGATCCAGAAATGTTATCCCACATGACTCTCGAGTTTGTTCCTTTTCGTTGAAGATGATGAAGTCGTGGGCATCGAATCCATTAAACATAAATTGATTGATTTGATGGTGAACGGAAGATCCGAACGTTCAGTGGTTGCTGTGGTGGGTGAAGGAGGGCTAGGCAAGACAACTCTTGCCGGAAAACTTTTAACAGTGAAGGTTTTCAAACCCACTTCAATTGCCGAGCTTGGGTCACCGTTGGGAAGGAATACAACAAAAATGAGTTGCTGAGGACAATTATAAAGGAGTTTCACCGTTTAGCAAGGCTGCCTACTCCAGTGGAGATACTCAACATGGAAGAGATGGACCTGATCACCACGCTGAGGGACCACTTGAAGGACAAGAGTTACATGGTTGTGTTCGACGATGTTTGGAAGATTGATTTTGGAGAGACGTGGAGCATGCTTTACTTGATAACAAGAAATCCAGCAGGATAATTGTCACAACACGGCGGACGAATGTCGCTAATTTTTGCAAATCATCGACCTCTGTTCATGTCCATGAGCTTGAAACTTTGCCTCCAAATGAGGCGTGGAAGCTCTTTGTAGAAAGGCTTTCGGACCAAGCTCCGGAGGCTCTTGTCCTTCAGAGTTGAAGGAGTTGTCCCAGGACATCCTTGCAAAATGTGGACGTTTGCCTCTTGCTATTGTGGCCGTGGGTGGACTTCTTTCAACCAAGAACAGGGTCGAATCTGAATGGAAGAAATTATCTGATAGGTTGGGCTCAATCTTAGGAAGTGATCCCCATCTAAAAGATTGCAACAGAGTTTTATCTGAAGGGTATTATGATCTTCCTCTCCATCTCAAATCATGTCATCTGTACTTTGGCTTATTTCAAGAGAGCTCTAAAATTAGCTGTGCTAGACTAATCCGTTTGTGGATAGCTGAGGGCTTTGTTCAATACAGCAAACGCGCCACATCTGAACAAGCTGCAGAAGAATACTTGAATGAGCTCATTGACAGAAGCTTGGTTCAAGTTTCAAAGAGAGATATTTCTGGACGAGCCAGAATCTGCCAAGTTCATGATCTTATGCATGAGATCATCATCAGAAAAACTGAAGAATTGGGCTTCGGTCGTGTGCTGAACGGAGGGGCCTCGAGTCATTGCAGTAAAATTCGGCGCATTACGATACAGAGAAGTATTGATGATGGTGCTTTGGAGAGCATCAAGGACTCGAAGGTCCGTTCTGTTTTTCTTTTCAATGTAGATAAGCTGCCCGACTCTTTCGTGAATACAAGTGTTGCCAATTTCAAGCTCATGAAAGTACTAGATCTGGAAGATGCTCCTATAAATTACCTTCCTGAAGGAGTGGGGAACTTATTCAATCTGCACTACTTGAGTATGAAAAATACAGAAGTAAAAATAATTCCCAAGTCCATTGGAAATCTTCTCAGTTTAGAGATTTTGAATTTAAAAATACTTTGGTGAGTGAACTTCCAGTGGAGATCAGGAATCTTAAAAGTTGCGTTATTTAATGGTGTACCGGTACAATTATACCACAAGTTCTCCAATAGGAGGAGAAGCAGTAGCCAAAGTACACGGGGGCATTGGGTCTCTAAAGGATCTGCAGAAGTTGTCTATTATAGAGGCTGACTCTCAAGTGCTTAAAGAGATTATAAAGCTGAGGCAGTTAAGAAAGTTGGCCGTTAGGCCCCAAAATGGAAACAGCAAGGATCTGTGTGCTTTGATTGCAAATTTGGAAAACCTAGAGAGTTTATTAGTACTAATGACAAACAGAGAAGAAATACTTGACTTGCAATCTTTGAGTAGTCCTCCTCAATATCTGCAGCGTCTCTATTTGAAGGGAAGTATGAAGAAACTGCCGGATTGGATTTTTAAACTTAAAAATGTAATCAGATTGGGTTTGGACTTGTCGGGATTGACTGAGGATCCAATCAGAGTCCTTCAAGCCTTGCCTAATTTATTGGAACTTTCACTGGCGGGGCTGTACAACTACGAGCTTTTTCATTTTGAAGCAGGTTGGTTCCCAAAACTCCAAAACTTGTATCTCTATCACTTCGAGGCTGTGAAATCGGTTATAATAGAGAAAGGTGCGATGCCTGATATTAGAGAACTGCACATTGGGCCTTGCCCGCTGTTGATGGAGATTCCTATTGGAATTGAACATCTTAAAACCTTAAGCTGCTTCTATTTTCTCGTATGATGAAACAAGTTTATTGCATGACAAAAGACGAGAATTGGGAGAAGGTTACTAAGCATATACCACATGTCATTGCCAATTTTGTTGCGGTGGGGAACTGTTTTATTATCGAAAAGAAGATCTATTATCTCTCTCTCCCGAAGATTTAGGTTGCTTGAAGAAGGCGAGCAGATCATTCACATCCATGAAATAAGTAAACAGGTCTGCCCTCCCTAAATATTTAAATTATGAAAAGGTGTGATCTTTTGTTTAATTAATAAATCGACTTCTTCACATACAAGTAGACGATTACAATTTGAATTATTTTCTAATTACTTTTCTAAGAATTATTTTCTTATTTTTAATTAAAAATCACCAAAAAATCATTTTTGAGTATGTTAAATAAAAAATAATTTAGGTCGGTCGATAAATCTTTTTCTAGTCAAAGTATACTAGTTAGAATCATATAATGATTAGGTGTTAGTGATTCTATATTAATTTCCCTTATATTTTTGTTACTAGTGAACGGATGGAGTACATTTATCTTTCTACGGTGAATAAATACATTGATGAGTTCATCGATCGTATCTTGGATCGAGTTACGGTGGTAATGCTCATTGTTAATATGCTTTGAGTTTGAGTGATTATTTTCGAGTGTGTTTATGTAATACATGCTTATGTGAGTGGTTCGTCATTGTGAGTGTGTGTGTGCGTGTTTTCTTTTATATATCTAAGACTAAGATTATAATTTTGGAAATGTTGTAGTACTACTGCAAGGAGTTGTCATCATATCATATTCGAGTGTTTAATAATAAAAACTGTGTGCCAATGTGGTCATCGTTGGTATATGGTTAATTTGTGTGGAATGAAGCATCTGCCTTATTTTTATTTTGTAGCTTGTAGCTTGTTATCTTCTTCATTAAAAAAATTGCATCACATGCATGCAGTGTCATATTATCAAGTTTAATTTCCTCTTCATTTGTATAATTGTGGTTATTATTTTTGGGATATTCATCCGGCTATTTCCTCTTCATTTCAGTGGACTTATTTATTTTATTTCAGAAGTGAACTGGAAATTTCTCTGAAATCGTTATTAAATAACAGTTATCAAATACATAATCACTTATTTTTAAAAAAATTACTCATTTATATTTGAATTGTCATATTTTTTTTAATTAAACATTTATAGTCGATTTGGATTGCCTTTTTGGACTCAATACGCTAACAATTATCAAATATAATTTGAGAATAAAATACATCAATATCTATCAATCATTGAATCCCAAATGTGCAATAAGACTTATTGTAACAAAAAAAAAAATTCTGTAATTGGGCTTTGGGATCGGGCAATTAAAACTTACTAAGAAATTGTTTGTTGAATGTCTTAAGTATAAAATTTTGTTAATTATAGATTTTTAAAAAAATATTTATTTATTTATTTTTTATAATTTATGTCTAATTTTAAGATGAAAAATAAATTTTTATAATTTTTATTTAAATAAAAAAGTCTAAATGATAAGTAAATATTATATTATAAAAATATTTCTGTAAAATAGCTTATTTTTTAAACTATAAAATCTAATTAATTTTTTTATTTTAAAAGGATATAAATAATAAATAATTAAATTTAAGATTTTTTTATTATAAAAATAAATAAGATGTCACTTATTTTCAGAATAAATATTTCATTCAAATTTTTGTATTCAAACTTATTAAAACTTTAAAAAAAATTAGATTTATTTAAATTTTAAATAAAAAAATAAATGATACCTTAGCGTTTTACTATTCTTAAAAAACAAAAATATTAAAGTATTTGAATGACTTAAAAATAAGTGATCGTATTAAGTGATAAATAGTTAAGTATACACTTCTAACTTACATCCAGACAAAAAAGGAAACTGTATAAAAAAGAAAGTGTTGGTGGCCCTACAATTGAAAAATTGCATGTGTTTTTGACTGAATTAGCTTTTTCGTTTTCGAAATCGCTGTTAAGTTGCTCAAGACATGGTCCCGTTAATTAAACTGATAAAGGAAGCATGAAACATGAATTTGATCAAAGTGTTAAATAGTTTTGCATGAATTAAAGAGAAATATTGCTAGAAATTTCATTTTATTTATTTTTTATGCCATTGATAAATGAAAGTTATTAACAATGTCGAGACTCTATTTAGTATTGAGGTGTTTTAATTTTAAGGTTATAATTACTGTAAAAAATATAATTATAAAATAAATGTTAATAGTATATAATAAATATAATTTTTATAAAATTAATAAAGATATAATATATTTTTTATTACACAAAGTGTACAATTAAATTAACTTAACTTTTAAATTACAACAAATAATATTTATTGAATATTTTAATATTATATCTTTTAAATTACAATTATACAATCTCAATCTAAATAAAATTGAATCTCTTTGCGAGTAAAAGTACATTTCATTACTTAGATATATTTTTCTTTAGCTTATGATATGTAATGGCATGGTTCATGGTACCTGGCTCCTCCTGCCTCGCCCTTTTGCCCTTTACAATTGTTTAAGAAACTTATGGCTATAAATGATCATATATATATATATATATATATATATATATATATATATATATATATATATATATATATATATATATATATATATATATGTATATATATACACACCTTATATACCATTATCTCATACTCACATATTCTTATCAAGTATCATAATGTATATTATTAGACATAAAACATGATTCTTGATTCAGATTGAAGAATAAAGATAAGAGATGTTGATGCAGTTTTTCCCGCGTGCCTCAACAGTGCCTCCAAACACTCGAGCAGGACTGTTTGAACCTTCTGCTCGCGGCTTCAAACAGTGCATCGATCCTTCTGCTCGCGATAAGCTCAATCTCGAGCAGGATTACCTCCTTCGTCCTGTTCCTCTGTCTTCTTCAGAACGGAGATCTCCCGGACCTGTACTCACAGAAAATCGGGTCAGGGGTCGCCGGGCGTGTCCCGGCGAAAACCCTCCGACGCTCAAGTCAGTAATCGGGTTTGTCTTTTTGGTATCTCCCTTGGTGAGGGAGACCGGAAAGATGAAAAGGGGTATTATTTCGCCCCCCCCTTTTTTGGATAAGTATGGCGTTTTCAGAAAATCAAAGTGAGAGAAGTGAGAATAGGAAGAACCTGTGAATCAGAAAATCTAACCCTTTGTGAATTAGAAATGCCAACCCTTGAAACTTTCCCCTTCGTTTCCTTTTATACTCCATTTTTCCCGCTCTTTCCGTTTCCAAGCTGTCCACACCACGCTATTGGTATCTGGGTCCCTCTGACAGCCGGGTTTGGCGGAATATTCCCTAGGGATGAGCGGCTGTCCCCTTAACCCGATTCACGTGGCCAGATCACCATGTCGGGCAAGTGCGCTAGGAATCATGACATCTTGGAGGCATGTGCCGGCCACCGGCAACAGTATCACCACCACACCATGTGGGACTCTGGTCAGACATTAAAAGGTGTGTCGGGATTCTGAGAAAACGGGTCGGGTTGCCCTGGGTCGGGTCTTGCCTAGCTGTGCTCGTGGATCTCTGCGAGCAGGAAAGATGTGCTCGGCCCTTGACCTTGACCAGCTTTGACCTGAGGGACGACCTCGAGCAGGCGAAGGAGTGCTTAGCTTTCGACCTTCACCAGCTTTGACTTGAGGGACGATCTCGAGCAGGCGAAGGAAGTGCTCGGGGCTCGAGCAGCTTTGAATTCCTCGACCTTGACCAATTTTGACCAGAAGGGCTGCTCGAGCTAGACTGTCCTCGGATGTCTTACTCGAGCTGGAAGGGCTTCGAGGGGCCTGTCCGATATTATCCAAACAAGAGTCCAGGTAACTTTTGTAAGAAATTTTTTTTTTTTAAAATAACCATTAAAGGAAATTGTAACCGGCTAACCGCTGCTCATCAATAAAAACCCATTTTAGTTGGAAGCATTTCCGTAAAAAAAATAGATGGTATTTGATTTGAATTTGAAATATAAACTTTATTAAGGAAACTAATAAATAAGGAAACACAAATCCTCAAATAAATAAATGAAAAGGACCACGTATACATAAGCCGGGCTGAGCCCGTCGACATGACAACATAACCATCCAATAATTTCAATTTTTTATCATCGTTCCCAAAACACCCTTCCAAAATTTTCCTGCATTAAAAATTCAAAACGAAGTTTATTAATTTAATCAAACAGTAAGGTTAATTATGTCCTTGTACATTTGTGGGTCAAATCAGATCATTTCCCATACAAATTTTACAACAAAATGTTCAGTACCCTAATCTTACTGTTTCGTGTTAAACCCTCTGTATTAAACACACCGAACCTTGAATCTCGATGGCGATAGTAATATAATCAATTTTACAGAAAAGGAAAAATAAAAATTTGTAAAATTACCAGGAAAATTATTAAAAATTATTATTATCTGTTGACGTATCTTGTTTATTTGTAAGTTAATATCAACTGCATGTGGATGAATTAGAAACTGTGATTCAGAAATTCAAGGAGGCAAAGTCAAACTTGGGCACTCTAAAGAAGCTGGGAGCATCCCTTATCCATGGAGCTGATGCAACTGAAATGATGCGTCATCCTGAATTGAAAGAACGGAGTTTTGATAGAATCGTCTTCAACTTCCCCCATGCTGGCTTTTATGGAAAGGAAGGCAACAATCAACTTATCCGGTGAGCTACTTTAAAATACAGTTCCTTGTAGAAATTTTCTGTTTCTACTGAATTGCTTATTAATTTGAAACTTTCATTTCTTTTGCAATGACCCGACTATTCATTGTCTTTGTTTGATGTTAATATAGGGATTAACAACTCATGCTTTATGGATAGGATTGAAACTTAATTGAAAAGTAGAGTTTCCAGAGGGTAATTGCTAAATTGGTGATGAAGAAATTACAGTCTTATTTAGATTTAGATACAAGTTGAAGGTGAAAACCACCTACTTTGATTTTAAGGGATCTGGGATTTGGATGATTCATGCATATATAGTATGTTATTCTTACGTTTTGCTTTCAATGGTTGATTCCTTGTTTGGGAGGAACTTTTCAGTCCAATGGAAATGTGTGGCAATACACTACAGTGATATGAAAATCGTTAAGAAAAGGAGTGAACTGGCATAATAAAGTGATCCGTTTTGCTTAAAAATTTCAATACGTAGTAGTCTAGAGTTCCCTGTGATATTTTTTGAAAATCACTAATTCTTTAAATGTCTTGTTACCTGTTAGATGACCTTTCTTCTGGTAATCGCAGAATGCATACGAGTCTTGTGGAAGGTTTCTTCGGAAATGCAAGTGGAATACTAAGGCCTGGTGGTGAAGTTCATGTAACCCACTAAACAACTGCTCCATTTCGCGAGTGGAATATCGAGGAATTTGCTTACAAACACTGTTTGTCATTAATGTACCATGTCAACTTTAAAAAGAAGACTACCATGGTTACAACAACAAAAGAGGAGCTGGTTTGAAATGTGATGTGCCCTTCCCCCTGGGAGAGTGCACTACCTTCAATTTGGACTCTATCATACTCGCAAGAGGGCCAGAGTAATGAGTTATGGTGGATTTTCTAACAAAAGACCTCAGCCTCTTCAAGAGATGCCGATCCAAGTGCAGAAGCATGAAACTCCATTTGACTCGAGATATCCTAATGCAAAGTCAGCCCCTGGTATGAATGAATTTCCAACCTGTGCCAAGTTTGATGGTAACTGTGTTGGTTACTCTGTTCATGAATATCCTAGGTTTGACAGTTTCATACATCCTCAAACAAACTTCACCAGAAATACGACTGACCATCCCGGATACATGAGACTAGCTTTGATGAGCAACATCCAAAGAGAAAATGCTAGGTTCCATAATGGCTGCTTCAATAGTTCCAACAAGACACTTGGAAGAGTTGGTGAAGATGTGGTCTATCTTGTCTCCAAACCACTAATTCCGCGTCAAAGATATATCGCAGAATTACCTGGATTCCGAAGAAATGCTAGGAGTTATGTTGGAACAGTGTTACCTGGAAGAACCTTAAACAGATATTTGTATCCTATGGATGAACGTCACTGTTGGGGCACTTTGAGATCAGCACAGCTGCCAAGGATGAGGTTGGGTTTTAGTTACCAGCTTTAAGGGAGAAGTGGTGGTATTATGCTTTTGGGGAAACTTGAGCATCCTTCTGCCTTTAGTTGTGAATTCTAGTTAAGCATAGGTTTTTTAGTACAGTTGGAAAGCCTTGTTCAACTTCCACTTTTGTTTCTTTGAAGAATTAAGAATTTCGATTATTTGGTGTGTTGTGTGGGTCACCTGTACGGATAAAATTAGGTTTCTTAACTTTTCAATTAAAATCTTTTAGGACCCATTTCATACAATATATAAGAATTAAGTAATGTAGAAATTCGTAGCTTGATGTTTTAAGAAGATGAATAATTGAGAGTTGTAGATCCGTCTCCAAACGATCTTCCGAGCTATGACTCAAGATTGATCCGGACGTGTGGCGTCTGTTTCACCAATTCCAATTGCAACTATCTTCTATTAGATGTCTTCGTATTTTTCTCAAAAGACATGTGATCATCTTCTCTCTTTTTTTTTTGTCTTAAAAGAATAATGCCCTTTTTATAATATCTTATGAAAACCCTAATATCTTAGGATTAAGATTTCTATTTAAAATAAGATTTATTTTTAATTTAAATATATAAATTAAATAATATCTTTCCACTTACGTAAAAGTGGAGAGAATGTGTAAGTAAGTAGGGACCACTTTACAAAATATCACAAGCCACCTTTATACTTGAATATAACATACTAGGTATTAACAAATATTATAATTATGATTTTCACATAATATGCCGCTTTTCTTGCTTTAGGTTCGATGATGATGTTGTCAATTAAATGAGATAACCTGGGATCATTTGGGAACATACAATAGTGGCTACAATAATTAAATTTGTAATCAAACAAATATAATTATTTAATTCCAATTATACTCCACTATAAGATTGGAATTGACCTCCATAATTGTATGCTCGAACATAATTCGCCCAATCCACATTGATTTCTTTACTGCACAATCCTTTGTACCATATCGTTAATTTAAATTGATATCTCAACTGTCCAATCAATTTAATTACATCTTGTTCCTTAGTACTTTCTATGATCAAGTTAGGGTGGGCAAACGGTTCGGTTTTATTTAACCAAACCGAATATTTCGGTTCGGTTTGGTTCGGTTTCAAAATAAAACCAAACGGTTTCAAAGTTTAAGAACCGATCGGTTTTTTTTCGGTTCGGTTTAAAACTGAACCGAACCGACAAATTGATCGGTTCGGTTAAATAATAAAACCTAAAATTTCTCGTTTCGGCTAAATCGATCTCTGATCTCTCCCTCATCCAGCCGCAGCCGAGGCCGAGCACAGCCCAAGCAACCTCATCGAGCACAGCACAGACAACCGACAATACACAGTGCCACAGCGTCACAGTGTCACGATGACGACATCACAAGA
The DNA here is from genome assembly GCA_025617385.1 of Murraya koenigii. Taxonomy (NCBI): domain Eukaryota; kingdom Viridiplantae; phylum Streptophyta; class Magnoliopsida; order Sapindales; family Rutaceae; genus Murraya; species Murraya koenigii. Next base: position 24,571,948 of record CM046817.1, read on the forward strand.
CGGCTAAATCGATCTCGATCTCTCCTCATCCCACAACCGCCAGAATCGGTGGCACAGTCGAGCAAGCTCACCGTCCGACGATCTCAGCTGAGGCGAGCTCACCGTCTGCCGATCTCAGCCAAGGCAAGGTCACCGTGGTTCGTCTGCTGTCACCGTCTGCCGATCTCCATTCATCTTCTATCACCGTGACCAATTTTTGATATCTCCCTCCCCAATAACCCTTCACAACCAGTCACATTCTCGCTCGATCTGAGGAGATTTTGGCTACAAAACAAGCTCATGAACAAAATGAAGATGGCTTGGCTAGTGGTCAACCTAGCAGTCCGGCTGGAAGTGGTGCAACAGAGAACCAATCTAAAGAAGTCGAAATTCCCAAATCATAAAGGACATTGGTGCTGATGGTTCACCCCATGCTAAAGAAACACGAAGGTTTGTGCGTGTTTGTTTCTTTTAAATATATGTTCTTTTTCATTCTTTTTGGGGGCTGACCTACAGACTGAAATTATGGTGCAGACATGCCTTGGCTGTGGGAGTTAATTTCTTTTCTTTAGATTTTCAACATTTTCTTTAGACTAATTTTTGGTCAAAATTCAGATAATATTGAACCGAACCGAATTTCAAAACCGAACCAAACCAAACCGAAATAATTCGACTCGGTTCGGTTCGGTTTTGAAATTCGGTTCGATTTCCTAAGAACCATTTGGTTTTGGTTCGGTTCGGTATACTGAACCGAACCGAACCGACAACGCCCACCCCTAGATCAAGTCATCGAAAACCCATCAAGAGATGTGTCGTACAAATTCTATATTATTAATCTATAATTTCAATTCTTGTAATTGCTCCCACCAAGATACCTGGTAATCTTGAGTATAAATATATGTCGTGCCCATTGGTAACTTAAATGAAATAACAATTACAATCAAGAAATTATAATCAACTCAAGATTAATATTACAAGAATCAATACCTATGAGATTTAATAAGTCTTATAGTTATTACTAGGTTAATTAAATCTCATATGTGATCTAGTTCAATGTAGTCATACTACATCAATAAATTCATACATGATTAAGACAAATAACTCAATAAATTTATTACAGTCTATACCTAAATAAAGTGCCCAACTTTATTTATCAACTGCGAACTTAATTTATTTAATTATAAGATAACTTGTATTTATGTCTTCTGCGAATCCACATGGTAATCACATAAATACATATACTATGATTAAATAGACTTTACTCTAAATATTAATGCAAATAAAGATATAAAATACCTCATTTATTTTATTAATCAGAAATATATTTATTACAATATATATATATATATGCTTTAAAGAACATATTTTTCCAACATTACCAACCTCTTATTAGCAAATCACTCGATCTGTTACCTGCGTATAGAACTAAAATTAGCTTAATAATGACGTGACATCAGTTCTTCCTTTTATTTTGATTGTTATTGCTCAAGTTGGCATCATAAATTGCCCCAGAATTTTTATAAGTATGGCCATTGTAACTTCTCACAGATTAAGAGCAGAATGTATGTGCCTCATTTCTGGGAGGTGTTACAAAAGAAGTTCAAAGCATCAAAAGCGAACTGGAGAGTCTCAGATCTTTCCTCAAAGACGCGGATGCAAGGGCAGCGGTCGAAGAGTTAGAAGGAGGCGGTGAGGAAAGTGTAAGAACTTGGGTGAAACAACTGAGGGATGAAGCTTATCGCATTGAAGATGTCATCGATGAGTACACACTGATGGTGGCAAATCTCCCTCATGGGAGTGGCCTCGTTGGTGTTCTCTGTCGAATCAGTCGTTTCATAGAGAAGCTTAAGCTGCGGCGCGGAGTTGCTACTGAGATTCAAGATATCAAATCAGTGCTTGCTGATATAAAGCGACGGGGAGAAAGCTATCGATTCAGGTCTATAGATGAACGATCGAGCAGTGGATCCAGAAATGTTATCCCACATGACTCTCGAGTTTGTTCCTTTTTCGTTGAAGATGATGAAGTCGTGGGCATCGAATCCATTAAACATAAATTGATTGATTTGATGGTGAACGGAAGATCCGAACGTTCAGTGGTTGCTGTGGTGGGTGAAGGAGGGCTAGGCAAGACAACTCTTGCCGGAAAACTTTTTAACAGTGAAGGTTTTCAAACCCACTTCAATTGCCGAGCTTGGGTCACCGTTGGGAAGGAATACAACAAAAATGAGTTGCTGAGGACAATTATAAAGGAGTTTCACCGTTTAGCAAGGCTGCCTACTCCAGTGGAGATACTCAACATGGAAGAGATGGACCTGATCACCACGCTGAGGGACCACTTGAAGGACAAGAGTTACATGGTTGTGTTCGACGATGTTTGGAAGATTGATTTTTGGAGAGACGTGGAGCATGCTTTACTTGATAACAAGAAATCCAGCAGGATAATTGTCACAACACGGCGGACGAATGTCGCTAATTTTTGCAAATCATCGACCTCTGTTCATGTCCATGAGCTTGAAACTTTGCCTCCAAATGAGGCGTGGAAGCTCTTTGTAGAAAGGCTTTCGGACCAAGCTCCGGAGGCTCTTGTCCTTCAGAGTTGAAGGAGTTGTCCCAGGACATCCTTGCAAAATGTGGAGGTTTGCCTCTTGCTATTGTGGCCGTGGGTGGACTTCTTTCAACCAAGAACGGGTCGAATCTGAATGGAAGAAATTATCTGATAGGTTGGGCTCAATCTTAGGAAGTGATCCCCATCTAAAAGATTGCAACAGAGTTTTATCTGAAGGGTATTATGATCTTCCTCTCCATCTCAAATCATGTCTTCTGTACTTTGGCTTATTTCAAGAGAGCTCTAAAATTAACTGTGCTAGACTAATCCGTTTGTGGATAGCTGAGGGCTTTGTCCAATACAGCAAACGCCCCACATCTGAACAAGTTGCAGAAGAATACTTGAATGAGCTCATTGACAGAAGCTTGGTTCAAGTTTCAAAGAGAGATATTTCTGGACGAGCCAGAATCTGCCAGGTTCATGATCTTATGCACGAGATCATCATCAGAAAAACTGAAGAATTGGGCTTCGGTCGTGTGCTGAACGGAGGGGCCTCGAGTCATTGCAGTAAAATTCGGCGCATTACGATACAGAGAAGTATTGATGATGGTGCTTTGAGAGCATCAAGGACTCGAAGGTCCGTTCTGTTTTTCTTTTCAATGTAGATAAGCTGCCCGACTCTTTCGTGAATACATGTGTTGCCAATTTCAAGCTCATGAAAGTACTAGATCTGGAAGATGCTCCTATAGATTACTTTCCTGAAGGATTGGGAAACTTATTCAATCTACACTACTTGAGCGTGAAAAATACAAGAGTAAAAATAATTCCCAAGTCCATTGGAAATCTTCTCAGTTTAGAGATTTTGAATTTGAAAAATACTTTGGTGAGTGAACTTCCAGTGGAGATCAGGAATCTCAAAAAGTTGCGTTATCTAATGGTGTATCATTACAAATTTATCACAGGTTCTCCAATAGCAGCCGAAGCAGGAGCCAAAGTACACGGGGGCTTTGGTTCTCTAACGGATCTGCAGAAGTTGTCTATTATAGAGGCAGACTCTCAAGTGCTTAAAGAGCTTATGAAGCTAAGGGAGTTAAGAAAGTTGAGCATTAGGCCCCAAAATGGAAATGGCAAGGATCTGTGTGCTTTGATTGCGAATTTGGAAAACCTAGAGAATTTACTAGTACTAATGAAAACAAAGAAGAAATACTTGACTTGCAATCTTTGAGTAGTCCTCCTCAATATCTGCAGTGTCTCTATTTGAAGGGGAATATGAAGAAACTGCCGGATTGGATTTTTAAACTTAAAAATCTAATCAAATTGGGTTTGATTTTTTCGGGATTGACTGAGGATCCAATCAGAGTCCTTCAAGCCTTGCCTAATTTATTGGAACTTTCACTCGCGTGGATGTACAACTACGAGCTTTTTCATTTTGAAGCAGGTTGGTTCCCAAAACTCCAAAAGTTGTCTCTCTATCACTTCGAGGCTGTGAAATCGGTTATAATAGAGAAAGGTGCGATGCCTGATATTAGAGAACTGCGCATTGGGCCTTGCCCGCTGTTGATGGGGATTCCTATTGGAATTGAACATCTTAAAAACCTTAAGCTGCTTGTATTTGATCATATGGTGAAACAAGTTTATTGCATGACAAAAGACGAGAACTGGGAGAAGGTTACTAAGCATATACCAGATGTCATTGCCAATTTTATTGCGGCGGGGGAACTGTTTTATTATCGAAAAGAAGATTTATTATCTCTCTCTCCTGAAGATTTAGTTTGCTGAAGAAGACGAGCAGTCATTCACATCCATAAAATAAGTAAACAGGTCTGCCCCTCCCCTAAATATTTAAATTATGAAAAGGTGTGATCTTTTGTTTAATTAATAAATCAGCTTCCTCCGTCCAAATAGCAATGATTACAATTTGAATTATTTTCTAATTACTTTTCTAAGAATTATTTTCTTATTTTTAATTAAAAATCACAAAAAAGAAATCATTTTTTGAGTATGTTAAATAAAAAAATAATTTAGGTCGGTCAAGAAATTTTTTTCTAGTCAAGTATACTAGTCGTAATCATATAATGATTAGGTGTTAGTGATTCTATATTAATTTCCTTATATTTTTGTTACCGTGAATGGATGGAGTACATTTATCTTTCTACAGTTGAATAAATACATTGATGAGTTCATCGATCGTATCATCGGATCGAAGTTACGTGGTAATGCTACTCGTTAATATGCTTTGAGTTTGAGTGATTATTTTCAAGTGTGTTTATGTAATACATGCTTATGTGAGTGGTTGCTGCTGTGAGTGTGTGTGTGCGTGTTTTCTTTTATATATCTAAGACTAAGATTATAATTTTGGAAATGTTGTAGTACTACCGCAAGGAGTTGTCATCATATCATATTCAGTGTTTAATAATAAAAATAAAAGCTGTATGCCAATGTGGTCATCGTTGGACATGGTTAATTTGTGTGGAATGAAGCATCTGCCTTATTTTTATTTTGTAGCTTGTAGCTTGTTATCTTCTTCATTAAAAAAATTGCATCACATGCATGCAGTGTCATATTATCAAGTTTAATTTCCTCTTCATTTGTATAATTGTGGTTATTATTTTGGGATATCCATTTGAGTATTTCCTCTTCATTTCATTGGACTTATTTATTTTATTTCGTAGTGAACTGAAATTTCTCCGAAATCGTTATTTTATAAATTAAATAACAGTTATCAAATACATAATCACTTATTTAAAAAAAATTACTCATTTATATTTGAATTGTCAAATTATTTTAATTAAACATTTATAGTCGATTTGGATTGCCTTTTTAGACTCGATACGCTAACAATAATCAAATATAATTTGATAATAAAATACTTCAATATCTATCAATCAGTGAATCCCAAATGTGCAATAAGACTTATTGTAACAAAAAAAATAAATTCTATAATTGGGATTTGGGATCGGGCAATTAAAACCTACTAAGAAATTATTTGTTAAATGTCTTAAGTTTAAACTTTTATTAATTATAATTCTTATAAAAAATATATTTATTTATTTTTTATATTTTATGTCTGATTTTAAGATGTAAAGTAAATTTTTACAATTTTTATTTAAATAAAAAGTCCGAATAATAAATAAATATTATATTCTAAAAATATCTCTGTAAAATAACTTATTTCCTAAACTATAAAATCTAATTAATTTTAGTTTTATTTTAAAAGGACATAAATATTAAATAACTAAATTTAAGATTTTTTAATTATAAAAATAAATAAAATATCACTTATATTCAGAATAAAAATGTCATTCAGATTTTAGATTTAGACTTATTAAAACTTTAAAAAATTTAGATTTATTTAAATTTTAAATAAAAAAATAAATGATACTTTAGCATTTTACTATTCGTAGAAATAAGCATATCAAAGTATTTGAATGACTGAAAAATAAGTGAGACTATTAAGTGATAAATGGTAAAGTATACACTTCTAACTTACATCCAGAGAAAAAAGAAACTGTATAAAAAGAGTAAGTGTTGGTGGCCCTACAATTGAAAAATTGCATATGTTTTTGACTGAATTGGCTTTTTGTTTTTGAAATTGCTGTTAAGTCGCTCAAGAAATGGTCCCGTTAATTAAACTGATAAAGGAAGCATGAAACATGAATTTGATCCAAGTGTTAAATAGTTCTTGCATGAATTAAAGAGAAATATTGCTAGAAATTTCATTTTATTTATTTTTTTATGTCATTGATAAATGAAAGTTATTAACAATGTTGGGAGTCTGTTTAGTATTGAAGTGTTTTAATTTTAAAGTTATAATTACTATAAAAAAATATAATTATAAAATAAAAATTAATAATATACAGTAAATATAATTTTTAAATAATAATTTTGATAAAATTAATAAAAATATAATAAATTTTTTATCATACAAAATGTATAATTAAATTAATTTAATTTTTAAATTACAATAAATAATATTTATCATATACTTTAGTATTATATTTTTTAAATTATAACTATTCAATCTCAATCTAAATAAAGTAAAAGAAAATTTCATTATTTAGATATCTTTTTCATTAGCTTATAATATTTGATGGTATGGTTCATTGTCCCTGCCTCCTACCCTGTCCATTTATCATTTATTATTGTTTAAGAAACTTGTGGCCATAAATGATCATATATATATGTTGATGCAGTTTTTCCCGCGTGCCTCAACAAGTGCTTCGAACCTTCAAACAAAGGCTTCCAAACAACTCGAGCGGTAACTGTCTCGAACCTTCGTCGCATGGATTCAAACAAGACATCGATCCTTTTGCTCGCGATAAGCTCAATCTCGAGCGGTGATTACCTCCTTCGTCCCTGCTCACTGCCTTCTTCGTATCGAGATCTCCTGACTGCACTCACGTAAAACCGGCCGTGGTCGCCGGGCGTAGCTCGCGAAACCCTCCGACGCCAAGTCAAGAATCGGGTTTGTCTTTTGGTATCTCCCTTAGTGAGGAGATCGGAAGATGAAAGGGTATTATTTCGCCCCTTTTGGATAAGTATGGTTTTTCGTAAAATCAAATGAGAGAAATTAGAATAGTGAAGAACCTGCTTGAGCTTACGCATCCTTTCGTGAATGAAAATTGCCAACCTTTGAGAATCAAATTCTTCAACCCCCGTAACGCTTCTCCTTTGTTTCCTTTTATACTCCATTTTTCCCGCTCTTTCCATTTCCAGTCCGTCCACTCCCACGCTAGTGGCATCCGGGTCCCTCCGACACCTGGATTGGCGAATATTCCCTGGGATGAGCAACTGTCCCCTTAACTCGATTCACGTGGCCGGATCACCATGCCTGCATGTGCGCTAGAAATGATGACCTTGAGGCACGTGCCTACCACCCAAGCAATGAGATCACCACTACACCACGTGGGACCCCGGTCGACATTAAAAGGTATGCCGGATTCTAAGAAAACGGCTCGGGTTGCCTGGCCTGGTCTTGCCCAACTGTGCTCGTGGATCTCATGAGCGATGATGGATGTGCCTGGCTCCCGACCTTGACCAGCCTTGACCCGAGGGACGACCTCGAGCATGCGAAGGAGTGCTTAGCCTCGACCTCGACCAGCCTTGACCGATGGACGACCCCGAGCAGCGAAGGAGTGCTTAGCCTCGACCTCGACCAGCCTTGACCGAGGGACGACCTCGAGCATGCGAAGGAAGTGCTCTGGGCTCGAGCACTCGAACCTCGACCTTGACCAGCTTTGACCGTATAGGCCGCTCGAGCTAGTCAGTCCCTGGGTGTCTTACTCGAGTTGGAAGGGCTTCGAGGGGCTTGTCCGATATTACCCAAACACCAGCCCCCGCCTTAGTCTTTGAGTAAAGCGAGATAAGACCTGAAACTCAAGAATGATGGGCCGACTCACGGCCTTTTACTCTTCCCCACGCTTCCCAACTGCCTCCCACCTCACCACTTCACCTTTAAGGCAGACACGTGGTCGATCCTAGCTGCAGCATTTGAAATTGACGGACGTGACTCGAAAGGTCGTGGTCCTCGAAACGCAAGCCGCCAACGAAGCGGATGCGCTCACCTCTTTAAAAATCCCCAACTTCTTCAATCGCTCTCTATTTGCTTACTTTTCATTCAAACTCACAATTCATCTACTCTCCGCCTCGCTCTTCTTCTTCCCGCCAAGGTGATTTCCTGCCAACCACACTTCCTTTCGTGTTCGTGCATGCTCATTCTTCCGCTTCCCGCCACTACTCGCTTCTTCTCCCGCATCCCGCTAGTTCACACCCTTAGAAAATGTCAAACCCTTAAAGCCCTCAGAGATGTCGCCGAGGACTCTTCCTCCTCTAGTGAGGCACAACCCTCAAGCATAATCCCCGTGAGGGATTATAGTCCGAGAGAGAGTTACCCGTGGTCGAGACCCACCGCAAAGAAAGGATCGAGGCCACCAAAGGTCCGAACGCTGGGAATACCCCATCGACCACCCTCCCGACTTGAGATAGACTTAGTGCACTTACAATATACCTGAGTAGTGTAGTTTTAAGGTCACGAGCAGTGGTGAAATCCCTCACCGTCCCCCAAGGATATACAACTTTCTACTCGAGTGTTTCAAATGGGAGTAGGCCGCCTCCAAAGATTATTTTGGCCGTGTTCGTCTGGTTCCGTCTCGCCCTAGGCAATTGAACCCGAATGGGTGGAGGGTCCTTTCGGACTCTTCGCTTGTGGAAACGCCGCGACGTGGATGAGCCCTGTAGGGAAATCGACACCTCTACCACCAAGCTGTAGCCCAAAGCGATGTCGGTCGGTATTACCTTACCTCCAAATCAAGGGTAAAAAGCCCATCACCGATCTCCCGACCTCCGTGGCAACCGGAAGAGCAAATTCTTCTTCGCTGGGAGAGCGGGGCACTGCAGACTGTAGCGAGGGGGTCCCTCCAATCCCGCTGCACTTTTGCACCCGTGTCATTTATCCGCTTCGTGGATTTTACTTTTAGTTTTCCCCGCCGCTCTGCTTTCATTGTTTTGCTTTGTTGTTTTTGCAGCCTCCTGTGGTGCTTCTTATTCGATCGGGGTCGCCTCGAGCACGCAGTGCAGATCGTTCTTTCAAACGCGAGCTCGCAGTGGAGTCGCTGACACCCTGAGCTTTTGGAATCCAATTTAGTACCAAGTGAAGAGACGAGCAGCAGGATGCGTGAAATGTCAGCATCGACGCGCGGGATCGACCAAGGTGCGAGCACCTCAAAGAGACCTCGAGCAGTAGTCGAATGCTCCGCTCCCACCCGCCGAGCCGCTCTCCGCACGACCAACCAAGAGGGCAGAGGAAGGTCCTCCTCGCAGGAGACAAAGGATCGCCGACTCACTCGCCCTCCAACCGCCATGCTGAGGGACAACGCCACCGACTGCCCGAGCCTTACCGTAGGGCTTTCAACGAAGAGCCGACCAGCTGGTTCCTCGACGAGATGAGTCCTCGCGACTCAAGTCACTGCTCAAGATCTTCCAACTGGCCTCCTCCCGAGCTTTGCATCCGCGACTGTGCTTAATCGAGATAACTCTAAGTTCCTGTGAAGAACTTCGAGCAAAGCGTTCAGAGCTCGAGCAGTCGTGAACGAGTCAAGGAAGAAAATCGTGTCGCTGGACAAAAATATAAATCTTGCGAGAAGATGAAGAAGGGTCGACCCCAAGGTCTCCGGCTCGAGAGAGAGTCGACCGAGACCAAGAACGAGTCAAGCATGCTCGAAGGATCCTGACACTCGTAAGTCTTGCTACGAGCAACTCATGGAGGGAGAAGTCGCTCGCCTTCAAGAGCAAATTGACATTCCAAGCGTCCAACTGCCATCGAGTACAACACTCAGGCAGACTCCAACCACGATCGCTTTATGTATGCTTTGGCAAGGCATACCCCAGCCGACATGTCCAAGGTCAAGGGTATGTAGTCAATACATGAGCAATCCTCGAGCTACTCGATCCGAGCCCCAGGTGTTGTCGAGAGCTCGCCCTTCTCCTTCCAATGCTCCTCCCGACGAAGCTCCTACCGACGCCCCTCCCGCCGCCTCCTCCGCGGATGCCGGCCATCCTCCCCGTCGCTGGAGACGCCTTCCGCTATATGAGCAATTTTTTTTTTTTTACATATGTAATCATTTTAATGAAATAAAAAGATACATGTCGAACAACTCTATCGACCGCTCAGATGCACACATTCTTGTCTTTTATGTCGAATGGAGTTCCTATTTTCATTTACGTGCAAGTGTAACGTCGCTAACCATGCATGGTAGAGTTTTGCTCGACTTAGGCTAAAAAGCCTTATGTCTATTTTACGAGCTCATTTGACTTGCTCGAGCCTCGCGATTTGGCTCTGCTAGACAACGCCCCGCCTGTAGCTTAGCCTGTGGACTTTGGACAAGGGGTTCCTCTCGAACTCCTCGCCGGCCTCGCACTGACCTGCTAGGCACCGGCCCCGCCTAAGTGGTTAGGCTGGGACTTAAGGCCGTAGAGTTCTAGGCGAGCCGCTCGCTGGGCCTTTTGACTGACTTCGCTAGGCAACCGTCCCGCCTAAGACTTAGGCTTGGGACTTCGGCCGTAGCGTTCTTCTGAATCTCGCCCGGCCTCAGAATCGACCCAGCGCTTCAAGATTACTCCCGCTGGGTCCGCAATCGACCCAAGCTGCCTTCTTGTTATACTCCCGCCGGCCCGCAATCGACCCAAGCATGGCACCGTCCCGCCTAACTGCTAGGCTTGAGACTTCAGCCAGAAAGTTCTAGGCGAGCCGCCTCGCCGGCCTTTGACTGACCGCTAGGCACCGCCCCGCCTAAGACTTAGGCTTCGAGACTTTGGCCGTAGCGTTCTTCGAACTCTCCGCCCGGCCTCGAATCGACCTGCATCTTCTCGTCATACTCCCCGCCGGCCTCGCACTGACCCAAGCATGGCACCGTCCCGCCTAAGACTTAGGCTTGGGACTTATGGCCAAGGAGCTCTTCTAGATCTTCTCGCCCGAGCCTCGCACTGACCCGAGCTTGTCGACACTCCCGCCGGCCTCGCAATCGACCCAAGCATGGCACCGTCCCGCCCAAGACTTAGGCTTGGGGCTTCCGCCATAGAGCTCTTCTTAAACTTCTCCCGCCGGCCTTTTAATTGACCTAACGCCTTCTGATTCTCTACTCCCGCCGGGCCTCGCACTCGACCCAAGCATGGCACCGTCCCGCCTAAGATTTAGGCTTGGGACTTCCGCCAAGGAGTTCTTCTTAAATTTCTCCCGCCGGCCTTTTAATTGACCGAACGCCTTCTCGATTCTCTACTCCCGCCGGCCTCGCAATTAACCCAAGCATGGCAACCGTCCCGCCCAAGATTTAGGCTTGGGACTTCCGCCAAGGAGTTCTTCTTAAACTTCTCCCGCCGGCATTTTATTCGACCTGAACGCCTTCTTGAATCTCTACTCCCGCCGGCCTTTTAATCGACCGAACGCCTTCGACCTTACTCCCGCCGGCCCGCAATCGACCCAAGCGCCTTCTGATAACACTCCCGCCTCGTCTTCAATCGACCCGAAGCTGGCACCGTCCCGCCTAATGAAGTTAGGCTCGGACTTCCGCCAAGGAGTTCTTCTTAAACTTCTCCCGCCGGCCTTTTAATCGACCCGAACGCCTTCGACCTTTACTCCCGCCGGCCTCGCAATCGACCCAAGCTGCCTCCGATAACACTCCGCCTCGGTCTTCAATCGACCCGAGCTGGCACCGTCCCGCCTAACGAAGTTAGGCTGGGACTTCCGCCAAGGAGTTCTTCTTAAACTTCTCCCGCCGGCCTTTTAATCGACCGAACGCCTTCGACCTTTACTCCCGCCGGCCTCGCAATCGACCCAAGCGCCTTCTCGATAACACCCCGCCTCGGTCTTCAATTAACCCGAGCTGGCACCGCCCCGCCTAATGAGTTAGGCTGGGACTTCCGCCCGTGAGTTCTTCTCGAAACTTCGCCGAGCCTTTAATCGACCCGAGCTCCTTCTCGATATTACTCCCGCCTAGTCTTCAATCGACCCGAGCTGGCAACCGCCTCGCCTAACGAAGTTAGGCTCAGACTTCCGCCCGTGAGTTCTTCTCGAAACTTCGCCGAGCCTTTAATCGACCCGAGCTTCTTCCGATATTACTCCCGCCTAGTCTTCAATCGACCCGAGCTGGCACCGCCTCGCCTAACGAGTTAGGCTTTGAGACTTCCGCCCGTGAGTTCTTCTCGAAACTTCCGCCGAGCCTTTTAATCGACCCGAGCTTCTTCCGATATTACTCCCGCCTCGGTCTTCAATCGACCTGAAGCTGGCACCGCCCCGCCTAATGATTTAGGCTTGGGACTTCCGCCCACGAGTTCTTTCTTAAACTTCGCCGAGCCTTTAATCGACCCGAGCTTCTTCCCGACATTACTCCTACTCCGGTCTTCAATCGACCCGAAGCTGGCACCGTCCCGCCTAATGATTTAGGCTTGGGACTTCCGCCCAGTGAGTTCTTCTCGAACTTCGCCGAGCCATTTAATCGACCCGAGGTTCTTCTCGACACACTCCCGCCTCGGGTCTTCAATCGACCCGAGCTTAGCACCGCCCCGCCTAATAACTTAGGCTTGGGACTTCCGGGCGAGGAGTTCTTCCGAAACTTCGCTCGAGTCTTTGATCGACCCGAGCTTCTTCCGAGATTACTCCCCGCCTCGGTCTTCAATCGACCCGAGCTGGCAACCGCCCCGCCTAATCATTTAGGCTTGGAACTTCCGCCGAGGAGTTCTTCTTAAACTTCGCCGAGCCTTTTAATCGACCCGAGGTTCTTCTCGATAACACTCCCGCCTCGGTCTTCAATCGACCCGAGCTCAGCACCGCCCCGCCTAATAACTTAGGCTTGGGACTTCGGGCGAGGAGTTCTTCCGAAACTTCGCTCGAGTCTTTGATCGACCCGAGCTTCTTCCGACATTACTCCCGCCTCGGTCTTCAATCGACCCGAGCTTAGCACCGTCCCGCCTAATCATTTAGGCTTGGAACTTCCGCCGAGGAGTTCTTCTTAAACTTCGCCGAGCCTTTTAATCGACCCGAGGTTCTTCTCGATACACTCCCGCCTCGGTCTTCAATCGACCCGAGCTAGCACCGCCCCGCCTAATAACTTAGGCTTGGGACTTCGAGCGAGGAGTTCTTCTCAAACTTCGCTCGAGTCTTTAATCGACCCGAGCTTCTTCTCGACATTACTCCCGCCTCGGTCTTCAATCGACCCGAAGCTGGCACCGTCCCGCCTAATCATTTAAGCTTGGGACTTCCGCCGAGGAGTTCTTCTCGAAACTTCGCCGAGCCTTTAATCGACCCGAGGTTTTCCGACATCACCCCCGCCTCGGTCTTCAATCGACCCGAAGCTAGCACCGTCCCGCCTAATGATTTAGGCTTGGGACTTCCGGACGAGGAGTTCTTCTCGCTTCGGTCTTCATTTTGAACTTACATTATAAATGCTTTTCTTATTCTTACATACATTTATATTTTTACATATCCCATTCTCGGACTAAATCTTACATTAGCATTTTATAATACAACGGGACTTACTCGAAATACTTCCTCGTGAGTCGCTGCTCCACGCCTCTCGACTTCTCGTCCGTCCTGACGAGCTATCCGGTATGTTCCCGATCCCGCTAATTATTCAATTTTGCAGCTTTTTCCTCTTTGACTACCATATCCAGCTCACCTGCTCATACGCATCCGAATACAAACCGATCAAGGACTCCGCAGTTATACCACGGTCTCCCCATCCGAATACCCTCCTTTAATCCTCTCGTAGCTCGGGATGGTCGAACGCACCAAGATCTAGGACCGATCTACGGTATCTTTGATAAACTCCCGAGGGACTCTCCTTCTTTCTCGCCTCACTTCGACAACCCATCATGTCATCCTCGTGGGTCACTACGCCCTGAATCGCTCCGCGAACTCCCCGCACATCCGCTCAAAGCTCAAGATGCTTCCCGTGGAGTCTCATGGTACCATTCTCTCGCTCTTCCCTTCGTGGTTAGTGGAAGGCTCTGCACCTCCGAGTCACGACAATCCTTGCACCCTGCCATGTCGCTGAACCGCTCTACGTGCACTAACTGGATCACTTTTTCCCGAAAATTTCAGATTTGGAAGCTGAAGTCACGTGGATCGTGACATTCATGATCTCACCGAGAGTGGAGATTTGTTATCCAAAGATTATTCGCCACTTGGGCTCTTTCCATTCCCTCGAGGTCCTCCACAACTCGTGCCAACTCGCAGCACCTCTCCCTCCAACTCCTCCGCACGAGAGGTCAGGGTCGGTCCTCGCAAATGTTGACGGATCCCCTTTCATCCATGTTTGTTTCTTCCTCACTGTAACATTTGGTGCCCTAGGTCTGGGCTTCATCTCCCACATTTTTCCGAATACGAGCTGCCTCTACCGGACTCCGTGACATCATTACATGCCTTTCTCTGTCCCTCCCTGAATTCTTGTAACAGGGAGGTCAGAGTTTCAATCTGTTTTTCCATTCGATCCATTTTTTCCTGGATCTCCCTGCTCGGGCCTCATTGGCCACTTCTCTCAAAGTTATCGATTCTTCCGACTTACTCCTCTTCTACTGCTTCCTCATCGCTAGCTGCAGTGTCTTGAATGTATTAGGAAATCAGGCTTTTGTGCCGATCCCCACGGACTGGCGCCAAAAGATGTTGATGCAGCTTTTCCCGCGTGCCTCAACAAAGGCTTCGAACCTTCAAACAAGGTTCTCCAAATAGCTCGAAGCGTAACTGCTCAACCTTCCGCCGCTGGATTCAAACAAGATCTCGATCCTTCCGCCGCGATAAGCTCAATCTCGAGCGGGATTACCTCCTTCGCCCTGCTCACTGCCTTCTTCGTAATCGGAGATCTCCTGACCTGCACTCACGTAAAACCGGTCGTGGGTCGCCGGCATGTTCCGCCGAAACCCTCCGACGCCAAGTCAAGAATCGAGTTTGTCTTTTGGTATCTCCCTTAGTGAGGAGACCGAAAAGATGAAAGGGTATTATTTCGCCCTTTTGGATAAGTATGGTTTTTTCGTAAAATCAAATGAGAGAAATTAGAATAGGAAGAACCTCGCTTGAGCTCATGCATCCTTTCAGGAATGAAAATTGCCAACCTTCGAGAATCAAATTCTTCAACCCCTGTAACGCTCTCCTTCGCTTCCTTTTATACTCCATTTTTCCCGCTCTTTCCATTTCCAGTCGTCCACTCCCACGCTAGTGGCATCCGGGTCCCTCCGACACCGAGATTGGCGTAATATTCCCTGTGGATGAGCTACCGTCCCCTTAACCCGATTCACGTGGCTGATCACCATGTCGGCATGTGCGCTAGGAATGATGACTCCTGAGGCACGTGCCGACCACCAGCAACAATGATCACCACTACACCATGCGGGACCCTTGTCGACATTAAAAGGTGTGCCGGATTCCGAGAAAACGGGCTCGGTCTTGCCCACTGTGCTCGTGGATCTCTGCGAGTAGGATAGATGTGCTCTGGCCCCGACCTTGACCAGCCTTGACCGAGGGACGACCTCGAGCATGCGAAGGAGTGCTTAGCCTCGACCTCGACCGGCCTTGACCGATGGACGACCTCGAGCAGCGAAGGAGTGCTTAGCTCTCGACCTTGACCAGCTTTGACCCGAGGGACGACCTCGAGCATGCGAAGGAAGTGCTCTGGGCTCGAGCGACTCGAATTCCTCGACCTTGACCAGCTTTGACCGTAGGCTGCTCGAGCTAAGTCATGTCTCTGGTGTCTTACTCGAATTGGAAGGGTTTCGAGGGCTCGTCCGATATTACCCAAACAATATATATACACACACACCTTATATGCCATTATCTCATACTCACATATTCCTACCAAGTATCACAATGTATATTATTAGACTTAAAATATGATTCTTGATTCAGATTGAAGAATAAAAATAAGAGTCCAGGCAACTTATGTAAGAAAAGAAATTGTAACCAGCTAACCGCTGCTCATCAATAAAACCCATTTTAGTTGGAAGTATTTACGTTAAAAATAGATGGTATTTGATTTGAATTTGAAATATAAACTTAATTAAGGAAACTAATAAATAAGGAAACATAAATCCTCAAATAAATAAATGAAAAGGACCACATATACATAGGCCAGGCTGGGCCCGTCGACATGACCACGTAACCATCCATTAATTTCAATTTTTTATCATCGTTCCCAAAACACCCTTCCAAAATTTTCCTGCATTAAAAATTCTAAACGAAGTTTATTAATTTAATCAAACAGTATGGTTAATTATGTCCTTGTACATTTGTGGGTCAAATCAGATCATTTCCCATACAAATTTTACAACAAAATGTTCAGTACCCTAATCTTACTGTTTCGTGTTAAACCCTCTGTATTAAACACACCGAACCTTGAATCTCGATGGCGATAGTAATATAATCAATTTTACAGAAAAGGAAAAATAAAAATTTGTAAAATTACCAGGAAAATTATTAAAAATTATTATTATCTGTTGACGTATCTTGTTTATTTGTAAGTTAATATCAACTGCATGTGGATGAATTAGAAACTGTGATTCAGAAATTCAAGGAGGCAAAGTCAAACTTGGGCACTCTAAAGAAGCTGGGAGCATCCCTTATCCATGGAGCTGATGCAACTGAAATGATGCGTCATCCTGAATTGAAAGAACGGAGTTTTGATAGAATCGTCTTCAACTTCCCCCATGCTGGCTTTTATGGAAAGGAAGGCAACAATCAACTTATCCGGTGAGCTACTTTAAAATACAGTTCCTTGTAGAAATTTTCTGTTTCTACTGAATTGCTTATTAATTTGAAACTTTCATTTCTTTTGCAATGACCCGACTATTCATTGTCTTTGTTTGATGTTAATATAGGGATTAACAACTCATGCTTTATGGATAGGATTGAAACTTAATTGAAAAGTAGAGTTTCCAGAGGGTAATTGCTAAATTGGTGATGAAGAAATTACAGTCTCATTTAGATTTAGATACAAGTTGAAGGTGAAAACCACCTACTTTTATTTTAAGGGATCTGGGATTTGGATGATTCATGCATATATAGTATGTTATTCTTACGTTTTGCTTTCAATGGTTGATTCCTTGTTTGGGAGGAACTTTTCAGTCCAATGGAAATGTGTGGCAATACACTACAGTGATATGAAAATCGTTAAGAAAAGGAGTGAACTGGCATAATAAAGTGATCCGTTTTGCTTAAAAATTTCAATACGTAGTAGTCTAGAGTTCCCTGTGATATTTTTTGAAAATCACTAATTCTTTAAATGTCTTGTTACCTGTTAGATGACCTTTCTTCTGGTAATCGCAGAATGCATACGAGTCTTGTGGAAGGTTTCTTCGGAAATGCAAGTGGAATACTAAGGCCTGGTGGTGAAGTTCATGTAACCCACTAAACAACTGCTCCATTTCGCGAGTGGAATATCGAGGAATTTGCTTACAAACACTGTTTGTCATTAATGTACCATGTCAACTTTAAAAAGAAGACTACCATGGTTACAACAACAAAAGAGGAGCTGGTTTGAAATGTGATGTGCCCTTCCCCCTGGGAGAGTGCACTACCTTCAATTTGGACTCTATCATACTCGCAAGAGGGCCAGAGTAATGAGTTATGGTGGATTTTCTAACAAAAGACCTCAGCCTCTTCAAGAGATGCCGATCCAAGTGCAGAAGCATGAAACTCCATTTGACTCGAGATATCCTAATGCAAAGTCAGCCCCTGGTATGAATGAATTTCCAACCTGTGCCAAGTTTGATGGTAACTGTGTTGGTTACTCTGTTCATGAATATCCTAGGTTTGACAGTTTCATACATCCTCAAACAAACTTCACCAGAAATACGACTGACCATCCCGGATACATGAGACTAGCTTTGATGAGCAACATCCAAAGAGAAAAGCTAGGTTCCATAATGGCTGCTTCAATAGTTCCAACAAGACACTTGGAAGAGTTGGTGAAGATGTGGGCTATCTTGTCTCCAAATCACTAATTCCGCGTATCGCAGAATTACCTGGATTCCGAAGAGAAAATGCTAGGAGTTATGTTGGAACAGTGTTACCTGGAAGAACCTTAAACAGATATTTGTATCCTATGGATGAACGTCACTGTTGGGGCACTTTGAGATCAGCACAGCTGCCAAGGATGAGGTTGGGTTTTAGTTACCAGCTTTAAGGGAGAAGTGGGAGAAGTGGTGGTATTATGCTTTTGGGGAAACTTGAGCATCCTTCTGCCTTTAGTTGTGAATTCTAGTTAAGCATAGGTTTTGTAGTACAGTTGGAAAGCCTTGATCAGCTTCCACTTTTGTTTCATTGAAGAATTAAGAATTTCGATTATCTGTTGGTGTGTTATGTGGGTTACCTATAGGGATAAAATCAGGCTTTTCAATTTTTCAATTAAAACTTTTAGGACCCATATGATATAATATATAAGAATTAAGTAATTTAGAAATTCGTACCTTGATGTTTTAAGAAGATGAATAATTGAGAGTTGTAGATCCGTCTCCAAACGATCTTCCAGGCTATGAGTCAAGATTGATCAACACCTGACGCGTGAGTCATTCTGCTTCACCAATCCCAATCGCAACTAACTTCTATTAGATGTCTTCTATATTTTTCTCAAAAGCCATGTGATCCTCTTCTCTCTCTTTTTTGTCTTAAAAAATAATATCTTTTATAATGTCTTATGAAAAACTCCAATATGTTAGGATTAGGATTCCTATTTAAAATAGGATTTATTTTTAATTTAAATATATAAATTAAATAATATCTTCCATTTACGTAAAAGTGTAGAGAATGCTAGAATCAACTAGTGACCACCTCAGAAAATATCATGTGCCCCTTTACACTTGAATATAACATACTAGGTATTAACAAATATTATAATTATGATTTTCACCTAATATGTCGGCTTTTCTTGCTTTGGGTCCAATGATGGTGTTGTCAATTAAATGAGCTAATCCGGGATCATTTGAGAACATACTAATAGTGGCTACAATAATTAAATTTGTAATCAAACAAATATAATTACTTAATTCCAATTATACTCGATTATAAGATTGGAATATAATTGAATTGACCTTCATAATTGTATGCTCGAATATAATTCGCTCAAGCCACATTGATTTCTTTATCGCACAATCCTTTGTACTATATCGTTAAATTAAATTGATATCTCAACTCGTCCAATCAATTTAATTACATCTTGTTCCTTGATAATTACCTGGTTTCTCTAATAATCATTTCAACATACTTATTTATGTTGACACACTCGCCTCGAGAATTCTATGATCAAGATCGAAACCCATCAAGTGATGTGTAGTACAAATTATATATTGTTAATCTATAATTTCAATTCTTGTAATTATATTGTTAATCTATAATTTTAATTCTTGTAATTGCTCCCACCAAGATACCGGGTAATCTTGACTACAAATGTATGTTGTGCCCATTGATAACTTAAATAAAATAACAATTACAATCAAGAAATTATAACTAACTCAAGATTAAGATTACGATGAAATCAATGCTTATGAGATTTAATAAGTATGACAGTTATTACTAGGTTAATTAAATCTCATATGTGATCCAGTTCAATGTAGTCATAATACATCAATAAATTCATACATGATTAAGATAAATCACTCAATAAATTTATTACAGTTTATACCTAAATAAAGTGCCCAACTTTATTTATCAACTACGAACTTAATTTATTTAATCATAAGATAACTTGTATTTATGTCTCCCGTGAATCCATATGGTGATCGCGATAAATACATATAATATGATTAAATAGACTTTACTCTAAATATTAATGCACATAAAGATATAAAATACCTAATTTATTTTATTAATCAGAAATATATTTATTACATATATATATATATATATATATATATATATATATATATATATATGCTTTAAAGAACATATTTTTCCAACATTACCAACCTCCTATTAGCAAATCACTCAATCTGTTGCCTGCGTATAGAACTAAAATTAGCTTAATAATGACATGTGACATCAGTTCTTCCTTTTATTTTGATTGTTATTGCTCATGTTGGCATCATAAATTGCCCTAGAATTTTTATAAGTATGGCCATTGTAACTTCTCACAGATTAAGAGCAGAATGTATGTGCCTCATTTCTGGTCTAACGTGCCTGAATCTTGAACAGAGAATAGAGGTTGAGTGGATATTTTCTGGAACAGGGGACTCTATTAATGCAAGAAAACAGTGTTGCTGATGCTTTTCGAAGATAAATTCAGTTTCCGCATATATTCGAGATTCCAAGGTAGATGCCCTTTTCCTTCACAAACTTGTAAAGCTTTCAAACAATTAATTTTTCTTATATTGTATATTTGGAATAATTAGAACAATGGAGCAATAAATTCTTACGATGATAGTTCTTATTCTCCATAATTTATTATACCGCATGTTTTAAAGCATATCTAGCATCAATAAGTGAAGTTTCAGGACAGCCAAGAAACTTTGGGTGCACTGATTGCCTCTAGTTTGTAAGTTCAATTAATCTCCTCTTGGTTGAAGTAGATGATCGTAAATAGTATCTGAGTTCCATTTCAGATTCCAAAACAATCCTCCATGTGAATAGTTAAGTAGAGATTCACATTGCTTTCTTTTATTTAGAGGAATGGCTGACTCCTTTGATCATGAAACTACGTTACAGCTATCACGAAACCTCGAATAATTCTTTTCATATAACCAAAATAGAGCTGAGTTCAAGCTCCTTCGTTTTAACTGATTTATTATGATCCATGACAACAAATGATGAGAACTTGAGAAGGTGTCGGATATGATAATGGGAATTAGTTGTCAACGAGAAAATTAATTATTTAATTTTGCAAGAATATAGTTAGTCGCAGAACTCTGTTAGTCCTTGGAAGAAATTTAAAGTAAGAGTGCATCAATTTGTTTGTGTAGCATACTGTATGGTTAGAGTTTCTTATTCTTGATTCTATAGACCTGCAATCAAAGTTTTATTTTTTATTTTTTTTTTCCCGAAGGCTCTTAGGTTAAATTATGTCTGAAGAAAAAAAAAAAAAAGGGAGAGAAGAGAAAAATTCTTTCTTTGCAGCTCATTTGAGATGGCAAATCGAAATTGCAAAAAGTTTTGATGACTTTTTGTGCAGTGTGGGATCCAATAAAAAATGTAAACACATTTTTTTGTTTTCTACTTTTACGAAGGAATGAGAATGGACTGTTTTAAAAAAAATAATATTTGACATAGAGAAGGGAGTGTCTAAGTTATATTTCACCTAACTTACAATCTTAATAAGAAAATATCAAAAAGTACTCTTAAATAATTAATTAATAATTGAAATAATATTAATAGAGTTAAAAGAAATATTATTAAGCCCTAAAAGAAAAAAATAAAAGAATTAAAATAAGAAGTAGAAAAATTAAAAATAGAAATAATACTCATGCAAGTAAGTAAGAAAAATAGAAATTAACAAAAAAAGTAGTTCAGAATAATGGATAAAGAAATAGAAGAGCTTACAAAAATCTTTTCTGAAATAAATTTAAGTGATTAGACGACTTTAAAAAATATATAAAATAAAAATAAATACAAGCTGTGGACCAGAGATGAAACCAAACATACCAGAACCTAGTACTTCATCTAAACAAAATAATAAACGAAGGAGATATAAACCTTTCTATGAACATATACCACCAAATAGGAATCGGTCATGGCATCATGATTATAGCCTTAAAGATAATGAATTATTACAAATAAGTAATGCATGAGCATTTTTAGATTTAGATTGTAGAAAATATCCACAAAAACTTTAGTAAATTAAGGAATACAAATGAGATTATTTTTTATGTATAATGGACATAAAGATGATTGGAATGTAGAAACAGTAAAATCAAAAAATAACTATATTTACCGAAATATTAATAGCAAGTTTTGTAGGAAATCTTTTCAATTGGTGGCAAGGATTATCCCTTAATGTAAAAGAATTAATAATAAATGCAACTAAATCAGGATTTTTAAGAAGTAAAGAACAATGAATAGAAACAATTATCGAATATATTTTTAATGAATTTTTAGAAGAAATATGGACAAAAACATAGAACAAGAATTAAAAGATGAAAAATTGAGAAATATGTTAAAATTAGTAAACTTAAACATATGCAACATGTGTTATGTAAAAGAATACACTTATGAATTCAGTAAATATTATTATGCCAATATTATAGTAATGAAATCAAAGTATATATCTTAATTTATATTACTCAAAATTATCACCTCCTTGGAACACATATTTTGTAAATGAATACGACAAATACAAAACAATAAATCATATGCCTGAAACATTAGGATCAAGGATTATATTTTTAAATCAAAGATTAAGTGAAATATGTATGCAGAGAAATATAATTAAAAGAAGTAGAGCAATTAGAGACATATGCTGTCACAAGACAAATATGCTAACACAATAGGGATGTCAAACCCCTTATAAAAGACATAAAAAATATAATAAGTCAAAAGGGAAAAGTATAAAAATATAAACATTTCAAGAAAAATATTTTAAGCCTCATAGGAAATTCTACAAAAGAAAATATAAAAAAAAGGAAACAATTTGATAAAAATAAATGTAAATGCTGGAATTATGGAGAAATAGGACATTTAAGTACGGAATGTACAAAAAAAGTTAGAATTTTAGAAAAGAATTTAATAATATAAATGATGAATTAAAATTAATAAGTGATTTATCCAAATACGAAGGAAGAGAAGTATACATGTCGAAGAGAACACAACTAATGAATCGAGTTGAATCAAAGTAAAGAAAAGAAGTTAGTAATACAAGAGAAGAAAATGAAGAAATATATGAAACAGAGAAAGAAGAGAATGTTAATGGATATAGTTTAGTCGCAACATTTGACAAAAATAAATATAATAAACTCTTAAAAGTAAAATTAGAAAGACCAGACTATGGAATCCTATATAAACTTAGAGATATATTTTTTTAAAAAAAAAAAAAATAATATTACATGAATACTATGAACAGAAAAAAGCAATAACGATAACCCAAGCTGAAGAAAATATAAGATTAAGTTTAATAAATAAAAGAACAATCGACTTAGCACTTAGAAAAATAAAAAAAGAATCAATTAGAGAAAAGATACAATATATTTATTTAGCAGAAATTCAAATCTTAGTTAAATCTTTGTTTAAAGAAGGAATAGATAGTCCAATAATACTATCATTACATGACCAACGATTTAATGATCCAATGGTAGGACATTTAGAAACAATAAAAGGAAATTTATGTTATACTAAGTTATTATTTATATGTCATCCAAAGTATTGCGTTCATATAAAAGATAAAAACATAGATGAAACATTAAACCTTCATTTTAAACTATTAAAGGATAATTTAATGAAAGAAGGAAATAAGTTAATGACATTTCATTACTCAGCTCTATATAGCTTTTGCAATTCAAATTATAGAGAAATATATGGTGATAATCCATTAATAGAAATTCATAAAGAATGCGAAAATATAACTACCTTGATTGAACCAGTGGTACAGGATATTAAAATACCTATAAATTATAGCTTAAGTATTAATGATAAAAAGGAAATAATAAATACAGAAAATAAAGAATCATCAATTATTCATATAAGCTTTAAATGCAAAACATTCGTAAGAGTTAGTTCATCAAATCAAAATTATCCTTATATAAAAAATAAACAGTTAATCAACACTCCAACAACAGGAGTAATGAAAATATCAGGACAATATTTTGATGGTTTAAATTATATAAAAGGTCCATATATTATAATAGATACTGGAGCCAGTCATAACCACATGAATCACAACAAAAATAATGGATTAATAGAAAAAGAAATAAATGAACCCTATGAATTTCAATGGAATCAAGCATATATACAAAAAAACAAGTAAAAACACCAATAATAATCGAAGGAATAAGAATAATAGTAACACACTTTATAGATTTAGATATATATAATGAAAATAATATATTATTAAGTAATAGTTCTTTAGAAGATTTAGAGTACTATAAAATTGAAAAACACGGTATAACATTATTTTTAGAAAGAAATGAAATCTTTTGTAAAAAATGGTAAATAAAGCATACTTTAAATACCCTATGTCAGTATATATTCAAGTTCATACAATTGAAAAAGATATCTATACATGTGCATTAATTGAGTACAGGAAGTGAAATAACTATAATGAAAATGTTTTTTTCTAATAAATGGAAACCGGATGGTCAAATCAAGATAACTCGAATTACTCGGTGATAAACAATAAATAACCCACTAATCGCTCAAAAATATAAAATAATTTTAGGAAGTAAAATATATCTATCCCTCAAATATATAAATTTGATTATATGGATTGTGATATATTCTTAGGAAATGACTTTTTACAACAGTTTCAATATTATCAACAAACACTATTTTTAATTACTCTAAAAACTCCTTGTAATCATATTTCCGTATCCTTCACGAATTTCAACCATTCAGAGGTCGACTAGGTCGACGTGGTGAAAATACTGAAAAATATTATTTAATACAAAGAGGACATATATATAACATAAACTTAGAAACTATTAAACAACAATTAAAACAAGTCTATAGTGATAATCCTTTAGCACTATGGAAACCTGATCACCCTAGAGCAAAAATAGAACTAATAGAAAATAAAATAATCAAAGTAAAGTTAATGATGTACACAATAGAAGATGAAGAAGAATTTAAAATTCAAATAAATGAATTATTAAATTTAAATATAATACATCATAGTAATAGCCTTCATAATAGCCCTACTTTTATGGTAATGAAAAGAGTCGAACAATCAAGAGGAAAAGCTAGAATGATAATAAATTACAAAGAATTAAATAAATACGCTTAAATTTGACTGGATATTTTACACTAAATAAAGAAATATTAATAAATTTAGTAAAATGAAAAAATTACTACTCTAAGTTTGATTGTAAATCAGGATTTTGGCAGATAAAAATAAAAAAAAAGTATATGTTATACTGCATTTAGTACACCACAAGGACATTATGAATGGTTAGTAATGCCTTTTGGTTTAAAAAATGCCTCACAAATATTCCAAAGAAAAATGGATAAGATATTCAAAGGAAGTAATCATATTGTAGTTTATATAGATGATATTTTAATAGCTTCAAACTCATTAGAAGAGTACATAATACATTTAAAAGATTTTGTAAATAAATGTATAAAAGAAGCAATAGTATTATTAGAGAAAAAAGCATTAATAGAACATCAAAAAGTAGAATTTTTAGGAATGATTCTAAATAAAAATGGAATAGATTTACAAAGTTATATTGCAAGAAAAATAGAAGATTTTCCTAACAGATTAGAAAACTAACAACAAATTCAAAAATTCTTAGGATGCATAAATTATGCTGAAGAATTTATAGAAAATTTATCAAAGAAAAGAAATATTCTCCAAAAATTATTGAGAAAAAATAATAAAAAAGGATGGAGTGAAAAATATATACAAGCGGTAAAAGAACTTAAGGAACATTGTAGAAACTTACCATGATTAAGATTACCAGATGAAAAAGATAACTTAATTTTACAAACAGATGCCTCTGATTTGTATTAGGGAGCATTACTTAAAACAGATTTAAATGAAATTTATAGATATACTAGTACAACTTTTAATAAAGCCTAAATAAATTATCCAGTCCATGAAAAAGAGCTATTAGCAATTTATAAATGAATAAAGAAATTATCATTATGTTTATTACAAAAGAAATTCATTGTAGAAACTGATAATACCCAGGTTAATTCTTTAATATATAAAAATTTGTTAAGTGAGCCACAATATAGAAGGTTGCATAGATAACAAGCATATTTATCCTATTACAATTTTTAAATTGTAAATATAAAATGTACTAACAATTTTCTAGCTGATTTTCTCAAGATAAACGTAGAATTTGCTCAAGAAGCATGGAGAAAAGAATAACAGATCTGGAGACAAATCTTGTAGATCTCAAAGAAGTTGTAAGCATTTTTGGCAATTTTGTAAACAATCTCAAACTCTCTATAAAGAACTTAAGAGAAGAGTTTGAAGAAAGTAAAAAAATGAATCTCTTAAGTGGACAATCAATAAATTGTGATGTAAATTCTTCAAGTAGAAATAGTAGTGGACCATACTCACATGGAAAAGCTATTTGTGATGAGGATTATGTACAAATCCTATCAGGTAAAAAAGTAATAGCAGTAAATCCCAGTAAACCTCTGGTAAAAGACCGTACTGTTGCAGCTATAAAAAGAATAAATTTGAGAGGAATGGAAGAAGTAAATCTCCTACCAAAAGAAAAAGAATATAATAGTTTTTCTGAATATATTTACAAGAAATGTAATATTCGGAAAGTTGCTTTGAAGCAATGGTAAATCTATGTATCCAAGAGTTGTATGTATAAAACGGTCATATCCTGAATTTGTTAAAAAATTAGCAGATTTTAAATATCTTGATCTGATATACCCAGATATAAACCTGAATGAATTATCTTGTTTCGATCCTACACTTGTAAGCAAAATAAGTCAATATGCCCAGAAGAAGAATGTATGCTTAAAGTTCTATATTATAAGTCCAGAGTACGATGATGAAGAAGAATATGAAGTCATCCATTTAATCAGCCTCAATATCGTAACCAATAGTTTCAATTTGGAAATTGGCCAGAGTAGAAGTAAAGAACCCATCTTCAGCAGAGAATGGGCCGAGTACAGAAGAGCTACTGGAATAATAATCATAAGATCCTTAGCTTCAAATTTGTATGATAGAGGGTATAAAGTCCTCATACAATAGGACAACTTTATCCTCTGTACACCAGGTACAAGTATCGGCAGATCAAGAGTGCTAGCCAGTTTCATATCTAACATTGACAACCACTACATCCTGTATAGACCCACTAAAAGACGGATAGTATGCGAAAAGATAGAACACTTGACATGTATTTCTGAAAAGCCGTATAAAGTTGTGTAAACTTTTTATTTGTCAAAAAGTATCTAGGCCATATGTCGTCCATCATAATGTAAACTTTCCTTAGTCAAAAAGAAAAAGGCCCAAGGTTAGGTGGGGTAACTATAAGAGATAAGATTTTATCATGTAATCTTATCACTTTAGATTTTTCTAGTAAAAAAATGTAACACGTGTAAGCCTTATCAGGTTGTAAAATCCTTTATATAGAATCAATAAAGATAGTTAAGCATAAACTTGAAATTTAGAACTACCATACCAAGGATTGTATGATATGGAGATGAGTTATATTTAGATGGTTTCATGCATGAAACCAATTAATAACAAGCATTTGTTGAAATCACTTCTTTTGAGCCAGCTTTAAGCTTCTATCACATGCACTTCATAATTGAATCATCTAAATATACTATTTAAGTTCCTTATTGGGAAAAATAAAAAATAAAATTGCATCATCACATACAAACATTAACTGTCGAAAAATCCATTGTTGCTGAAAGCTTTTTAGTCATTCATTAGACTTTTTCAAGTGTGTTTATTTTTTTAATTTAATACTGGATTTTTTTTTAAATATGTCTAAATAAAATTAAGTTTAAAATGTTAACATAACAGTACTTAATGCTGAATGAAATATTTAACATTAAAAAACTCTCAAAACCACTCTTACGCAATTAATCTAATTCCTACGATAAAAATGCCTTTTTTTCGATTTACTCAATCAATTATTTATGACAAATATTTTTAATAAAAAATAAAAAACTTTCTCTCTCCAAATCATAAAACGAAGATGAGAAACATCAAAACCTTCAGAATAGGGAAATGAACCAAAAACGTAAAGATCAACTGGAACCTTAAGAGTCCTATAAACACAAAGTGATCCCGTCTGCAGAGCTCGTTATACTGGTGTATTCAGGATGGCGTTAAGGCAGTTGGAGTATAGTTGTAGGGAAAAAGTGACCGATCAACAGTGACTAAGAAGTTTCGAATATTTGAAGATATAAAAGTAATAATTACGAACATATATCTATTGGTGGAGATTGTTGTTGATTAAAGTCTTATTGAGGAGGAGAATCATTCTTAATGGAAAAAGCTTATAATATAATAAGTTCAATTGAAAATATAAATTTTGAAAACATAAATTAATTAAGACAAATAAAAAATGAATTAGAACGTAAATTACAAACTTTAAGTTGGAACAAAGATCCAGAAAATATTGATCAAAGATTTATAAATTAGGTACAATTAATAATAGAAAAGCAAATTTTAAAACAAATAAAAGAAGCTATAGAATTTAGCATATATCTTAATAATGTTGATTAACCAAAAATATTCCTAGTATACTAATTCACATATTTGATTTAAAATGGAAATATATCATGAAAAACTTTGTATACATATGGGTATGATAAAGAAAAAATGGTTAGATGATAAAAAAAAATTATATATAACAACCAACAATTAATGATAGGGTTTAAATGTAAAACATATCAATATCATAGCATGGTGTTCAAAATAAGAGACTTAATTTATAACAAAATCTGAATTAGAAACAGCATATAATATAAATATACCTATAGAATTAAAAATAAAAATAATAAAAAATATAGAATGGGAAAATTTTAGAAGCATGATAATACAAACCTTTGTAGAGAAACATATAAAAGACCTAATGGAAATATACGAAAATTTTAATATATTTAATACAAATAATTTTATATCACATAATTCAAATATTTGTAGAATAAGAAATAAAAGACTTAATGGAAATTTATAACCTGTTTTTAATCTATTTAAAAATATCTGTTAAAATCTATTTTAATTTGTTAATATTTGTTTAAAAGGTTAGGCCGCCCCCTATTAGTATCAGAGCCATGTAGTAGATTCATTATAGCTATAATTATGTTCCCTATACAATAATAGTAGATTCATTATACATTTAAAAAAAAAAGATAAAAGTGAGATACAAAATTTAATTGAACATATAGATAAAAATAAAAACCATATAATAAAAATAGAATTAGATTTAATGCAAGAAATGAAAGAAAAACTAAAATTACAAATAAAAAGAACTTGAAAGTTGAAAGATTTTAGAAATAAAAATAAAATTTATAAATGAATTTATAAAATTCTTAAAGTTTTGGCTCGAAAATGAAACACAATGGATAATTCACATCAACAATTTTTAGTTCAACAAGCATTAGAAAAATACAAGAATTATACTTAAGTATAAACCATATGTTTCTTGGATGAGAAAATAAAATATATATATACATTAATTTGTTAAGCTAAAAAATAGAATTTTTGGAGCTAGAAAGAACATCATTAGTAAACATGAGACACCAAATTTATGAACAATTTATAGATCTATATGAATTTAATAACCATTTACACCTATATAAACAAATACAAAAACTTTGGAAAAATGAAAAATAGATGTAGAAACGATGGTAGAACAAATGATCAATTATAAAATCAAAGGAGAGAAGGGACTTTAATGAAATTACCTATACAAAAGACAAATAAAAGTAAGTTACATATATTGTAACGTAGATAGGCCCAATAGAGAAAGATGAGTGAAAGGTGAAAAAATTTATGTTCTTTCTCTGCTCACATACTCTCTTTATTCTTTTTTCTTCTCCTATTTCTTTATTCTTAGCATTTTTAAATACGTTGGAAAACAGTGCTATCAAACAAGTTTTTTATTTTTATTTTTTGAAAATTAAAAACACCAGTTTGGAAATGATGATACCAAACAGCCTCCAAGTAACTGTTTCTTGTCTTAACGAGTAAAGGAAAGTTGGAGATTGGTTCTAACTTCTAACAACATAAAAAAAATGGAAAAAGTTTGGTCATGAAGGAATCCAAAAAATAAGTTTCTCATTTTTCCTAATTTTGGCAGTAAACAAAACAATAAGGCAACGGTGAATATTGATTAAGCAAATTAGTTTCAGGATTATTTGAAGGATGCATTACATAGGGAATAAAGGTTGATGCAATTTTACAAAAGATTCTATGTCCCATAAAACGAGAGCATCCACATATAGATATGGGAAAATGTTTGGAAGCAAGAATGGTGAGAAAAACGGCAGCTTTTGCTCGGCACAACAAGCAAAAGGCAAGTACATAAAAAGCAACCAGATTTTTATCCTTTTATAAATCCTTACTATCACATATTTAGTGTAAGTGCTACATGATTTTATGTTGGAAATATTTGGCTTTTTTTATTGAGTATTTTGATCTGATCTTGGCTAATTTATGATTTTGCTCATTTAGAATTTTATTTAATTTAATTTGCTGACTTAACTTTATGTTGGAGAAAAAAAAATTGTAAAAATTTATAGTACAAATGTAGAAATAAAAAATTTTCCAAATGAGCATGCAGTTAAAGATATACGCTAAAAGAAATATGAGTTAATTTTTGAGGTGTTATTTAATAATTATGAAAAAATATTTAAAATTTAAAAAATCTATGATAAAGAAAAAGGGCATTCTGTTAAGAAGTTAACTAATAAAAACAAAAAAGTGATGAAATTTTAAAATATATGATATTTTCATGAGGTGGTAGCGGCTAAATTAAAAAATAAATCTACTGATCCGTTAAAAATTAATTTACTGATATGTTGAAGCACGATCCTGTGAAAATTAATTGCGAAACCTAACGTGCAATAAGTCCCCGGGCCCCAGAACAAAGCTCTCCTGAACAAATATTAAAATAAACTTAAAAAAAAAAAACTCAAATGCTGACAAATTCCAGGTTGTGAGGTCAAAATTAATTTCATAGTAAATATGAAGAATAAGACAGAAGCAGTGAACAACATGCAAATTGAAAATTCTGGTTTCTTAAAGCAATGTTCAAACAGGGGCAAACACGTCTGCAAACATAAACAATGGTCAAACAGTGTATGCAGAAGCGTCAATCTGCTTTGTAAATTAGACCTGCTGGTGTGATATGGCGGAGGCTGCGGTGAACTTTGCTCTAGAGACCTTGGGTCCTTTGCTTGTCGAAGAAGTCAGATTGTTGGGAGGTGTTAGAAAAGAAGTTCAAAGCATCAAAAGCGAACTGGAGAGTCTCAGATCTTTCCTCAAAGACGCGGATGCAAGGGCAGCAATCGAAGACTTAGAAGGAGGCGGTGAGGAAAGTGTCAGAACTTGGGTGAAACAACTGAGGGATGAAGCTTATCGCATTGAAGATGTCATTGATGAGTACACACTGATGGTGGCAAAACTCCCTCGTGGGAGTGGCCTCGTTGGTGTTCTCCGTAGAATCAGCCGTTTCATAAAAAAGCCGAAGCTGCGGCGCGGAGTTGCAAATGAGATTCAAGATATCAAATCAGTGCTTGCTGATATAAAGCGAAGGGGAGAAAGCTATCGATTCAGGTCTATAGATGAACGATCGAGCAGTGGATCCAGAAATGTTATCCCACATGACTCTCGAGTTTGTTCCTTTTTCGTTGAAGATGATGAAGTCGTGGGCATCGAATCCATTAAACATAAATTGATTGATTTGATGGTGAACGGAAGATCCGAACGTTCAGTGGTTGCTGTGGTGGGTGAAGGAGGGCTAGGCAAGACAACTCTTGCCGGAAAACTTTTTAACAGTGAAGGTTTTCAAACCCACTTCAATTGCCGAGCTTGGGTCACCGTTGGGAAGGAATACAACAAAAATGAGTTGCTGAGGACAATTATAAAGGAGTTTCACCGTTTAGCAAGGCTGCCTACTCCAGTGGAGATACTCAACATGGAAGAGATGGACCTGATCACCACGCTGAGGGACCACTTGAAGGACAAGAGTTACATGGTTGTGTTCGACGATGTTTGGAAGATTGATTTTGGAGAGACGTGGAGCATGCTTTACTTGATAACAAGAAATCCAGCAGGATAATTGTCACAACACGGCGGACGAATGTCGCTAATTTTTGCAAATCATCGACCTCTGTTCATGTCCATGAGCTTGAAACTTTGCCTCCAAATGAGGCGTGGAAGCTCTTTGTAGAAAGGCTTTCGGACCAAGCTCCGGAGGCTCTTGTCCTTCAGAGTTGAAGGAGTTGTCCCAGGACATCCTTGCAAAATGTGGACGTTTGCCTCTTGCTATTGTGGCCGTGGGTGGACTTCTTTCAACCAAGAACAGGGTCGAATCTGAATGGAAGAAATTATCTGATAGGTTGGGCTCAATCTTAGGAAGTGATCCCCATCTAAAAGATTGCAACAGAGTTTTATCTGAAGGGTATTATGATCTTCCTCTCCATCTCAAATCATGTCATCTGTACTTTGGCTTATTTCAAGAGAGCTCTAAAATTAGCTGTGCTAGACTAATCCGTTTGTGGATAGCTGAGGGCTTTGTTCAATACAGCAAACGCGCCACATCTGAACAAGCTGCAGAAGAATACTTGAATGAGCTCATTGACAGAAGCTTGGTTCAAGTTTCAAAGAGAGATATTTCTGGACGAGCCAGAATCTGCCAAGTTCATGATCTTATGCATGAGATCATCATCAGAAAAACTGAAGAATTGGGCTTCGGTCGTGTGCTGAACGGAGGGGCCTCGAGTCATTGCAGTAAAATTCGGCGCATTACGATACAGAGAAGTATTGATGATGGTGCTTTGGAGAGCATCAAGGACTCGAAGGTCCGTTCTGTTTTTCTTTTCAATGTAGATAAGCTGCCCGACTCTTTCGTGAATACAAGTGTTGCCAATTTCAAGCTCATGAAAGTACTAGATCTGGAAGATGCTCCTATAAATTACCTTCCTGAAGGAGTGGGGAACTTATTCAATCTGCACTACTTGAGTATGAAAAATACAGAAGTAAAAATAATTCCCAAGTCCATTGGAAATCTTCTCAGTTTAGAGATTTTGAATTTAAAAAATACTTTGGTGAGTGAACTTCCAGTGGAGATCAGGAATCTTAAAAGTTGCGTTATTTAATGGTGTACCGGTACAATTATACCACAAGTTCTCCAATAGGAGGAGAAGCAGTAGCCAAAGTACACGGGGGCATTGGGTCTCTAAAGGATCTGCAGAAGTTGTCTATTATAGAGGCTGACTCTCAAGTGCTTAAAGAGATTATAAAGCTGAGGCAGTTAAGAAAGTTGGCCGTTAGGCCCCAAAATGGAAACGGCAAGGATCTGTGTGCTTTGATTGCAAATTTGGAAAACCTAGAGAGTTTATTAGTACTAATGACAAACAGAGAAGAAATACTTGACTTGCAATCTTTGAGTAGTCCTCCTCAATATCTGCAGCGTCTCTATTTGAAGGGAAGTATGAAGAAACTGCCGGATTGGATTTTTAAACTTAAAAATGTAATCAGATTGGGTTTGGACTTGTCGGGATTGACTGAGGATCCAATCAGAGTCCTTCAAGCCTTGCCTAATTTATTGGAACTTTCACTGGCGGGGCTGTACAACTACGAGCTTTTTCATTTTGAAGCAGGTTGGTTCCCAAAACTCCAAAACTTGTATCTCTATCACTTCGAGGCTGTGAAATCGGTTATAATAGAGAAAGGTGCGATGCCTGATATTAGAGAACTGCACATTGGGCCTTGCCCGCTGTTGATGGAGATTCCTATTGGAATTGAACATCTTAAAAACCTTAAGCTGCTTCTATTTTCTCGTATGATGAAACAAGTTTATTGCATGACAAAAGACGAGAATTGGGAGAAGGTTACTAAGCATATACCACATGTCATTGCCAATTTTGTTGCGGCGGGGGAACTGTTTTATTATCGAAAAGAAGATCTATTATCTCTCTCTCCTGAAGATTTAGGTTGCTGAAGAAGACGAGCAGTCATTCACATCCATGAAATAAGTAAACAGGTCTGCCCCTCCCCTAAATATTTAAATTATGAAAAGGTGTGATCTTTTGTTTAATTAATAAATCAGCTTCTTCTGTACAGCGCAGCGATTACAATTTGAATTATTTTCTAATTACTTTTCTAAGAATTATTTTCTTATTTTTAATTAAAAATCACCAAAAAAAAAATCATTTTTTGAGTATGTTAAATAAAAAAATAATTTAGGTCGGTCAGTAAATCTTTTTCTAGTCAAAGTATACTAGTTAGAATCATATAATGATTAGGTGTTAGTGATTCTATATTAATTTCCCTTATATTTTTTGTTACCGTGAACAGATGGAGTACATTTATCTTTCTACAGTGAATAAATACATTGATGAGTTCATCGATCGTATACTGGATCAGGTTGCGGTGGTAATGCTACTGTTAATATGCTTTGAGTTTGAGTGATTATTTTCAGTGTGTTTATGTAATACATGCTTATGTGAGTGGTTGCTGCTGTGAGTGTGTGTGTGCGTGTTTTCTTTTATATATCTAAGACTAAGATTATAATTTTGGAAATGTTGTCGTACTACTGCAAGGAGTTGTCATCATTGATAAATGAAAGTTATTAACAATCTCGGGATTCTGTTTAGTATCGAGGTGTTTTAACTTTAAAGTTATAATTATTATAAAAAAATATAATTATAAAATAAAAATTAATAATATATAGTAAATATAATTTTTAAATAATAATTTTGATAAAATTAATAAAGATATAATAAATTTTTTATCATAAAAATAATATTTATCAAATTAATTTAATTTTTAAATTATAACAAATAATATTTATCAAATATTTTAATATTATATCTTTAAATTATGACTATACAATCTCAATCTCAATAAAATTAAATTTCTTCACAGTAAAAGTAAATTTTACTATTTAGATATATTTTTTTTTAGCTTTCGATATTTGATGGTATGGATCATTGTCCCTGGCTCCTACCCTGCCCCTTTGCCCTTTACTATTATTTAAAAAACTTGTGGCCATAAATGATCATATATATATATATATATATATATATACATACCTTTATGCCATTATCTCACACTCACAGATTCCTACCAAGTATCATAATGTATATTATTAGACTTAAAACATGATTCTTGATTCAGATTGAAGAATAAAGATAAGAGTCCAAGTAACTTATGTAAGAAAATAATTTTTTTTAAAAAATAACCATTAAAAGATAAGAGTCCAGGCTAACCGCTGCTCATCAATAAAAACCCATTTTAGTTGGAAGCATTTACGTAAAAACATAGATGGTAGTTGTTTTGAATTTGAAATATAAACTTAATTATTAAGGAAACTAATAAATAAGGAAACATAAATCCTCAAATAAATAAATGAAAAGGACCACATATACATAGGCCGGGCTGGGCCCGTCGACATGGCCACGTAACCATCCAATAATTTCAATTTTTATCATCGTTCCCAAAACACCCTTCCAAAATTTTCCTGCATTAAAAATTCTAAACGAAGTTTAATCAAACAGTAAGGTTAATTATGTCCTTGTACATTTGTGGGTCAAATCAGATCATTTCCCATACAAATTTTACAACAAAATGTTCACTACCCTAATCTTACTGTTTCGTGTCAAACTCTCTGTATTAAACACACCGAACCTTGAATCTCGATGGCGATAGTAATATAATCAATTTTACAGAAAAGGAAAAATAAAAATTTGTAAAATTACCAGGAAAATTATTAACAATTATTATTATCTGTTGACGTATCTTGTTTATTTGTAAGTTAATATCAACTGCATGTGGATGAATAACAAACTGTGATTCAGAAATTCAAGGAGGCAAAGTCAAAGTTGGGCACTCTAAAGAAGCTGGGAGCATCCCTTATCCATGGAGTTGATGCAACTGAAATGATGCGTCATCCTGAATTGAAAGAGAGAGTTTTGATAGAATCGTCTTCAACTTCCCCCATGCTGGCTTTTATGGAAAGGACGACAACAATCAACGTATCCGGTGAGCTACATTAAAATACAGTTCCTTGTAGAAATTTTCTGTTTCTACTGAATTGCTTATTAATTTGAAACTTTCATTTCTTTTGCAATGACCCGGCTATTCATTGTTTTTGTTTGATGTTAATATAGGGATTAACAACTCATGCTTTATGGATAGGATTGAAACTTAATTGAAAAGTAGAGTTTCCAGAGGGGAATTGCTAAATTGGTGATGAAGAAATTACAGTCTCATTTAGATTTAGATACAAGTTGAAGGTGAAAACCACCTACTTTTATTTTAAGGGATCTGGGATTTGGATGATTCATGCATATATAGTATGTTATTCTTACGTTTTGCTTTCAATGGTTGATTCCTTGTTTGGGAGGAACTTTTCAGTCCAATGGAAATGTGTGCCAATACACTACAGTGATATGAAAATCGTTAAAAAAAGGAGTGAACTGGCATAATAAAGTGATCCGTTTTGCTTAAAAATTTCAATACGTAGTAGTCTAGAGTTCCCTGTGATATTTTAAAAATCACTAATTCTTTAAATGTCTTGTATACCTGTTAGGTGATCTTTCTTCTGGTAATCGCAGAATGCATACGAGTCTTGTGGAAGGTTTCTTCGGAAATGCAAGTGGAATACTAAGGCCTGGTGGTGAAGTTCATGTAACCCACTAAACAACTGCTCCATTTCGCGAGTGGAATATCGAGGAATTTGCTTACAAACACTGTTTGTCATTAATGTACCGTGTCAACTGTAAAAAAGAAGACTACCATGGTTACAACAACAAAAGAGGAGCTGGTTTGAAATGTGATGAGCCCTTCCCCCTGGGAGAGTGCAGTACCTTCAATTTGGACTCTATCATGCTCGCAAGAGGGCCAGAGTATTGAGTTATGGTGGATTTGCTAACGAAAGACCTCAGCCTCTTCAAGAGATGCCGATCCAAGTGCAGAAGCATGAAACTCCATTTGACTCGAGATATCCTAATGCAAAGTCAGCCCCTGGTATGAATGAATTTCCAACCTGTGCCAAGTTTGATGGTAACTGTGTTGGTTACTCTGTTCATGAATATCCTAGGTTTGACAGTTTCATACATCCTCAAACAAACTTCACCACTGACCATCCCGGATACATGAGACTAGCTTTGATGAGCAACATCCAAAGAGAAAATGCTAGGTTCCATAATGGCTGCTTCAATAGTTCCAACAAGACACTTGGAAGAGTTGGTGAAGATGTGGGCTATCTTTTCTCCAAATCACTAATTCCGCGTCAAATATATATCGCAGAATTACCTGGATTCCGAAGAGAAAATGCTAGGACTTATGTTGGAACAGTGTTACCTGGAAGAACCTTAAACAGATAATTGTATCCTATGGATGAACGTCACTGTTGGGGCACTTTCAGATCAGCACAGCTGCCAAGGATAAGGTTGGGTTTTAGTTACCAGTTTTAGGGGAGATGTGGTGGTATTATGCTTTTTTGGAAACTTGAGCATCCTTCTGCCTTTAGTTGTGAATTCTGGTTAAGCACAGGTTTCGTAGTACAGGAAGAAAGCATTGATCAGCTTCCATTTTTGTTTCATTTAAGAATTAAGATTTCTAATTATCTGTTGGTGTGTTGTCTGGTGTTACCAACCTCCTATTTGCAAATCACTTGATATTTTACCTGTGTATAGAACATAAATTAGCTTAACAATGACATGCGACATCAGTTCTTCCTTTATTTTGATTATTGTTGCTCAGATTGTCATCATAAATTGCTCCAGAATTTTTTAAATTATGGCCATTGTAACTTCTCACAGATTGAGAGCAGAATGTATTTGCCTCATTTCTGGTCGAATGTGCCTGAATCTTGAAAAAAGAGTAGAGTTTGAGTAGATATTTTGGCTAAGTGGATATTTTCTGGAACAGGAGACACTATTATTGCAAGAAAACAGTGTACTGATGTTTTTCAAAAATTGTTATGCTGATTGTTCTCATTTTCCATAATTTATTGTACTGCATGTCTTAAAGCATATCTAGCATTAACGAGTGAAATAGGAATTTCAGGAAGCCAAGAAACTTTGTGTGCACTGATTGCCTCTAGTTTGTAAATTCAATTAATCTCTTCTTGGTTGAAGTAGATGATAGTAAATTGTAACTGAGTTTCATTTCTGATTCCAAAAACAATCCTACATGTGAATTTCTTTTTCTTTAGAGGACTGGTTGACTCCTTTGGTCATTAAACTATATCACAGCTACCACAAAAACTTGAGTTATTCTATTCATATAACCAAAATAGATTGGATTTCCAACTCCTTCATTTTAACAGATTTATTATGATGCATAACAACAAATGATGAGATGGTGTCAGATATGATAATGAGAATTAGTTGTCAAAAAGAAAATTAATTTCGCAAGATTACAGTTAGTCGCAGAAGTCTCCTAGTCCTCGGAAGTAATTTAAAGGAAAAGTGCATCAATTTGTTTATGTAGCATACCGTGTGGTTAGAGAGTTTTGTGCTCTTGGTCATCGGAGTTTTCTTATTCTTGACTCTATAGACGTGCAACCAACATACAAGAAGGTTTGTTTTTTCTTTATTTTTTTGCTCTCTTTGGTTTTTTTTTATTTTTTTCTCAATGGCTCTTTGGTTATAAAGTATGTCTCGAAAGACAAAGTTTGTCTTCTCTGGTCTTCAGGAAGATAAATGGAAATTGCAAAAGGTTTTGATGACCTTTTTTTCCAGTGTAGGACCTAATAAAAAATTTAGAACACACTTTTGTTGTTTTTTGCTTTTATGAAGGAATGAGAATGATTTGTTTTCAAAAGAATTCAAGTACGTTGCAAAACGGTGCCATCATACAAGTTTTTAATTTTTTTTTTTTTGGGAAAAACAACAGACACCAACATGATTATTTACAAGTTTTTCTTCTTATCGCATTGAAGATGTCGTTGATGAGCACACACTGTCGGTGGCAAAACTCCCTCACGGGAGTGGCCTCGTTGGTGTTCTCCGCAGAATCAATCGTTTCATAAAGAAGCTGAAGCTGCGGCGTGGAGTTGCAAATGAAATTCAAGATATCAAATCAGTGCTTGCTGATATAAAGCAAAGGGGAGAAAGTTATCGATTCAGGTCCATCGATGAACGATCGAGCAGTGGAACCAGAAATGTTATCCCACATGACTCTCGAGTTGGTTCCTATTTCGTTGAAGATGATGAAGTTGTGGGCATTGAATCTACTAGAGATAAATTAATTGATTGGTTGGTGAATGAAAGATCCGAACGCTCAGGGGTTGCTGTGGTGGGCGAAGGAGGACTAGGCAAGACCACTTGTGCTGGGAAACTTTTTAACAACGATGCTGTAAAAATTCATTTCGATTGCAGGGCTTGGGTCACCGTTGGGAAAGAGTACAACAAAAAAGATCTGCTGAGGACGACGATACGGGAGTTTTACCATATCAACCAAGAGTCAGTTCAAGGAGGAATAGATAAAATGGAAGAGAAAGACTTGATCACCACTCTAAGGGAACACCTGAAGGACAAGACTTACATGGTTGTGTTCGATGACGTCTGGAAGATTGATTTTTGGGGAGATGTAGAGCATGCCTTACTTGATAAAAAGAAAAGCAGCAGGATATTGCTCACAACAAGGCGCATGACTGTTGCTGATTTTTGCAGATCATCTTCGTTCATTCGGGTCCACGAGCTTGAAACTCTGCCAACGAATGAGGCATGGAAACTTTTCTGCAGAAAGGCCTTTGGACCAAACTTTGAAGGTGGCTATTGTCCATCAGAGTTGAAGGAATTATCCCAGGAAATCCTTGCAAAATGCGGAGGTTTACCTCTTGCTATTGTAGCCGTAGGTGGCCTTCTTTCAACCAAGCAAAAGGTAGTATCTGAATGGCAGAAATTACTTGAAGGGTTGGGCTCAAAGTTAGGACGCGATCCCCATCTAAAAGATTGCAACAGAGTTCTATCCGAAGGATATTATGACCTTCCTCACCACCTCAAATCATGTCTTTTGTACATTGGCTTATTTTCGGGGAGCTGTGAAATTAACTGTGCTAGACTTATGCGCTTGTGGATAGCTGAGGGCTTTGTCCAGTACAGCATAGCCCCAACAGTTGAACAAGTTGCAGATGAATACTTGAATGAGCTTATTGACAGAAGCTTGGTTCAAGTTTCAGAGAGAGATATTTCTGGTCGAGTGAGAATCTGCCTTGTCCATGATCTCATGTACGAGATCATAGTTAGGAAAGCAAAAGAATTGGGTTTCGGTCATGCCCTGATTGAAGAGAACTTGAGTCATTGTAGTAATACTCGACGCATCTCAATACACAAAAACACTGATGGTGTTTCAGAGAGCATCAAAGACTGGAAGGTTCGTTCAGTTGTACTTTTCAATATGGATAATCTGCCTGTCGCTTTCATGAATGCAATACTTGTCAATTTCAAGCTCATAAAAGTACTAGATCTGGAAGATGCTGCGATAGATTATCTTCCTAAAGAGGTGGGAAATCTATTCCATTTGCACTATTTAAGTGTGAAAAATACTGAAGTGAAAATAATTCCCAAGTCCATTGGTAAGCTTCTCAATTTAGAGACTTTGGATATGAAACATTCTCTTGTGAGTGAACTTCCTATCGAAATCAGAAATCTGAAAAAGTTACGCTACCTACTTGTATACAATATAGAGGATAGGGATGATTCGAACATTAGAGGAGCCGTAATGCAGGAGGGGATTGGGACTTTAATTGATTTGCAGAAGCTAAGTTTTGTGCAAGCAAATGCAGGAGTGCTTAAGGAGCTTAGGAAACTAAGGCAGTTAAGAAAATTGGGCATTAGCGTGACAAGTGGAAATGGCAGGGATCTTTGTACACTGATTGCCAATGTGGAAAACCTTGAATCTTTAACAGTAGCATCGACAAGCAGAGAAGAAATTCTTGATTTACAATACTTGATCACTCCACCTCCATATCTTCAGCGTCTCTACTTGATGGGGAATATGCAGAAGCTTCCAGATTGGATCTTGAAACTTAAAAATCTGATAAGAATAGGTTTGGATTTGTCTGGACTAACGGCAGATCCCTTGGAAGTCCTTCACGCCCTTCCTAATTTATTAGAGCTTAGGTTGTTCCTAGGTGGATACAACTTCCAACGTTTGCATTTCAAAGAAGGTTGGCTTCCAAAACTCCGCAAATTGGTACTCTTGCAGTTGAAAGCAATGAAATCAGTGATGATAGAGAAAGGGGCGATGCCAAATCTTAGAACACTAGCAATTGAGTCATGTCCTTTGTTAACCGAGATTCCTGCTGGAATTGAGCACCTTCGAACCCTCAAGTTTCTTCAATTTTCAGACATGTTAACACAGGTTTATTGTATGACAAAAGATGAGAATTGGGAGAAGGTTACTAAGCATATACCAGAAATCTATGTCATTTGTGGAAAGACAGGGGAGTCGTTTACTGCTGAATATCTCTCGTCGATGTCGCCAGATGATTTGATGCAGTTAGCCAAAGAATTGGACTGAAGTAATGAGCAATCACTTCCGTGAAATAAACAGGTTTTGCTTCTACTCTCCAAAATATGTAATACTATGAAGAGTGTGTTCTTTTATCGAATTATTTATCTTTTTATCTATTGAATTTTTTTCTTATTTTTAATTTAACAGATAATTTATACACCAAAACTATCAAAAAAAATTTTCCTTTCCCCTGTAAGGCCAGTATTTCAAATAATAAATTGCAGTAGGTCAGTAATATTTTACTTTTTAGTGAAGTTGCTCAAACCACGCATGCGAAATGTAAACTGTTGCATTTCTATGAAGTGCCAACTCTTCTGTTCAAGTATATAATTAAAATGATATGATGATCAGGCTTGGTCTTATAGTTCCATTTCTCAATTCTCAATTAATTACTAATTATATTTAGTCTTCATTTAACTATGAACAGATAAAGTATCTTTCTTACGGGAATTTGTTGATTAGTTCATCTTCCCCACGAAGAAAACAGGATCAGTATGCTGTGTGAGTGGTTGCTGCTGCAGTGCTGTGAGTGTCTTCTTGTATACATTTGGGAAATAATTTCAGTGATGTTGTAGTATTATTGATAAGGATAGGGCCTTGCCCGCTGTTGATGGAGATTCCTTCTGGAATTGAACAGCTTGTATTTGTTAAAATGCCGAGACAAGCTTATTGCCTGGCAAAAGACGAGAAGTGGGAGAAAGTTACTGAGCATATACCAGATATTCGTGTCACTTACATGAAGGAGGCGAAAAACTTCATTGGCCAAAAGAAGATCTCTCAATCTCTGTCTCCTGAAGATTTCGAGGAATCTGCTGAAGAAGAAGACTGAAGTAATGAGCTGTCATGAACATCTATGTCCAGCGATCAAAATTTTAATTATTTTCTTATTTTTAGTTTGACAGAAAATTTAACTATATTAAAAAATATCACCAAAAAATTCCCTTTTCCCTGTAATTTGTGTATGTTAAATAAATAAATAATTTCGGTCGGTCAGAAAATATTATTCTATTCAAGATGTTTTCATAATAATATTCATTTCTTAATTGACCGATTAATTATGTCTCATCTTGATATTAATAACCATGAATAGATAGAGTACTTTCCACTAGTGTAAAATTTATCCCAACTTATGACGGGTAATTTTAATTAAGAATGATCCCCTTAGGATTGAACTTCTCGTTTGTTGGATTTGGATGATGATGAATGTATCGTTCATGTTAATTTTAATAGATTTTTCAATTTGTTCATAAGAGTTTACTTTCTTAAGAGATGAGGCTATTTTTGTTAAAAGATACTATAAAATCACAAGAAAATAGTTAGAATATTTGTTTTGTCGGTGTAAACTTTCTGGCAATCAAGTCAATCACCGAAATTTAAGAATGAATTTAGAGAGAAATTCTAGAGTGAGAAAGTTAGCATTTCTCAAGCTCATTTTTCTTACATTTTAGTGAGAATGGAAAGCATATTTATAGGCAAACTTGATTTGACTTGAGTCCTAGTTACTTTAACAATAAGTATCATTATTCTTATAACATCTGGCGACATTTATCTTTTTGTGCCCATATTGATTGACACATGGATATGTAAGCTTGATTACGGAGTAAATAAAGAAATATCTTAACCTTAGGAGCTTAGGACTTCGGAATCTTTTGGGCTTTTAAATTTTATCACTTAGGTGGTTTATTTTAGAATAAAATCATAAGACCTTTACACCTTGAGCTTTAAAGCCTCACTATCTATGAGGATTATCCTAAATGACTTGTCTTATGAAATGATCATAGGATTTTGAAATCTTGTAGTCTCGGGACCTTACAACCTAAGAGGATTATCTTAAATAGTTTGTCTTAGGATAAGATTCTATGATTTTAAAACCTTTTAAGCTTTGAAACATGAACATCTAAGAAGTTTATCTTAAATAATTTGTTCAACACTTTATTGGTTTTATAGAAGCTAAATTTATTTGGTTTCTAATTGAGTTTATTATATTTTTGATCCAACAATTTCCTTACAGTAGTTAATACGTTTATGAGTTTATCGATTTTAACTGGATGATAGTTTATTTGTGATAATGCTGCAATTAATATGCTTTGAATGGTTATTATGCTGCAATTAATGTGAACAGTAGTCATTACGAAAATGTATGCTTATGTGAATGGTCGCTGTGCGAGCTAGTGTAATCTTCCATTATATACCTAAGATTATAGTTTCAGAAATGTTGTATTATTGCAAGGAGTCGTCATCATTCATACTCAGTGTTTAATAATAAAAAATATGTGGTAATTTGACATTAAATTATAACAAATATTTACAATAAGACTATTATTAAAATTAATTTACATTAATCTTCCCTCAATTATTCATAATTGAGGAAGGAATTATTGTGGCCAAGTGGTTGCCAATGTGGTTACTACTGGTATATGGTTAAATTATGTCTATGGAATGGCGCATTAATTAATTTGTGCTGTAATTAATTTGTAGCATTTTTTGTCTTCTTCAATATAACTTCGTAAAAAAAAATTGTAATAACTGCGCCAATGTAGTGCGTTATCTGATTATCAAGTTCAATTTCCTCATCATTTGCATAATTGTACTTATCATTTTAGGAAATCTACGATCCATCTGGTTCTGTACAACCTTTGTCGTGTTGGAGGGAACAAAGTGCAAATATTTATGCACCTGTGTTAAATTGAGCCAGTGCTAGGTGGTTAAATATGAAAATAGCCTCCAGTTAAGGGAAGCTAAATGATATTTGCTAGATGACGTGGCAATAAGTCTTGTGAGCTCGTCATAAAGCCCAGAAAAATTGCAGATATGAAAAGTGACTCGTGGGCCCTGTTTGTGATGCGATTTCTTTCTCTCTTTAGG
Organism: Murraya koenigii; assembly: GCA_025617385.1. NCBI lineage: Eukaryota > Viridiplantae > Streptophyta > Magnoliopsida > Sapindales > Rutaceae > Murraya > Murraya koenigii. The sequence continues at coordinate 24,616,135 of CM046817.1, forward strand.
TCCATTTTGTGAAAAATTTGCTTCTTTCATTAGATTTGTGTTTCCTCTGTAAAGATTTGTCAATTTCTGTGTGTAATTCATTAATAAATGCTATCAACTTTTCCTTCAAACTTAGAGCTTTGTGCTCTGCTTGTTCTGTTCATCATCTTGCTGGCTTCAGTTTTGTGTTTGAATCTTGATTCTTAATCAAGATTAGGGTTTTCTCTGTTATTTGAACACTGAAAACAAGACAATCTTCATTTACATTTATTTTTTTGACACGAATCAGTTACACACACAAAGTAATAAATAATTAAAAACATATTATAATTTTGATCTTATAATTATAAAGAAGTACTCTACGATAGAATAATTCAAATATTATCGAATCTATTTTTTTTCTTTTATTTAAGAAGTGAACTAAAAATAATAAAGTTGTTATTCTACAAATTAAATGCATATTTTGAATTGAGATTAATTAATTTTTAAAAAATTATTTATTTAAAAAAAATTAATCGATTATTTTTAAGTTGTCAAATTATTTTAATCAAACATATGTGTGCGTGTGTGTGTGTATATATATATATATAGTCAATACCAAATATATATAGGGACACACACACACTAACAATCATATGTAATTGATTATTAAATATAATTAGAGAATAGAATCGACGACAGTCTATCAATTAGTCAATACCAAATATGCCCACAAACTTATTGTAACACTCAAAGGACTCGTTTGGTTAGAGTATAAAATGATGGGATTGGATAGTTTTCAGATAAAAGTATCTTAATTCAGTGTTTGGTACAAAAAGTGATTGTGGGATAAAATTAGTGGAGCCCACCATTTAATCCATCGTAGTTTCAAAATTTTATAATGAGGGAGGGCATGGGATTTGTGATTTGTAAGCTAAAATTTTGCCCTTACTGCTGACAAGATGAGAAAAAAAATAGTTTAACTCGCTGGCACCTTTGATTTGTAATTTCATCTGGGTGATGAATTTTGTTTTTTTGGTATGTCATCATCCAATGATAGGATATATGTCAGTTACTATATATGTCAGTATACTCTTTAATATTAATGATATGTAATATTTTTATATGTATAGCTAGTGACATTTTATGTAATTTTATTTTTTTATTTAAGGACAGATATTCTTATATTTGTTGATGGTATTTTTGTTATGTGTATGGTGATGTTATTTAGTAAAATATAAGTTAAAAAACTATAACATGTTAGATATTAAAAAAAATTAAGTGAAGATTTTGCATTTTTTATATAAATTTACCAATAATTATTGATTTAAGTTAGATTATATTCCGTGTTATTATAAAATAAATCTAAGATAATTTTGATAAATTAATATATAAGAGATATTATTAGTTACTAGTCAATTCCATGATATACCAAATACAAGATATGATTATTTATAATTCAATCTAGTATTGCACTAAACACAACATAATATTATATATAATTCAGTTTAATCCAATCCAATCCAATCTAATTTGATATACCAAACGAGGCGAACAGTCTATAATCGGGCTTTGGAAATAGGCAATTAAAACTTACTAATCCAAGCTATTTTACTATTTGCAGAGAACAATCATATTACAATGCAATTATTAATAGTAATCAAAATGGTTAGAATTAGAATGAAATGGAATTATTATTATTATTATTATTAAATGGGGTAAAAATAAATTTATAATTTTTACTAAGAGTATAAATATCAATTTATTTTTTATTCCCCCCATTTCTTATTCTCAATCCCACCTCTCTTAGAAATGAGATTCTCATTCCATATTTTCAAAGTCATGGGACTCAAATTCATTCTTATTCCTCTCTTTATTTTGAAAATAAACAAATTAATGAATCTCATTTCCTCTTTCTCATTCTCATTTTCAATTAATAAATACACCATTGAAGTATTTGAATGATTGAAAAATAAGCGGTAGTATTAAATATTAAATGGTAAAGAATACACCCCTAACTTACATGCAAATTAAAAAGAAATTGTATAAAAAAGAATCTTTTGTTTTTAATCTAATTACTACAATTAGACTATAACTATAATACATGAGATTACACTGACATATTTACAATCAGACTATTATTGATATTTGTTTATACATTAATTCTCCTGAAACAGTACTTGAATTTTTACCCTTTCTAATATTTGATGAACATCTACTCTACTCATATTTTATAAGAAAGAAGACTGGCTCCACTCAATTATATAATATAATTGATGAAAGAATTAACCCCCATAATACTTTTGGGAGGGTTTCAACTACTGCCCTCACAGCCCGCATAAAAAAAAGATAGTTTAGGTGACTCTAAAGTTGGAAAATTGGATATTTGTGAGTGAAGTAATTTTTTTGTTTGTCAAATTGAGGTAAGTTACTCAAGAAATAGTCTAGGGCGGTTCACTCGTTATAATCGATATGTTAATTAAACTGATTAAGGAAGCATGATACATAAATTCAATCAGAAGCATGATACATAAATTCAATCAAAGTGTTGAATAATTCTTGCATGAATTAAAGAGAAAGCTTGCTAGAAACTTCATTTGATTTATTTTTTAACAATGTTGAGTGTCTTCGTAGTAAAAGAAATTTTCATTATTCAAACATCTTTTCCTCTAGTTTTATGATATTTAATGCCCTATAGCCCGAGTCCCTACCTTGCCCCTTCATTATTGATGACGGAACTTGAAGCCTTAAATGATCATATATATATATATATATATAGTCCAGATTTGATCCAAAATTTTAAAGTATAGGAAGGTTTAAAAAAGCTTTAAGGTCATAGGGTTTTAAACTTTTAAAACTGTTTCGAAGGTTTGAAGTTTTCCTGGACTTTCCCGAACTTCAAAATTTTAAATTAAAACAATATAAATAAATAAATAAATATATATATATATATATATATATATATATATATATATATATATATATATATTGTCCATTTTTTGTAACTTATGTGCTATTTTTAGATATTTATATAATTGAATAAAAAAATATACATTTTTAACTTTTATCTGAATATAAAAAGTTCTTAATGAGAAATAAATTTTATATAAGAAAATGTCTCCATAAAATACACTTATTTCCTAAACGATAAAACCTAAACCCCATTTTATATTTTGATTTACTTGAATATAAATATAAAATAACTATATTTAAGATATTTTTTATTTATAAAAATAAACAAGATACCACTTATATTCATATATTTTTTTAAAAAATATCATTTATATATTCGTATTAGATCCATTTAGATTTTAGACAATAAATAAATAAATAAACGCTACCTAACTATCACAATTCTATATTGTCCGACTTAAAACATAATTATTAATATAGATTTAAGAATGAAGATAAGAGTTAAGCCAACTTATATAAGAAATAAAATTAAAAAAAATGAAATGAAATTGTAACTACCACTCATCAATAAAAACTGACTTTGGTTGGAAGAATTTCCATAAAATACTGATGGTATTTGATTGGAATTTGAAATGTATATTTAATTAAGGAAACTAATAAGTAAGGAAACCAAATCCTCAAACAAATAAATAAAAAGGAAACACAAGGGACCATATAAACATAGGCCGGGCCGAGCCTGGCCCATGGACGTAGCAAATTAGTCCTCCCATAATTGGGTAATTATCAAAAGCCTCGCCTGAGGTTTGACGTATTCTCAATTTAATAGATTGTATTCACCTATTCTCAACCACCTCTTTTTATGTTAGTATACCATTTATGTTAGTATATCATTTAGTAGAAGTTGGTTGATGAGGGCAAAATAATAATAGAACTTGTTAATAATAAATTTTTTTTAATTAAACTTAATCATATCACGTTGGGTTCTAAAATTGGTTTAATATCCAATGCCTTAATAGAAACATGCTTTTAATTAACGAACATTATCACTTTAAAGAAAAAAGAAACAAAAATGGTCATCTCACTGCTTCATTCAAACTGATGCTACCAAGAACAACACCAATTTCATTTTCTCAATCTTCGCTATGCTTTAATAGAAAAAGGGTGCCATGATCGAGAGACCATCACAACGAACCCAAAGACGACAACACCAGAGACGGCACGACTGAATCACGACCACCAGGTTGAAGAATGCTGATCAGTGAGTTTTATTGTCGACTCAGAGGCAACCTTAGTTTATTCAAACAGCGAATAAGGTATGAAAATAGTTTGTTACAGTGTATGTCAGTTTCACTAGATGGAATTAATCAATTTGGTAAAATATGAGTAATGGGTCTCAATAATTTTTTAGAGAGCTTATGTTGCTTCTAATTTTTTTTTTTCCATCGATTGGCGTTAGTTGTAGGTTAATGATTGTTGTAAATGCATGTTCACTTGATTTTGATTGAAGATGGCTTCAGTCACATTATAATGCCTTGTGAATGATTGAAAATGGGATGAAATTTTTTTAATTGTTTAAGCTATTGCCACTGATTCTTGAGCCGGGATTCATGCTAGTTTTTGGTAAATTATAGATGTAATTGAGTATTGGAAATGCCATGTTCTACAATATTAATATATTGAGGATACTTGATTTTTTGTTTTTGTTTTTTATCATGATATGTACATGTCTTGGATTGAAAAAATGTCATGGTTTGATGCATTCTCTTGCACTCGAGCAATGAGTTTAGTGGTTTTAATTCTTTTCTTTTCCATTACTACTAGCTCTTTCTCTCTCTACACTTTTCTAGGGTTTCTTTCTATGCTCGCATTTCTCTCCAATTCCCCTCAATCCATTCATTGACTCACTTATTGACTTTGTATTTTGAAATATTTGTTTTGCGAGACAGAGTTTATTATTATATTTCTAAGATGCAAAATGGTTTAGTTCAGGATGGTACTTACTTTGATTATGATGAAATGGAAGCACTGCTATACAGCATCTAGCTACTGCTTGTTATTTTCGTATAAGAGAGATGCAGAGATATCTTGGACTGGATGCTTTTCAATTAGTTGATTATAGTTCTGCTGCAAATGCTTTTTTAACGCTGCCAACAAACACAAATTTACCAAATTTTTGTCATAGGCCGTTTGACACCGATTTACCAACTTTTGTCATAAGATTAGTGACAATGCTTAACCTCCCTTATCTGATCATAATATTAACAGAGATAGCCCTTTTAAATCTAGGTATTTGTTCGTAACTCAAAAGTCCAGTTGTTTTCCATATTCCAATTGTTTTCAATTAGCATTTGGCTAGCAAAGCCCAAGAGATTATTAAAAGGATAAAGAAAACTAGAATTGGCTTGGAATACGAAATTATTCCTGTAAAAGCGTTGACATGCTGAACTAGTCCTGAAAGTGTTTTCAGTGATGCAGTGAAATGATAGTTAGCTTGGGTGGAAATATGAATGATTTATGCCCATTCATATAAGTTTATTTGCATTCTATTTTCCCCAATTATTGTTATGTAAATGTATTTTTGAAAAGCTTATTGTTATCTTCTTCTTTTCATTAGTGGATTTATCGTACATATTTTTTTGCCTTAGAAAGCTCTTACTTCCATTGCACAAGTGTTTGTAATTATTTAATAGATTTCTATTATTTATATATATGTTTCATATTATTTCATGGGTCATTTTTTTAAGTGTTTTCTTCAGACAGTCACCACCTGATAGTCCAAAGAGGTGAAACCCTTATAAGATTCCCCTTTTTAGAGTCTGTAAAATTGAAATGGTCTGCTGCTTCAGCCAGGTAGATTTTCTGTACCTTAGTTCCATTTGGAATTGGTAATATATGTTTTAACTTGTCAATCTAACTTGTGTTTTTTTCTTAATAGACACAAGGAATCAATATTAAAAGTTACCGTAGTTTAAAGAAGAGATTGCCCTCTCGGAATACTTTAGTTAAGGAACTAAACAAAGAAGTTCAGCTTGAGATGAGTGCAGGAATTACTACTATCGTAAAAATTGTTAACTTTTATGGTTGTATAGCATGTTAATTTTTTTGTAAGAAATTAAATCTTTGACTAAAGGAGTTCTTGCTTAAGCTAACTTAAAAATTGGTTACAAGAAATATGCTCACTGGAATTAAACGGCTTCCTGCTTAAGCTAACCTAAAATCAGTTACAAGAAATTGCTCATTAGAATCAAATGGCTTCCTGCTTAAGTTAAACAGAAAATCGGTTACAAGAAGTAAGCTTTCTAGACTCAAATGATAGACTGGATATTCACAAATTGAAAACCGAATATTTAAAAGGTCAATTGGTAGCTCTAACAATAACATTAAACGGTAAGCCTGTTACTGTAAACTGGAAACAGATTATGAGTAAAAAGTCAATAACGCCTAGTTTTCTACTTAAACTATAAAAATGCTCAATCATATTCAAACAAGAAGGGGATTCAGCAATTATTATTGAACTTGCTATTAAGTATACAATCATTCTCAAGTTTTAAACTTGTTATCATTTTATTGAATCACACTTTGGGCTTTCATTTATAATCAGACACATTGTATGAGGGGAATATTTTGTAATCCTTATTATAAAATCATAGTTGAATAATTGTAAGTGTTGGGAAACACTTAAGTTAAAAGATTGAGAATAATTTTTTATTGTAAATGTTGATTAATACATTAGAAATTAATTGTAAGTATTGTTGAAGTTTTAGAGGATCGCTTATTGAAATCCACAAGTCTGGTGAATTTGGAAGCGTAGACGTAGGCATAGTTGGACGAACCATGTAAAAATCTATGTGTTTGATTCTCTTCTCCCTACTCTCTTTATATTTTGAATTGCTTTGTTTATATGTTATACATTTGAATTTATTTTATAATTGCATTAATTTTTGTTCAAACACTACCTAATTTTTAGAAATCTAATTCACTCTCCTCTGAGATTGCATGACTAGTATTTAAAAAATGATCAGACGCCAAGATCTTGCCTCGAAGGGAATTGGAATCTCTGCCCTTTCTTCTGTTGTTTTTTTTTTGGTTTGGGGTGTTTGCGGGGTGTAGTGTAATATTTTATTTGGTATTTTCACATCTCTTAGCCGAAAACATGCATCCTATTACTGACGAACGATTCTTTAATTTAATTTGTGTGAACAAATTATTTTTCACAACTCAAGGGTATCTTGATCATTTTATCAAGCAACAAACTATCAATTAAATGGTATATTAACGTTAGGGAAGGTGGCTGAAAATACGTGAATACAGTATATCAAACTGAGAATACGCCAAACCTCAAGGATATTCTGATAATTACCCTCCAAAAATTCCAATCTTTTTCATCGTTCCCAAAACAACCTTCAATCCTTTTACTGCATTAGAAGTCATGAAGACAATTTAAGCAAGCAGTAAGGCTAATTATGCCATTGTAATTTGTGCGTCAATTTTCTTCCATCCTGATCATTTCCCATGCAATTGTTCAACAAACTTTTCAGTACCTTAATCTCACTGTTAAATATCAAAATCTCTCTTTATTAAACACACCGATCCTTGACTCTTGATGGCAATAGTAGTTGTGGGTATGGCTGCTGAAGAAGAAGAGAAAAAAGAAATGAGTTTTACAGAAAAAGATGAAGAAGAAAAAGAGAAATGGATAATGCATTATTCATAAAGCATTAAATACTGTTTGTGGGTTCTAGGAGATTTCTCGTTTTCTTTTGCTTTATCTCAGAAATTTGACTCTGCTTCGAACATCTGCGCTTCTTCTCTTGATTCTTATGGTAATTCATCCATTTCTCTACTCTCTTTTTTTTTTCTCTTACATTTTTTTAGATTTTATTTTTATCATATGATCATGTGACAAAAGTTACCCTCTTTATAAATCTTTATCCTCAATTTGATGTGTTAAGTTATCACTTCATTTGATGTGTAATCATAAAGAAATGATCAATTTTACAGGAAAATAATAAAATGACCAGGAAAATGTATATAACATGTCTCTGGACTCTGGGCTTTTTTTTTTTTTCAATTGTTGGGGATTTTATGTGATGGGACGCCAAAATCACCCTGTTCACAAATAATTATCTTCAATTTGAAGTTTTTGACTTCAAAACTGGAAATATTAATTAAGAGTCAACATTCATACAAAAGTTAAATATAATACTCCGTTCCCTTCTTTACAAGGTGGATACTGTTGAAAAAAAAATAATAAATTTGTTTACAAAATAATAAAGTGTTGAGTTGTACATGGCCTTCCATTATCATGCTCCATCATCATGCTTCATCATCATGGGTCTACAATGTTGAGTGGAGGCTAGCTTTACACATTTGATGCCATTAAAAGATTTCTTTAGAGCATGTTAGGTGAGTGGAATATGTTTGGTGTTATGATGAAAGGTTAGTGAAATGTGCTAGGTGATGTGTATTGTTATGATTATGTTTGTGTTGTATTCACTATAAATATCTATGCTATTGTGTTATGAGATACAAGTCTAAGAGTAAGAGAGCATAGGAAGTATAACAAAGCCATTGAGAGTGATTTGTGAGAGTGTGTAAATTGTTCTTGTAATGTTCTTGAACTTTTCTTAATAAACTTTGTGTTTCATCCTTCAAATTCTCCAACAAAGTGGTATCAGAGCAAGGTTTGGAGGATAAAATAGTCGTGTAGCATATCAAATCGAAGCTCTCGACGAGAAAAACGTAATGCCGTAAGAATCAGCCTAATCGGAGTTCAGACGAGCCCGAAATCGCCATTGGAAGTTTGCTGTCCAGAAACTAAGTTGACTCACCGAGTTGACCAAAGTTGACCCGAGACCTCCCAAAGGTTTTTCGACGTTCCGGATTCATTCGTGCATTCAGAATCTCCAAATTCTCACTCGATTTGTGAGATATGGCAAATGGTGGTATGATGTCATTTCAAGTTCCACAATTGAAAGGGAGCAAATTTGACAATTGGAGCATCAAAATGAAGGCTCTATTGGGTGCACACGATGTGTGGGATGTCGTGGAAAAGGGCTTTATAGTACCAGAAAATGAAGGTACTTTAACTGCGGTACAAAAGGAGAATTTGAAAGACTTAAAGAAGAAAGAGAACAAAGCAAAGTATCTCATCTTTCAATCATTAGATGAAGATGCTTTTGAAAAGATTGCTGGCGCAACATCCTCAAAGGAAGCATGGGAGAAGTTAGAAACCTCTTACAAAGGAGCGGAACAAGTTAAGAAAGTTCATCTTCAAACACTAAGAGGTGAATTTGAGTCCTTACACATGACGATGATCGGAATCAATTTTTGATTACTTTACTAGAGTTGTGATCTGTTGCTAATGAATTAAAAGAAATGGTGAAGAGTTGAGAGAGCTAAGGATTATTGAGAAAATACTTGATCGATGAAATTCCAAGTTTGACCTCATTGTAGTAACAATAGAGGAGACTAAAGATTTGGAGACTATGACGATCGAGCAACTTCAAGGAAGGTTGCAAGCTTATGAAGAAAAACTGAAGAAGAAGCAAGGGATTGAAGAACAACTCTTCAAGATGGAAATCAATCCAAAGAAAAGAGAAGAAAGCTTCGATGAATGATAGAAGGCACTATGTCCGAGGAAGAGGCCGAGGACGAGGTAGAGGTCGTGGTCATGGATGAGGCTGGAATTTTAACAACAAAAAATCCTTCAATAATGAAAGAGGAGAAAGCTCAAATAGAGGGCGAGGAAGAAACAATCCACGATCGAGGTATGAAAAATCTCAAGTGCAGTGCTATAATTGTCAAAAATTTGGGCATTATGCTTCAGAATGCAGAATTCCAAGCAACATAGTAGATGAGAAAGTGAATTATGTTGAAGAGAAGAATGATGGAGATGTCACACTTTTACTAGCACGTAATGACAACAATGGAGGTCAAGCAAATACTTGGTATCTTGACACAGGTGCTAGCAATCACATGAGCGGAAACAGAAGCATGTTTGTTGAGATGAATGAATTAGTGAATGGTAGCGTCGCTTTTGGAGATGATTCAAAAGTACCAGTGAAGGGAAAAGGTAACATCCTTTTTCACATAAAAGATGGTAGCCACCAACTAATTTCAAATGTTTACTATGTGCCCAATATGAAAAGCAACATTCTAAGTTTAGGTCAACTTTTACAAAAAGGCTATGATATTCATCTTAAAGATTATAGTCTTTTTTTAAGAGATGACAAAGGAAACCTAATTACAAAAGTGAAAATGTCGAAGAATAGAAGTTTCCTTTAAATATTCAGAATGATGTTGCAAAGTGTCTCAAGGCTTATCATAAAGATCCAACCTGGATTTGGCATTTTCGATATGGACATCTCAACTTTGGTGGACTAGAGCTACTATCAAGAAAGAACATGGTGAAAGGTCTACCTTCAATCAATCATCCCAATCAAGTTTGTGAAGGATGTTTACTTGGCAAGCAATTTAGAAAGAGTTTTCCAAAGGTGTCAAACTCAAGAGCTCGGAAGCCACTCGAGCTTATTCATACTAATGTGTGCGGTCCATTCAAGCCAACCTCTCTTGGTAAAAGTAACTACTTCCTTCTTTTCATAGATGATTTTTCAAGAAAAACTTGGGTGTATTTTTAAAGCGAAATCGAAGTTTTTGAAGTTTTCAAGAAGTTCAAAGCTGCAGTGGAGAAAGAAAGTGGACACCAAATCAAGGCCATGAGATCTGATCGAGGTGGAGAGTTCACTTCCAAATAATTTATAAAGTTTTGTGACGAAAATGGAATACGACGCCCTTTGACAGTTCCAAGATCCCCCCAACAAAATGGTGTTGCAGAAAGAAAGAACAGAAATATCCTCGACATAGCGAGAAGTATGCTCAAGAGCAAAAGACTACCCAAAGAATTTTGGGCTAAAGCTGTTGCTTGTGCAATCTATTTATCCAACCAATCTCCAACAAGAAGTGTGTGGGGCAAGACACCGCAAGAAGCATTGAGTGGAAGAAAGCCTGGCATAACCCATCTGAGAGTTTTTGGAAGCATTGCCCATGTACATGTACCAGACGAGAGAAGAGCCAAGCTGGATGATAAAAGTGAGAAGTTCATCTTCATTGGCTATGACATCAATTCTAAAGGATACAAGTTGTACAATCCAGACAACGGAAAGATCGTGATTAGCCGAGATGTAATCTTTGAGGAAAAAAGAGAATGGGATTTTGGCTCTCATGTGGATGACTTCAATTTTTTTCCTTTTAGAGAAAATGAACAAACAATGAAGGAGCAAGTAGTAGAAGAACAACAAGTGCCGGTTAGTCCACCTATCTCACTAGCATCAACCACACATAGAGATTCACCACCATCTTTCTTAAATGAAAGAATTGAAGAACGCACGAGGAGTCTTCAAGTTCTCTATGAGGTAACTGAGAGACATGATAATCTCACTCTATTTTGCCTCTTTGCTGATTGTGAGCCAGTTTACTTCGAAGAATCTGTACAAGATGAAAAATGGAGAATCGCAATAGATGAAGAAATCAAAGCCATAGTGAAGAATGACACTTGGGAACTTACTACACTTCCCAAAGGTCACAAAGCCATCGGTGTCAAATGGGTTTACAAGACGAAGAGAAATGTCAAGGGTGAGATTGAAAGGCACAAGGCGAGGTTAGTTGCAAAAGGTTATAGTTAAAAAGCTGGCATCGACTATGATGAGGTATTTGCTTCTGTAGCCCGAATGGAAACTATAAGACTAATCATTTCTTTAGCAGCCCAAAAACAGTGGAAGATTCATCAAATGGATGTAAAGTCTGCTTTCTTAAATGGATTTCTCAAAGAATAAGTCTACATCAAACAACCATTGGGCTATGTGGTAGAAGGATATGAAGACAAAGTTCTGAGATTGAAGAAGGCACTTTATGGGTTAAAGCAAGCACCAAGGGCATGGAATAGCAGAATTGACAAATATTTCAAAGAGAATGGCTTCACCAAATGCCTATATGAACATGCTCTCTACATCAAAGTCAAAGATGGAGACATCTTGATTGTATGCCTGTATGTGGATGATCTCATTTTCACTGGAAGCAATCCAAAGTTATTTGAAGAGTTTATGAAAGTAATGGTGAAAGAGTTCGAGATGACTAACATTGGACTAATGGCATACTACCTGGGCATTGAAGTCAAACAAAAAGAAGAAGGCATATTCATTTCCCAAGAATGCTATGCAAGGGAAATACTCAAGAAGTTCAAGATGCATGATTGCAAGCCCGTAAGTACGCCAATGAAATGCGGAGTCAAATTGTCCAAACATGACGAAGAAGAAAGAGTTGATCCAACTTTTTTCAAGAGCCTTGTTGGAAGTTTGCGTTACTTGACATGTACGAGGCCAGACATTCTCTATGCCGTTGGGCTCGTTAGTCGCTATATGGAGAATCCAATAATCACCCATTTTAAAGCTGCAAAAAGAATCATTCGCTATATAAAAGGTACAATTGATTTTGGATTATTATACTCATTCTCTGATGATTACAAGCTTGTTGGATATAACGATAGCAATTGGAGTGGAGATTTAGATGATCGAACGAGTACCTCTGGATTTGTATTCTTCATGGGAAACACCGCTTTCACGTGGATGTCAAAAAGCGACCAATTGTCACACTTTCCTCCCGTGAAGTTGAGTATGTAGCTGCTACTTGGTGTTTGCCATGCAATTTGGCTAAGAAATTTGTTGAAGGAGTTGGGTTTGCTCCAAATAGATCCAATCGAGATCTTTGTCGACAATAAGTCTGCAATTGCCTTATCAAAGAATCCAGTCTTCCATGATCGAAGTAAGCATATTGACACTCGCTACCATTTCATAAGGGAGTGTATTGAAAGGAAGGATGTACAAATAAAGTATGTCAAATCTCAAGATCAAGCAGCTGATATATTTACTAAGCCATTGAAACAAGAAGATTTTATCAGATTGAGAAATTCATTGGGTGTTATGAAACAATTGATTGTGGAAATTAAAGAAATTAACGGCGAAAGTGAAGGAGAACAAGTACAAGTACAAAAAAGAATATTAAATGCATATTGTTACAGGGCATTGTTCAATCAAAATAAGAAGAATAAAGCCAAAGAACAAGTTGGTGATAATTTCACTAAACTCCTCGAGCAAGAAGACGGGTCACAGAAACAAGTTTAAGGGGGAGTGTTGAAAAAAAATAATAAACTTGTTTACAAAATAATAAGGTGTTGAGTTGTACATGGCCCTCCATCATCATGCTTCATCATCATGGGTCTACAATGTTGAGTGGAGGCTAGCTTTACACATTTGATGCCATTAAAAGATTCCTTTAGAGCATGTTAGGTGAGTGGAATATGTTTGGTGTTATGATGAAAGGTTAGTGAAATGTGCTAGGTGATGTGTATTGTTATGATTATGTTTGTGTTGTATTCACTATAAATATCTATGCTATTGTGTTATGAGATACAAGTCTAAGAGTAAGAGAGCATAGGAAGTATAACAAAGCCCTTGAGAGTGATTTGTGAGAGTGTGTGAATTGTTCTTTTAATGTTCTTGAACTTTTCTTAATAAAATTTGTATTTCATCCTTCAAATTCTCCAACAGATACGATTTCAAGGTCACTTCTAGTTGGAGGCGAAGCTAGAAATTTCTTGTAAGTTGGGTTATATATATATATATTTAAGTTAAAAAAAAAATCTTAAAGTTTTTAAATCAAACCTGAACATTAAATTAACACTTTTTGGGTTTAAAAAATATTTTGTGAATTAATTTTATTTAACAAGAAATATTATCAACTTTAAAGCTGTGACTACATTACCCTATGGATGACATACTCCACAATTTGGCACCATTAGTTGGTTCTAGGATATGGGATTTTATTAGGGATATGGGATTTGAATGATTATTGCATTTATAGGATATTATTTTATTGTTTTGCTTTCAATGATTGACTACTTGTTTGGGAGGAATTTGAGAGTGAAGGAAAATGCATAGTCCAATGGATATGTGTGTCAATACACACTACAGTGACATGAAAATGGTTAAAAAAAGAGCCAACTTGCTTAATAAATCCGTTTTGCTTAAAAATTTCAATACGTAGTAGTCTAGAGTTCCTTGTCATATTTTAAAAATCACTAATTCTTAAAATGTTGGCTTGTATACCTGTTCGATGATCTTTCTTCTGGTAATCGCAGAATGCATATGAGTCTTGTGGAAGGTTTCTTCCGATGTGCAAGTTGCATGCTAAGGCCTGGTGGTAAAGTTCATGTAACCCACAAAACAACTGCTCCATTTCGCAACTGGAGTATCGAGCAACTTGCTCACAAACAGTGTTTGTCATTAATGTACCGTGTCAACTTTAAAAAAGAAGACTACCCTAGTTACAACAACAAAAGAGGAGCTGGTTTGAAATGTGATGAGCTCTTCCCCTTGGGAGAGTGCAGTACCTTCAAATTTGGATTCTATTGTGCTCGCAAGAGGTCTCGAGTAATGAGTTATGGTGGATTTGCTAACAAAAGACCTCAACCTGTTCAAGAGATTCCGATCCAAGTGCAGAAGCATGAGCTCTGGTACGAGTGAATTCCTAGCCTGTGTAAACTTTGATGGTAGCGGTTTGGGTTCCTCTGTTCGTGAATATCCTAGGTCCGACAGTTTCATACATCCTCAAACAAGCTTCACCAGAGATATGACTGACCATCCAGGACATAAGAGACTAGCTTTGATGAGTAACATCCAAAGGGAAAATGCTAGGTTCCATAATGGCTGCTTCAATAGTTCCAACCAGACACTTGGAAGAGTTGGTGAAGATGTAGCTATCTTGTCCCCAAATCACTAATTCCATGTGCAAGATATATCGCACAAGTACCTGGATTCCAAAGAGAAAAATGCTAGGAGTTATGTTAAGACTGTGTTACCAGGTAGAACCTTAAACGGATATTTGTATCTTATGGATGAACGTCACTATCAGGGCACTTTGAGATCAGCGCAACTGCCAGGGATAAACTTGGGTTTTAGTTAACAGCTTTAAGGGAGAATAGGTGTATTATGCTTTTGTGGAAACGTGAGCATCGTTCTGCCTTTAGTTGTGGATTCTAATTAAACATAGGTTTCGTAGTACAGGTAGAAAGCATTGATCAGGGTCCACTTTTGTTTCTTTTAAGAACTAGGAATTTCAATTATCTGTTGGTGTGTTTTGTGGTGTTTCCAACTATTTGAATCACTCGATCTGTTGCCAGTGTATAGAACTAAATTAGCTCAATAATGACGTGTGACATCAGTTTTTCCTTTTATTTTGATTGTTCTTGCTCAAATTGGAATCATAAATTGTCCTAGAATTTTTATAGGCATGGCCTTTTTTTATAGGAAACTAATATATAAGAAAACACAAATCCTCAAATGAATAAATGAAAGGACCACATAGGGATGATAATGGGGAGGGGAGGGAAGGGATCCATATCTCTATACTCATCTTTGATATTCTACATACCTTTCCGTCCTATTTCCGAATAATAATAAGAGATTTCCGAGAGTCTCCGTTCTCCGAATAAATTCTTGAATAATTGATATATTTTTAGTTTTTAAATTTAATTTAATTATATTAAATTTATATTATCATTAATCCATTACAAAAATCACATTATAAAATATAAATTATCACCATAATTGTCTTTGTCAATCGTCACAATACTATAATAAAAAAAAAAAGAAATTGTTTTCATATCAATAATAAAATTAAAAAAATTGATGTAGATAATTAATATTTTTAACTAAGGCCGAAAGTTTTATGGTATATTTACATAAATATTTTAATATTTTTTATTTATACTAATATTACTTTTTATAACTTAAATTTTATAATTTATTCATTAATAACTCTAAAAAATAGAATCAAATTTAAAAATTAAAATGAGGAAATAGGGAATTAGAGAGGGGATGAAGATTCGAGCTCATTCTCATCTCTTCTTTAAAAAAATAATTAGATAAAATATTATCTTTATCCCCTCTCAAAATTAAAAATTAAGTACAAAATCGGCTATATACTATCATCAAATGAGAAAAATTTCTAAGGGACCCTGTCCCGTGAGAATTTCCGTCATCCGAGGACCACATATACATCGGCTGGGCTGCGCCCGTCGACATGACAGCATAACCCTCCAATAATTTTAATCTTTTTATTATCGTTCCCAAAACACCCTTCCAAACTTTTCCTGCATTAAAAATCCATGAAGATAGTTCATTAATTTAATCAAACAGTAAGGTTAATTATGTCATTGTATATTTGTGGGTCAAATCAAATGAAGCATTTTCTTCCATCCTGAGCATTTCCCATGCAAATGTACAACAAAATTTTCAGTACCTTAATCTCACTGTTTAGTGTTAAACTCTCTCTGTATTTAAACACACCGACCCTTGAATCTCGATGGCAATAGTAGTTGTGGGTATGGCTGCTGAAGAAAAAGAGAAAAAACAAATGAGTCTCACAGAAAAAGATGAAGAAGAAGAAGGGAAATGGATAATGCATTATTCATCAAAGCATCAAATACTGTTAGCCGGTGAAGGAGATTTCTCGTTTTCTTTTGCTTTATCTCAGAATTTGGCTCTGCTTCTAACATCTGCGCTTCTTCTCTTGATTCTTATGGTAATTCATTCATTTCTCTAATCTCTTTCTCTTCTCTTACATGATTTTTATAGATTTTTTTTATATGATATGGCAAAAAATTTTCTGTTTATAAACCTTGATCCTCAATTTGATGTGTTATCACGTAATTGGATGTGTAATCGTAAAGAAATGATGAATTTTACAGGAAAATAGTAAAATGACCAGGAAATGTATAAAAAATGTATCTGGTTTTTTTTTTTTTTAAATTGTTGGGGATTTCAGATGATGGTTAGCCAAAATCACCCTGTTTAAAAATATTCATCTTCAATTTGAAGTGTTTGACTTCAAAACTAATAAGAGTCAGCATTAGTACAAAAGTTAAATGTAACATTCCGGTCCCTTCTTTATAAGGTGGATATGATTTGAAGGTCACGCGAATTCAGGGAGGACGTTATGAATTTTTTGGAAGCTGGGTTATATATATTTTTTAAGTTAAAAAAAATTACTTAAAGTAAGCTGTTACATCAAACCACAACATTAAATTAACATTTTTTGGGTTTGAAAATTTGTTTGTGAATTAAGTTTATTTAACAAGAAAAATTATTAACTTTAAAGCCTCAACTATAGTGCCCTCTGGTTGGCATACTCCACAATCCTGTACCATTAGATAGTTCTAGTTTATTGACTTTTAATAATATTTCAATTACCTGAAGATGCTAAGAAATCATAGACCAACCCCAACTTTGAAGAATTAAAAGTGAAATGAGTGATAAATATCTTGTCATCATAGGTTTACTTGAGATAAAGAAACAGATTTGTAAAACAAGATGGAGTTGGCAAGAAATTGGAGAAAATGTCAATGACCAGATTTCAAAACAAATTGAGTGATAAACTTGTAAATAATGCTGTGGTCATTTTGTAAAATATAACAGTCATATCTGCTTTTGTAACTATTGCGTGATAATTTTGTGAACAACATAGTAAAAACAATAAAAAACAAATTGCCAAATTTGAGCCGGGCTATAGCATTGTTTTGCCCCTTAATAGCTTCGCCCTTGCATGAATTCAATTCGATGGTTTAATGCAACTAAAAAATTAACTCAACCTTAAAAGAAATGATCAATCCTGCAGCCGAAAATGAAAATTCTATAATGCCGTAATGAAAATTATGGTATTAATACCGTAATAAACATAAATATTATAAATTATATAACAACATAGTAAAGATAGAGTGAAACTAATAAATTCATACAAAATCATTAAGTATTTAAAAAATTAATAAATTTTCTACAGAATTTTAGTGAAAAATATTTTATTTGTTTACAAAAAATATTTTTTTAATTAAACAAAGAAAAAATTACTGATTAATTAAATAAAAATTATCCTAAAAAAAGTAGAATAAGTTTTATTAAATTGTTTTAATCATAAATTCTATATTTATTCTATGATTTTTGTATACTTTGTTTTCCCATTTTCTATAATAATATATATTTATTACACAATTTAATTAAGTGCAATTATCTTGATGTGGATTAAGCTATATATATATATATGTATTGGACACATATAAATATATGTGAATAAAATTAAATCTTATTTTGAGTTTTATACATACTTTATATAATTTTAAACTTTTTAGTTGTATTTAGAGATTATTTAGAATTGTTGTTGAGAAAGTGTAGAAATATACAAAATAACCTCATCTTACAATAATTATGAAATATATCAATTTTTTTAATTCTGATTTTGAGAATAAATTTCATCCTTCATAAAATATCACATATATTACATAAATGCAAAACTAGCATCATTCAATTTAAATAAAAAAATCAATAAATATTAGGTTAAACATTATAATGAGTTTTTATTTTATAATTTTGAAATTTTCTTTTTTGTAGTAACTCTTATATGAATTTACTTATTTTAATTTTTATTCATAAGTTTTCGGCATAATCTACAAAAATTATATTTGATTTTGCATTTAATATTGATTTACTTGTTTTATATTATATTTATAAGTTTTCATTTTATTTACTAGAAATACATCAACTTACTAGTTTTATAATAATTTACTTATTTTACCTTGCTTTTACAAGTGTTATGTTTCATTTCTAAAAGTTGTCTTATTTTATGGTTAGTGTTGATCTATTATTTTTATGTTTCATTTCTAAGTTTTTACCAGTAATAAATTGATTTATCAGTTTTATAATAATTTATATGTTTTATTTTTATTTTACAAGTCTTATGTTACATTTTAAAAAAAAATATGTTTTATTTTATGGTTAGTTTTGATATACTATTTTTATGTTATATTTGTAAGTTTTTATTTTGTTTACCCAAAAATATATTAATTTACTAGTTTTACATTAATTTACTTGTTTTATCTTCTATTTACAAGTCTTATGTTCCATTTTTAAAATTTATGTTTTATTCTACACCTAATGTTGATTTATTAGTTTTATGTTATATTTGTAAATTTTTATTTTATTTACTAGTATTACATTAATTTATCATTTTTATGGTAATTTATTTGTTTTACCTTCTATTTACAAGTCTTTTGTTTCATTTTCAAAATTTATGTTTTATTTTACTATTAATGTTGATTTACTAGTTTTAAGTTATCTTTATAAGTTTTTGTTTTGTTTATTAGTAATACATCAATTTACTAGTTTTATATTAATTTACTTGTTTTACCTTCTATTTACAAATCTTATATTTAATTTCTAAAATTTAAAATTTATTTTAGAGTTACTGTTGATTTATAAGTTTTATATTAAATTTACAAGTTTTATGTTTTATTTACATAATTTATATTGAATTATGGTATTGATGCCGTAATTTTAATCACGACACCATAGAATGATTCTACAGAAAAATTGTAAACTGACCTGGAAAATTATTAAAATTATTATTATTGTTATTTTGTTGACGTATCTTGCTTATTTAGAAGTTAACATAAACAATATTTTGGATGGACAAGAAACTGCGATTCAAAAACTCAAGGAGGCACGGTCAAATGTGGACACGCTAAAGAAGCTGGGAGCATCCATTCGCCATGCAGTTGATGCAACTGAAATGAAGGAAAATCCTAAATTGAGCAAGCGGAAGTTTGATAGAATAATATTCAACTTCCCCCTTGCTGGCTTTCATGGAAAGGAAGACGACGAAGAAATTATTCGGTGAGCTGCTTTAATCTAGTGAGTCCAATGGACATATGCGTTAGTTTAAAATGATTATAATACGAGGGAACTTGATATATGATCCGTGTTTAATTTCTTAATAATTTAATATGTAGTATTGAAGAGTCTGGCATGATATTTCCACTTCACCAATTCTTAAAAAGTTTTCTCCTACACTTATTCCATGATCTTTCTTTTGGTCATCACAGAATGCATATGAGCCTTGTGGAAGGTTTCTTTAGAAATGCAAGTGGTATGCTAAGGCCTTGTTTGAGGAAGAAATCAGAGTGACCTCGAGAAAACTACAGGGTGAGCTCAAATAGAACACTTTGTCCAACTAATTATCTTATTAACTCGAGCACATCTTCTCGACTAAGAGTTAATCTGCGACCTCGACCACATGATTATCTGGTGATCTCGAGCAAATAACCTTAATCAAGAGGTAAGACTGGCGACTATGAGTATATCACCTCGACCAAATAAGTTTTGAGGAGGTACCAGAAAATAGGATCCAGTTAAACCTCATTTATTCCCTCCAAAAAATCCGGACACGAGGCTAGCCCACTAACAGTTATGTAATCGACTCACTACATTTATATGCATATTTAACGGGGAATTTAGGAGGACGAGAGAGAATTATTAGGATTATCATTATTATGATTATTACGATGATGATGATGATGAAAGGGATCTCTTCCATGGCATCGAATGATTTGTTTCTTTGACAAAGTAATCTTTTTTTTTTTTGTGACAGCTAGAAGGAACAATGAATGAAGCCACATGAGAAGTGGGATAAGTTTTCCTATACCTGATTACTAATTTGAGTATCGGAGGGTTCATGTTGGAAAAATATTAAGTGTCTCTAATCGTCTTCTGTGAAGGTAATTGACGGCCATCTGCTAGCAGTTCCAGTCATCCTTAGTGATTAACAAGCCGCTTCTCCAAAAATAAATATAATGATGATACTAAAGTCAAGAGATTTGCTTAAGATAACAGCAACCAGATTTTTGGCATCAACAGGCATGATGGTTAATTCATGTAAGCCACAAAACAGCAACTTCATTTTGCAAAGGCATATTGAGAGGAAAAAAAAACTATCCAGGTTACAACAAGAAAAAGGAGCTTGTTCTCAATGTGATGACCATTTCCCCTTGAGAAAGTGCAGTACCTTCAAAATTGGGATTCTGTCGTGCTCGCAAGACGTCTAGAGTAATGAGTTATGGTAGATTTACTAACAAAAGACCTAAGGCTGTTCAAGAGAATAACTCTATTTGACTCGAGATATACTAATGCAAAGTCAGCCACTCATATGGATGATTTTCCAGCCTGCATGAAGTTTGATGGTGGTGGGACTGGGTTACTCTGTTCGTGAATATCCCAGGTTTGACAGTCTGATGCATCCTCAAACAAGCTTCACCAGAAGTACGACTGACCATCCAGGATATAAGAGACAAGCTTTGATGAGTAATGCTTGGTTCCATAATGACTGCTTTGATAGTTCCAACACGACACTTGGAATAGTTTCTGACGACGTGGGCTATCTTGTTCCCGAATCACTAATTCCATATGAAAGATATAACACGGAAGTAACAGGATTCCAGAGAGTTATGATAAAACAGTGGGACCAGGAAGATGTTGCAATAAATATGAACTGAATGCCCTTAATTTTGCATTTCCAATTAAACACATATTTTAGGAAAAAATTTTAGATTTACCTTGATTAGCCATGAATCCAAGCTTCAAACACGTTATGGAGTTTGTATGGATTGCCAAGAAATTGATCCAAGTGCTGTAAAGCTGCTGCCTTCACCTCAGATCAAAATTGCTTGAAGATACTGTGTATATGAACAGTGAAATCGGGAGAGAAATGAGCGAGAGAGGTGCACTGCACTCATTCCCCAGTTTTTTCAACAGTTAACTCCCAATGGGCTGAAGTCACTTATAAACTGTGGCTGAGTGCAGGGACTCATTTCAAGTCTTTAAGGCTAATGTTGAGCTCCAAAAGGGTAAAAGGATTAAATCAGTGAAATCAGATAGAGGTGGTGAGTACTATAGGCAATATGATGAAACTGGACGTAATCAAAATTATCACAGTATATTGTTAATGGCCTCGGCACAGCCAACAAAAAATCTAGTCCTGTGATAAAATTCTGCATCCATAAAGCTTGACGTGTAGCCTCAAAACATGCTACATATTCTGCCTCCATTGTTGAAGAAGCTATAAGTTTCTGCTTGACACTTTTCCATGATACAGCTCCTCCTGCCATCATAAAATTATAACCAGATGTAGATTTCTTGTCTTCCAGACAGCCTGCGAAATCAGCATCAGAATATCCAACTATATTTAAGTAGTTAGATTGTTGATATGTCAATGCAAAGTCTTTAGTAGCTTGTAAATATCTGAGCACTTTCTTTGCAGCCTTCCAGTGTTCAAAACCAGGATTACTCAAGTATCTTCCAAGTACACCCACTGCAAAAGCAATGTCAGGGCGTGTACAAACTTGAGCATATATCAAGCTACCCACAACTGATGCATATGGGACTGTTTGCATTCTAGCTTTATCTACATCATTATCTGGACATTGAGACTTGGAAAGTTTGTCACCCTTTGTTATTGGTGCTTTTCCAGGAGCACAAGACTGTAGCTTAAACATTTTCAGAACACGATTAATATAGGTCCTTTGAGACAATCCTAGAACTCCTCTAGATCTGTCACGAAGAATCTCTATCCCTAATACATAATGGGCTTCACCGAGATCCGTCATATCAAACTTGTATGACAACATCTGTTTTGTCTCAAGTAATAAATCAGTATTACTAGCAGCGAGCAATATATCATCTACATAAAGCACCAAAATGATGTATCTGCTCCCACTGATCTTCAAGTATATACACTGATCAACAATGTTCTCCTGAAATCCAAAAGAGGTGACAATATCATGAAATTTCAAATACCACTGTCTGGACGTATAACCACCTAGATTGTGATATATTATGATATCAATGAATGAGATTTTAATTGTGATATATTATGATCTTCAATTAACAGATAAAGATTCAGCCTTCTCAGTAAGAAGCTCAACATAACCATAACGAGAAAAGTCATCAATGAATGTGATGAAGTACTTATAACCACCTATAGCAGCAGGAGTGAACGACCCACATATGTCTGTATGTATCAACTCTAGAACCTGCTGGCTTCTCTGAATTCTCTCTTTTCTAGTTTTGACAGTAAATTTGCCTTTGACACAATCAACACAAGTGTCAAAATCAGAAAAGTCTAGATTATGGAGAATGCCATCTTTAATGAGTCTTTCCATCATCTGTTTAGAAATGTGACCTAACCGTTTATGCCACAACATATAGGAATTTTCATCAACCCTTTTACTATTAGAGCTAATAACATTCATAACATGAGCATTGGATGATGATTCAGCAGCATAAGGAAATAAATCAATCATATATAAGCCATCAGATAGAGTGCTAGAACCAACTAGCTACGAATTGCGGAATAAGTAAACTTTTACGTCACCAAAATGAAAAGTATAGCCACATCTATCCAAAATAGAATACTGGATACCAAGTTTCTTCTAATAGAAGGAATATAAGTCATGATCGATAGATACACAATGCACGGGACTCTCGAGCGGAATGGAATTGCAGAAAGAAGAAATCGTACCCTTCTTGACATGGTGCGATGCATGTTGAGCAACTCCACTTTACCAGATTTTCTGTGGGGTGAAGCCTTAAAAACTGCTGCTTATATTTTGAATCAAGTACCCAGTAAGTCAGTGTCCAAAACTCCTTATCAATTATGGTCAGGAAAGAAGCCTAGTCTTCGTCACTTTCATGTCTGGGGATGCAGAGCAGAAGTGAGGCCTTATAATCCACAATCAAGGAAACTTGATCCGAAGACTATTAGTGGTCATTTTATTGGCTATTGTATAGGCTCAAGGGTTCTAGGTTTTATTGTCCTTCCCATACTACCAGAATCATTGAGTCTGATCGTGCCATTTATTTTGAGAATGACCAGAATAGTGGGAGTACTGAGCCTCACAATCTCACATTAAGAGAAGAACTTGTGGTTTTGCCTGTCCCATCTTATCCGAACACGCAATGGGATTACCACGTATTGATGTTCATTCTCTTGATCCCGAACCTCATCATGTTTTAGAGCCTATGGCTGTGGAGGATGATGTCACTGATGTGCGATTGAGAAGATCCGAGAGGGTCAGGAGAACTGCAATTTCTGATGATTATGTGGTTTACTTGCAGGAACATGATATTGATGGTAATTTATCATCTGACCCTGTTACCTATTAGGAAGCCATCAGTTGTACAGAATCTTCATCTTGGACACATGCCATGCAGGATGAGATGGTATCTATGTATCACAATGGGGTTTGAAATTTCATGATATATTATGATCTTCAATGAACAGATAATATATCATAATATATTATGATAAATTAAAATTTCAAATCTCATCTATGATATATTTTATCACAATTAAAATGATTTATGCTACTTCACAATATATGAGAAATAAATCTAGCAGAAGAGCCTTAAACGAATTTTTGTATCCTATGGATGGACGTCACTGTCAGGGAATTTTGAGATCAGCACATCCCCATGGATGAGATTGAGATTTAGTCAGCAGCCTTAAGTTTGTGGAAGATTGAGCACTTTTTATCTTTAGTCGTGAAAGTGCTGGTTTGCTTTCACTTCTGTTCGTTTTTAAGAATTAAGAATTTTCAGTAATCTGTTGGTTTTTGTATGGTGTTGTCAGTCTCCTATTTGTAAGGAATTCGATCTGTTTCCAGTTTATAAACTAAATTAGCTTGATAAGATCGATGAACTCATCAATGTATTCACAGCAAGGAAGATGCACCTCAATCCGTTCGTGGTAATTAATATGAAGACGAAATGTAATCGGTCAATTAAGCAATTTATGGTAATGCTACAATTGATATGCTTTCAGTAATTATTAATTTGTTATCAGTGTTACTATGTGATATATGCTTACGTGGTGGTTGCTGCTGTGATCTAGTGTAATCTTTTTTAATTTTTATTTAAGATTATAATTTTAGAATTGCTGTATTACAATTGTCATCATATCGTAATCAGTGTTTAATGGTAATAATTGAAAAAAAAAAAAGAAAGAAAGAAAACTGTGTGCCAATCTGATTACCACTGCTACATGGTTAATTTGTTTGGAATGATGCATTTGCCTTAATTATGTTTGAGTTTTCAAATTTTTTAAATCAAACATATATAGTTCATCAGAGTTGTCCTTAATTTTAGATTCAATACACTAGCAATCATCAAATAACTGATTATCACATATAATTTAGAAGTAGGATCCACTACAATCGATCAATTGGTCAATCCCGTAGAATCCACTACAATCTATCAGTTGATCAATCTAAACATATACTAAGTCTTGTAAATAAATCAAAATGCGTAAATTACATGATTTTAAACGGTTCACTTCAGCAGTTCAGTTGGTCGTGTACTACCTTTTGTGTGTTACAAGACTAGGTGCCTGTTTGGGATTGATCAAGAAAATAATAATTTTACTATATTTTATTTTAAGATTACATCACATTAATCTGACATTTTTTAAAAATATTACAAAATCTTATTTGCACCATAAATTAGAAAACTCATTCTCAGTTATAGAATCCGCCAGCAGCCCATTTCTCTTATTTATTTCCTACCCTTCCCTCACATTTTTCTGCTTTGCTTGAGAAATCTCCTTCCTAGTTTCTTAGTGTGAAGCTATTGGCACCCTTTCTTTTAAAATTCCGATTCAAATAAAATTACATTGAAGAATAAATAAGAATTAAACACACTTAAGAATTTTTTCAAGTTTCAACAAATTATTTGCATTCATAATCAATCTATTTTTTTTCTACCCATTACTTCCATTTAATCACAATAAATTATAAAATTTTAGAGTAATCTATTTTTCTTTTCTTATTTCTTACTGATTAAAAATTTTTGCATTTAAGATTACCTTCAAATTATAATTTAAAAATGTGACTTTCAAAAATCCATTACTAAAACAACTTTTTAATGTGTTGCGTAGGAATCAAGATAAAAAAAAAGAAAAAAAAAAGAAAAAGGAATTAAAATAAAAATACCTGAAAAATACCCCAACTCATGTCGAAAAAATTTACTCAAGTCTATATGGGCACGCATAAACGGGCTTGTAAATAAGAAGTCTTATGATTGGGCTTTGGGTTCGGGCAATAAAACTTACCAAGCCATGGTATTGTTCTATTCTTAGAAGTTAGAAAACACTAGCCACCGTTTTTTTTCACAAGAATTGGTCTAATTACTTACTTCTCTGCACTCCTCTCTGTTTTCTCTCGTTAATTTTCTGTTTTTCTTCAGTTTTTATAATGAAAAAGATTGTGCATCTCGTGAATGTAATCTTTTTTATCTTGAATCATGCAAAACTTTCGTCTTATATGTTTTTGAATAAGGATTTGTTCTGTAGTAAATTTTTTTTGTCCTTTAATTTACTGAATAACAAAATATAATTTTTATTTAAATAAATACAAATTATTTAAAATTTTAAATCTCTAGAATAATTAAATGCCATCTAACTTTTTGAATGAATTTAAAATTTATTGATAACTTAATAAAATTTTAATCAGTCAACTAAATTTTAATATAATAATAAAAAATTTTCAATCAAGGATCACTATTTATATTAAAATAAGAGATAAGCTAAAAGATAAATAAGCATGCACTCTAATGCTGTCTTTTATTCTATAATATTTTAAATATGTGGTTTTATGTATTTAGTATTATTATTTTTAAGTAAATGAAATAGTCTGCATTTACTATTAGTAAAATAACAATATAAATTGACTAATTCTTTATTTATAATGACTATATGAAAGTTTGGAACAAGGTAAAGGACAAAAAAGAAAAAAACTCACTCTATGTGAAATCTATGTTTTTCTTTTAAAAATTTTTCATAAATATATATTTCAAATACTATTTAGTGTTATTATTGTTTATTCATTAAGTTATTTTTAAATTTGAAATTTATACAGAAAATTAGATATTATTTAATTGTGTTTGAGAGTTTTATTTTTAAATAGTTTATATATCCATAATTGAAAATACTATTTTGTCCTCAAAAAATTATTCAAAAAATTAAAGATAAATTTATAGAAGGATGTTTTGAACTATTTTTTAAAAATAATTTTAATAAAAAAATGAAAAAAATAGGAAAGTCATAAAACTGACAAGAATGTGTTCCAAAGAAAATGCAAAAAGATGTAATTTGGGATTAATGTAGTTACAATAATTAAATTTGTAATTAAACAAATATAATTATTTAATTCTAATTCTACTCTACTATAAGATTGAAACTGATCTCCATAATTATATGCTCGAATAATAATTCGTCCAAGCCATATTGATTTCTTTATTGCACAATCATTTGTACCACATCATTAATTTAAATTGATATCTCAACTGTCCAATCAATTTAATTACATTTTGTTCCTTGATACTTACTGGTTTTCTCTAATGATTATTTTCAACATATTTATTTATGATGAGACACTCTAGCAAGAGAATTCTATGATCAAGTACTGAAAACTCATCAAGAGATGTGTCGTACAAATTCTATATTGTTAATCTATAATTTTAATACTTGTAATTACTCCCACCAAGATACCGGGTAATCTTGATTACATGTGTATGTCGTGCCCATTGGTAACTCAAATAAAATAACAACTATAATCATGAAATTATAACTAACTTAAGATTAGGATTATAGTAAATCAATGCCTATGAGATTTAATAAGTCTAACAACTATTACTAGGTTAATTAAATCTCATATGTGATCCAGTCCAATGCAGTCATACTACATCAATAAATTAATACACGATCAAGACAAATCACTTAATGAATTTATTACAATTTATCCTAAATAAAATGTCTAACTTTATTTATCAACTGCGAACTTTATTTAATCGTAAGATAACTTGTATTTATATCTTTCGTGAATCCACATGGTGATCCCATAAATACATATAATATGATTAAATGGACTTTACTCAAAATATTAGTGTAATTTAAGATATCTGAATAAATACCTCAAATATTTTATTAATCAGAAAATCAATATACTTTCAAGAGTATATAATCCCAACAGTGGTGTGGATTACACGTTTCGAGAAAATCCTAGGTTTGACAGTTTCATACATCCTTAGACAAGCTTCACCAAAAATACGACTGACCATCCAGGATTTAAAAGAATAGCTTTGATGAGTAACATCCTTAGAGAAAATGCTAGGTTCCATAATGACTGTTTCAATAGTTCCAACAAGACACTTGGAAGAGTTGGTAAAGATGTGGGCTATCTTGTCCCCAAATCCCCAATTCCGTGTGAAATATACATTGCAGAATTATGTGGATTCCAAAGAGAAAATGCTAGGAATTGTGTTAAAACAGTGTTACCAGGAAGACCCTTAAACGGATATTTGTATCCTATGGATGAACGTCACTGCCAGGGCGCTTTGAGATCAGCACAGTTGCCAAGGATAAGGTTGGGATTTAGTTACCAGCTTTAAGGGAGAAGTGGCAGTATTATGCTTTTGTGGAAACTAGAGCATCCGTCTGCATTTAGTTGTGAATACTAGTTAAGCATAGGTTTCGTAGTAGAGGTTGAAAGCATTGATAAGCTTCCACTTTTGTCAATTAAATGAGCATAGAGGATGAGTGGATATTTTCTGGAACAGTGTGCTGATGCTTTTCAAAGATAAATTCAGTTTCTTCGTACATTCGAGATTCCAAGGTAAGTGTCCCGTTTCCTTCACAAGCTTGTAAAGCTTTCAAACAATCAATTTTTCTTATATTGTGTATTTGGAAGAATTAGAACGAGGGAGCAAAAAATACTTACGCTGATAATTCTCATTCTCCATAGTTGATTGTACCGGATGTTTTAAAGCATATTTAGCATTAATTAGTGAAGTAAAAAGGAAGTCAAGAAACTTTGGTTGTGTTTATTTCCCCAATTGGAGAATCATAATCTGGAATAAGAAGTATTGATCGCATTTACTTTAGAAAATAGAGGCAGAAATTAGAATCAGAATCATGAGACCTATCCGAAGATTTCCCCGGGGAGGGGGTACTGAGAATCAGTTTCTCATTCTTAGAATTGACTATTTTGCCCCCAATAAAATCAAATTTTATTTTATTTTATCCTTATTTATATTTAATTATTATAATTATTATGTTAATTATTATTATAATTAATTAATATACTATTATAATAATTATTAATATAACGACTATAATTAATTGAAAATATTTACAATTAATTGATATATTAATATGTTATTAACAATAATTAATAATAATAATAATTGTTAATAAATAATCACTATAATTAAAATATAAAATAATAATTATGACAATAGTACATTAAGTACTTTTCTGTAACACCCCAAGCAAATTCCATATCGATAAAGTATGTGAGAGATGCAAGATTTATAAGGAGCGACCCACATTTTAATTGGCAAGATGCATTTTTTAGGGTGTATGAGCACTCCATAACAAAATTGTGTGGGTCTTATTAAGATCCAAAACAAATAATATTTTATTAGGTCTAAGTTGGGTCATGATAGATGGTATAAGAGTAGCTCCAAGTGTTCTCTTGAACAATGGTGGGGTAAGCCTAAGTGAGGACACTAAGTCCCTAAAGGGGGGAGAGGTGTGTACGTAATAAATTAAATAAATTCCACATCGACAAACTATGAGAGAAACTCCATGTATGTTTTCTTAAATGATAGTGAGGTAAATCTTAGTGAGGATACTGAGTCCCTAAAATAGGGGGGGTGAGGGGATGTGTATATGATACATTAGACAAATCCCACATCGACAAAGTATGAAAGAGATGCTGAATTTATAAGGGGTGGTCTACACATTAATTGGCAAGACATATTTTAGGTTAAATAGGTGCCCTACGAACAAAATCGTGTGGGCCTTGGTAAGGCCCAAATTTATAATTTGCTATAATCTAACTCATTGCAATATTAAACACTAGTTCATTGTCATTTTGATTCCAATAGAATAAATAAACAACTTATTTTAATTCTCTTTTCTCATTCCAATTCTATCAATCCAACATTAAACACTAGCTCATTCTCATTCCGATTCCAATAGAATAAATAAACAACTTATTTTAATTCTCTTTTCTCATTCCAATTCTATCATTCCAATATTAAACACTAACTCATTCTCATTCCAATTCTAATAGAATAAGTAAACAACTTATTTTAATTGTCTTTTCTCATTCCAATTCTAACCCGATTGCCTCTAGTTAGTTTGATTTTAGATTCCAAAAGCAATCCTCCATGTAAATAGTTAAGTAGAGGTTCACAATGCTTTCGTTTTCTTTAGAGGACTGACTACTCCTTTGATCAAGATACAATATCACAGCTATCAAAAAAATTCGAGTAATTCTATTCATATAACCCAAATAGAGTTGAGTTCCAGCTCCTTCATTTTAACTCATTTTAACTGATTTATTAGTTGTCAACGAGAAAATTAATTTTGCAAGAATACAGTTAGTCGCAGAACTGTCCTAGTCCTTGGAAGTAATTGAAAGGAAAAGTGCATCAATTTGTTTGTGTAGCATGCCGTATGGTTAGGGAGTCTCGTGCTCTTGGTCTTCGGAATTTTTATTTTCTTATTGTTGATTCTATAGACCTGCAACCAATATACAACGAAGTTTGTTTTCTTTCTTTGTTTGCCGTCGTTGCTTTCCACATGGCTCTTTGGTTATAAATTACGTCTCAAAAGACAGTCTTCCCTGGACTTTAGAAAGATAAATGGAAATTGCAAGAAGTTTTGATTGACTTTTTGTGCAGTGTAGGACCCAATAAAAAGTTGAAAACATTTTTATTGTTT